>JAVMKO010000011.1:37715102-38315102 GCA_032164245.1 Sternotherus odoratus
GCGGCGTGAAAAAAGGGCACGAAATAATGAAATGCCTACTCATAGTGCAGCACTCGAAATGGTGCCTGCTGGGGACTCCGGGAACTGTGGGATAGCTACCCCACAGTGCACCACTCCCAATGTCAACGCTTGCCACAGTTGTGTGGACAGACAATGCCGACTTGCTCTGCTTTGTGGGAACGCACAAAAATGACTCAATACAGTCTGCTTTAAAAAATCAACTGCAAGGAAATCGACCTACTGTTGTACTGAAGACATACCCAAAGACTGCCCTGTTACAACGACAATATATAAGAGAAAAGTAGTATCTGAGCGGGGGGGTAGGCGAGGGAGAATGTGAACAGTATTTGTTGCCTATTTGGTCTTAACAGCACTTCAAAAGTAGGAGAGTTCAGTATCTAATTTGTAAGATTGTATATGCCACTGTTGACCTAAAGGTAAACAATGTAAACAATGCATATGTTGGTCATGAGTTTCTATCACAACATCGCATCTAGTATACAACTGAGGAAGCTTTGAGTACCAAAGGTCTGAACTTTAAATGCTCGTGGTTAGTCACTCTAACACCAAGTAAATCTTTCTGGCTGTTTCAAAATAAGACTGCTTACCTTCTTTAATTTAATTCAGTCATCCCAATGTGTATCTTGTTCTTTGTGTTTCATATCAATTACCAAAATCATCTTATTCCACATATGGACATCTTCCCAATTATTTGTGGGAAATGGTAGCAATTTTTATTTTAAAAAGTGTATGAAAATGTAACAATTTTTTTTAAAAAGCCAAGCAGAGGTGCTGGAACCATTTTTATACTGGAGATGATGATGATGAAGAAAATAATGGAAACCAGGTATTTGGTGTTTGTTATTACTGTACTATTTCAAGCAAGAGGTACAGCAGCAACTTCAGCACCCCTGGTTCTAGCACCACTGTAGCCAAGACCACAAATTGTCCCCAACTACTATTCTAAAATGGTAGAATTATTCTGTGCCTATTAGCACACACCATTTTTCTTTTAAACACTGTCCATCTCATATGAGTATCATAAAGACAGTTGCATTGGATGGGTGACTCACTAACAAATTGCTGTGTTCCCACTGAGCTACAGTCTTGACATTTGGTACACCCATTCATTATGGCTGCTCAGTACAGAAATTCCGACATTTGAAAACTGACTGTTCCAACATAGGTTAGCACTATGTCATCAATAAGTTGTATATTACAATTATTCAAATGGTCCTTATGCACATATTCGAGATCAATTTACAAAAACTATTTTTCTTCCATGAGGTGGTCAAGATTATGAGGTCCCCAATTTGAATGAATCAGGTCATCTGAAGTAACTACTTCCCTTTATTGATTTTGTCAAGAAAGCTTCCATAAATCAGCAATTACAAAAAAGGCATTGAATTCCAATGATACATGCTGCTGTCAAAAAGAATGTATTTGTTCAGTGGTAGCCATACAGTGCATTTAATCATGAATGGAATGGTAGTTGCAAAACATGACTATAAGGAAAACATGTAGTCACACCCTATAGTACTCAGATTTGAACAGGCATAAGCAGTAAGATGTGTTCTTGCTATGAATGGACCTAAACCTAGCCTCACAGCACTGTAAGACATTACAAAGTTACTTAATTCTATTTTTACCATACACATAAAAACCCACGCTATTGTTAGAACAGTAAGACAATGGAACAGACTGCCTAGGGAACTTGTGAAAGCTCCTTCACTGGAGGCGTTCAAAAGGAGGCTAGATAGCCATCTACCTTGGATGGTTTAGACCAGGGATCTCAAACTCAAATGACCACGAGGGCCATATGAGGACTAGTGCATTGGCCCAAGGGCTGCATCACTGACACACACACCCTTGCTGTCCCCAGCCCTGCCCACACTCCAGCCCTTCCATGAGGCCCCACCCTGACCCACCTCTATCCCAAAGCCCCCACCTCGACTCCGCACCGTCTTTGCCCCCCGGGGGTGTAAGAGGGGTGTGGTGGGGGCTCAGGGCAGGGAGTTAAGGTACAGAAGGTGTGCAGGGTCTGGTGGGGGCTCATGGCAGGGAGTTGGGGTGTGGGGTGCAGGGTGGAGTGCAGAGTGTGGCAGATGGTTGGGGTGCAGGCAGGGGGCACAGGGCAGGGAGTTGGGGTGCAAGAGGGATGCGGCAGGGTGTAAGACTCTGTATGACAAGAACCTGGGACTATAGGGAGTCGGGGCCACCAATACTTCTGTATCACCATTGAAAACTCAGGCCGGGTTTTGCTGGAGGACTCTGCGAAGCTCACTACAGGAAGAACTCTCCAGTGGTGCCTGAGTGGCGGCCCCACAAAGGCCACTGATTGGTTCATAATGGCATATAAACCAGGAAGCCATCATGAGGAGCTGTCTGAATAATGATGCAGATTGATTGCCTCCTTGCTTCTGCTCCAGACCATGCCTTGCTGTGAGCTGTAGAGAGCCAGAGTGGCTTCTGACCCTTGTTTGTTCCCAACTCTGCTATTTTGCCTCCTGTCTGCAACATGCCTCCTGACCCTGAACTCCTGGTATCCTGACCTGGCTCAATACAGACTACATTACTTGCCTCCCACCGGCACCTTGCTGCCTGACCCTGACTTTTTGGTGTCCCAAACAGACTACTCCAACCCCACTACTCAGTAACTGACTGGTGCACACAGACTGCCCACAGTTCAGGCCTGACACAGAACTAAGCACCAACTTCTTTGTAGCTGCACTGAAAGCCATAATAAATAATGATAATCTTTAATTATATTATTATTAATGCATATACACAAGTGGTTCAAACTTAAGGTTGCCTGTGAAACCTCAATTCTGGCATTTCCTAACTTTTGAGTGCTTGACTTTGCAAACAGTGTTCTTTTAACAGTTTCTGGAGTGTAATATATAATAAGCATGCACAATATACTTTAATACAATGACAAACGGCAGTTGGAAGTATAAGTATCAGAGAACCTTGAACATTTTTATGAATTTGGGCAAGCAATACCCTCATACAACAGAGGGCATAGGTAACAAGCTCAGTGAGGCTGAATGATCAGAAAGCATGAAAGATTAGAATTAGAACCTAGCCCTAATGATTGTGAAGATAAACTGTCCAAAGTTCTCTGGCTCTGCAACATCCTCCAGTGCCTCATTTCTGTTTACAATTTTCCTTAGAAGCACAAGAGGGAAATGAACAAAAGTTCGGTCTGAGCAGCAACAGGTATGGGACTCATGGGTGAAGAGGTGAATCCTCCACACAAGAAAAGACTATAGTGAGCAGTGATAAAGTTCCATTTTCCCTTCCAGAAACCAGTTGGGGGCAAAGGGGCCTTCAGGTTTGTCCTACAACCATTATCCAAAGGCCAACAGAAGGGATGAAGACATGGCAGAATCCAGGAAGAAAAATTGTGTGAGAGAGAAATGACCATGGCGATCATTGATGGGCTTTCTCTACAAACCCCCCTTCGAGGGAACAGGGGGTTAAAGAGCAGCTCTGGTCACAGGAGGTTCCACCCAGCTGGGCCTGCTGGTAGTGCTCTCAATGGAGATGGAGCTTAAAGGGGGACATCACTGTTCAGACCTGCACTGGTAGCTCCTGCAGGAATCAAACAGAAGTCCCACACCACCATGAAGCAGACCTCAATTCAGAGTCAATAGCCACTGCAGGAGGGTCAGCTCATGAGAGAGGAAGGGAACATCCGACCCCCTTCCAGCACAGGAGTGCAGAGAACGAGTGCAGCGCTGACCACTAGCCAGGACTTCACTGTGTCTCTGGAGGCTTGGCTTCCAGGACAGTGACTGAGTGAGTTGGAGCCCCTGGCCCCAAATGCTCTGTGCTCACCAGCAGCTGACTGCGAGAGAGCCTGGCTGAGGAGGGGTGGCAGGGGCAGCCCACTCCCTACCCAGGCTCAGCTTCTGGGGACAGGAGCAGACTCCAAGCATGCCTGGGGAAAGGGGGGCATTCTGCTCATTCAGCTGCTGTCCCCTGAAGCTGGGCCTGGGCAGGGGGCAGCCTGCTGCTGCCGCAGCCAGGTGCTCTCCTAGTCAGACCCTGCGCTGCACCAGGAAGCGTCCCAGACAGCATGGCTAGAAGAGGCCTCGCCCCACCCCTTCTCTTCAGGCTCTGGCCCCACCCAATCTACTCCCTGCCTGGGTTAGCTGCTGGGGGGACACTCAACCCTCCATGCCCCTCCAACGAACTGCCTATGGACCTTTGATTAGTAAAAGACTGGCACATTTTTTCAGCCCTGCTTTAGAGGCTAGTTTTATTAGTACACTTCAATCTTGAGACTGCTCCATTTATTTGTAAAACCAAAGATGTAGGTTAAATTCCCAGTAGGTATATGTCTACGGCAGTAATTTTGAAATATTACAGCACAAGTATCACCAGCACTTATAGTAAATGTGAACACCTAATCTAAATCTTCTTTGCAGGGGAAAAAAAATTCAACAATACTTGGAAATAGAAATTTATTTTAAAAGGTTGAATAATTTCAGAGTTCTGCTACATGGATACATGCATGATGTCTAGCATTTTAAACTTGATATGACTATATATGTTTAGGAAAAGAAATTGTACACCAAATGCCCACAGAATGCTGCATAAATGCAATCTATTAAAAGGATTTCTCGCTATAGAAGTCATTTTGTTTCCTGGACAATGTTTTTAAATATAGGAAACATCAGGAGACAGCAAGTCCTAATAGTAGATAGATTTAGGAGATAGGAACCTTTTTATTAAGAAGTTAGACAAAAATCTACTGGAGACCTGATGTAGGCTCAGATTTAGGATAAATGGCGGGAGGGGTAGAAGAGGTAAACAATAAAATAACAAATATCAGGCTTCTAGACTGACAGCTCACACTAGGCAGAAGCAGCTTCAAAACTTGGGTTTCTGTTTCTAAACTCTTTTCCTCTTCCTGAAACAGAATAAAACTCACATTTTTGAGTTGCAAAAACACTTTGCTCATGTACTTCCATTAACCTGTGTAAATTCTACAGGCTGTGTGTTTTAGCACTATATAAACACAGTTCTAATTTTTTCCTTATACTCCTGGCATATATCCTTACCTAGATTTCACACAAATCCAAGATTCCAGAGCCAAAAAGCTCATAAAAGCTTTCATGTGTTGCCCTGTAATGTCATCTTCAGATTTCTATAAAAGGCAGTATGCTAAAAAATTATAAATTTAAAAATTTTATGTAACGATATAGATAATGGCATTTGGAAAGAGTGTTTAACTTGGCAGCACAAACTGGTTAAACTGGTTATACATACTTCCACAAATTCCTAACTAACGAACATCTGCTACAAGGCAAGTCTTTTCTAAAAGACAAGATATCATGTAGCTCATCCATATAGAATGCAGAGTTTTATACTATAGGCAATCTAGTTATCTAGTGCTAGTAGAATAATAATCCCTTGTATGTTGTTGGATAAATTGAAAATTGTTGAATTCATACTCATGAAAAATTAAAGTTTAGAAAATTTCATCAAAATGCATCATATTTAATCTTTTAGATTTAATGTTACACAGAGTTTTGGAACTATTTCCTCTCTTTCGTCTGAGGTAATATTGGAATCTACACTAATGAAGAATAACTCACTGTGTGGTATTTTAGATTAGAATACAAATAAGCTGAAAGATGTTGCCTTTTGTTTCTTTAAAGAAGGGTATTTATAGCACTTCTCAGAAGCAATACTGTATAAATATAGGTGATTAGGGTTCTCTCGGTCATTTCAAATTTCATTATTTTGCAGATTCCTCAAAGGCAACTCAAGTGTTATCCTGGTTTTAACTTTTAAAACACTAAAAAATTACTAAAAAGTCCTCTAGTAATTTCCATAAGCTGGCAGCTCCTTTCCTCTATCATTATTATTCATACACATGCACAATACAGAAAATATGTTGCACTTACCCACACCGTATGTTCTCGCTACAGATGAAACTATAGAACTTCAGCTAGGTGAATAGCGTAGCTGAAGTCGGTGTATCTTAGTTCGACTTACCTGGCCGTCCACACGACGGCGAGTCAACTGCTGCCGCTCCCCCATCGACTCTGCTTCCGCCTCTCGCCAAGGTGGAGTACAGGAGTCAACAGGGAGTGTGTTCGGGGATCGATTTATCGCATCTACATTAGACGCGATAAATTGATCCCCAATAGATTGATCAGTGCCCACCAATCCGCTGGGTAGTGTAGACATACCCTTACAAAGCACTCTTCAAAAAGCTTGCCAGAGATCATCAATGTCACCTCTCCCATTAGATATTTTTACAAAAAACAGGAAATAATGTTGATTTATAAACTTGGTTAAAAGACAGAAACACTAATACTTATGTTGCAATAAAGGTCTTTATTGGCAGCTGATTTTTTGTCACTGTCAGCTTTCTATGCAAATGGTCCACCTCTTGTCATAAAATTCTCAAATCAACCCACAGGTAGATCTAATTGAGTATCACTGATGTAGAGTTTAGACTTCTTTCTACCCACCTAAAAGGACAGGACCATTCTCTTCTTTGTATGCCACTATTTACAGAAGCTGCAATTGTCCAACCGAAAGGTGATGGTTTCTGGCAGTCACATGCCATGCTAAAGACAGCTAGCTAGCATCACCACCCTCGAGTCTACAACATGTTTGTGTCAGTTCTTCCTGCAATACCATATCATCTGCACTATTCAGGTGACCCTGTGAACTCTCCAGCTAGCATTTGGAGTTTGATACATTCTTCCCAGATCCCATAGTACATTCACGGGATTTCACCTGCTTTTCTGTTCCAAGTTTAAGACTTCCAGTCAGTTCACAGAACTGCTAGTGTTCATGGCAAGCTAAGTGGTCACTAACTTATTTTTGTGTCTCAGATTTTACTCACTTTTGTGGTCTAATAAATCTTTGGCCAAGACACTGGAGTCCAGGGGATGAGAGGAGAATTTAGCTCAGGCTGTAACTGTGAAGTCAAGCCTTGGGAGTTTCAACCACAAGGAATTATCCTCTGTGGTTACCTTTTACATTTTTCCAATATTTAGCCAAAGTCAGCTTAGCATTTGGGGATTCCCAACAGGATCACACCATCTTGTGAATGACAATATGAATCAACAGCATTTTCAGGAAAGAAACTATTCCCTTTACATCAAGAAGTACTGGACAGCTGCTTAATGAGAGCCTGCCAGTTCACAAAGACATTTTAATAGAACTTTCTGGCTTTCTTAGTAGCATCCATTTTCTCTTCCAGCACCTCATAAGAATACACACTTAAGTGATATTTTGCAAAATGCTCTCCTCCCCTGATTTAGCTCAGTCAGTGTAAACTGGCCTGAACCACAAAGGTCAGGACTGTTTGGATCCACGGCCTTGGTTCTGGACATCTTCTAGTTTAAACCAGGATATTCTGAGTTGAAATTTCAACTTTGTCCACATATTAGCTTAATTATTGCAAGACATAGCACAAAACTGCTCCAAGTCCACTATAGCACAATGGAGGTATTGAGGTGGAAGGACTGACAGCCTAATGTTATGTTATGGAATCTGACAACAAGGTTCCTTAGATGAAAAGTCAAATGCAAAAAAGTTCTGCATTATCTGAGCCTATTACAAACTGCTTTTTTTTTTTTGAGGGGGGGGGGGAGGAAAGAGAGGGAGGAGCGTTTAAGATTACAAATTCAGATCCTGCCTGGGAAACTGTATAATGACTGAAAGAAAAGGAAAAGAATAACTAGTAAAATGACACCACTACAAAAGCTAAGAGAGTGAAGATTCATATACTGTAATGGTAAGGAATGGTTTAATGAGAGTGTTTTAAAGTTTTAAATACCTATGTGATCATTCTGGTAACTTAATGGGGTTTAATCTTAAAAAAAAAAAAAAATGTAACCCAACCCCTTACTCTTTCATGTCTTTATTCACTGTGAAGCAACAAACATTTTTTAAAAGTGCACCCCAACTACATTTTAAAAAAAATCATTTGCAGGTTCACCAGATTCTTAAAAATCAGGGTCCTTTTTTAAAGCATCTTAATTTGGGCATCCAAAATCTTAATTATTTATGAAAATGTGGCCCCAGCATTTTATATAGGTAGCCACGTTTTTATTGTTCTATAACATCCAAAAAATTCATCTTGGTTCAAGGGAGAAGGTCATTACCCAGGATACAATGAAGTGAAATATAATTTCCCATTTGTGGAAAAACAGTAGGAATTTAAAGCTCAACGTTTGATTCCGCCCTGATACATGGTCTGGCAAGAACTGCAAAAAAGCAGAGAGCCAGCAGCTCAGTGAGACACACTTGACCGAACAGCTGGCCACTAAGAATAGGCTTACAAATGAGGAGAAAATTGGACACTGAAGAAAGCAATAAAAACAGAACTCATAAGAGCACTGAAAATTGTGATGACATCTTTTGCTTAACTCAGCTTTTATGGACAGTACAGAAGAAACACATGTATTTAAGCACACAAATTCTAGTCCAAACCCTTCTCCAAACCAGTAGCCCTAAAGCAGTTCAGAAATGACAGCATTTACAGCATTTACACCAGGGACAGAGACTCAACAACAAAGTATTTATTTTACTGCTAGTAGTTCTGATAAAGGATTAAGGCTGGGGAAAGCATTAATCTGGTCGCGCCCACTGCTTTAAATTGTTAGTTTCTGAATTGCAGGGTGGACTTTTAGATTTTTCCTGGCTTTGCTCAGACAGTTCAGACTGAAGGAGCCTATTCTGAACCCTGATTCAGTAATGACATAATAGAAGTCTGTTCAAGGGTGATCTACAAATACAAAATTGAGATTTTTGTCTTGTTGCTTCTTTACATACCTGACCTGAATGACTTCTTTACATACCTGACCTGAATGACATACAGACCTGAATGACTACTTTCAAAAGATTTCTTTTTTCTACTTATTTCTAAACATCAGAAATTCAGGTACTGTCAGTTTTAGAAGATGTATAAGGAATGTTTCCAACAACAAATTTTTCAAAAGTTTCCCCATCATTGCCAATGCTTTCTGCTCCAGTTGTGTCAGCGATTTTGGGAGCCCTTATATCAACAGGTATCAAACAGCTGCCACAGATATTTTAACTACTATGTCAGTTAGAATGCTTTTAACAGCTAGCATCCTAGCTACATAAGGTTCACAACATTACTACAGTGAGGTTAAATAAGTAATGTAACAACAAGTGTTCCCTAATAAAGATCAGAGAACGAGTGATTCATATTGTATCATATCGCAAGTCAAGAATAAAAGCTGAACAATTGGAAGGGGAAGTGATTTTTAGTTTCAAACTCTTGTTTGCTTTTAAAACGAGGAGTACTTGTGGCTAACAAATGTATTTAGGCATAAGCTTTTGTGCACTAAAACCCACTTCATCAGATGCATGGAGTGGAAGATACAGTAGGAAGATATATAGAGAACATGAAATGATAGGGGTTGCCATAGCAACTCTATGAGATTAATCATTTAAGGTGGGCTATTATCAGCAGGAGAAGAAAAACTTTTGTAGTGATAATCAGGATGGCCCATTTCAAACAGTTGACAAGAAAGTGTGAGTAACAGTAGAGGAAAACTAGCATGGGCAAATAGATATCAGTTTGTGTAATGACCCAGCCACTCCCAGTCTTTATTCAAGCCTAATTTAATAGTATTCAGTTTGCAAATTAATTCCAATTGTGCAGTTTCACGCTACAGTCTGTTTTTGAAGTTTTTTGATTGAAAAACTATCACTTTTAGGTCTGTTATTCAGTGACCAGAGAGAATGGTTTTTGGTTTCTTCTCCTGCCCACCTTACTTGACTAGTGAGCCTCTTAGAGTTGGTATGGCAATGCCTCTCTTTTCATGTTGTGTGTGTGTGTCTGTCTGTGTACACACTTCCTACTGTATCTTCCACTCCATGCACCTGATGAAGTGGTTTTAGCCCATGAAAGCTTATGCCCAAATAAATGTGTTAGTCTCTAAGGTGCCACAAGTACTCCTCGTTCTTTTTGCTGATATGGACTAACATGGCTACCACTTTGAAACTTGTTTGCTTTTGTTAGCAACTGTTTTACCTTCATACCAAACAACAGTTTGTGAGAAAAAACAATCAAATGAATAAACCACCACACAGACAAACTGCCAAGCTTGCTTCACACACCATAAAGCAGAAAAGAAAGGAACAATTCAATTTTAAAAAAGTCCTCTGGTGCTAACTTTTACAACAAAACAAAAAGACAGGAAGGATCACCTTGTGTATAAGGCACTCGATTTGTGACTCAGGATATCCAGGTTAAATTCCCAGCTCTGCCACAGGCTTCTTGTGTGATCTTAGGCAAATCAATTACTCTCTCTGTGCCTCAATAGAATGGTGTTAACAAAACTGCCTTTTGTAGTCTTGTCTATGTAGACAGCAAACTTATGGGGACAGTGACTGCCTCTTACTAACAGATAGTTATACTAGGGTCCCCAGACACAGGGCCTATACAAACACTACAGTAAAAGGTGCTAACAGTAAGTTAGATTGGTCTTTACTATCATTTCAAAGATATGCTGGTTCTCAATGTTTAATTAAACAATGACATGGATGAAATAGGAAGAGTGCAGGTCTTCTTTTTTGCTTCTTAATGAACAGGTAGCAGCCCTGAATGCTTTTCCCACCTCTCAAAAAACAGAGTGGGATAGCATTTCCTACTTCTTTTCTAACCTTGCAAATGTCAGAAATCACTGTCTTCCCTGTTTTATCAGTCAACTCCTTGGAAGAGTAGACAAGTGGAGAAGATGCTTTGAAAGAGAAGGGATGTTTGAATCTTAGGAGATTTTTCTCTGATTCAAAAGGACACCATTCCCCCAATCTATTAATTTTCGAAGAGCACAGTCCTTACTGGTAGAAGAGAATGTGCTGCACATGTACTGAAAAGAAAAGAAAGGCTCTTTGAATATAATTTACATGGAAAAACTGACCAATCCTCACAGCTGATGTTGAGCCTAGCTTGTTGAGCCTAGCTTGTTTCTTGTGTCCAAGCAGTCTCTTTCAGTCTCATGCTAAATGGAGACAGACCAAAAAAACTGACCAATCCTCACAGCTGATGTTGAGCCCAGCTTGTTTCTTGTGTCCAAGCAGTCTCTCTTTCAGTCTGATTCTAAATGGAGATTGAAAATAAATAAGGGCTTGAGGAGAGAAAAGAATGTGTCTGTCCCATTGGCAGAAGCAGGGAGAAAACCTTAAGGGACAGACTAGAATAAAAACACTACAGAAACTATTTGTACTCTAGTGAAATATACATGCCACCCATGCCCCATTTTTAATTTTTTAGAGACTCCAAAATCTATGCCAACTATTTAAGTGTCAGTATCATAGTCCAATGAAAAAAAGGTAGAAATAAAGAACTAGAACATTTTTGCCTACAAACTGTGGGATAGCCTCATAAGTTAAAGCAACAAGAATAAAATGCCTATTTCACAATCTTTTAAAATAAAAACCAAAAAAATGTACCTCTTTGGTTTTCCTGGGATTGTTTTACATAACTTGGCTGGAAGAAAAAAGTATTGTAGAAAACATGCATTACCTAATCACAAAACATACTCTCATTAAATCTGACAGCAATACTGTGAATGACAAAACTAAGCTAGTGACATTGTTGCATACGCTGTTTAATTCACTTTTTAGGTCAGGAGTATGCCAGATGTACAATTTATATTGCCATGTATACAGAAGTTGGATACTTAACTGAAATCAAAAGTTATTATCCAATCCTGAGTTACCAATACAATACAAATTCTTTACATCCAGCGTGTCTGAGACAGAGATAAGAATATGCTCCACTTCCTCAAGAAGCTGGAGCTGTGGGAAACTATATCAAAAGTTTCGCTAAAGTCAACATATATCAGGTCCACCACTTTCCCCCCATCCATAGAGCCAGTTTTCTCATCAGAGAAGGCAATCAGTTGGTCAGGCATGACTTGATCTTGGTGAATACATGTTGATTGTTCCTGATCACCTTCTTCTCCTCCAAGATCTTCAAAATGGTTTCCTTGAGGACCTGCTCCATGATTTTTCCAAGGACTAAGGTAAAGCTGACTGGTCTGTAGTTACCCAGGTTCTCTTTCCTTTTGTTAAAGATGGGAACTATATTTGCCTTTTTTCAATCGTCCGGGACCTCCCCCAATCGCAACAGGTTTTCAAAGATAATGGCCAATGGCTCTGCAATCACATCAGCCAATTCCCTCAGCACCCTCAGATGCATTAGATCTGGACCCACAGACTTGTGCATGTCCATCTTTTCTAAATAATCCTTAACCTGTTCTTTCACACTGAAGGCGCACCCTAACTGTCCTATATTTTGAAAGGGATGTCCATATTTTCCCTCCCATACCCAGTCTCCAAATAAGCAGCATTGGATTAGATAAAAATATGTTTTCAAGCAATGTCAGTCAAACGATCATACAACTTTTGTAGGTCTCCTATACTAGGGTGGGTGGCCCACTACATTTTTATCCTGTTTTTGTTTAAACAGAAAAATTATAGCCAGAGTTCATAAAGAAGTAAAGCAATGTTTGACATAAGAAGACTCTCCCGCTTTCACTCCCTTCATTTCAACAGTTCGAGAGATTGCCCTAGTCTAAAAATACCAGCAGAAGCCAGCAAGTAACAGAACAGCTTTAAGTACTATACGGTCATGAGAAATATTTGTAACACATTTCAGTAAAGCTTTAAAATGTCACATAAGATAAGGAGACAGAGCTACTGATAGTCTGGTTAAGGCAAAGCCATAGAACTCCAAAGCATTTGGGCAAAATCCTAGCCTCACTGAAGTCAGTGACAACTCCTATTGACTTCAACAGGACCAGCATTTCATTCCTTATGAGAAGTCAGTTTCATAGCTTCCCCTGTATGGTTAAGCCAAGTGAATTTCCCCTACTTCAATATGTATTTCTCTTCCCTGTTGCTATGTGAAAAACATTTTAAAATTAAAAACAAATCCATAACTGGCCAAGGCAGTCGAGGATAGTTTAGTACCTGAAATTCACTTTTTGAAATTGATTAGACATCAAGTTGCCATAATCTTTTGATATATGATAAACAGAGGACCTGTTTCTACAGCTGTCAATCCCACATCTTTCAGGAACAAATAGATAACTCACAAAAAGTTTTTCATTTAAAAAAATGCACCACATGATCTGATGAGCTGTATCCTTTATTCCTCATTCAATTAACAAAAACTGCTACAGACATACGGAAAAAAAGCTTCACGCACTAAAAATGAGAAACATCTAATGCACTTCTATAACTGCATGACAGGCTGCATTCTGCCAAAACCAAAACAAACCCATTGCTGTAAAATGGGTATTAATAACTAAGAAAAAATGACCTCTTATGAAATTACACATAAACACATTTGTACAGTTAACTATTCACATTTTGCAAATGTTTCTCAAAATCAGATGCTAATACTGATACTTACACAGACACTAAAATTACATCCCATTTTGGAATTCTGTGTTTTTGTTCACTCAACAACCTAACTGCATTAACCTGGCTTATGAGCTATGCCACCTACCCATCACATCACTGACACGTGAAAGCTATGCCTCAATTCAATAGCAGATTGCTAACATTAGACTTAGAAAAACAGAGACTTCCAATATACCACTACAGCTACTGAGAAGGAGAATTAGACCCTAATGCTGTATTAAAATACAATGAAAGAGGGAACAGCTGGGGAATCCTGAGAAAAACCTTCCTCTCACTCTCATGTTAGCTAGAAGAAAGCACTGCAACAGCACTTTTTCCACTAGCCTGGTTTTAGATCCCAGATTTTATATATTTCTTTTATCTACTAGTAACCCAATTTTCTACTCTGCTGCTATTTTACCTGATTGCTGACTACCCACTTTGGCGTGTATCCACAAGGATTGCCACCATGAGCATGATAAGTATCTCCTTGTCATCCACGTCCACATTTTCTCAGGCACTCTCGGTCCCATCCTTTGCTCAACCCCTATCAACACACAAAAACCCAACATGTGTGTGTAGCAGTGGTAATAGTATAGTAACAAGTTGGTTCACATGACTGGGATTTTGGGGGGTGGTTAATAAAAAAAAACAGGGACAGGAGTGAGGTCGTAGGGCCATAAGCAGGGAACCAAAGGGGAACACCGAGCAGAGATCCCTGGACAGAGTCCGCTGCTCCTCAAAGGTATCTAAGGAGCCAGTGGACATGGCCCAGAGGAACTCTGACCAGATGTGTGATTGAAGGGGGGGGGGACGGACAGAAATAGGTCTCACGGTTTCAGAGTACCTCCCTGTCCATCCTCCTCCTCCTCCTAGTTTTGAACTTCTGCAACAGCCCAGAAAGAAGTTGGCACAAAAAGGTCATTTACTTTAAAGCCATCTTTGCCCCCCTCTTGGAGATGCAATACAGAATCCGTGCCCTGAAGTCTTTTGGTCTCAGAAAGTGGTTCACAATATAGTTAATGGCCATAGCTGTGTGCACAATTTTTATTTTCTTCCTTCTAACATTCAAAATATACAAGTTCCTCTGGCCAAACCTAAAATACTTTAAGAGCTCTAGCTACTCATTAATGGGCACCAACATTATATTTATAGCCAAAATTACATGAGAGAGTTCTGTCCAGTGATAGCAGCACAGGCAGTAGTTTACAATCCACAAGGAAAAAAGAGAAGAGAAGAGATGTCAACCTAGACTCAATATTCCCAAACTATATACTTATAGTGCCAATCTGTTTGAAATTAATCCATTTTTGTCATTTGTGGTTATGATTTATGTTTGAGAGCAAAAGGCATTAGTCTCCATGTTTTATTTTTGCAAACTACAATTACAGTACAGCCCAAAGCAAAGCTCTTCCCCAATTTATTTTCACTGCCCCTTACATGCAACTTTTAAAGCTAATTCTTTCATGTCTGCAAGTATTTTATAAAACAGGAAGTAGAAAATTACTGAAAATTTCATGTTACTTTATAGTGATAAAAGCTGGTAAGAAATTATCAACAGTTTGAACTGTTGTGGAGTTTCTCTCCTCTTACCTTTACTTTTTAATATTTATTTTATGTTAATTGCTGGGCAAAATTTTTAGAAGAGTCCAGGAAACCAGTCCTTACTAAGAAAAAACTCCCACTGACTTCAAAGTGATTTAGCCCCAATGTGAAATGGTACTCCAAGCATATTAATAAGACTAGAGATTCATCACAAAGATAGTTCTGGTGCAAACCACAAAAAAGAAGCACCTCTTCAAATTTCACATTTAGAATGTTCTATGCATATGGAGTGACTTCATAAAAAGTGTCAAACTGCTTCCAATAATCCTTTTTCACTTTAATTTAAAATAGTCAGAACACATTGGACCAGGGTTTCATTGGAAAACATTGATTTCTCAAACCAGAAATGGTCACAGATATAAAGAGTGTGGATTCAACGAACCACAGAGAGGTCTCCGACAAAACCCTGACTGGTTTCCTACCAACTCACCTGACAGATTGCTGGAGAAACGCAGACTGTCCAGGGACAGAGTCCCCAGGTGTTCCGGGTTCCAGCTCCATAGCAAGAAACCTGAATGCCCAAGAGAACCCAAATCAGAATAAAACCAAATTTCAACATTTACTGCAAATTGGGAATTCCAAGTTTCAGCCAGCTCTACCTATTAATAACTTATCCAAGCAACTTTTAAAAAGTCTGAATACAGTATGTAGAAACTAGTGATGGGCTCAAGCATCGTCATTTAGATCATAACTTCCCAGAAGTTTAGGCATGTTCACAGTTTTGGTTCAGGCCCATCTCCAAAAAGAAAAAAAAGAAAACACACTTGCAATGAAAGAAACAAATCTTATTGTCAGTGAATGAAATAGATAAGGGCACAATTCAAAGTCTTTTGATTAGTTAAAATTATAAAGAATTCTTCCAAATGAAGCAAAATTGAAGTAATTCTTACCTAAACTTTGACTCTCCAGATTTTCCAGCAATTAAAGACTTTTGCAGTTTAAGTGCTAAGTCACATTCAGAATTATTAGCAGTCAGTTTTTTAATTTATGCAATACCTACGGTTTGTTAAAACTAAATTAAGTGCATTAAATATGCTTCAGCAAAACTACTAGAAGCCAATACAACACAAGAAGTTGCAAAACTTTGCTAAAGTAAGCAGGGCTCCCTATAGTCTGCCTTCAGCCATAAAACTTGAGAGTTTACATTCAGACACTAAACAAACAAACTTACTTTCAGGGCGTTTCCTGTGTTACTAATAAGGTCCAGCTTCTCTCTTTTAAGATCTAAATTTAACCAAGACTAACATTTAGTCAATTAAAAAAAAAAAAAAAGCCCTACAACAACAACACAAACATCCCATCTTAGTGGCTACCCTGTTTTCTTTGTTGCAATTTATTACATTTATGACCCAGTTAGATTCAATAAATAGCAAGATTACTCCACCAACAACCAATTTTGTCTGATGTTGTGTTTTATTTATCAGTATGTGCCGCTAATACCAGCATTCACTTTGTTTAATTATACATGTAAAAATTAATGAAGTTTGCATAAGAAAGAGGTCCAAGCAAAACCTGAGTCACCACTATATGCACAAAGTACTCTACCAACTGAACTACAAGAGTAGATCCAACTACTTAATGCGGGGGGGGGGGAGGAAGGAGAACCCTCCTCAGAAGGTCTTCAGTTTTTGTTATACTTTCACTTAGAATTTTTAAATGCTGATGTATTTTCCCACACTATTAGTTTAATTCTGCTGCTTTCCATAAAAACCTATTTTAAAGTAAAAGGCAACATTCCTTATAAATCATTCTCTGCCATTTCAAAATGGTAACTTTTAGAGATATCATAAAACTGTACACACAATAAAGGAAACCATAACAACCTGCACACATGCACACACACACTCCCCAACTTAAGTTAAAGAAATTCACAGTGGAAGTCAGAACTCACTCATTTTACCTTTTTGTGGTCAGAATATTGCAATATTACTGTGCTCAGTGTGGAGTAAACACAAAGACACATACTATTATTGTCCCAAGGTGCTTATGATTTAAAAATCAGAGAGGTAGCCATGTTAGTCTGGATCTGCAGAAGAGACAGAGTTATGATTTAAGGGGCTGGAGGAGCAGGCCCTTAACACATGAGTAGCCCCTATTCATTCAAGTAATTTCTACTGACTCAATAGCAGTACTGCTGACATGATAATCAAAACTCATAGTTGAGTAGATATCACTTATTCATTCTTATGTTGTACACTTTTCTTAGATAAATTACACTAATTGCCTTTGCGGAAGAAGTGCTTGAAAACAAAAAAAGATGTAAATGAACCAATGCTTGGGACACCAGTCAGAAAGCAACATATATACCAAAGGCCAAATTCAGAACTAACGTAACTACACTGACTCCAGAGTCAAATTTGGCCCTAGTAAACATGCAACACAGAATGAGCAGAGTTACATAATTTACCAGTTCCAGCTTTTAAAGAAACACAAAACAGTGGAGGGGAAAGAGGGAAGACCACAGATCCAGACTTTATTGTAATTTTGTACCCACTGTGGTTCTATGCAACACCAAAGATTACTAGAATTGAAAGTTATATTTAAAAGGTCACTATTTTCCCTTTTTACTTTCTTATTTTCACCTATTGTTTGTATGGCAATGGGGCTTAGAAACCCCGGTCACAGACCAGGATTCCATTATGTTGGTCACTGTACAAACACAAAATGATGAGACTCCCTGGCCTCACAAGCTTACAGTCTTGGCAGGGATTTTCTAAGGAGCCTAAAAAGGTGCTCAATGAGAGCAGGGAGCCTAACTCCCTTCCATTCCTTTGATAAAATCCTAATTTTACATATTTGACACCACTTTGGATACAGTCACTCTCCCCCTTGCTGGAGGGGAAAAAATTAAAAATAAAACTCTTATGAACACCAGCAGGGAAGCAGGGAACAACTTTTTTTTTTTTTAAAGGAATTTTTAATAAGTAAGTTCTGGACACTATTTAAAGAATTCAAAACTCCATTTTCTGATAAAGCAGTTAGCTGATTGCTAAACGTTAGTTTATGGTGTCCCTTTAATGAAATTGCCTAGTTTTCCAATGCTAGGCTCGTGTTATCTCCACTAGTATCATACTTCCAAAAGACTAAGTATTAAGGATGTCTTTTAAAAGTTTAATAAACAAGGAGTTACCTTGTAGAAATGTAGAGAAATTGGCTAAACCATATGAGAATTTTATTTTATTCTGTTAAAAAAAAAAAAAGCGCCGATGTCATATGTGACAGATCGCCTTCTCGCCCCCTTTCCACCCACAGGCAGGAGACTCTTCTTTGGCTCCAAACAGTGCTCTTTATTTACAGTGCAGCTTGTGCAGACCCCACCACCTACTATACACAGCCCTACAGCTTAGCTCCTTCTCTCTATCTCACTCCTCCACACCACCACCACCACCCTGGGCTTCCTGCCTGGCAGGCTTTTATCCCCCTGAGGAGGCTGCCAGGTGCAACCCATCCAGGCTGATTGCTCTGCAGCCCAGGTGGCTGATTAGGCTTCTCTGCAGGGAGGTTTGCAGAGGGCTTTTCTCCCTCTTAAAGGGGCGGCATTCTGGGTCAGGTCCACCCTGCCACACATACCATCAAATCAAGTTGTATAAATGTACACTAAAATAAGATGGATACGTATCCCAGTTTAAGATGTAAAAGTGACAAGCAATTGTGTTAGTCCAATGAAAAGGAATTTTTTTAAAGAAGTTTAAAAGCCCACAATATGTGTATCATCTGATCAGTGGAACAACCTGAAATACATTAAAAGCAGATTTTTCAGGATCAGTCTCTTTATGAAGCCACTGGACAGAAAAGCAACAGGCAGGATGTTAGTTTTGGTGTTTCAATAAAATTAAAAAATGAAGAGATCAAGGGCAAAAGATGATATTTTGTGGATTACTGGACTCAAGGTAATCTGGGTTCTACTTTAGATTCTGCCACAAGACTGTGTGACCTTGGGCAAATCACTTAGCCTATGTCCCGTGGTTTCATCCAATGTAAATTAAGGATATCTAAAAGGATATCTTAAAGGGGTGCTTTGAGACTTAAATTATTGATGTTGACAGAGCATTTTGAGATACTTGGATGTATGTTTCAGCACTATACAAACATGATTATATTATATTATAGTCAGGTACAAGTGTTAGATTGTAAAGTAGAGAAATGTAAGGAGACAGTGATAAAAGGCTCGACCAATCATGTTAAAAAACAAAAGTGAAAGAGCAATAAAAACAATACAAAAAAGAGTAGGCACACTAAAGTTAATTAGTCAATGCGACAGAATGTGTTGATTATTGTGCATATTAGGAAACCGATGCCTCTATCTACCTCCCTTCTTTAGGATAGGGCATGAAACGACATCAGAATTTACAATTCCTTGTACCCAGATAGTTTTTTTAATCCCCCATTGCAAAAAGAGTAGTTAAATAAAAAATGAAATGGTCTCTGAGAATTATCCACCTGTTGGTGTGATTTAGTCCTTGTTTCACATCATTCCTTTTCTTTATCCACACTCTAGTGATATAGTAAGCCCCAATGACTACTTTGAAGAGCCTACAGCATGACAATGCCTCCTGTATCTGTACACTATTTTAAATATAAAAAGTTACATTTGTTAGGTAAAAGCCTATGTATGTATATTTTTATACCCAATGCTTATAGTGTGCAGGATGAATAGCTTGCCAAACCTTCATGTTAAAGCAAAAGAACCCAGAGCAATACCAAAAAAAACAACCCCTTACCCCCAAACAACAATCCATCCATTATCTTTTTCAGTTTTTTGGGGAGTTGTGGGGCACGCTCTCGTAATTAACATTTGAAAGTACTTTCCCTCACATTTTCTATAAGATAAAAGAAAAAACAGTGTCAGAAAGAGACTTTGAATACAAGCTTTTAGCAGAAAGAAAACCTTTAGAGCAAAATTAGGTGTTTAGAACACTACCACTGACATAAACTTAAACCTCCAGCAGTGATAATAGGTGTCACAACAGGCCACAATCATATTCTTATAGAAAGGTGAGTTTGAAGAGTTTTTGATTAATATTTTGTTGCCAAGTATTAATCCTCACTTTTTCTTTAATAGAGTTTCATATTGTGAACAGTTCAGTTAAGATTGCTCAGATGTCTTTAAAATAATACCCTCGGATCACAAAGTTGCCATGGCACCAACTTACAAGACTGTGGCTGAAGAAACAAAATGTCTCTTTATACAGGCTGTTATGGGAAGCTGAGCAAGCTTGGCTATGAACCAAATATGTTTGGGCTTTAAAGTGGACATAATTGATCATCATTTGGACATTCCAGTGGTTAGCTAAACCAAGAAAGCTGGACAGCTTGTCCATCATAGCATTCAGATAAACAAACCTCATATACATTGTCAGATCTGTATGTTTACAATGATAACCCAAAGCTTATTCACATTTATTCACTTGCTTTCCTAGCATAATTTAATAATGACACTATTTCCCATCACCTATTGTCAAATCACAACAATTAGGAAATCTCTGAATAGGTTCATTTTTGGCAGTCATGTATCAGAAAATACACTGGGAGGAAATTCTGAAGGATGTAAGATACCACATTTATTTCCCTTACTTCCAAAACTTTTAAAATTAAAGCCATCAGGATATATTTAAAGACAATAGCTACCAAAAAGTTTGGCTGAAATAGGAACTTTAAAAACAACTGACATGGAACATGATTACCCAGTTTAAGACTCTTTAAATAGTCTGGATGAGTTAAGGACTCAAATACGATAAATGAGCACCTTCCTGTCACTTGCAAATTCTTTCACTCCTACCAATCACATAAGTCTTTTGTAAAAAGAAATCTCAGATTTCCCAGTAGTAAAGCAGTAGCACACTTGCTTTGCCAACCAGGATAGTTAGTTTCCAACATGGACTACAAAAGTGCCACTTTGGCAGAAGCCACATGACAGGAACAAAATCAAAAACTAGATGATCCAGACTCCTTTCTTCCTAGCCCTTTCTCCATAGAAGTATGACCTTTCAGCTGTATTCTATTTCCAGATACACTTATTTAGATAAAATTCAGATTTCCCTCCATATACCACACAGAGAATTATTTCACTCTTTCTATGCCAGTTACTGACATCAGAAGTGTTAAGTTATTACAATGGAAAATACCGAAAATTATGTGAAGTACACTTTAAAGAAACAAATCCAATATGATTTCCTATTGTTTTGGTTTCATGCCATGCCTTTCATGGAAGATTATGTTGAGAGACACAAATGCACAGTAACTCATCAGCTAACATATCTTTTTAGTTAGGATGAGATGATGAGACGTGGATTTACAAATTCAGGCAACAAAGCCACTTTGATAGTATCATCTCTTAATGCAGAAAAAGTGAATAACTGAAAGCCCTGCCTTCTCCTGCATGCTGCCATGAAACACTTCATACCCTCCTTTGGGGTAGCTCTGTTTATCTTTTGACAATAGGACAAGATTGCAGCATTTCACATGACATGGTGGCATATGCCCATTTTTGTGTGTGTCTGCACTTGCTGAATATACTTGATGAAACAAATGCAAAGCAATTTTGTACACTGCTTAACTCCCTTCCCTCAAATATCAATTAAAAACAGGGCAAGCATTATCAAATCAAGTTTTTTTTTATTTCAGAGTAGTTCCCTGGCTAAGGAGAAAGTAGTTTATATTTGTTTTCATGGAACCCTCCACTCCCAGAAACATCAGAAAAACCTTGAACTAAAAGATGGGGTAGGCTGTGTCCTTCTTAGTCAAATCCATGGGCACGGTGATTCTATAAAAGCTGCACAAATAGGAGCACCTCAGCTTTCAGTTTGGAAAGGGGCAGAGCTGCCTCACATCACTGTTCCCTCATTGCACCAGATGCGAGTCCAAGTGTCAGTCCCAACTCCGGCTCTCCCACCTCCCCCAAAAAACAGGGTAAAAGTACCAGCCCCAGCTCCGCACCACTACTACCTCCAGGGGTCTGCCCCAGCCTATCCCCTGCAGCGACACTTCATCCATGTGCCTGCCAGCCCGCCCACCTCCCCCCATACTAAGTCACCCGCCAGTCTGAAACCAGGCCCGCCCACCAGCCCGCCTCCCCCCTTCGATACAGGGTCCATATGCCAACTCCCATCCCACGGGCAGGGGCCAGCCACTGCCCACACCCACCCTCTTCCTTCCAGTACCGTGCCCAGGTGCCAGCCCACCCCATACCGTGCCCCGAGGCCCCAGACCACTCGCCCATATCACACCCGGGTGCCACCCAGCCCGGCGCCCCCCAATGCCGGGGCCCAGGCGCCAGCCCAGCGCCCCGGTCCCGTGCCCCAGCGCCAGCCCCAGGCCCGTGCCCAGCGCCCCGGTCCCGTGCCCCGGCCCCAGGCCCGTGCCCAGCGCCCCGGTCCCGTGCCCCGGCCCCAGGCCCGTGCCCAGCGCCCCGGTCCCGTGCCCCGGCCCCAGCCCCGTTCCCCAGCCCCAGGCCCGTGCCCAGCGCCCCGGTCCCGTGCCCCGGCCCCAGCCCCAGGCCCGTGCCCCAGCCCCGTGCCCAGCGCCCCGGTCCCGTGCCCCGGCGCCAGCCCCAGGCCCGTGCCCAGCGTTGCCGCCAGCAGAGTCCGAGCTCGGCACCTCCCCCCCGTTACCTGTTAGCAGAGCGCCCGGCTGCTAAGCGCCAGCAGCCCCCTCAGGTTTCCTGCTCCTCAGGTTTCCGGGTCCCCAGGCGCGGGGCCGCGGCGGGGCGGGGAGCGGCGGCGCTGGGCTCCCCGCGGCACGGACATGCCCGCGCACGTTCCCAGCCCGAAACTTTCACACACACTTCCCAGCCCCACCCAGCCGCGGCGAGGCGCTCGGCGGCGGGGGGCACCGCTCGGCGGCGGGGGGGCTACTCACCTCCCTTCCCCGCGGGGTCCGGCTCCTCGGCCCCGCCACCCCTCCGGGCGCCTCCGCCTGGCCCTCGGCGCGTCCCGAGCGGGGCTCCTCCGCAGGCAGCCGGCGGGATGAGCTCATTGGAAGCGGGCGGCGGCAACAACAACCGCCGCCTTACGCATTCTCCCTACGGCCGCCTCCCTCCCCCGAACGGACCGACTCCTGCTGGGGGAGGGGACTGAGCTCCTGAATCGCACCCAGCTTACGCCAAGTGCGCCCGATGCCCTGCCTTGCAGCCTCCCACGTCCGGCCCGGGGCGGCACTGGGCCCGGGGGATCCCCGAGCAGCCCCCCATCCCCTCCGCGGGGCTCCGTCTGCTCGGAGTCCTGCCCTCACCGTCCAAAGTTACTACTGCCTGGAAAGAGGCAACCCACGAGGGAGCGATTAGCAGCGCTAGCGGGAGGAGAGGGGGACTCCGCCAGGCTGGTTTTGCTGTAGCGAGGGTCCCAGCTAGGGTTTGCCTTGCCCGCCCTCCTAGCCTTAACATCAACAATGCAAAACAGAAGCCAAATTCAAATTTAAAATGAATAAAGAAAGCCGATGGGGTCACCCAGGGAAAATATAATTTGCATGGGGGTTGCCGGCTGCTGTTCATTTGTGAGTTATGTTGTTATTACTTTCTTTCAGTGTTCCAGGTTATCAACTTGTATATGATGCTTATTGTAATTATATGTGCTTAACTTTTCTGCACTGCATGTTCTCGTTAAGGTGTGCGTTGTATGTGTGTTCTAACTGGTGTGTGCGCCCTGGTGTTCACTGCTGTCATATGTCACACATTATCCATGCTATAAAGTATTACACAATATTAGCCAAATAATTTGGATAGCGCAGGTTACAACAACAAAAAATAATGTCTCAGTGAAATATAGTGCAAAAATTCTTCATTATTAGAGGATGAAACTTCAAAAACTGCTCTGAAATCAACCAAAATGTGGTGGTATCTCCCTCCAAATCACCGAGTCTTCAGAGGCCTATGGTGTTTGTGTTTCAATTCAAATATATTTCTATCACCTTTCATAACGTCTTAATACTTTTAATTCTATAATCTGTTTTTTTCCATTTTTACTTCTGTTTATTTGCAAGCAAGTGGGAAACTTAGAGCAGGAGTTCCCAAACTTTTTGCTGGCCTTACCCTATTTTAATTATTTCCTCTTGGGACCCTACACCAGAGGTGGGCAAACTACAGCCTCCAGGTCCCCCCTGCCTGGCCCCCAAGCTCCCAGCTGGGGAGGCTCCCCATGTCCTCTCCCCTACAGCCACAGCGCAGGCAGCGCTCTGGCCCATAGCTCCTGTCAATGGCTTCAGCGGTGCTCCGCGCTTCCTGCAGGGCAGTGTGTCTAGCTCCCACGGGCCGTGCGGAGTCAGACATGCTACGTGGCGTGGTAAGGGGGCCAGGGCCAGGTGGTTGGATAAGGGGCAGGAGGTCCCAGGGGGCGGTCAGTAAGGACAGGGAGCAGGGGTCAGTTGGATGGGGTTGGGGTTTGCGGGGGCAGTCAGGGGATGGGGAAAAGGGGGGTTGTATAGGGCATGGGAGTCCAGGGGCTTTCTTAGGGGGTGGGGAGGTGGATAGGAGTTGGAGCAGCCGGGACCGGGAGGGCAGGTAGGGGGTGGGATCCTGGGGGTGGTGGTTACGAGCAGGGAGTCTCTGGAGGGAGCGGTCAGGGGACAAGGAGCAGTGAGGGTAGATGGGTTGAGTGTTCTGAGGGGAAGTGAGTGGGGATCAGGACAGGGGATAGGACCAGGCTGTTTGTGGCAGCACAGCCTTCCCTACCCAGTCCTCCACACAATTTTGGAACCCTGATGTTGCCGTCATGCCAAAAAGTTTGCCCACCCCTGCCCTAGACACTAGGGAGGACACCATTTTGAAGAACAACATGGCATCCACTGCTCAGCATGAACTCACATGCACTGTGTGAGGTGACACCTCATGTAGGACACCATTTTCCCCTGCAAAATGGCATTCTCTGCATAGCATGACCTCATATGTAATATGCCTGTGATGTCAAGCTGTGGAGGATTCCATTTGGTAGAGGCAAATGGTGTCTTCCATAGAGCATAACCTCACATGCAGCACACTAGAGAGAAATCATGCTGAGTGGAGCACAATGCACATCACAACCTCATCTCCTGATACTGTAACACCATTTGGGGTCACAACCTACAGTTTGGGAACTACAGTGATACCCTGAACATTGAAGAAGGTGAGTTTGACCTACTTGTAGGTATTAAAGTTGGCAGAGGTAGTGATGACCTATAGCTAAGATTGTCCAACACTTTCACTGCACAGAATGGACGGTGGTCACAGAATGAACTGGGGTCATGTAGTTATTGTTGTCTGTTGTCCGTTCACCCCTTGCCTCATTTGCTGCAGAAGTTGGAAGAAGGTGTGTAGTGCATATGGGCTTGTCTTCACTACCCGGCGGATCGGCGGGTAGCGATTAATCAGTTAGTGATCAATTTCTCGCATCTTGTGAAGACGCAAGAAATCGATTGCCCATGGCGCCCCCATCGACTCCAGAACTCCAGCTCACCGAGAGGCGCAAGCTGGAGTCGACGGGGGAGCGTGCTGCTGACTGCCGCCGCCGTGAGGACAGCAGGTAAGTCGGCTGAAGATACGCCAACTTCAGCTACGTGATACAAAGTTGTGTATCTTCAGTCGATTCCACTTCCACCCCCACCCCCACCCCCAGTGAAGACCAGCCCTAAGACAGAGAGCTGAAGGAAAAGAAAGGATGATCCAGAGACTGGATTTGAAGAGAATTAACAAGGCTGGGAATGTGTGTGTGAAAGCTGAATGCCATGCTGGAGAACTGGATTCTATCCTTGCCTCCCTCACAAAGTTCCTGTGTGCTGTTGAGTAAGTTGCTTGAACCAGATATTCCACAAATAGCCACTAACTGTGTGTTCCTCATTTTCTCCCCAACTTGAAACTCCTGATCTAATTTGAAGAAGTACTCAACCCCTCACAGCTGCAACTGAGGTCAAGAGGAGCACTGTTCTGAACACATGGATGCATAGATGTATTTGAGGACAGCCTAAAACAGTCTGAGCCCATGGCATGAATTGGCATGATAATTCTAGTCGGGTTTTAACTCTGAAACATAAGCTATATCTTTGCTGCAAAAATAGGTGTGTTTTTACATTTAAATTGGTATTTTGAAGTAAAATCCTTGTGCAAACAAGGCACAGGTAGCTTTTACCTCGATGTAACAAGTAGAGGCCAACTCCGTGCCCCATCTGTGGGTTTCTTTAAACAAGATAAACACTACAGTGCCTTATCTGCACTAGGATTTTACTTCCAGATAGCTATCTTGAGTTAGATCTTGATGTAAAGCATCTTTTTTGTGCAGTGAAGACATAATGTTAGTGGTGGCAATTTAAATGTCATCATTAGACATTTCATAGTTGATAATTTTAGCAGAAACATCCATATAATGTTCTAATCCCACAATCCCAAACTACCTCCCACACCTCTACAGGTACCACAAACCCCAACAATCCCCTGCCTAGATACCAATTTCACCCCATGCAATTTCTACTATTATTCATTTTTTTATTGATAATTTGAAGCATACTGAAAATGTGGGAACAGAGGAAAATAAACTGAATTTAATATAACAAATAGGGGATTCCTGTGCAGACTGAGTTATTTATTTTCACATTTAATTAATTAAAAACCTACATTTTTAATCTTAATGAAGCTGCTGAATAATCACTAGAGTGCCAAAACATCTGGTTTTCCATGGAGTACACAGAGTCTTTCCACAATGCTATCAAGAGGTATAGGATAGAGCCCATGGATGTAAGAACATAAGAATGGCCATGCTGGGTCAAACCAAAGGTTCATCCAGCCCAGTATCCTGTGTACCAACTGTGGTCAATGCCAGGTGCCCCAGAGTGAGTGAACCTAACAGGTAATAAGAACAGGAGTACTGGTGGCACCTTAGAGACTAACAAATTTATTTCAGCATAAGCTTTCGTAGACTATAGCCCACTTCATCGGATGCATAGAATGGAACAGGTAATGATCAAGTGATCTCTCTCTTGCCATCCATCACCACAGTCTGACAAACAGAGGCTACAGACACCATTCCTTACCCATCCTTTTTAACAGCCATTAATGGACTTAACCTCCATGAATTTATCCAGTTCTCTTTTAAACCCTGTTATAATCCTAACCTTCACAACCTCCTCAGACAAGAAGTTCCACAAGTCGATTGTGCACTGTGTGAAGAACTTCCTTTTATTAGTTTTAAACCTTGTATTGATAAATATGTCATAGGATTATATACAAAAGTTACATCCCAACAGAATATTTAAACATGAATACCATATGTAGTAATAGAAAAACAAAACACAATAGAAACAAGGAGTGTTATTGTCCTAACCATGATGCCGTTAAATTTTATCTACTGCTTGTGTTTTCATTTTGACTTTAACAGCTTAGTAGCTGAAAACTTATCCCAAAATAAGGACAGATTGTTGTGAACAACTCACTGTATGGCTGGATACAGTACATCAGCTTCTCTTCCTTCCTGTAGAGAATCCTTATTGATCACATTCCATTCCCCTACTTTTTGCTTATGTAACTGGGCCTGTCTCTGGAAAAAAGGAGATTTTCTGTCTCTCAAAGAAGATGGCTTTCTTGGATCTGGCAGCCTTTACAATTCTTTGTGTCTGAAATCTGAAACAAGAAACCAGGAGACTTACAAGTCCAGTGTTCTGTGATGTGTTCCTGGTCAGGAGCCTGAAGTATCTCTGAATAATGTGATAGTCCTTTGTATCTAAGTCAAGGGCTTTGGAATACTATTAAGAATAAAGTCAATTGGATTTAGGTCCTGCTGTTCCACAGGGAAGCTCAAGATCCAGATATTTTTAGCTGTAGCTTGATTGTGAAGGTTCTCTACTTGTCTCTCGTCTCTCAGTACAGTAATACGTTTGATCAAATACATACATACAAAAAAATCTTTCCTTTCATCAGTAGCTTACTCATGGGAGGAGTTGAGTCCACAGCTGTTTTTCCACTTGCACTACTCCCCCGTCTGCCCCTTTAACTCAGTTGTTCAGACAATTTGTCTGAGCTAACAGATTTTCCAGCTTTGTTTCACAGAGGTTATGGCTCCCTTTATATCCTGAAATTTATTATGCAAGCCCTCAAGGTTTTTAAAGAGCTATTCTGATCACCAAGAGCCTCATTCTGAGGTGATAAATACTGCAGTAGAATGACCAGCTAAGACATCCGATTTCTTTGCTTTGTCTTTGTCCATTTCCACTAAATTTTGCTACTAATTTTGGGGTCACATCTTTAGCTGCTGTTTCAGTTCTAGTTCTTTTGGTTTCTCTGGGCTGTTTTTTAAACGCAGCTGCTTTATTCTCCCTAGTTCACGCCATCTATGTACTTTTTGTTAGAAGATTGTTGACTTACTGAAAAATTCTTAATAAAATATATTTGTATTGACTTTACAAGAGAATCACAAACATGAAAATAAAACATAAAATCAAGTTACAAATAATATCTTTGTTAAACTACGTAATGATCAGTAGATACTATGACTCCAGTCCCGCAAGCTCTTCTGTTGGCCAGATTCCTGTGCAGAGTCCCAGTGATTTCAGTGATACCATATGCACAAGTATTTGCAGAATTGCAATTCATCTCCTGCAACACTTTCTCCAACACTTTCTCTATAAAGAATAC
The DNA here is from genome assembly GCA_032164245.1 of Sternotherus odoratus. NCBI lineage: Eukaryota > Metazoa > Chordata > Testudines > Kinosternidae > Sternotherus > Sternotherus odoratus. Next base: position 37,743,715 of record JAVMKO010000011.1, read on the forward strand.
ACACAAATAATTATGTATATTAGTATTTGCAGGAACAGGCAGCAAATTTTAAGCTCCTTGAGGCACTGTATAAATAATACAAATAATAGAAATTAACTAAAAAATCTCTAAATATCATTCTGATAAATTTTTCCCATTAATAATTTGTTCCCTAAACATTCTTTCATCCTCTCATTTCCAGTTCTGATATCTCTGTTGCCTCTCCTCTCCCAACCCTTGCTCCTGTTAGGTCTACTCTTTCCCAACCCCCATCCAGTTCTCTGTTCTGTTTGCTTTGTGTGCAGGTTAGCAGCAAAGTGACATTTACCAGAAACTTGACCTCTGTGCAAGGCCTGACCTGGCAGAAAGCACTTCAGAGAACAGGGTGCTAGTAAATTTTGCTTTACTGCCAGTCTGCCAGCACTTTGTTTCTGCAAGGCATACAGAGGAAAGATAACAAATAAAACCCTGTCATTACACCACAGGACTTGTTGCCCTGAGGGGATAAAACTGTATTTTGTGGGTGTGTATGCCTGCCTACACCCAAGTTCTTAATTTTTTCTATTTAAAAACTCATCTTAAGCTAGGGTCAACATCAATGATCACATCGGAACAGTCAGTGCTTGGAAAGAAACGAAGAAAACTGCACTGCATACATCTGACAAAGTGAGTATTAGCCCACGAAAGCTTATGCTTCAATACTTTAGTTAGTCTTTAAGGTGCCACAGGACTCTTTGTCACTTCTGCAATTCCAGACTAACACAGCCACCTCTCTGATTCCTGAAGAAAACTGAAAATCTCATATAATGCTCCAGTCCAGAACAAAAGCTGACAAAGAATATGATGGCTTAAAGCAAAGTAAAGTCAGAGATACTGTACTGCAAGATAAGATTTAAGTGGCCGATCAGATTCTCTTTTTACTTTTTATGAGTCAATTGAAAATTAATATTACTTCTTTATTTAACTTTTGTACATTTTTTGTAGGCTGGATGGGGGGGGGGGGGTGAGTAGGCAGTGGTGGTTTTTGTTGTTGTTCTTATGAACCAGAAAAGAAGCAACAGATACTAAACTTCTCTGAAAAAAAGAAAAGAAATTAAGTGTCACTACTCAGTTTATGCTAGTGTAACAATCCATAAATACATACAGCCAGACACATTTTGGTCAGAAACAGCCAACTACACACATAAAGTGAGGAAAGGAACACATGATCTTAGGTTCCAGATATTACAGGGATCTACTGCAGCAGGCTGGAGTAAGTCCTCTAACTTAGCTGCTCACACAGGGAGCATACAATGAACTGGCTAGGGTACTCCACTACCCACTATTGGATGGAGTAAGAATTGCTGGAAGGTGTGTCACATGTCCTACATACTGCTGATACTTTGAAGTAGCAGGACCTGTACTTTTCAGAGCAAGTGGGATGTGGGTTGTATTCCAGCTGCCAGGGTGAAGCTCCAAGAGGCCATGGTTTGCAGCATAGTGACCACAACCCTAAATTCCTCTAGGAGGTGACAATAATGTATTACACTGTAAACACTTGAACAAGTTTCCCACCTTCTATCCAGTAGAGGGAGTGCAAAAAAGCTAGTTAATTACAGGAGTTCTTGCTCACTTTCTGCAGTGGGACAAAATAACATCTGAATAGGGGTCTGGTTGGTGGTGATGGTAATTTATATAAGTTAGTCTGTTTGAAAAAGTTTGAAAAAGACAAAAGTAACAAATTTATTGTAAAATACTAACATTCACAGATATTATTTTTATTGGAAAATTAAATTGTTGAGATGTACTTAATTGCATGTAACTCATGGCAGCTGCCTGTTGAGGAATGCACCACCAATAGCCTCCTGCTTGGAATGCATGAGCCCCTGTGACAAATATTAGGTCTGTGAGATTTCCTACTTACTCTTAGTTTTTCCATGCAGCTCAGGTTTTAACTTGGCAGCCCTCATCTGCCTCATCAAATAGATCACCTGATGCTGTTATATCTGCTTGCCTAGATGCAAGAGACTTTAAGTGGTAAAAGATCATTAATATTTTTAAATGTGAAAATCCTTGAATCCATGAGTCCTACGGACAAAGCTACACCTTTGCTGTATTCAGTCAGTAAGGGCTGATCTAGATGCTCAGATTCCTAACGGACTCAGTGGGCTAAATTTTGCTGTAGGTGATTATCTAAGGACAGGATTTGGCTCGCTTATTCTAAAGTCCTTTTATCCTCCAGTGATTGCATGGCTTTCCCTATTCCTGCTAGAGTAGTTAAAACTATAGTAGTAGAAAAAGCAATATGACACAATTAGTGGCAGCAAAGTTTTTACAAAAGAAGGCTATAGCAACAAGATCTCAAGAACACGATCAAGCCAATTTACTGGAGTCATCCAGATTCTATTATTTGCTAGGCTCCCTTCCTCTCCTTTTCATTCCTAATCCTTATAGTATAAAAAACCTGACTGTATCTAGAATCTTCATCAGGAGACAGAAATTATTAGATAAGCTTTGCCCTATATTTTATCTTGGGAGTCCCTCACTTATGAATCTGATTTCAAAATGAATGATTGATATCGAAGGAGGAAATAAGAGATTTATAAGATCCTGTGACTTGCAGAATTTCATTGCTTATGGATGGTACATACACAGAAAAAGCAGTTCATTTACTTAGCATTGGCTCCAATTCAGCAGTACTCTGAAGTATGTGCTTAAATGCTTTGCTGAACAGAGATAGACTTAAAATGCGCTTAACCTTAAGCAGGTGCTTAAGTGCTTTGTTAATCTGAGGCCTTAGTAAAGAGCGTCAGTAGTACTAGCTCAAAGGTTCTGCTTTGGGACATACCATACACACATATCCAAGGGATAAGCAGATTACAGAAGAACATCCATAGTACAGAGTTTAGAAGAAAGTCATGCTCCAAAAGGGAGGAAGTTTTGAACCCAAAGTTTGTCACAAGCTTACTGTATGTGACATTGATATAAATACTCAAAGAATAGTGAAGAATGATGGATAAACATCAGAGTAACAGAAACGCAAATATTTCCAATTTGAAGAAGCACCAGTTGTGTGTCTGTAAATCAATGAGTGGAAAACTCTGCTTCCAATTTATTTTTAGTAGTGCCAAATGATTTTGATTAGTAGAAAATTAAGCCTTACCTTAAGGAAAATCCCCAGATGTAAAAAAAATATTTGAGTCTCCTTGAAAAATGAGAAGCACTGGAAACATTTAACTGATAAAAAAATAGTTGGTAAAACTGTTAACAAGGACAACCATGCTTATGAACAATGGTGTTTTAGAATTCCTACAATTTCACTTTTTGCCATTCAGGAACTAGCCACATCTGTGATATGGGTCCAACATATAAATGGGCAGGATAGATGTGTTCATTTAGATTTCTAAGAGACTATAGAGAAAGAAGGTCTCAAAAGGGACCCTCTGGAGTTTCTCAGATGGACAAATGATAATCCATTCTTATGGTTATGTTGATTTAGTCCTATGAGTGTGGAGTTGAGAATTTCATTACTACCATGATCCTTCCTCCCTGCCAGTGATTGTGTCCATAGAAAAGCCATACTGGAAATAAATGAGGGTTAGGGAGTGTTCTTTCAAAGATTTGTTACAAAATACTTGCCATTTTTTATATTTGTTTTTTATTTTAGGGACAAATTAAGAATTCCAGATCATAAGCCACATGGAGAAGAGAAAGTTCAGTGCCCTTTTGGTGGTAGCTGGAGGCATGATGTCTATGTAGGGCAGAAGAAATCCTTCGAGTGAGTTGGGGAAGTGCACACAGCAATGATCCCTCCTGCTCCTTCAGAAAAAGTGTAGCATTCTCTCCTCACAGTACAGTTTGACACAACAGTGAAGCAAAATCATAGGCATGCCCCCAGTGCACTCAAACATAGTCCTCTGTCTAGACTATGTTTAACAGCAATAAACACCACCAGGATCTAAGCCCTGAAACACAGTCTGTGCACACAAAGCTCAGTAGACACAAAACTCAGGACCAAAAACTACATTTCTAAAGATGGATGAAGGGATGTTCCTGGGTAAGATTTGGGGAAGAAAATTTTCCTTTTCTGTTGTCTGCTGGCTGAGATTAGTTGTTACTGTCACAAATCAAGACATAGGCAGTCTTTCCTATTAGTCAGAGCTCGAGTCAGCAACCAGGAACAGCATCAAACATCAGAGTTAGGAACTGGGAATCAGGGCTGGAGTGGAGTGGAGTGGAATGGACTAGGCTGGGCAGGGCCAAACAAGGCTGGCAACGAGGTAGGAGCAGGGCTGGAGCAAGACAGACACAGAAGATATTACAGCTGCAGGAATGTGCATTAAGCAGCCAGAGATTGGTTGTTGCCGTTGGACTTAAAAGTGGGCTTGCTGACTTCAGCAGCCAATGAGACAGCCCTGCTGTGGCTCAGCTTTGCTCATAGGCTGCCTACAGAGTGGGCAGGTGCAGCTACAAGCTATCATTCTTGACAGTTACTTCTATATGATTATTCTATGCTACTCTCTGAGAGAATTAGTTTGATTTGTGTACCAGTATAAATGGTATAGGACAGTTACTGTAAGTCTAGTTATTGCCAGGTTGCTCACACTTTCTGTTTCAGTGCTTTTTTTAAGTACCAAATTTAAATACATAAACAGAAAGACAAGATAATGCAGCCAGGAAATGGGAAAGGAAAAGTGCCCTATAGTCTTGCTCATTCTTTCCTTCCTTCTGTGGCTTTTCTAAATAAACGTGCCATCAAATCTGGAGAAAATATGTTGCTGAATGTAAGAAGTGACACCACATCTATTCTTTCCAAAAATCATCTAATTTAAGTTAGCTTCAAGATCTTCTTAATGGTATTTAAGATGACCTTCCATCATAGCAAAGATCCATTAATCACATCAAACTCCCACACAATTTTTAATCCTATGTTAGTGTTTCTGTTTGATTAAGAAGTTTATACAGGACACCATCAATTTCTTTAATTATCAGTCCACATGCATTTCTGCAATAGGGTCCCACATAAGATTATAAATAGCTACTTGAAATGTTTAGTCCATTGCTCCACTGAGATGTATCTAGGAATTTATTAGCCTTCAGGGAAAGATTGATCCTCTTAGTTGTTAATACGGACCTTGGACACTATCGTTTTTGATATATATATATATACACACACACACACAGAGTAAGAGAGAGAGAGATATCGATCACCATCATCTTACTAATTCTACTAGCTTCCTCATTGAAGCTTTTAGGCTGTGTCTACAATGGCAATTGAATGACAAAGCTTTTGTCTTTCAGAGGTGTTAAACTTCCCTCCGCCCCCACAGAAAAGTTTTGCCGTGAACAGTGCATTGTCGGCAGGGGCACTCTCCTGCCAACAACGCAAAGGCCGCTCATTGCAGGGTGGAAGTTTTTTGTCAGCAGGAGAGCTGACAAACGGTGGCTGCACGGCCCAATTTTTAGCAGCATGGCTGTAACGACACTGTGTAGTGTAGATAAGCCAATTTTGACCTACTGTATTAACCTTAGAAGACATAAATTCCAGTTTTTCCAACAAGTCTTCTAACTCACTTAACCAGAGGGCATCTTCGGTCCTGTAGAGATGATGATGTCAGATCTATGTAGTTTCTGAAGTTAACAAAGGCCTCCCTTGAACACAACCATCCTCAACCCTGACTTCCTGAATGCAGCCAGACTGAAAATGCATCATGCAAATGCATAGAATCATAGGACTGGAAGGGACCTCAAGAGGTTATCTAGTCCTGTCCGCTGCACTCATGGTAGGACTAAGTATTCTAGACCAACGTGACAGGTGTTTGTCTAACCTGCTTTTTAAAATCTTCACTGATGGAGATTCTACAACAGGGATTGGTAACTTTGGCACACGGAACCGTAGGGTAAGCACCTTTAGCGGGCCCTGCTGGTTTGTTTACTTGCCAGTTCGCCAACTGCGGCTCCCACTGGCAGTGGTTCACCGCCCGGTCCAATGGGGGCTGCAGGAAGCGGCATGGTGCTGGCCGCCGCTTCCCGCAGCCCCCATTGGACCAGGACGGTGAACCACGGCCAGTGGGAGCTGTGGTCTGCAAACTGGCAAGTAAACAAAGCAGCGGGGCCCGCTAAGGGTGCTTACCCTGCGGTTCCATATGCCAAGGTTGCAGATCCCTGTTCTACAACCTCCCTAGGCAATTTATTGCAGTGCTTAATTACCCTCACAGGAAGTTCTTCCCAATGTTCAACCTAAACTGCCCTTCACATAGCTGAAGTTGAGTATCTTATGTCAAAACCTTCTCCCCGCCCCCCAGTGTAGACCTGGCCTGTGTTAACTATGACAGGGACTAGAGCAGACTATGAGGAAAAGCTGCTGAGAAATTATTTTGCCTTATAAAATGTACATATTTATTAGCGAGACAAAGTATGTGAAATAATATATTTTATTGGACCAACTTATGTTGGTAAGAGAGATCCACAGAAGAGCTCTGTGCAAGCTCAATAGCTTATATCTCTCCTAACAGAAGTTGGTCCAATAAAATATATTACCTCATCCTTTTGTTTCTAATATCCTGGGAGCAATGCTGCTACCACAACACTCCATACAAACATTTTATTTTGTGTTTTCAAAAATCTCACTGCCTACATTTCCCTTCAAAATACCTGTAGTATATTCAGATAGTTTGGTGGTGAGATTGTTCTATTAGAAATGTATAATACAATAGGCTCTGCAAAATTGCAAGATTCTGTAATCTACTCCTCCAAATTCAGTGCCAATTTAGTATGTTTCCACTAATTTATTTTGATCATATTTCATTTCTAATTACCTTGTTCAAAGTTGGTATGTGTGGATGGATACTAGAAATGGTAAGAAGATATCAGATTTCCCCTTTCCACTTCGTGCCCCCCTTCCATAAATGATGTGCATATATAGGGTTATAATTTATTTTTTAGATCAAGTCCTCTGTGCTTTGTGTAAACCCTAGCATGATTCTGAAAGAAATACATCTTTGCTTTTAATGCTTGCTCTTTAAAATTATTGCAGTAAAATTTGTGTGTGGATTAAAAAGAATGGCTCAGTGTTAGGAGGATACTAGAATGTTGTCACTGGACAGCTCAACTGGTGGAGGCTATATAAATTGTAGGCAAACAGCAACATCTTGTGGCATAAAAAAAAGCAGGTATAATTAACAACTATTGTTAATCTTTTCTCAAGTTAGACACTTGGGTTCCAGGATACTAAAGAGAAAATGTGGGTGAGAATATATTTTGTTGTTCCCGTGAAAGATCTTACCTAACCCACCTTGTCTCTCTAATCTTTCTTTTATCAAAAGATTCTTTTAGACATGACTGTGAATCATTAACATGTCCTTTGGATAAGGTCCACTTAACTCTCAGCAAATAAGAAAACAAGTTTAAAATTAGCCTCTGCTAGAGTTTGAAGTGCTCACAGAAACTTCAGAATTGTAGCCTCTCCTCCTTTCTTAGTCTCCTTTCCTCTTCCCTCCCTTCCCCTCAATCCACTTTATTAATGTGGCACTTTAGGGCCATAGTTACAAACCAGGATGGTGGTGTGCTAGGCACTGTAAAAATGCAGAACAAAAAGACCGTCCTTCCATTTTACAATCTCTTGATCACAAAAGCTTCTGGAGCACTAGACTGAACCTCCTACAAGTAATTTTCTATGACAAACACAATGATATGGAAAGTGCCCTTTTATTTGAAGGCAAAATAAATTGTTTAATGAAACATTTATGCTCCAGTGAAGAGTAAATTGTATTGTTGTATAGTTAGAATATGTTTTTTTCCATTTCTCCAAACTAGTGATGAACACCAAAGTATTTGTTAAATACTGAATATGAAGCTAGCCCTCTCAAGATCATGTAAGATATGACAGTGAGATATACAGTTAACAGTATATATCCAGTACCATCAATAATAAACAGGGCTGTCAGAGAGGTGAATCCATCAGTCTCAGCATGTGTCCACTACATAAGAGGAAACCAGCCAGTGAATAAAAGAAAGATAATTGCTTGGTCTCAGATGACTGTGAAAATGGATACCAAGTACCTGCCTTAGTATAATAAAGTCTTCTATAGAACACTGACTTCCCAGCTCCCGCTCTATCCAGAAAGCTTGACACCCTGGAAAGCCAGATAGACCAGAGGCAAAACTGATAGATCCTAGGGAGCATGTGAAAGATCCCACAATACACACCCTACACCAGAAAAATTGTGTATCATGGCAATACAAAAATGGTCAGTGGGAAGTCTGCTACACCAGCACTCATCTTGTAAATATTGAAGAGGACAGGAGAGGGTAGTCTAGGAGCTGCAGAAAGTGAAAATAAGGAACAGCAGCATTGGACCCCATGGAGAGATGACTAGCAAGGACAAACATTTTTGCAAGAATGCATTATTGGGCTCTCAAAGCATATTTGCCTGTTTGTGAACTTTTTATGGGGGTTATATAACAAGAGACAATTACAATATACCGTAAATTACACAGGAAAAAAAATGGAATTAGAACCCTGATTGAGATCCAAAAACACAGACCTCTGCCACTTCAGCTAAAGGAGAGCTTAGTTGGGAGTTTTAACAGGTCTCTTGTCTTATATGTGGACCAGTCACTAGAAGATGATGCAACACTTTACAGTGTATCTTAGAATCATAGAATATCAGGGTTGGAAGGGACCTCAGGAGATCATCTAGTCAAACACCCTGCTCAAAGCAGGAGCAATCCTCAAATGAAACCATCCCAGTCAGGGCTTTGTCAAGCCTGATCTTAAAAACCTCTAAGAAGGAGATTCCACCACTTTCCTAGGTAACCCATTCCAGTGCTTTACCACGATCCTAGTGAAAAGGTTTTTCCCTAACATCCAACCTAAACCTTCCCCCCTGCAACTTGAGACCATTACTCCTTGTTCTGTCATCTAGTACCACTGAGAACAGTCTAGATCTATCCCCTTTGGAACACCCTTTCAGGTAGTTGAAAGCAGCTATCAAATCCCCCCTCATTCTTCTCTTTTGCAGACTAAACAATCCCAGTTCCCTCAGCCTCTCCTCATAACTCATGTGCTCCAGACCTCTAATAATTTTTGTTGCCCTCTGCTGGACTCTTTCCAATTTATCCACATTCTTCTTGTAGTGTGGAGCCCAAAACTGGACACAGTACAGTAAAACCTCCATTTAACGGACTAATTCGGGCAAGGGGGTGTCCGTTAAATGAAAAAGTCCGTTATTTAATAATAATAATAAAAAAAGAGCTGTCAGAGCAGCAGCCCGCCCACCACAGGGTCGGGGCGGCAGCTCCGCAGCCCGCCTGCTCCCTGGACCCGGGCGGCAGCCGGGAGCCGGCAGCCAGCCCGCCCAGGTCCCGGCTGCTGGGACCCGGGCGGCAGCCGGGAGCCAGCCCGCCCGCTGCCTGGACCCGGGCGGCAACCGGGAGCCGGCAGCCAGCCCGCCCGCTGCCGGGACCCAGGCGGCAGCCGGGAGCCGGCAGCCAGCCCGCCAGAAATGGATCAGGAATGCATCAGCTTGCTCAGAAATTTTGTCCATTGCATCCAAAGTCCGTTAAATCGAGGTCCGTTAAATCGAGGGTTTACTGTACTCCAGATGAGGCCTCATCAATGCCGAATAGAGGGAAATGATCACGTCCCTGGATCTGCTGGCAATGCCCCTATTTATACAGCCCAAAATGCCATTAGCCTTCTTGGCAATAAGGGCACACCGTTGACTCATATCCAGCTTCTTATCCACTGTAACCCCTAGGTTCCTTTCTGCAGAACTGCTGCCTAGCCATTTGGTCCCGAGTCTGTATCAGTGCATGGGATTCTTCTGTCCTAAGTGCAGGACTCTGCACTTGTCCTTGCTCAACCTCATCAAATTTCTTTTGGCCCAATTCTCTAATTTGTCTAGGTCCCTCTGTATCCTAGCCATACCCTCCAGTGTATCTACCACTCCTCCCAGTTTAGTGTCATCTGCAAACTTACTGAGGGTGTAGTCCACGCCATCCTCCAGATCATTAATGAAGATATTGAACAAAACCTGCGCCAGAACCGACCCATGGAGCACTCAACTTGATACCGGCTGCCAGCTAGATATGGAGCAATTGATCACTACCCATTGAGCTCAACATCTAGCCAGCTTTCTATCCACCTTATAGTCCATTCATCCAGCCCATACTTTTTTAACTTGCTGGCAAGAATATTGTGGGGGAATAAGTCTTGATCTGTATATATCCTATATTATAAAAGACAAGCGAACGGTGTGTGAAGCCGTCATGCGCAGTAGAGAGGGCCCGGACGAACGGCATGCTGGGGGTTGTAGTTCGGCGGCACAAAATGGCCACCGCACATGCCTGCCTGAGCGATCTAGAGCACCAAGGAGCAGTTATACATATAAAGTTAGCTGGGCTGTCGGGCACATGACGAGGAGTTGAGGGGGGGAGGGGTCTGGGCGAGGGTCGTTGCAGGGGGGAAGGGGGCTGGGCAGCGGGGAGGTGGGAGGGGCACGAGCCCTTACAGTTGGCCCGTGTACATGGGCTTTTACACTAGTTTTTAATATTGGGGGAAGGGTCATATGCTGGGAATGGATTTGTACCTTGGTGTTCACTTTTTCAAGGTTGGAAGCCTGAGCTTGATAGGCTCAAGTGGATAGGTTATATAAAGCTGTTTATAGTTTCTTATTAATACACCAGGCCCTCGCTATAATGCAGGATTTGGGGTTCATACATAGTACCATATTAATGCAGGGACTGCCTTATAGCGGGGACCACATTACCATAGATTCCCTTTAAAGTAACTAAATGTAGAATCCATGGCCATGACTGTGTTCTACATGAATTCATGCTATATAAATGTGTGTTCTAGCCATGGTCTGCTGTAGCATCATGACTTAGATTACATTTTTTTTCTTCGTTCCAGCTATGGGAGAATGTCAAATTGTTACCTATTCTTGGATAAGTCTTTAATGAGTCCATATACTTAAATTACAATATTAAATATCAAAGACTTATTCCAATACTACTAAAATCAGTTTTAAGGTTGCTGCCATACTCCATCATGAACTGCCTAAACTGAATTCCCTGAACTTTGAGATATAGCCTTGTAAAGGGCTAAAATTCATGCCTGTGCATACAGCTGGCACAAGGCCTATTCATCATTCAAAGCCTTTAAATGGGACTAATGAGGAAACTGATCAGACCCTCTGCACAGAGGTAAATTTCATCTTCAGTAACCAACTCAGTATCTATTGGTACTTGGTTTGAGGTCTTACCCATTTTTGTAAAGTGTTTTGAGGCTTATAGATGAAAAAGCACTATAAGAATTGTAATATATTGCTGTTATCCCAACTGTCAAGATGATGAAAGAATATCAGGCAGGAGAAAATAGATTTGTCATCACACAGTTAAAAATGAAAAGGACAATGACAAGTATTTCATTTTTGTTCACTCTGCATTGTTTATAGGAATGTTCACCAACCAGTCGATCACTATCAACTGGTCGATCCTAAAGAATCTCCCAGTCGATTGCGATCTTTGGCAGTGTAGTTGGGTTGCTGCTAAGGTAGGCTCCCAGATTGACCCAGTCCCAGAAGTGACCAGTATGGCCCGTGGGTGGGGAGGCAGGGGTCTCCCTCTGCACATTGCTCCAGCCTGCAAGCACCATTCCTGAAGTTCCCATTGGCCAGGAATGGGTAGCTGTGGCCAATAAAACTTGAAAGGGCAGTGCTCGCAGAGAGGGGCAACATGCAGAGGCATGTGTCCCGCTCCTCTCCTTCAGGGCCGCAGGGTCACGTTGGCCCCGCCCGAGAGCCTGCCTTAGCCTTGCTGCGCTGCCGACCGGGAACTGCCCAAGGTAAGTGTCATGCAGCAGGAGGCCACACCCCAGCCCTAAGCCCCTCATGCATCCCAACCTCCTGCTCTAGGCTCAGCCCAGAGCCCCCTCCCACCCTGTGAACTCCTTGGCCCCAGCCCAGAGCCTGCAGCCCCTCTCTTACCCCAGTCCCTTGCCCCAGCCTCCTGATAGTGAGATAGGGAGGGTGGAAGAGAGTGAGCAATGGAGAGAGGGAGGGGATGTAGTGAGTGGGGTGGGGCTTTGCAGAAGGGCAGGGTAGATCCTCAGTTGCCCTCTGAAGTTTAAATTTTCGATAAAAGAAAACCATTTATTTTCCAACTCTGATTTCTGTGATATGATTCTCTGACGATTTCATGAAAAGATAGAAAATTCTACAAAGCTGGGTGGATGAAGCCATGTAACAAGAAATTAGTATACTGATGAAGTGTTTTATTGCCAGAAATGGAAGAAAAAAAATACAATACACTTCAGCCAGCAAACTATTTCCCTACGTACGTTTTGGTCATTTTGCAAATAGCATTGATAGCAGATTGTGGTTAGACTACCTCACCGTCAAGCAAACATGACTATTTTGCTTTATATCTTAACATTTCCGAGGTTGTTGGATAATGTAAATTCTTTTGGGCCATATACTCTTCTCCAGAGCTGGTCGTGGCTTTTGATGAGCCACTTGTGCTGCTGCTGCAGGAAATTTATGGCTGATCTGAAAGATTAAAAGAAAAAAAAAGTCACAACAGACAAAAAAAATTGCTCTCTCTACTGAATTTCATCTGGACTTTAAAAAAAAAAAGCTTTCAATTTTTAGCAGATTAATCTTAAGTGTCTGCCATTGAAATGAACAGTATATATCTGAGAGCTAGCAGTTCCAGGTGTTTGATTAGCAGTGAAAGACTCCCACCTGGTTGTCCCCAACTACACTGCATACACACCAGTGTCAAAGTTATTTCAGCCTGGTTAACAGGTAAATAAATGACCCAAAATAGACAAACAGCCATTAACACTACTACAAGCGGTGCCAAGCAGAGCCAATCAGTATTCCAGCTGCTCTTAAATCTCTCAAGATCCCTTGTTCCAGTTGTAACAGGAGTAGCCCATTGTGATATCTGAGAATTTCTCAATCCCGAAGAAAAGTGCATGTCTGAAGAATCTGGGAGCTCAGAGAAAGTGGAAGGAATGCTAAATTAGAATAGAGGAGTTAGGAGGAAAGAGGGGAGGAGAAAGGAGAATGGGTACTGCTAGTTCTAAAGAAAAGCGGGGTGGGGTGGGTGGGAGGGAAGTCTGAGTTAATTTAATCTCGGATGTGACTTTGCTGAGCTTTGATTTGATCCAATGAGTTAATGCTACATACAATATTTATATGCTGAAAATGTATTTAAATTGGAGGAGTCAGTAAGCACTAGGCAAAACTAAGAACAGAACTGTCTCAGGTTTAGGACTTTAATGACATTGTGTGTTTGTGTAATACAGTAGACTCTCGATTATCCAGGATTGGATTAACCAGGATGTCAAAAAAAAGATACACGCAACTCGCAGGGCCGGCTCTGGCTTTGCTGCTGCCCCCAGCACACACACAAAAAACCCCTACCAGTGCGCAGGGCAGCCAGTGAACCAACACCCCCTCCCCCTGGCACAGGATGGCTGGTGAATCAACCCCCACTCCCCATATTTCCTATGGATGGTGATTATCCAGGATTTTATTAACCAGAATAATTTTTTCCCTATCACCCTGGATAATCGAGAGTCTACTGTATAAGCAAAAATCTTTCAAATCCTATGTAAGGTGAGTGCAAGTTAAGAAGCAGCTTGTAAAACAGGTTATCTCAAATGTGCAATCTGCAAGTGGAGTCCTACAGTGGACCACCATGAAATGGACTGGATGTTGCTGTGGATTGCAACCAAAACTGACAGGAAAGATGCTCCATTCATAGCAGTCTGACAGAGAACTGCAGTACCATGGGAGTATCTGCAAAGGAAGAGGTCAGGAAACAGCACTGGAATCTCCCAAGTCCCACATTAGTCCTCGACCACAATGGTGGCATGGGCTACTGGACAGTGCTGGGGCTACTTGTGATGTATACAGTGTGTGATGCCCAAGAGGATCACTAGCAACTGTTTTGCTGACACTGTCTTGCCTTCCTGGTGTCTAATTGCTCTGACTTTGTTTGAAACTTATCAAGGCTGATGGGCACTTGTCCTTATAAAGTTGTGAACCCCCCTCAGATGTTTCATATAGGTGATCTCCTTGCTTGTTCAGGTAGCCCAATTATCTGAATTAAGTTTATCTTGTGGTTAACTAGGACTAGAATCCAGAAGATCTGAGTTTTATTCCCAGCTCTGCCATGGACCTCCAGTGCCACCCTCAGTTATTTTTTCCCCAAGTTTTTAATAAAGCTGAAGTTAATGTGTCCCTTTTAAAAACTTCAAACTATACAGTGTCTGGTTATACCCAAAGTATTTGTGTTCTACTAACAGTCACAATGTAGTACAGAAGAGAGTTCAAAGTTACATCTTGGTACATTACCTCTTGTTAGAAATATCACAGCCTTCACAGAAAAACAAAAACATCTCAGCAATTGATTTGCAGAATAATATTTTTAAATAACTAGTTGAATCCAGGACATAGTCCCACATCCATCAGATTACCGCAGTTAAGGTAAATCAATGTTATAACACCTTGTCAGCATCTCCTTATAAGAATAAACTGGCATGTGTGCCCTATTCCGCTATATATACTTACTTTCTCCAGTGCATCAGCTAGTACGACACCCATATTTTGCATTTTTGTAACAATTGAGCTGCAAAACAAAAGATAGATTTTTTTCAGGATTTGTCTCCCCAAATGACAAAAGAAACCTTGAGAATAAAAGTAAGGATATAAACAACAAAACCTTTGTGATTCAGCTATAACTTTCCTCCAGGATATGGGGAAGGATGGGGGGAAATAAGAGTTTAAGATCATCTCCCTACAATTGCCGGCTACAGAGTTTTTCCTCTTAATTTGTACTTGGTAACAGGAAACTAGAAACAAGATAATACTTTTTCCATGGCGCTCAATCTCCCAGAAGGCCTCTTTGATGAGGAATAATTTTTTTGTATGTTGCTGGGAAGTTTCACTGATACCTAGCAATGTTTCAGGAAGTCCCAAGGTCTACACGGCAATAAAAGGACATGTGGCATGGCCAGCACTGGCCCAGGTCAGCTGACTCAGGCTTGCTGGGCTTGAGTGTGTGTTGGGGCTTGGCTTGGAGCCCAGGATCTGAAATCACTCACCCTCATGGTTTCTCAGAGCCTGGGCTCCAGGTAGAGCCCCCATGTGTAAACTGCAATTTTTAGTCCCACAGCCCTAGTCCGAGTCCGTTGACCTGGCCTCTGAGACTTGATGCTATGGGGTTTTTATTGCAATGTAGATTGTACCCTCAAGTTTAAATTTTTACTCCTACCTCTTCCCACCCCACTCTTAAAACTGGGTTCATGATTATGGAAAACATTATTAATATTTTTAGAACTAAAAAACTAGAGATCCACTTCAATTTGAAACTAGGTCTACTGTCAAGCTCAGATGACTTTTACATCGAAACTCATTCTTTGCATTTTTCTACATTTTATTAAAATTCACATTAAACCAAGATTTGGAGGCTATGAAATCATATGAAGTTAAGTGGCAACAATATTTGTGTGAAATTCCCCCTTAAAACAAAAAATGGTGGATTTCACACAGAGTTGATTATACTAAATGTTTATCTATCAAAGTGCACTTATCTGAAGCATTTTCACTCGAGTCTACAGTGTTCCCCCGATGGAAAAGTGTTCCCCCGATGGATGTCTCTGCAAATGGGAAGCCTAGGACTGATTATTTTTCTGTTGCACTATATTGAACTAGCCATGTTAAAAAGAGAATTTTCACCTGAACAGGAAGATGTACATACCGCTACTTTTGTTTATTCTGTAGGTGCAACGGTAACAAGTGAACTTCCCAGTGGTGAATTTAAAATACTTCAACAAATAGACATACCAACCAAGAACCAGATCCCACTACCCTCAGAGACTGCAAATTCCAAGGAGATTAATCACAGTACAAAGTTGCACTATTAGGCCGCCAATTTATCTGCCATTAAACTTTTTAAACTTTGAACTACTAAAGATATTTAAAGTAGTCTTTCTCTGGATAGATTTCAAGTGGTGAAATTAAGGGAAACTGAGTGAATGTATATCCCATGAAAGGTGTCTGACAATTAAAATCCTCTTAACAAGATATATACACACATCACAGATGCTGTTGCCCTACAACTGTGCCAAACTCTGACCTGGAGAGGCCACCTCTACCATGAATAGTCCCATCTTCAAGCCTTCTCAATCCTCAGTCTCTTGGCTAAGGGTATGTCTTCACTACAGGACTAGGTCGATTTCCCTTAATTCGATTTTCTAAACTCTAGTTTAGAAAATCGAATCAGTGTGTCCCCACCAGGACAGCAGGTCGACAGTGGTCGACACTGCCTGTCCTAGAACTTTTGCAGGGGTCGACATAGCCTGCATTGCACTGTGGGTAGGTAGCCCACAGTGCAATGCGTGCTGGACACCCCCCCCCCCCCCCCCAGCAGCCCCGTGGACCCCACCCGAACAGCCTCCCCCCCGCCATACCCCCCCCCGCCCGAACAGCCTCCCCCCCCGCCATTCCCCCCCCCCGCCCGAGGGGGGGGGGGGAGCCGGCGCGGGGCTGCTTGGGCAATATAGGCTCAGCTGCCTGGTCAATTTCAGGTGAAATTGACCAGGCAGCTGAGCCGATCGCCCAAGCAGCCCCGCGCCGGCTCCCCCCCCCCCAGCAGCCCCACGGACCCTCCCCCCCCCGCCCGCCTGAACAGCCCGCCCGAACAGCCCCCCCCCCCCCGCCGGACCCCCACCCCACGGGGCTGCTTGGAGGTCGGAGGCTTAACTTCAGATGCCTCTTCACTTACTCACAGTAGACATAGAGAAGTCGATTTTAGCCTTACTTCTCTCGTCAGGCAGGAGTTACAAATTCGATTTTGAGGGCCCTTTAAATCGACTTTAAGGGCATGTATGTGAAGACAGGTACACGTTTAATTCGACCTAACGTCGTTAAGGTCGAATTAAAGTGGTAGTGAAGACATGCCCTAAGACTGCTAACCGGAGTGCCCACTGTGATGAGACACCAAATAGGAGTCCTGAGTCTAGCTCCTACTGGACATCAACCCATTTCATATAGGCCACTTTACATGTGTCAGATGGAAGTGATTTATATAACCACCAACCCGAGCCACATTTGAATCAGTGATTTAGAGCAGCAGTGTCCAATACGTTCGCCACTAGTCACATGTGGCTAATAGGCTATTGAATTGTGGCTAATGCATGTAGCTTTTTTATAATGTGGCTAATAAGAAACATTCAAAACCACAAGTGTGGCTAGCAGTGGGGCTAGCGTTGAATTTCTATTGGACACCGCTGATCTAGAGGGTCAACACTCCTTAAGACATTATCAGCCCTCCAAGCCACGCCTTCCTGTTTCTCTCTATCACTGGATTATGCTCTGTGAAGGAGTACAGCCTTTGCTCAATTTATCATGACGCTTACGTTTCCTGAACAAGTTTCATGCATTATGAAAATCAGCTACTTTAAAAAATACTTTTATTGTTAAAAAATGAGACCTCTCATTTGTGGCTTTTACATAATTACATCTTGAAAATAAAAGTCCACTATATCCAGTGTAAAACATACTCCAGTAATCATTTCTTTCCAGTTTCTAATGGATTTTATAATTAGCTCTTTGTTTACTAGTTTTGTGTGCCGGAATCAATGCTGTCACCTCAGCCTAGTTCCAGGAATAGTGTTTTAGTTCAATATCTTCTGAGCCAGCAAAGGAAGTGCAGTGCTGATTTCTGTGGGTCTGCCAAAACAATTAGTGGCAATTTGTTTCTCAGCTTTGAGAACAGCAATAAAATAAATAAAAATCTATAATTTATAGGATTTCAAGCAAACTATAGCCTTTTAAGAGAGAACAGATTTAGTGCCAAAACTTGGGTTTAATTGCCAGTTCAGCAATCCTATGTGACCTTGGACACGTCACTCAGGGCTTGTCTACATGGAGACTTAGGCCTTGATTACACTTACAGCTTTATAGCGGTTTTGGTTATAGCCGCCTTCAGATACAGCTCTAGAGATAGTACTCCAGCATGTCCACACTGACGGCCGCGTGGCCACATTTGCAGCACTTGCAGTGGCACGGGGAGTGGTGCATTATGGGGAGCTATCCCAGCATTCAACTGGGTGCAACATGCTTTTCAAACAAGGGAGGTGAGGGAGCGTGTTGTGTGTATGCGGAGGGAGAGAATGAGTGGATTTTTGGAGTGCTGAGAGCGTTTCAGCTAGCCGTCTTTAAAATGCAAGGCCTAATCTTCTGCTTCTCACTCGCTCACTCAGCTCACTCAGTAAACATTTGCATTGTTGATTTGCGGAGTTACAGATAAGCTCTGAAAACATACTTCCGCATTCCTCCAGCCAAGTTAAGATCAAAGGGAAGAGTGGTCAATTGGCTTAAGTAGCTTAGAGGTGTTTCCAGCGATCACTCAAAGCGCAGTATTGTTACTACTCGTTTACACTGGAGCTAAAGCATATCACCCAATATGCCCGAGCTGTTAATCCTCTGGGAAGGGAGGATTACCAGGACCACTATAACTGTGGACTTATAGCACTCCATGTGCCTCACCAGTCTGGACGGGTAGTGAGTTATAGCACTCCTGGTGGCTTTATAGCGCTATAAAGTGCCAGTGTAACCAAGGCCTTAGGGCATGTCTACACTACAGCTGGATGGTGTGATTCCCAGTGTGGGTAGGCAGACTCACACTAGCTCAGTTTGAGCTAGCAAGCTAAAAATAACAGTATGGATGTTGCTGCACGGGCAGCAGTCTGGGCTAGTGGCCAGAGCTTGGATCCAGGAGGTTGCGTGGCCTTGGACGGCTAGCACCACCAGTTCCAGCTGTGGCAGATTCTTCCTGTGCAGTCACAGTGGAGGACATAATTGTAAGGCTGCCTTCCAAGAACTCCCCACTAACCTAGGGCTCAAAGTATGCTAGGAACAGGACTAAAAGTGGAAGAGACATTCTGGGGACACGGCTAAAATACAGCTATGTGGCCCATATGGCAGCCTCTGTAACACAGATAGGCCCCCAGGGCTGTCTAAGGTACAGTGGGGACCACTTGAGCCCCTAGAATATAGCCCAGGTCAGGAGGATGCTTAAAGCCACCGTACCCCCATTCTCCCCCTCCCCCCCGCCATGCACCTATCGTTTCGGGGAAAGACAGACCAGATCAAATATTCTAATATTAAAAACACTGAAAAAAGAAATAGATTTACAGAGTCATTGATTCTATGGCAGAAGGGACCACAAGCCACTAAATTTATCCGGCTTAAGCTTGTACTGAGTCCAATAACTTGTGTCTGACTAAAGCTTAATTTGTGTTTTGGGTAAACCATCATTTCCAGAAAGGTATCTAGTTAATCTGAAGACATCAAGAGATGGAGAATCCACCATTTCTTGTAATAGTTCATTCCAGTGACCACCCTCTCCGTTAAAAACAATTGTGCCTTATTTCTAATTTGAATTTGTCTGGCTGCAGCTTCCAGAAATTGGCTTATGTTTTTCTTCTTTAGATTAAAAAGCTATTTAGTACCTGATATTTTCTCTCCGTGAAGGTACTTAAGCACCATAAATCAACTCGCCTCTCTTCTTTTTGTTAAACTAAACAGATTGAGGTCTTTATATCTCCTATTGGAAGGCAGGCATTTTTTCCAGCCCCCTAAACATTTAAAATAAACAAAGCTTTTAAAAAGGAGACTATAAAGAAGCAAAAAAATGGGTAGAATCCAATTATTTTTTTTTTCAGATTACCTTTAAATCTGCCTTTCATTTGTACACTGCAGAGTTTAGTACTTACTAATTGCACTGTTCAAAACCACAAAGCTTTATTTTTTTTGGAAACTTGATCCAACTTCCTGTTAATTTTACCCTTAAACATGAAGACATAACTGCAGATGAAATACCTTGTCTTTTCTTTTCCAGGGTTCTTGGGATTTTTCTCAACACCTCCATTTTCTTGCTTTTTAGAAACTCTCCTACCTCCATAACTGACTGCTAGGAGACAACAATTTACACAGTTTGAATAGCTTAAACAGCTACAGAACTGTTCATCACAACGTTGATTTATTTTGTTTTACAAAAAGCTGCACAACATAATCAGGACAACTGGTAATATGAGGAAAATTGGAAACAAGATAGTTCAAACTAACTCTCGAGAGAGTTAATCTTTATTATGGTTCTTCTGCAGTGTTGGTGGAAGTTGAAAACCAAAATGAGCCCCAGACAACCACCCAAGACTATCTTTAAACTTTTGGACTACAGCATGACCAGATTAAGTTTAAGCTATTGCAATCTAAAAAAGTGTATCCTTAGGAATAGAAACTACAGTAGACTCTCGATTATAAATGATGATAGGGAAAAAATTAATCCTGGTTAATAAAATCCCAGATAATCACCAACCATAGGAAATCACCAGCCACCCTGCACCAGGGGGAAAGGGTGCTGGTTCACGAGTTGCCCTGTGCCCTAGATTGGGTTTTGGGGTTTTTTTGTGCTTGGGGCAGCAACAAAGCCAGAGCTGGCCCTGTGAGTTATGCATATTTTTTCTGACATCCTGGTTAATCCACAATCTGGTTAACCCAATCCTGGATAATCAACAGTCTCCTGTATACTGGTTCTAAAATTTGGCTGCCCTCCTATGCATTCCTTCTCAGAGATCTTAGATGCAATTGTTTAGAGATTTTTTTTTTTTTTTAAAAGGCAAGTCCTTCTACATGAATTTTCAAACACAGCATATGTCTAATAGCAGGAAGATTGTTTACATAATTTACTCAAAATACCCCAGAATTGTATGCATAATACAAGTTATAATGCAGATAGGAATCAACTGCATATTTATCATGCACTAGTGTTCTTTCAAGCTTACTTATAATTTATTAAAATGCCTGCCAATCACAAAACCAATTAGTACTAATTAAGCTACAGATGACCTAACAATGACAATTTAAGTGCTGAGCAATGTCAGACAAATTCAACTTTTTAAGAAGAGCATGTAAAGATATTTCAGATAACTTGTCAAAGCAAATACCTTCTTCACAAGAATATTTGTAAATTTTATAACTGTCAAAGTAAAGAAGAAAAGCAGAACATAGATTTTTGGTTCATTTACTCTAGTTGTTTAATTTTATTGCAAGGTTCCTAATCTGCATTTAAAATATTTATTTATTCTCTCTATATCTAACAAACAACCCAGCCAGGACAAGAGTTTCCTTCAGATCTATAGCTTTTTGGGGGATGGCACAAGCAGGAAAGTATTATAACTGCTGGTTTTCAAAAGTACTTTGATCAGGTTGCCGAATTCCATTAAGTAAGTAGTATCATGTTCATCAAGACCAGCTCTAAGTGTATTTATATGTTTATTGGAAAAATTAATGTCTGATGAACGTGACACAAACTGCAGCCATTCTCCACTAAAGCTCCTTATTGAAGGGTTATATACAAGTTTACATACATTTCCCCTCCAAACCAGCACCAAGAGTCATCCTTGTACCAATCATTGGCCCACTTGGCCTTGCAGGGTTAAGTCGTGTTGCGATAACAAATGTATACAACATAAAAAGGAAACATAGGTAGTTATTTTACAGCATGGAAGGAAAATTATTGATTTTGATTTAATATTTTAACTTCAGCAATAGTTTTTATTGTAAATGTGCTTTTAATTGTCCCCAGATTTGTTATAAATGGAGGAGGAGATTTTCAAAGCCACAAAGAGCAATTAGATGCCCAATTCCCACTGAGGTGCTGCATAGGTACAAGTATCCACTTGTGCAGACTAGATTGAAGAATCCAGGTCTAAAATGCAATAATGGCAGTAGAAGAGGATACTACAGCTAGAGAGGGGTGTTGATAAAATGTTAAGGACCCAATTCTGTAGATGTAGCTCAGGCTCATGCCCATAGACTTTAGAGTGAGCTTTGGCTGTGTAAAATCTAGCGTATAAATTTTATAAAGTAATCCAAAAAGTGGCTGTAATTCCTTAAAGGGACAGTGCCAAATTTTGCTATTCTAAAACATGGTACAACTTTCAGCCCCTTCACAAACTCCCTTCATCAGTGTGAACTGGTTTTCACCGTTTATTTTTGAAAGCTGTTTCTCTAAATAAAGAAAAATGTGAAAGCAGACCAGCACTCAAAATGGATGAAAGCTGTTGTTAACACACCAGAGTCAGGTTTAAGATTAGCAGCTATGTTAGTCTGTATCCGTAAATAAAACCAGAAAGACTTTGTAGCACCTTAGAGACTAGGGACTCAGGATTGAGTCTATTCCCATCTCTGCTTGATATCCGTATGCAATCGTAACACCCAAGTTTTTAAAACAGCTGCTGGTTTTGAATGCCCACACCCTAGGCCGCTTTTCAAAACAAGAACCCAAAATAACCCAATCACTTCCAACAGTATGTGCTTAATTCCCTGGTAAAAACTGGCATAATACTGCCTTCCATTCTCACAGGAGCAAGTCCACTCTGACTTGTAATGCACTTTGTGATTCTCAAATAGAAAGAGCTGCAGAAGGCGAATCTGGTTGTTACCATCAGGAGAAACCCCAGGATAGCAGCAAACCCGCGTGAACACGGAATGTGGAGAAGTGAGCGCCTGGGATCTTCCCAGGACCGGAGGGGAAGGGGAGAAGGGGATCCCGACAGATTCAGGTGCTCACACTGGCTGGATTACACCGCGCTGCCCCTGGGGAGCTGCAGCAGCAGCCTCAAAGGAACCAGCCCCGCAGAGCTGGTCACGGGGGCCGATTCTGCAGAGCGGCTCCCAAAGGCAGGGAGAATTGCCCGGCCAGGCAGAGTTTGAGTGTCAGGTCTGCGCAGAGGCGAGAGGTGCTGGCGCCTCACCCCTCGCGCCCTGCCCCACTCACGGGGGCCGCGGGAACACATTACAAACGAGGCGGGTGGGTGGGTCAGCACGTTGCACAAGGACCGCGCCAACGTGTGTCTCCGTCTCTCCGAACCCCGCCACCTCCGTGGGGAGCAGCCGCCAGAGGAAACCAAGCGGCTCCCCGGCTAAGCAGAGGCGCCTACCTGCCGGAGGGCGCCCGCCTTTCCGGGGGGCCGGCGGGGCTGACGCTTCCTTCGCCATGGCAGGGGTGGGCGAATATGGCCGGGCGGCAGCCAGTCACGAGCCTGCAGAGACACGTCCCGACGCCGAGCAGGCGCGCGGCGCTCCCTCTTATGGAGGCGGGGCCGGGGCAGGGGCGCGGTCGCTGCCAGGAGAGCGGGGGGAACGTGCGTGTGGGCGGCGCTGGCGGAAAGGAGCGTGTGTGGGTGCGTGTGGTGGGCAGTTGTGGTATAGTGAGAGTACAGAGGGGGTAGGAGAGGATGGGGGCTGGGTGGGTACAGTGGGGGTAGGAGAGGATGGGGGCTGGGTGGGTACAGTGGTGAGGAGGGTACAATGGAGAGGAAGAGGCTGGGTGGTAGGGGGCTGGGTGGGTACAGAGGGTTAGGAGAGGATGGGGGCTGGGTGGTAGGGGGCTGGGTGGGTACAGTGGGGGTAGGAGAGGATGGGGGCTGGGTGGTTGGGGGCTGGGTGGTAGGGGGCTGGGTGGGTACAGAGGGGGTAGGAGAGGATGGGGGCTGGGTGGTTGGGGGCTGGGTGGTAGGGGGCTGGGTGGGTACAGAGGGGGTAGGAGAGGATGGGGGCTGGGTGGTAGGGGGCTGGGTGGGTACAGTGGGGGTAGGAGAGGATGGGGGCTGGGTGGTTGGGGGCTGGGTGGTAGGGGGCTGGGTGGGTACAGAGGGGGTAGGAGAGGATGGGGGCTGGGTGGTAGGGGGCTGGGTGGGTACAGTGGGGGTAGGAGAGGATGGGGGCTGGGTGGTATAGTGGTGAGGAGGGTACAGTGGAGAGGAAGAGGCTGGGTGGTAGGGGCTGGGTGGGTACAGTGGGGGTAGGAGAGGATGGGGGCTGGGTGGGTACAGTGGGGGTAGGAGAGGATGGGGGCTGGGTGGGTACAGAGGGGGTAGGAGAGGATGGGGGCTGGGTGGGTACAGAGGGGGTAGGAGAGGACGGGGGCTGGGTGGTATAGTGGGGAGGAGGGTACAATGGAGAGGAAGAGGCTGGGTGGTAGGGGGCTGGGTGGGTACAGTGGGGGCATAAGCGGAACGGGTCTGTGTGGTATCGAGGGAAAGGGGTAGGGGCAGGAGACAGGGACTGTGGTGTAGGGGAAAGGGATTGGGGATATGAGAGTTTTGTGGTTCAGGTATGAGGGGCGGGGTAGTGGGGGTTTGAGAGGGAAGGTTTGTGTGGTAGAGGTTTGGGGAGTGTACTGGGAGTATATTTATGGAGTAGGAGAGGAAGGGGTATATGTGTGATGTACCTGTTTGGCATTGGGAAGAGGTTGGTGTAGAAGACTTTGTTTATGTTGGTGTGACAGTACAGGGGAATATTTTATATCCAAACAAAACATTGTTTTGAATAAAGCATTGTAAAAAAACTACAAAATACTTCATTTAATAATTAGCTTGATATATATTTTTTTGAAAGTACACTTTACATTTTGGGCCTAAACTAAAGAAACGCCCTCAGATGCAATAATTAATCACTCTGTGCCTCTTTCCTTAAGCAAGGAAAAGTCAAAGTTTGCTTACCCTGGAACTTTATAAAGTCTCACGTTGGTAGCACCCGCAGGTTTACGTTGTTTTGGGGGCACATGCTGAGCACCTGTAACTTTGCAGTAATCTCCCCCAGGAGCAGATGTTCAGTGAGTTAGTTTATCAATAGTCAGGAATATTATTGTTTCTATATTATGGCTTCTCAACCTGGGGATTATGGCCTCCAAGACATTTCCAGACAGGTATAGGATGATTTGTGAACCTGACCTCCCCTTTTTCCTAGAATAGAGATTTCTGGGGGGAAAAATTGGTTGTAACTTAGGGTTACAGTGTGGGAAAGGTTGAGGCCCACTGCTGTAATATTGTAATACAGTCTTACAGCTTTGCTATTGTCCAGAGTACAAGTACTTTTGGCATTGCTTCTTTTGCTGGGAAAATTAACTAAATTATAATACAGTAAAACCTCCATTTAACGGACTAATTCGGGCGAGGGGGTGTCCGTTAAATAAAAAAGTCCGTTATTTAATATAAAAAAAACCCCGAGCTGTCAGAGCAGCAGCCCGCTCGCCACAGGGTCAGGGCGGCAGCTCCGCAGCCCGCCTGCTGCCGGGACCCAGGCGGCAGCCGGGAGCCATCAGCCAGCCCGCCCGGGTCCCAGCAGCCAGGAACCGTCAGCCAGCCTGCCCGCTGGTGGGACTCGGGCGGGGGCCGGGACCTGGCAGCCAGCCCGCCCGAAGGCGGGACCCGGGCGGGACCCGGCAGCCAGCCTGCCCACTAGCGGGACTCGGGCGGGAGCCGGGACCCGACAGCCTGCCCGTGGGCGGGACCCGGCAACCAGCCAGCCCGCCCGCTGGCTGGACTCGGGCGGGAGCCGGGAGCCGGCAGCCCGCCCACTGGCGGGACTCGGGCGGGAGCCGGGAGCCGGCAGCCCGCCCACTGGCGGGACTCGGGCGGGAGCCGGGAGCCGGCAGCCAGCAGCCAGCCCGCCAGTAGCTGGGACCCGGGCAGCAGCCGGGAACCAGGAGCCAGCCCGCCTGGTGCCGGGACCGGGGCGGCAGACGGGAGCCAGCAGACGGCCGCCAGGAAAGGGGACCAGGGCCGCAGCAGGGAGGGGTCGCATTCTGATATTTATCAGAAATTTTGTCCGTTGCATCCGAAGTCCGTTAAATCTAGGTCCGTTAAATCGAGGGTTTACTGTAATAGCTAGCTCTTATTCATCAGTAGATCTCAAGGTGCGTCACAGTCTCTTGATGCTCATATCCTCACAATACCAAGACCCCTCTAAGGTAAGGAAGTATTATTATCCCAGTTTTTACAGATGAGAAACTGAGGCACAGAGAGGCATGCAGATTGACTATGAAGGGCCTTGAAAGTGAATAGAGCAACTTACGTTTGATGCACTAGAGAAAGGGGAGTCAAAGGAGGAATGCAAAAAAGAGGAGTGATATGGTCAAAATAGTGGTGTGACACTGAGGCTCACTAGTGGTTCAGTACCCTGTCAGCAACTCTTGTCAGGCCTGACATACTCACTATACCAAACCTTTCATGATATCGGCCCAAAAGGTGGCATGTTGGAAAACTTAATAACAACAATTATTAATATTCTGGCAAGATGTATGTATGGGTGTGTACCAAGGGTTATAAATATATGCTAGAATTACATTCTTAAAATGTGTTTGGCAAGTAATGAATATGCACAGTCTGCCTTAGACAAAGAATGTGTATTTGCTTTTCTGACCAGCTGGACATACTTTGAGACAGTCTTTATAAAGAAGCAGTAAAGGACAAAAGCAGTGGGGAGTTTTCTTTGCAGTTCCCTCTGAATGTTGGCCATGTCTTTGTGTTAACTTTGTAGACCCCCGTCTGACTTGAAACTTAAAATATTCTACATGGCATTTGCCAAAGTGACTCTGCTGAATTAAAGCTGTCAAATTTTCCATTAAAGACCTGAAGATAACTTATGGAAAACTGTGAAAAATATATTTAAGGACAATCCTACCTCTGTTATAATTTGTAATATACAGATATTTACTTGAAAGGAAGATTTTTTGTTTTAAATATTTGTCTGTTCCTGCTGCTAATTCCCCACTTGAAGTCATCATTCTCACATAATCACTTCCACAGTGAATCCACTGTCCTGTCATAAACAGAGAAAAGCAGTGAGAGTAGTTAGGGCAGCAGGACCAAGAAAGCATAGCAACAATGCTGCTGTGAGAAGGTACAACATTTTAAAAGATGGTCTTCTGATTCTGACTCGATTTTTCCAAACTTCCTAGGAGCATATGAGTCTGAAAATTCTCCGTCTGAGCAAGATATTTCACAAACCTAATATTGTTACCGGTAATAGAAAACTAAAATCCCAAGATTAAGATGGAGACAACGGAGCATTCACCATGTATGAAAAGACAGACCTAGATATATGAAATTAATTTTTTTATTTATTTTTGTATTTTATTTTTGTCATTTCTTAGAATTATAATCTGGCTCTTGACAGATTTTTCTCTCTCTCTCTTTTTTTTTTTTTGCTAAATCTTTTTAATGGTGAAGTTCATGGATAAAGACTTTTTTAAGCCAAAAAATAAAATAATTATAATTTAATATAAGTATTTATAAGCCTTTTATTCATCAACTTTTATTATTCTAGTCTAAACATCTGTTTGCTTTTCAAAACCTAAATACTGATCTAAATTAGTGAGGGGTTTAGCCATAAACTGCAAAGATTATTAGCTAACTCAGCAAGAAGCGCTTGCATTTCAAGGTACTAAACCTCCTTACGTATTTACAATTAGTTTATGTGCTTAAAGGAAAAAACATTTGTAAACACATGTCCAGGTGTGAAAGCAAGAATACAAAAGGAAATGGCGGTACTCACATAAAAGTTATTCTTAAAGTGCAAGACAAAGTCCAATAGAAACAATATTGCAAAGTTTTCAAAATATTGTAACATATGGGACATCTGTAGCACACCAGAGGGTTGCTTCATCTAATTTTGAATCCATTTGGGCAGATGTTACATTCCTGGGTCGGTATTTGTTATGAGTTACAGGGTAAACTAAAGCTTCAGAATTTTAGTTCCATGACCTTATGTAGATTTTGGACATTGAGCCAAATTCAACACAGGTGAAAGGGAAAGCAGTGACTTCAATGGAGAAGAATGGATTGGGCTCTGGTACCATATCTGTAGGAAAATACCCTCGTGCTTTGAGGGGTGGAGAGGGCATAAAAGAGAACAAAATTTATTTATTTTCTGAATTATAAATAAATAAAATTTGTAGCTCCCATTTTGGAAACAGTAATGTATGTATGATGCTGGCAGACCAGATACTAGCGCATGCCAAAGCCCCAAGTCAATTCACTTGTGTATTAGTATATATCAAAGTAATTGTTAAATGTATGAGTGTATTTGGTGTTTAAACTCCATGAAAACTAATGCAATTTTACATGCATTGTTTTTACTTATCTGTATCATGTTATAATTAGGCTGACCATACGTACCATTTTAAATGGGACAGTACTATTTTTTTCACATTTCCCGACCGTCCCGTCGTTTTAATAAAAATGTCAATTTTGTCCCGTTTTTTGTAAAAAAACTGAACTCATCTTATTTATTTCTCATAATGCCCCATAGCTACTGCCCCGCCCCTCAGTCCCCCCTCCCCCGCTATACTCCAGCTACCACCCCGCCCCCTCCCTTCGCAAGCCCCCGAGCTAAGGGGGGGGGGGACTCTTTGGGGATGACTCCTGGTCGCCCCTCTCTATCACATCCCAGAGCGTGGCAGAGTGGCAGCTTGTCCTCCAATCAGGTGTCTGTTCCGCCAGGTAGGCGGGGTCCATTCCCGACATAGTTCATGATGGTCTAATCCGCTATAGCGCTGAGATTGCGTTGTGCTGATTGGCAGCTCCCTGGCCTATCACACTCCTCTGACGCTAGGTTTAGCCAATCACCACGCGCTAACGCACACAGTTCTCGGTCCCCGCCCCTCCACACCTCCCTCCCGTCTGGGCCAATAGGAGTGGAGCCACGCGGAGGGGGCAGGTCTCAGGCGCTGTGCGGCCCAATGAGGGGGCGGCGTGGGCGCGGGGATTACCGAGCTCAGGGAGCGGTTGCTGAGCGGAGCCGGAGGCAGCGCGAGCCCAGGTGGGGAGGAGGCGGTGGTGATGTGATTTTTGGTTTAAGTGACCTTTTATCATATGATTGTCCCTATGGCAAGATAGTTCCCATAGACTTTCCAGTCTGTCTGTGACTCCATGGTAAGACTGGTATAGTGATTTAGGAGTTCACATTTGTTACTGGCTTGGTGAAATTTAATTATAGAACATACTACCATTTTGGGGTATCTGCTCTGTTTTCTGACAGTCTGCCCTGGGTAGGCACTCATGGTCGTGAGCCATTCCAGACCGTGTGACAATATGATGCAAAATACAGGATATTAGGTATTCAAATGGTATTAGAATTTTAATAAATACTGCACAACATTTCTAAAAACCCAACTGATTCTTTGTGGTATCAGTCAAAGTTTCAATTATTCAAGAAATTTTCAGCTGAAAGGTGAGTATGTAGCCATGTAGTTTTATTCTGTCATGCAGGTTGAAATTCATTCACTCTTCTACTTATGATAAATGGAGCCAAAATTCATCATCCACGCGCCTTCCTATGGCTTGGATAGTTTACATTTTGAAAGTCCATTGCTTCCTACCTGTGATTCATTTTATTCAGAAGGGAGGATAATTGTGTCTTAAAATATTATTTTTAATTTTTAAATGTCCCAAAAGCCTTTGCCTGAGGTACATTCCTTGGGCAAGCTTCCATAAAAATTCTGAACTACATGATGTGAGGATGTTTGTACCATTTTTTTTTTAAAAATGGCCAAGCAGGTCCCCCTCCCCCCTCTGCACTGGCAGGGAGAGACCTGTCCTGACTCTCTGCCTGGGGCAGTGGCTGTAGGTGGGGCTGATGATCGCTGGTGAGGGGCTAGGGGAGAGGGGTAGCCGGGGGCTTTCTGCCTCCCCCCCTCCCTCTGCCAGCGCATGCAAGCAGCACACCCCCCTCCCCCCCATACCTGGCTGTGGCTCCTCTCACCTTTTCCAGCCCCACTGCCCCAGGCAGCTTTTAAACAGCCAGGTCCCTCCCCTCCAGAGAGGTCTCTGCTGTGGAGCATGCAGCTGCATGCTGCAGGGACTGGGCTGCTCGCAGAGGGGGCAACCCGGCTCCTGCCCCAATCCTGATGACCCCAAGAGCCAGAGGGACCTGCCTGCTGGATACTTCCTGGGACAGGAGAACAGAGCTGCCCCAGGTAAGCATCGCTGGGACTCCCTACCTCAGCCCCTGGCAGGTCCCTCTGGCTCTTGGGGGAGGGGGCGTTGCATGCTTACCTGGCTGCAAGCCCCGCTCCAGGCTCCGGCAGCTCCCACTGGCACTTTTCCCGGCCACTGAGACCCACAGAGCTAGTCCTTTTGGCTGAAGAGTCTGGAGACCCCTTGTTGCTCTAACCCTAGGAGCCAAAGATCTCCCAGTAGGGCTGGTGAATGTGACCAGAGAAGGGAGCAGGGTGTGATGGGATGAGTGTCTGGGAGGTGGGGATGGGCAATGAGGGAGGTTTATGTGTTTTTGGGTGCTAGCCAGTGGGGGCCCATTGGGGGGTGCTGGTGGGGGAGAGCCCTTAAAACTGCCCGCCAACAGAGCCAGCACCTCTGCTATCTTCCCCGCCGTGCCACAGAAAACCTCCCGCAGTTTAAAACCACGCAAGGCACAGCTGCACAAAAGTGCAATTGGAAAATGGGGGCATGGTTATATGATAAGCACGTGGTGTGGCCGGGACCAAAGGGCGAAGCCAGGTGCAGGAACAGGCCGTTTGGCACTGCTGTTCCCCACACACACTCCCCCCGAAGTTCGAGTCACTCGTAGGGTGCCACCCACCACCCTTTATAAACCAAGTCGTGCAGGGCCGTCAGGTCTTCCCTGCATGTCTGGGGGAGGGGAGGGTGCAAAATAAAAACAATAACAATATAGCACTATCAGATTATTCATTTATTTTCATTAAATATATAAACTAAATAATAGTAGATTTAACCCCAGGCCCCGTGGTTTCTACAACCCCTTTTTCAGCTTCCTAGGGCTGTGTGCCCCCTCTCATGGCTCTGGTCAGGGCTGTGCGCCTGTGCCTGTTGTGTCCTTCCCCTCCACTCATGCCCCTCCCCCTCGTGTCCCACCCACCCCCCCCCCGCTCACACCCCTCCCCTTGCACCCCCCTTCATCCCCCCCCAATGTGTCCTTATATTTCACTCTTCCGATCTGGTTACCCTAGGGTAGGTCTGTCAAGAGGTAGAGGGAGAGAAGGCCAGCTAGCTCTTTGGAAGCGCTGGTATCTGGATCGAGGTCTTTGGATCCTCAGGATGTGTAGGTTAGGAGACATGTAGCTCCTGCTGGTCCCCTCACCCACCCCCTGTGTTTTGAACCAAAGGTCTGTTAACAGTGCAGGCCCTAGGCCCACAGGAAGCTCCTAGCTTCAGCACAGCTTGCATTTCCCCCCTTTGGGCCTGGGAGTTGGATTATAAACAGAGGCAGGGTGATTAAGATAACAAAAGGCTTGTCATTCAATTAAATTAAGGATCATTGGATGACCCTGAAAGCATTGCCAGGCACTCCAGTTAAAAGATAGGAAACAAAGGGTAGGAATAAATAATCTGTTTTCAGAATGGAGAGAGGTAAATAGAGGTGTCTCCCAAAGGTCTGTAGGGGGTCAAGTGCTGGTCAACATATTAATCAATGATCTGGAAAAGGGGATTACAAGTGAGGTGGCAAAATTTGCAGATGATATGAAATTACACAATATAGTTAAGTCCAAAACTAACAGCGAAGAGTTACAAAGGGATCTCACACAACTGGGTGACTGGCACACAATGGCAAATGAAATTCAGTTTTGCTAAATATGAAGGAATGCAAATGGAAAAATATAATCCCAAATATACATACAAAACGACAGGATCTAAATTAGCTGTTAGCCACCAAGAAAGGGATCTTGAAGTCATTGTGGATAGTTCTGTGAAAACATCTGCTTAATGTGCAGTGGTAATAAAAAAGCAAATAGCATGCTGGGAATTATTAGGAAAGGGATAAATAATAAGTCAGAAAATATCATATTGCCTCTATATAAATCCATGCTCCACCCACATCTTGAATAGTGCGTGAAGATCTGGCCACCCTATCTCAAAAAAGTACAGAGAAAGGGCAACAGAAATGATTAAGCATATGGAATAACTTCTGTCTGAGGAGAGATTAAAAAGACTGGGACTTTTCATATTGGAAAAGATATGACTAAGCCGGGTATGATAGAGGTTTATGAAATCATGAATTGTGTGGAGAACGTAATTAGGAAATGTTAGTTACTCATTCCTATAACAGAAGAACTAAGGGTCACCCAATGAAATTAATAGGCAGCAGATTTAAAACAAAAGAAGGTATTTCCTCACAGTCAAGCCATGAAACTCTTTGCCAGGGGATGTTGTGAGGGCCAAAACCATAATAGGCTTCAAAGAAGAACTAGATAAGTTCCTGGAGAATAGGTCCATCAATGGTTATTAGCCAGGATGGGCAGGGATGGAAAACCACGTTTTCCATGTTCTTAGCCTCTGTTTGCCAGAACCTAGGATTGGACGACTTGGTGAATGCGTGTTTTGTTCATTCCCTCTGAAGCACCCAGTATTGGTACTGTTTGAAGACAGGATACTGGACTATATGGACCATTGGTCTGACCCGCTATGGCCATTGTGATGTTCTTATATATAACTGAGCTGTATCTGCACCCCACTGTAACCCACTGGACCCCCATTCTCCTCCTAGAGCTGGGGTCAAACCAGGGAGTCCTGACAGGGTCTGTCTACAGAGTTAGTAACAAAGTAAGAATAGACCTTAAAATTTTAACCAGTGTCCCTACAGTGATTTGCCACAAGCTGTCAGACCACGTTAGTATTAGAACCCAGCGGGTCTAATATTTCTTTAATTTTCTTTCTTTTATATAGGAATTAGATACAGTGTTCCTGTGAGCTAAGTTATCTGCCTCTAACACTAGAGTTTTCAGGGCCTAAGTAGCCCCTGGAATCATGGTTAAATTACCCTCCCCGCCACCACCAAAATTTGAAATGGTGCCCCTGAGTGCACAGTATCCTAACGTGCTCCCCCATAAGAGCTGCATTGACAGGCAACTCTGCAAGTGATCCCCATGCTTCTCTATTTCCTTGGCCACACGTATCGTGTCCATATTCTGGCAGCTAATCCAGAAAAAGAGGAAAAGAGCTCCCCACTGCTACCACCTGAGGGATGTGTTGGGTTGAGATCAGCTGGTCGAAGCAGACAATAGTGACAGAATCTGAGCCTCAGAGCTCCTGGACTTGTGACCTCTTACTTTTATACACCTGCCCTTCGATCATACACTGCTATTTCAAAGTTTAACATCATAGTAAATAGACCCATTTTAAACCACTCAAGACAAAGACCATAGGATTCATCATTATTTATTTCTCCACTCCTGACTCCCTGCAGCCACCAGCCACTGTTGGGCTTTTCCTCTTCTCCCCCGGGCTGTGCTCACTTGATTGCAGGAGCTCAGCAGATGGGCCAGTTTGCTCTTTCACTTCCATTCTTCACTGCTTTGGACGGCTGCATTTACAACTCAGCAGCCTAATGGAAATACCTGAGTCCTCTGTCCTGGCAGGCAGGCCATGCAGCTAAAGCCAAAGACTCAGTGAGAACAGGGGGAGGTTAGCTGGAACTGTCAGGACTGGATGCTTGGCCCATAGTAGCGTACCATATTTGAACTTTCAAAAAAGAGGACACTTCATTGGAGGGGCAGGGTAGCCACACTCCCTATCCACTCCCTCCCACATCCCATCCCCTGACTGCTCCCCACAGAACCCCTAACCCATCCAACCCCGCCTGCTCCTTGTCCCGATAGCCCCCGTCCCAGGACTCCACCCTCTATCTAAGCCTCCCTTCTCCTAGTCCCCGACTGTCCCCTCCTTAGACCCCTCCACCCTAACTGCCCCCCTAGAACTCCACCCCCTAGCTGTCCCCTGACTTCTCCGACCCCTATCCGCATCCCCACCCCCTGACAGACCCCCAGGGTCTCCCACGCCTATCCAGCCACTCCCTGTCCCCGGAAACCTCTGCCCCATCCAGCCTCCCCTGCTCCCTGCCCCGACTGCTCCCCAGAACCCCAGAATTGGGCAAACCCCACCTCCTTTCTCTGCTTCTACAGGGTGCAGGGAATTGAACAAGGATCTGACCAAGCAATAGTGACTGACTGACCCAGTGCTCTCCTCTCAGACACTTGGGGATCAGCCAGGGACACAAGGAGCAGAGAGACACCCAGAGCCATAATCCTCTATTAACTCACCCAGCCGGGGATTCTCTGTGTGCCATGTCACAGTGGATCCATGTAAGAAACTCAAATCAGGGCAACTAGCAAGGTTCCAATGTGGAACCTTTAACACCAGCCTGTCCCACCAGGTACTGGATGAGGAACTCTGAGCCAGAAATAAGGAGTGGGCTCTTTTCCTGTCTCCAGGAGGCATCTACTGCAGGGAACCCAGCCAGCCCCACTCCCTGAGCTGTGTCATGCCCTGGCACAGTGCTCTTACCTCCCCCACCCTGGCTATGTTCTTATAGCGCAGGAGCCTGTCGTCCTGCTGCCAGTCATAGTACCACAGGTGTCCAGCCTCGTGTATGGTCCTTCCTGGGGGAGAGAGAGAGAGAGACGTATCATTCTGGTTCCAGTTTTGGTGTCCTTTCGGTCCCACTGGTGGCTGCACAGTGGAGTGGAGAAAAACAGAGACAAAGAGAGACTTGTCCTCCAGCTGAGGTCAGTCTGAGAGACATTTTCTGGGGTCCCATTATCCACTTGTGGTCCCACTCAGTCCCCTATTGGGTTCCGTGTCCCAGCTGGGTTCCTTACCCCTCTGTCGGAGCAGCAGCTCATAGAACCGGTAAGTTCCCGCCCTGGCCTGCAGGCTGATTTTCTCCTCTGGGTCACTGACAAGCAGAGCCAGCTGTGCCATGTGGTGACCCATCTGGGGGAACTCTGCTGAGATTTAATGGAAGAAAGGGGAGAAGAGAGGGGACCCCATCAGCATTTTCCTGTCAGCTCCCTGTCCCCCCTGGGCCAGAAGGCTCCTGCGCCTTAGCCCCTCTGCAGGAGATGCTGGGGAAGGGAACTTGAGATAGACCCTTCATTTGCTCTGCTCCCAAGGGAGCCAGGAGCTGCCAAGCAGGGGCTGGAGCATGGTCTCCTTAAAGGCCCAGGGACAACACTTAACCAGGACAAGAAGAACTTGACTCAAGCCTATCTCATTCCCTGCTCTGACTCTGCCTCCCCATGAGGAACGCTCCTAACCCACAGCCCCTGCAGTAGCAGATTGTACAGCCCATTGGAGCTAGCCCGCCTACACCTGGAGTCAGGAAGCTGGGGTCAGAGGTCACATGTCAAAATCAGGGAAGGTGACTGCGTATCTGAGGAGGGCCACACTGCTCCTAATGGCCCCGGCTCGCTCCTGGGACACCCTGGACATGATCCAAAAATTGACATGCTGTGGGGAAAGGAGGCAGGTCAGGATCAATGGGCAGGTGCACATGCCTTGCAAATAAGCCCCCCCCTTCCCCCCAGCCCCAGGACCCTGAGACATTATGCGCAAGGGGGAATATCTGAGTCATTGGTCCCAGAGCTTTAGAAGAGGATTCTTTCCCCCAGGACACAGCTTGTATCCTGCAGGCCACAACTTGTTAGTATCTCTCTAGACTGGGACAATGTTCGGTGTCGGGGCTGGTCCCATCCTCCCAGAACTCCTGATTCCTGAACAGTTCACCAGAGAGGAGACTCAACCCTCTCCCTTCCCCGCTACTAAAATCCTTGGTGCGATGTAGAGAGTGACTGAGAGCACAATCCCCCCCAGGAATGTCAGAGCATATTGGAGAGAAGGGCTGATTCCCTGGGGTCCTCCTGTTTCTCTAGGAAGGAGCGTGTGCCTCTTCTCTGAGAACCATCTCCGGAATCTCATGGGGTGGGTGTGGGGGCGGGAGGAGAAGTTTCAGACTCTCACTGCACAAGACATCCAGGGGCTCTGTGGTTAGTGCGCAGCAGAACCAGGCAGAGCTCTGGCTTAAAGTCCCAGCTCCTTCCTCTGTCCCTCAGGAAGGAAGGACCTGACACTGCATTGCACTGACCTCCCCAACCAAGGACGGCCCACTGGGGACCCAGCTAGGAGGACAGAGTAGAAAATGGATCTTCCAGTCTCTCCTTACCAGTCCCCCAAAGAGTTAAAGTAAAATTGGTTCCCACTCCTCCATATGGGACTCACCTCCAAGAGGTAATGGAGCCTGTCTGTGTCTGGGGACTCTGCCAGCAGGTTCCCCAGCATGTCATCCAGGAGTTTGTGCAGAATCTGCAAAGCATGCATCAGAATTAGGAAAACTGGGCCTACACCTGCCCCAGGATGGGAAGAGGGGTCTCTGGGAAGCACTGGTGAGACTCCCAGACACATATCCTGGCCTCTCTCATTCACATGGTGCAGGCAATTGGGAAGGATGGATGACAGCTGGATCTTTGATCCATGAGCTTAGCAGGTCTGTGCAGAGGGCCTTGTAGGCAGAAGAGTATGAAACAGCCAAGTTGCTATGAATGGAAGCTGGGCTGCTGGGCAAAACACGGCATAAGAAAGAAAGAAATCCCCCAGGGAGGGGTAATCTCTTCCCTTCTGGAGGGAAGGCTCCAACCCTGCAGCTTGTTCCATCTCTGCCTACCCCATCCCTAAATATGGAGCTCCAGCGAATCAAGGGAGCGGGGACCAAGGACCACTCTGGAAGAGGAGGAGGATGCGGGTGGTGTCATTCTCCGTGCCCAGGGTGAAGACGGCATGAAGAGCAGCGTGCAAGAGGTGTGTCTCTATGTGCGGCTCCAGGGCAGGTTTCATGGTGCTGGCAAGAGAGAGGAGCTGGTATTAGACTATGCAGTACAGGGGTGGTACTGTCGCCAACACAGACACGAAACCACAGGGATATAGGCACAGGCTGGCGAGAATGAAAACTGAGGCACTGTGCTAGGGAATGACAAGGCCAAGGCACCACAGACAGACGGTGGCAGGATAGGAATAGCTCCTCTTCCCTGGAGCTTGCTGATCCTCCTGTATCTGGGCCCGAGTGTGAGCCCTTCCCTAAGGCCCCTGTAACATTATTGAAGTGAAATGATCAGCCCAGCCAGGAGAGAGTGAACCTTCCCACCCCACCAGCTCTGCCAGAGGAGCCACTCTTGGGAGGTGACCTGGGAGTGGGAGGGACAATGACTCCCAGTCTTGGGCCTGAGCAGCACTGGGGTTGGGGGAGCTAGCGGGGGGTGGGGGTGGAGGTGGGGGTGGGGGCTGTCTCGGTACCTGAGGCTGCCCACTGCAGAAAGGAATTCGGCAAGGATGGTACTGGGTGGAGAGTCAGGAGGAAGCTCCTCAATGAATTCCATGGCCCCTAAAGCCTCTTCCCAGTCATTGCTTTGATACACTTCCCCATTCTGTGGGCGTGGCCTACATGCTTTGTTGGTAGGTGTAGGGCCTTTCCTTTGGTTATTTTCAAATTTGTTTTCTTTGAATGGGTCCAGGTTATCAAAGGATCCGATTGCTCTGTGTCACCGCCCTGTCCTCATTATTAATTACCACTCTGCTAGGATTTTATCACCCACCAATGTTACGAGCAGTGATTTTATATTGTGTTGCAGTTCATTGATATTTATTTTCAAGAATTAGTCCTGAGAACCTCTTCATATCCCTAGTGCTCAGAACCTGCTCTGCACAGCACAGCGAAAAAAGACCGTCCAGCCCAGCTGTTCCGTAGCTAAGCATGGAACAAGCACACACTTGGGAACCTGTGTTATCCATAGGTTCTGAGCAATACGTCGGGGTCATCAGCTTACAAATACACTCCAGACTGGTAGCATAGACAGGCCCCAAATGTATCTAAGCTTCCCACCCTTCAAAATAGGAGAGAAAAAAACAAACATAACCTTGATTAGCTTTATTTTATAGTTGTGGAAACTGAGGCACAATAAGCAAAGAGATTGGGTTATGGCCTGGAACCAGAGCCAGGTGGGGGGCCCTGCACCGCTGACGTGTGGCAAGGGAGGGGGCGGTTTGCCTGGAACTGGAGCCAGGCGAGGGACCTGTGCCGCTGACCTGCAGAAGGGGGGACTGCGCCCAGAGCTGGAGGGGGACCCTGCACCGCTGACCCATGCCGGGGGGGGGGGGGGGAGGGGGGGAAAGGAAACATGTGCTGTTGAACCGCGGGCAGGCTTTATATCTCCCTGCCCCATGGGTCCAGATGGGTCCCATGTCCCGATATTTTGCTGTTGTCATCTGGTCACCCTATGTGGCACCTTAAAGACTAACTAAGGTATTGAAGCATAAGCTTTCGTGGGCTAATACCCACTTAATTGGATGCAAGCAGTGGGACACTTCCACTGCTTGCATCCAACGAAGTGGGTATTAGCCCACAAAAGCTTATGCTTCAATACCTTAGTCTTTAAGGTGCCACAAGACTCTTTGTTACTTCTGCTATTCCAGACAAACACGGCTACCTCTCTGATTCCAGGTAAATAAAAACACTAACACAAAAAGTTACTTTTTCAAACTAACACTGCCTTTTTAAATTTAATCTCAGCTACAAAAGCAACTCTGTTGTGTCTCCAGAGGCATCTGATATTATTAAACCCTTTAGTCATATGCACTCCAGTGTCCAGGCTCTTTGTGTAATAAAATAAACAATTAAATAAATAAATAAAACCTTCATTTTGATTTCAGGGGTGAGATTTCAAGCCACATTCTATAAAAGACACATTCAAGGTGAGGATCTATCTTCCAGTCAATAGTGTTTGTTTAGTTCTTACTATGGCTCTTCTCCTTTCTATTTCCATTTATTCTCTTCCTTGCATGACCTATTCTTCTTTTCTGAGCCAAATGTTTTTTTCCTTGATGCTCTTACAAGCATTTTAAACAACCACTTCTATTTATTCTTAAACAAATTGTCTGCTATGCAGTATAACAATTATTGAAATCTAATTAAAAATATTTCCTCCCACATTTAACTCATTTTATTACTATAAATATGTTAATATGTTCTAATTCACCTCTATGATTCTCTGCAACATAAATTGTCGAGTCTAATGGTTTAATTACATTGTAATTTTTAACTTTGGGAGGCCAGCTGTACAGGAATTGCATTCACTAGCCAATTTATATCAGCTATCATATCACTTTGGCCTAGAACTCATCAAATTTCATTAAAATTAACTAAGCAGAGTTGTGGTAAGTTTGAAATGTATGTAATATGTATGTAATAAATGTACATAATATGTATGTAATAAAATACATTCAGAGAAGGTCAGCAACAAATTCTCTATTGAAAACAGACTTAAAATGGCTCCTGCAATCCAATAATTTTTAAATTAGCTTGTTAAAATGAACTATACCATATAACCTAACAGAATACCAATATTTAACACATGCCTAATCTGAAAGTTATTTTAACCTTACTATTGTTAACTAGAAAACTAAAGTAGATTATCTTGAAAAGTGGTTTAATATAGAGATTATTCTGTCTCAAGGTGTGGTGCTTATTATCTACAGGTACAAACAATTGAGACTTCTGAAACTTGATTTTTGGGGTACTAGAACTTTCACCAAAGAATGGTCTACAAATGTTTGTACATGCAACTGAGCATCTGAAAATGTAATTCTTCTAGCCCTGTAACATTTCAGGTGGAAGTCGGAACTAACACTCTACATCAAGAAAATAATCTAGTGATCTGTGTGGAACTGGGAGCTCCTGAGTTCTAATCCTCACCACCCTTTATGGTTTGAACAAGTCACTTAATCTCTCTGTATCAGTTTCTCCATCTGTAAAACCAGAATAATAAAATTTACCTATCTCAAAGGAAGATTATGATGATTAATTCATGTTTACAACATGTTTAAAGGTTGCAAGTGAAAAGTATTATTTATATCAAAACAAAATAGAAAATCCTCCTGTGTGCCGCCTGTCCAGATTAATAAACAGGAGAGATGATCAGCATTTCTTATATTTCCCAGCACACATTCCCACTGATCTGTGTGGATTGCCACGGACTCGCAGGGGCGAAAAAAAATTGCAGGCCTGTTATTTATCAGGCCGCACGTGGCAATAAACTATATAGGTAAGGGATGCAAGGAGAGTGTGGGTCAGGACACGAGCTGCAGATACACACACACAACTAAAATTAATCAATTTAAAGTTTTATTGGGGATAATTACAAGGGGTAAGGGAGCAGTTTTTTGATTAACTAATAGACTTAATGAAACTTAAAACAAGCAATGACAAATATCTACTAACAATATTTACAAACAAAAATGCAGCATTTAGTAATAACTGATACTTACAAATACAAACCAACGCATAATGACTGGCAAATGTAGAAGCTCTGCTTGAAAACACGTGAACTGAGAGGCTTTGAGGTGATCAGGCTCGGTTACGTGGGGTACATGGGATACACGGATACATGGGATTCGTTTTCATTTTCCTCTCTCTGTCTGCACATGGCAGGCAGAAACATAAGTACCAACTATGACATCACAAAAGTGTCATAGGGGACGGGGCCCAAACCTTGTTTGTGTTCGCTTCTGATTGGCAGAAGCAATGTTCACACCAAATAGGGGAGCAGGTGCCTCAAAGTCTGGCTTCGCCCCCAAAGGTGAGGAAATACATATTGTTATAGAATGCACGCGAAACTGAATAACAAAGGAGGAGGCTAGGGCAGGAGCAGGTGACTCAAAGTCTGGCTTTGCCCCCAAAGGTGAGGGTAAGCACATTGTTATAGAATCCGGGTGAAACTGAATGACAAAAGAAGAGGCCAGGGCAATACGGGTATGGGCAAGTGTTTACAGGATGCAGAAAGAAACTGATCTGAACAATAAACAGGAGAGATGATCAGCATTTCTTATATTTCCCAGCACACATTCCCACTTATCTGGTAGGCATATTTCCTTTTTTGGTTTACTGATTGGTGGATCCTTGACAAAATATATTCTAGTGCAGAGGAAATTTAAAGTGTTTGGGATTTTAAAAGGTTTATAAACATTTGAAAAAGTTCTGCTAAAAACATTTTTTAAATCTGATCCCTTTACTCCTCAATTCCCTTGAAGTCACAGTTCACCATGTGCATATGCTACAAGTACAGGGCTAAGTCAGGGTCAGAGAATGAACAACAGTGATAAAACCAGATCTCAAAAGATATATGTATTACATTGTGGGAGGGGAAGTGTTAAGGAACAAATATATTCTTATTGTGATGGCTCATGATTATCTGGTATGGGTAGAGGATCAGTTTTCTAACACACTGTTTTTTGCTGTGCTACCTTTGTGGGTGCTCCGGGGCTCATGCACCCATGGAAAATAAGTAGGGGATGCTTAGCACCTATGAGCCATAGTTGTTCCTTGCCTCCCCTGAGTTTCATACCTGTGGTCTGCTAACAGCACATGCCTCTTAGACAGTGCTTGAGTGTGGAATGTGATAAGTTCTGTTCTGATTCTACGTTCTGCCCTTGGGGCAGGGAGTTTGTTTATAAACGAGGCAGGGTGATTAAGATATCAAAACACTTGTCATTAAACTAAATCAAGGATTGTTAGATGACCTCAAAAGCATTGCCAGGCACTCCAGTTAAAAGATCGATAGGAATAAATGGTCTACATAATTATGTAGTTCATAACAATTTAATCATTATTGAAATAGTAAAGATACCAATCAATGATATACACACATTCAATAACTAGAATATGAAAGAAGTGTATAAATATGCTGAAAATAACCTCCCCTCAAAATTGGCAGCATTCAACGCTGTTGAACAGGAGATACTTCTGCCTTGTCTGGGAAAGATGATGCCCAGGGTAATGTACTAAAATGGTCTGAGTCCTTCCTGGAGGGATATTCCCAATAAATAATGATGGGTAAATGCATCTCACTAGTAGACACCTCAATTCTGGATTCCCAGAAGGATCAATTCTCTCTCCAATCCTTTACAGTTTCTACATACGACCATGAACTGGTCAGACAACATGGACCCAAGTGCCAGCAGTATAGAGCTGATACACAACTCTACTTATCCTTCACCACACATGACCATGGCACTAACACAAAGGTGTCTCAGTGTTTGGATGAGATCAGCTCATAGAGGAAAAACAGCTGGTTGAAATCAAACACAAGGAAGACAGAGGTGATGCTGGGGGACAGAAGAAAGTATTTTGAACAGTTTTCAGCCACAGTATAGTCTCCTGTGGTTGAAAATACACATCTATAATTGGTTTGTTTAGTCTGGAGTCAAGGAATACTCTTCGATTCCTTGCTGACACTAAGCTTCACGTAGCAGATTCCAGAAATAAAGTTTTCTGTCATCGCCAGTTGACTAGAAGACTCCATGCTGTCCTGGTGGGTGATGATCTGGTCTCAGTTATTCATGCCTTTGTCACTTCTTGATTCACTAAAGCAATTTGATGTAACCAGGCATGAAGCTTTCAGTGCTTGGGAAATTCCAACTACTTCAGAACACTGCAACGTATCTCTTCAACAACAGACACTACCACCTGCAAATCCACACTGTCTTCCCATAGAATTTCAAATCAAATTCACTGTCTTCATCCTTATCTTCATGGTGCTGCCTAGCTTGGGTCCAGAATATTTAAAAGATTGCCTGAGGTTCTGGGATGAATATTGTGGTTGATAACTATGTTCCTCTGACACAATGATACATCCTTTTTTTTTACATACATTTACAATAAGGGTAAAGCTCGTGAATGCAAGACAGAATTTTCTTGGGATCTGGTTTGAGACTGTGGAATGAACTCCCAACAGAACTAGGGAACATCACAAACTACACTGCCTTCCACTCCTAGTGCAAAATCCTTGCCTTCTTTAACATAAATACACAACATATATATATATATATTCCTGGCCAGCACCCTGCCACAAAATATATATATTGTGGCAGGGTGCTGGCCAGGAATGGCTGAGCCAGCCCTGCTGCCCCTTTAAGAAGGCAAAAGCCTCTGCTAGCAGCTTCCCTCAGCTAGGGAAGCTGATTACCTAGCAGAGTGCAGCCCTGGGCTAATTAGGGCCAAATGGGTTACACCTGGTAGCCTCCCCAGGGGATATAAAAGCCTGGCAGGGAGGAAGCCCAGTGTGGTGGTGAGTGAGTGAGTGAGTGAGTGAGTGAGTGAGTGAGTGAGTGAGTGAGTGAGTGAGTGAGTGAGTGAGTGAGTGAGTGAGTAAGTAAGTAAGTAAGTAAAAAAAAAGGCGGCTAGGGAAGCAGGATAGGGAGGAGTATTCAGACTCTGGATCCCTGTGAGCCAGGA
This sequence comes from Sternotherus odoratus, assembly GCA_032164245.1. Classification (NCBI taxonomy): domain Eukaryota; kingdom Metazoa; phylum Chordata; order Testudines; family Kinosternidae; genus Sternotherus; species Sternotherus odoratus. The sequence continues at coordinate 37,786,632 of JAVMKO010000011.1, forward strand.
AGAAGGGAGTTGTCTTTCTGAGCTGTGGCCTGTCTCCCTGAGCTGCAAAGTACTGAGCTAAATGACTGTTAGAGCTGTACATAGAAGGTGGTGGGGGCTTGCACTGTGTGAATAAAGAGCACTGGTGAGTCACAAAAGAGTCTCCTGCCTGTGTTTGAAGTGGGGTGACAAGCGGATCTCCTACAAAAAAATAAAATAATATATATATATATATATATATATATATATATATATATATATATATATATATATATATATATATATATATATATATATATATATATATATATATATATATATATATATATAAAAATAAAAATACCCCAAACATATCATACCCACTTGGGAAAAGACTGAGAGAATAAACAACAGATGACAACTGCATAGACATGTTGCTTAATATATTACTGGAAGGTGCTCAGACACTACAGTGATAAGCATGGTATAAGAACCATGTTTAGTTACTATAATATAGCATAATATAGCACAGAATGTTACAAGGAAGTTCTTTCCTGACTGCAAAAGATTAAATAATATCACTGGGCAAAATCAAGAGTCAGCCTGTCATTCAGTCTGTTGGAAATGTAATATCACTTGGCTAAAAGCTATCCAGAACAATCATACCAAGTAGATTCCTGGGTTTCAAACATGTATTTTGGCTACAGACCTGGTTATCTTTTTAGACCTATGCCAGATCTTCCTACACACTGTAATTAATTTCAGTATTCAGTGCTCTCATTTAAAAAATACCATTTGCTCACATTACAGCAGTTTCTCTCATCTACATTTTCTTTGAGATCATGGCTTTTCAGACTCTAGAATTACTGATCTTTGGCTTCTGTCTGGTAAATTGAGCCTGCTCACACCTGTGTGTGACCTCGGAAATGTGAAATCTTCTTAGTTTTTTCTTAAGCTACACCAGTGACAGGCAATGTATCTCTTAATGGAGTCAATGCAGCCATTTATCTATGTGGCAGGAGCACAATGGAGACTAAAGAGCATTATGGTGCAGTAACATGACTCATTTTTGATTAATAGATAAAGTTTGTTACCCCATAAGTTAAAGTTGCTCTATGTCTTAGGTTTTTAGGTGCCTGTCATCATCGTATAGTTCATAATAAAGTGGAACCATATGCATTGTAAGCAACATTGGAGTTAAGAAACTTAAAAGCATGGAAAAAAAACAAGTCAAGGAGGGTGGATACCTTTTCAAAAACTCATAGCTCATATAACTACTTACATAAATGTTTATTTATATATATATATATAGATATATAGATATATATAGATATAGATAGATATAGATATAGATATAGATATAGATATATATATAGATATATATAGATATATATAGATATAGATATATATAGATATATATATATAGATATATATTGTGGCAGGGTGCTGGCCAGGAATGGCTGAGCCAGCCCTGCTGCCCCTTTAAGAAGGCAAAGCCTCTGCTAGCAGCTTCCCTCAGCTAGGGAAGCTGATTACCTAGCTGCTATGCTATACTGCTAGTAAGTATAGTATAGTAAGAGATCCACTCTTCCCCCACGTCACAAACAGGCAGGAGACTCTTCTGTGACTCTCAGTGCTCTTTATTCACAGTGCAGCCCAGTGCAAACCCCACCACCTACTATATACAGCTCTACACAGTTCAGCTGAGTCCCAGCCCTCGACCTGGCTGGTCCCTGGAAGTAGTCAGCTCTTACAGGCTCCTAGCCTCAGCTCTACTTCCCTGCTGTCTGTCTCTGTACCTTTCTCTGTCTGCTTCTCTCTCACTCCACCATGTCACCACCCTGGGCTTCCTGCCTGGCAGGCTTTTATCCCCTGAGGAGGCTGCCAGGTGCAACCCATAATGCTGAGCCCTCGGTAGCCCAGGTGGCTGATTAGCCTCCCCTCACAGGGAGGTTTGCAGAGGCTTCCCTGCTCTCTTAAAGGGGCGGCAGGGCTGGGTCAGGCCCACCCTGCCACAATATATCTATATCAATTTCTATATCTATATATATATATAGAGAGAGAGAGAGAGAGAGAGAGCTAATATCTTTTATTGGGCAAATTTCTGTTGGTGAAAGAAGCAAATTTATGACCTACACAGAGGTCTTCTTCAGGTCTGGAAAAGATACAAGGTGGAACAGATTGTTTAGTGTAATTAGTTAAGACATATTGTAAGAGATCATTCAAGATGAAGTGACTACTTAACATCTCTGCAGTCATAGGAGAAAAAAGTGGGTTACAGATGGTCGTAATAAACCATAAATCCAGTGTTTTTATTAAGACCATGACTTTTAGTGTCTAACAAAGCTATGAATTTAAGCTCCCAGGGTAATTTTTAGAAGGTGTTGTGAGGGTGTTTTCTTTGAGGACAAGGACTGGGAAGTTATATATGGAGTGATCATTCTGTGAAAAATGTTTGCGCATGGGTGATATGGTCTTTTATAATCTTTACATGTCAGTTCATTTGAGAATTCATTTGAGAGCTACTGTCACACACTGGAAGGAAAAATCAGTAACCCTACTTGGAGATCTTGCATAAAACCTAAACCAACTTTTAAAAAAACCCTTATGACAGCCATCCAATAGAAAATCAAATACTGGAACCACTACAACAACTCCACAACCCACAGAACGCCATCTCTGGGAGAAACTACGCAACAGGATCCAACATATGGACATTACATGATACCACAACATCATCAATTTATCAAGACTATCCTTAACCAGAGCTGAAGTATCTGTAGTCTCCAAGGAACTGAACTTCTGCCCCATCACAGAACCTGATATCATATTAATGTGAAGAACAAGAAGAATTTGTTCACTGACTGTGCCTGAAAGAATTATTTCACAACAATGATGACGCCACCCACAACTATCATGTCCCTACAGAAAGTCATAAGAAAAAATAATATTTTGACTGGACACCCCAAGGTGGACAGCCCCCTTGATCATTACATTATTTTCTTTTGGGGGAAAATTGACTATGAAATCCTTAACAAACATCACATCCATCACAGTCCCTGAAATCCAATTACCAGATAGCGATCAAACCAGCAGACATAGGGGGTGCCATAGTAATTTTCAACCATGGGGACTAATTACGTTATTTAGGCCAACCAACAACTTTCTGACACTACCTACTATAAAGAACTCAAAGAGGCCCCCCACACCACAATTCAACCAGGAATTTAAGGACCTCATCAGATATTTCCCCAAACTATTCCAAGAGAAACTCTACAACCTCATCTCCCACAAACCCACCCCAGTGACCTTCAATGATGCTGACCCATCATATCTGGCCATGGCACTGTTAATAAAGAGACATCAGGATTCATAGAAACCATCCTCGAAAAAACACTCACCACAAAGGGCCAGCTTCCTCCAGGACACAACTGACTTCTTCCAGAAACTCCACAACATTAACAGTCTCCCACAAAAGAAAATCCTTGCCATAATTTATGTCACTTTCCTGTATGCCAACATGATGGCATCACTGACACATTGCTAAACTCATCCATTTCATCCTCACCCATAACTATTTTACATTCAACAACAAACATTTTGTCCAAACCATGGGAACAGCCATGTTCTAGGATGGTTCCACAATACGGACAAATGCACTATGACACTAATGATATATCTGACATACAGGAACTCCTCACTTCACGTTGTAGTTATGTTCCTGAAAAAATGCGACTTTAAGCAAAACGATGTTAAACTAATCCAATTGCCCCATAAGAATTAATGTAAATGGGGTGTGTGGGGGGGGTAGGTTCCAGGGATTTTTTTTTTTCACCAGACAAAAGACTATATTTTTATATATATTGTGACAAAGCTCCAAGTCTATACTTGCGGGTCCTGCGTTTCCTGGCAGATTTCACTAGCCTCAGAGGCTCACTGTCACCATCCACGTAGCCCTTCTCTCTCTAGAGACAAGGTCACAGCCTATTGAGCCATTTTCATCATAAGCCAGTGAGAAGTTATCCTTCCTGGCACAGTCTCTGTTGTCTCCCTAGTCTCAGTGATTAATTGGGGAAGGTGGGAAGAGGGGAGCTCGGGCCCACCCTCTACTCCAGGCTCCAGCCCAGGGACCCTAATTGTATCAACTAAGATGGCTGACCTGTTAACCACCAAACATAATACAATTCCCTGGGCTACTTCCCCACAGCAGTCCCTGCTTCTTTACACTCCACTTCACCCTTACCTCAGGGTCTCCTTCCAAACGGCTCTCTGCTCCAATGTCTCCAAACTGCTCTCTGCTCCAACGCCTACCAAAATCCTGACACCCACATCCACCTGACTAAATGGGAGGGTTTTTAAGTGGTTTCAGCCAGCCCCTGATTGGCTTCAGGTGTCCCAATCAGGCTAGCTGTTTCTGCTGCTTTCTAGAACCTTCTCTGTTTGGCTAGCCAGGGAACAGGGACCTGCTCATCCTGAGGCTGATATACTTCCCTTCCAGCACTCTCCTATACCCTTCTAGTCTGACTCCGTCACAATATATATATTATATATACACACACATATATACACACACCCAGTATAAGTTTTAAATAAACAATTTAATACTGGTACACACTGATAATGATTGTGAAGCTTGGTTGAGATGGAGGGGTCAGAGGGTGGGATATTTCCCAGGGAATGTCTTACCGCTAATGAGACAATTCAATTAACATTAGGATACCAAAGGAGGAAAAATAACTTCTGTAGTGGTAATGAGAGTGGCCCATTTCAAACAGCTGACAAGATGTGAGGAACAGTAGGGGGGAAATTAGTATGGGGGAAATTAGGTTTAGGTTTTGTAATGACCCAACCACTCTCAGTAAGAGAACCAATTCTCAATGGCCCATCTGTGACAGACCTTCTTAGCTCTATTCAAACTGTTGCACAGGTTCCGTAGTTGCTGCTGTTGGTTCTCCCAATATTTCTAGAAGTTCCAGCTTTTGGATTCATTTGATTATGTGAGAATCTGAGAGTTTCCCACCTTCATGAAGTAGAAAAAATAGCTTAAGAAACCCTAAAGTCAAATAAAAAGCACCCAACATGTGTTTTTTAAAATCCTGTGATTTTTATGTCCATCTTATGATTTTTGAATGTTTGGGGTTGACAAAGCTGCATATCTTTCCCCTTTGTCTCTCTTCTATTTTCTCTTAAGAAATATCACAGGATACTTTTCATAAGTATTGTTTGCCACTAGAGGGCATGTAACAGTCAATAATTCAATGATAATATTGCTTACCCTGATTTCCTAATAGGTCTTATATAACAAGAACTCATGCAGCTGATGTCCTTCATGGTGGGGAATATATAAATAGACTCAAATTATCAGGAAACTGCACATGATACAGGTATTTTCTGGACCAAATGAATACTAAAGAGCTGATCCTGCAAACATTTACACACTTTATACCTAGAGCTAGTCAAGTGTTGGAACTTTATATTACTGGGATTGCCCAAACTCTCAGATAAATTAATGCTTGAAGAACAAGTACGTGTTTGTGTATATTATAAGGATCACACCATTCAGTGATGGTCAGAAATACATTTGAACTTGGTCTATCTAGGGTGTCAATATTATTAGGTCATAGATACTATAGGCAGGGAATAGACTATTCAAAAATATGAACAGTTTTATGAGCCAGTAGCATTTTGTTTTCCATATATGCATGCACAACTTATATCACACAAGAGGTAGTGTAAGTTATACATCTGTAAGTCACTGCAAGTTGGTGTTCTGTATGTACCATTACATAAGGCATTATGGCAGGGGTGGGCAAACTATTATTAATTTGTAACTGTCTGTGGAACATCCTTTGCAGGAATCTTAAAGACTGAAAATAATTTCTTTGTGATATTTGTAGGAGTTGTAGAACTTTTTTGTGACTATATAATATAACATTAAAACTTGAAAAAAATTATATTTAACCAAAAGTTCTCCCTACACATAACAACATGGAAGGGCCAATGATAGAATTTTTAAATAAACCAAATGCTAAAAAAATATTGACAATTTTCACTATAACTATTGAATTGTGAGCAGTGAAGGAAGATAAGACATTAATTCCACTTTGTTTCCATCCTCTGTGACTCATCAGATGTCCTCTCCCCAGCACAGATAGTCCTACCTCCATTCCCTTCTCCAAAATGCTACGAACAGTTAATGCAGCGAGCATTAGAGCTACAGTTATAAATCACAAAAAATATTAAGTTTCTTTACGGGCTTGCCTACACTTGCGAGTTATAGCACAATAAAGCCGCCAAGAGCGCTTTATCTCACTACCCATCCACAATGGCAAGGCACCTAGAGCGCTCTGACTCCACGGCTGGAGTGCTCCTGATACTCCACCTCCCCGAGAGGATTAATGTCTGATGCACTTCCGCTGGAGTGCCGCGGCACCAGTGAGGACACCTAATGCGCTCTGATTGGCCTCTGGAAGTGTCCCACAATGCCTGTTCTAACCACTCTGGTTATCAGTTCGAATTCTACTGCCCTGACCTCATGTGACCAACTGTCAGACCCGCCCTTTAAATTCCCTGGAAATTTTGAAAATCCCCTTCCTGTTTGCTCAGCCAGGCGTGGAGTGCTCTCAGTGCATCTTTCCAGGTGACCAGGCCTGCACATCCCATGCGATCCCCAACATGGAGCAATGGTGAGGTGCTGGACCTCATCAGTGTTTGGAGAGAGGAAACTGTGCAGTCCCCGCTGTGCTCCAGCCATAGGAATTACGATACCTAGATGTGCAGATATCAAAGAACATGATGGAAGGGGGCCATGACCGGGACGCAGTTAAAGTAAAGACCGGATTAAAGTAAAAGAGCTGCGGAATGCCCACCGCAAAGCCCATGAGGCAAACAGCCGCTCCAGTGCTACCCCTATGACCTGCAAATTCTACAAAGAGCTGGATGCGATACCGGGGGTGACCCCACCTCCACTCCAACGACCACCATAGATACTTCTGAGCCCAGCGCAACAAGTGGTGAGGAGGAAGAAAGCAGGAGCGAAGGTGCTGAGGGAAGGTGAGACACCAAACTTCTCAGAGCATGCAGCCAGGAGCTCTTCTCAAGCCAGGAGCATGCAGCCAGTCATGGCAGCCAGTGCTTGAGGAAGGGCAAAACCCTCAGCAGCGAGATATCTTCCAGGACGAACTCCTGTGGAAAATGTTGGGACAGTGTTCAATGTAGGTGCCGCCTGCCGCTTTTGGCTCTTTCCAAGGCACAGAACCCAGAAGACAGTACAGCCATGAAACAATCAGTCCCCTTGACCCTATGCTTACTCATCATTCTGGGGCTCCCAGGGGTTATGGGCACTCGCTTTGGGACAGGCAAATTATGGTATTGTGTAGACTGTGCTTGTCCTCCTTACGTGTGGGAGAATCGTTGCTCTGGCTGGTGTGTACAATGCTGCCTCTGTTAAGTGTTGTATTTTGCCTTTACAGTTGCAACCTTGAGATCTCAGCCATCTGTCTTATCACCAGCCAAGAGGCTGCAAAGACTCAGGAAGAGGCCTGTAAAAGCAAAGAGCAGTCTCTAAATGAGAATCGAAAGGCACAGGAGTGGAGGAAGAGTGAAAGAAGGATCTGCCAGAAGAAAGAGGATTGCTGGCAGAAAAATGCAGTGCTCCCGCAGCAAAGCACGGAGTGACTGATTAGCATAATGGAGCACCAAGCAGACTCTATCCAGGCACTCATTGCCATGTAGGTGGAGCAGTACCGTGCTCGCCCACCCCTGCAGCCCTTGTGCGAAAACTCTTTCTCTTGTGCCCCAAGATCTCCTCCAACCCACTTGCCCCAACATCTGGGTCTTACTGCCCCCATTTGCCTCCAACACCTGTAGCTTCACCACCCAGCCATGAAAACTATGACCCTTATCCACTGTACTCAACCCCCATCCCCACTTATAGACATCCTGAAGTGCAGCAGTCAGTGCACAGCACTCCAGACAGGATTCCAGAGTATGATAGCAGGACATACTCAAGTCTGTGAGTGAACTGTTCCCCACTCCACCTCCTTACCCTTTTTGTATTTCTGTATTTTTGTGGTTTTTTTCCCCAACAAATTAATTTTCTTTTCAATAAATGGATGTTTTGGCTTTGAAACATACTTTATTAGTGCATAAAGAAAAAGATAACTTAGCCTAGGAATGCAACAAGAACTGCAAGTCAGTGTAGCAAACACAAACAGTGCACTTCACTACCATGTGGGGCACCAGATATTACTTTCAGCCTCAAATTGCTCCCTCAAGGCATCCCTAATCCTTGCAGCTCCACGCTGGGCCTCTCTAATAGCCCTGCTCTCTAGCTGTGAAAATTGAGCCTCCAGGTATTGAACCTCCGAAGCCCATGCCTGAGTGAAGCTTTCACAAATATTATGGAGAGTACAGCACATAGATATAACCGTGGGGATGCTGTCTTCGACCAAGGCCAGTTTGCCATACAGAGAAAAGCACAATCCACAGTCATTTGGCACTGGCTCAACCTGTAGTTGAACTGTTCCTTGCTGCTGTCCGGGCTCCCTGTGTAGGGTTTCATGAGCCACAGCATGAAAGGGTAAGGGGGTCTCCAAGGATCACAGTGGGCATTTTGACTTCCCTTACAGTGATCTTCTGGTCTGGGAAAAAAGTCCCAGCTTGCAGCTTCCTGAACAGGCCAGTGTTCTGAAAAATGCACGTCATGCACCTTTCCAGGCCAGCCTGCATTGTCAATGAAACGCCCACGGTGATCCACAAGCACCTGGAGAACCACAGAGAAATACCCCCTCCGATTAATGTACTCGGAGGCTAGGTGGTCTGCTTTCTTTCTTAGTATGATTACAAATCATTATTATTTTTTACAGTGGGAAAACTTTCCCTCCACTGTCCCATAACTCAAAAATGGCTCAAAGGGTTTTGCTAAGTTTTTTTTTATAGAAAACTCACCATCAGACAAAGAATCAGAAAAGAACACTTCATCCCAAAGGGGTGTGTTGCAGAATGTTATGGGGGTATGAAAAGTGGGCGTGGGGGTAATGGAACTTGTTTTGCAACCTTCAGTATTGCAGACATGACCAGAGCCCACTACAATTAACATGTCTGTAGCTATTAATAAATGCTCATTCAGTACTTCCAATGTCTATGGGCCTAATGATATTGACAAAATAGACAAGACTTGAAGGTTAGAAGGGACCATCATGATCATTTAGTCTGACCCTCCTACACATTGCAGGCCATAGAAACTCACCCACTCACTCCTGAAATAGACCCATAACCTCTGGCTGAGTTATTGAAGTCCTAAAATCACTCTAAATGCATTTTTGACAGTTGCTGAATGGCCTGGTCCTTATTTCATTATAGTGGATTGTAAGTGTGTGCAAAATTCGGAATTAGATAAATCCTTTTCTGCTAAGTCAACACAGTAACATCTCTGAGAGTGACTGACAGCTTTAAATAGGATCTGGATCAATAGGAAGGGGGGGGGGGGATTTACAGCCAAATAAAAAGGATTATACATTTTGTTCCCATGTCAACGACTCATGATCTTTTTTTCCCCTGGTGTTACAAGTAATTTAGACTTTCATGCTAGATAGTGATCTCAGTCCTATCAATCTCTCTGACCACACAGGGGATGAACTGGCTGATTCTAGTATTACTTGATAGTCTCAATCATTTCAGTAGATGGTCAATGAATTGTGCTCCACTCCAGCAACTGATTATAAGCTTTTTATAATGAGCCAGATGTCTTTTGCACTTAACTCTAATGGAGATCAAACCCCTCTGGTAGTGTGGGATTACTGTATGAGGATATGGAAGAGGACAGTTCATTTCACAATCTTCTAAGTTGAGAAAAATGAGCCCATACCTACCTTGAGGAAATAACTTGGAAAAAGAAATTAATCAATTAAAATGTCAAAAAAAATGTGTTATGATTCACTCTGTAAAGCAATACAGTGAAGAACAAGCAACAAAATAAAATAAAATAAAAAATCAGCTTATTACCAATGGGGAAGGATGATTCCCAATACTAGGGATGTACAAAATAATAGTTATGGCAGACAGGATGCTGTGATATCTAAGGATTGGTCTACACTGGAGACTGCGATCACCGGGAACTCTAATCTGCACTCTGACACCCTCCAAAGTCCTGCAGCTTTACCATCATGTCTCGAGCAGGGAAGGGCTAGATGCAGCTTCCTCCAGTATTCGGTTCAGGTTCAGGGTAAGTCTTAAATGGGCCCAGATCTTAAAATAAGGCCCCAATTTTGAATGGAGCAGTGGAAGAGAGGGTCATATCACACATGACTGCCTGTTGACTGACCATTCTCTAATCTTAGTTTGATCAGGCTTCCGATTTTGGCATCCTGGCAACAGAGTTGTGGTGCTCATGGGGAGGGTAAGGTATTGTTCTTGGTGCTGGGAAGTAGAGCTGAGGGATTGTGATGTGACGGTTATGGGAGGCTCTTTGCAGATATGTGGCCTGATTCTCAGGTCCGGATGAGTTGTAATCACTGTAGAGGGGTGACAGAGGGTGGAGTAAGTGTGACTTTATACCCCTTCTGTGGCTTCTCAACTCTGGGGCCGACTGGGAAACAGTATGGTCCCTAATATAAGAGAGAACAGTCCAAGAGCTGATCTATTTTATGCCCTGCTGCCAGTAGCCCAAAGTAGTAGTTCTGGCAGCCAGCAATATCCAGAGCACAAAGGTCTTCCAGCCACAGCCCCGAGTGGAGGAGTTTGAAAGGTTGTGGCATAGAGCTGCTGCACTAGTCAAAGCTAACTGAGTATTTCTCATATATAGGGGGATTCCCAGCGGCTGGGTCCATTGGGTTTCTAGCCCCTTTGCATTGGCCTGGAAAAAAGAGTTGGGCCCGAGGTGTAAGGCTGGGATATGTTCACTTACTTGAGTGATGGGTACAGTGCCTGGAATGAACTGAGAATGCCATACTCAGAGCAGACTGCGAGAAACAGAGCAGACACTCCCCCCAAACTGGTGGTTTATTCTTTAATTAGATTCACCAAGCCAGTAACAAAAGAGCTTCTGCACTACCATGCTGGTTAATCAGAAGACAAACACAGACCCCTTTAGGCATTCCAGCCTTTGGCTCTCATCCAGATAAACAGATCTACTATAGTGAGAGGTTACTGAAAATCCAATTCACCATATGTGAGGTTCTACTAATCCCAAAGGATCATACACCTACCCCCAGGTCAATAGGTGTCTCAGATCTTACCCAAATATCAAGCTAACAGCCAATCATTAGTAAACTAACTAAAGAATACTTAATAAAAGAAAAAAATAGAATTCTAAACAGTTAAAAGATCATATAAATACAAATGATTGCAAAGTTCTTTGATCAGGTTTGTAGCAGTGATGGAATACTGCTGTCTTGAAAAAGTCTCTCTGGTAACTTCCAAATAATTAGAAGATCCTCTGTCCATAGTTCAAAATACTTCTTTTAGTTGTAAATCCATAGTCTAGAGAATTGAAGAAGGAAAGAGGCAAAATGGAGATGTGTCAGGTATCTTTTATATCCTCTGCCATGTGCATGGAAACTCACTGTCCCAAACAAAGCCCACAGCCCCTGTGTATGGAAAGTTACTGACAAATATAGAGTCCAGGTTACATGTCCTCATCACATGTCATTCCATGGTTTTCTGACCACAGGGCAGCCATTGGCTCCTGGCAGTCTGAGACATCCATAGGAAAGTCCTACTAGGTTTCTTCAATGACCATTTGTGAGACTGGACAGTCCTTAGTGGGCCATCAACACATAGCTGTCTAGCCCTGATCTAAATCCTGGGGGGTGTCACCCATGAACACAACACGTTTGAAATACAAATGCATAGCCAATATTCATAACTTCAGATACAAAGGTGATACATGCATATAAACAGGATAATCATAGTTAGACATTCTTAACTTTTCTACTGATGTCTTACATGACATACTTTGTACAAGATTTGCTGCAATTGTATAACAGCAGTAACAACAGTGATAAATGGTCATCTACAATCATACAGCATCACAGGTGCCATATAAAACAGAGAGGCACAAATAGAGACTATGCTGGAGATTACTGGGCTGGGGGAACTCAACCTGTTATGTTCCTGTAAAGCAGATCACTGATTGGTCCAATGCCCCTGTGCATCAGAAGTCTGGCCTGGATCAGTGGGCCTGTTGAATCTATGGCTAATCTGTGATAAATCAATGCTGTCTCATGGCAAGCTGCTGAAGTGCCACTGGAGTGGTATCAAGTACACCCTTCCCTTTCTAAAGAGCCAAGCATGCTGCTTCTTAACAGCACTAACACTACCTCTAACCTCAGAGCAAAGGACTAGAGACTGGCTTCCCCATGTGGAAGGATAATGCTGCATTGCCCAGCTGCCTCTAGGCTGTTTGGACCAGACAACTCCAATGTTCTCACTTATGCGTTTCTGCCATACCCACAACATTCTTTTATAACTGACTAGTGAAAATACCCGGTGTTGCTCGGGTCCGTCGGAGGTGGGGAGGGGGCAGAGAGCTGAGCGAGTGCAGGGTCCGTTGGAGGAGGGAGGGGGCAGAGAGCAAACCTGACACCCCCACCTCACCCCCCCGACCAAACCCGACACCCCCACCTCACTTACCCCTCGACCAACCCCGACTCACATTTTCACCCCCCTACCAACCCCAACACCCCCGACCAACACCCACACCTCACCCCCCCATAGACCAAACCTGACACACCCACCTCACTTTCCTCCCCAACCAAACCCGACACTCCTACCTACCACCACAAACAAACCCGACACCCACACCACACTTACCCCTCGACCAACCCCGACCCCCCTCCTCACCCCCCCAACCAAACCCAACACCCCCACCTTACCCTCCCACCAAACCCAACACCCCCTGACCAACTCCAACACCTACCCCTCACCCCTCACCCACCCCCCCAGACCAAACCCAACACCCCCGGCTCACTTACCACCCGACCAAACCCGACACCCCCACCTCACCCCCCAACCAAACCCGACACCCCTACCTCACTTACCCTCTGAACAAACCCAACTCGGGTCCGTCGGAGGTGGGGAGGGGGCAGAGAGCTGAGCGAGTGCGGGGTCCGTTGGAGGGGGGAGGGGGCAGAGAGCTGAGCGAGTGCAGGGTCCGTTGGAGGGGGGAGGGGGCAGAGAGCTGAGCGAGTGCAGGGTCTGTTGGAGGGGGTATTATGACATCATAACTATGTCACAGAGAACAGCAGCTGCCCAGCTGATGTGACTGGCCTTTAAATAATTTCACCCCTGCGGGGCGTCAGAGGTGAGATTTGAAAAATTTTCGACTCTTACCCTGATTAGGACCCTAAGACCTCTAACTGTACCAAATTTCAAGTCTCTAGCTCAAACGGTGTGGAAGGAGTAAGTGCACGTACATACACACATACACGCATACACACACGCACACATACACCATTTGACTTTTATATATATAGATTTATCTGCCTGTCTAACCACTCTCTTTCTATTTTTATATATAACAACATACCTTGCTAGTGAGCACTGTATTATTATGTCCTTTGGCTGGCCTGTTCAGAAAGGGTGTAGCCAGCAACTGAAATTTTGTATCCACCCACATTAATTGGTCTTTCCTTCTACTCTGTGGCATCACTCCCCACACCTATAAATAATGTATAGATGACAACTGGTATTTCAGCACAGCATATCTTTAAATGAGCTATTTATTTCTTCTCGTATGGTACTTCTCTGAAGTGCTGTCCCCTTTTGATAATTTTTCACATCATATCCACTACTGGCTATTGCTGGAGCTTCCTTATAGAGGTGAAAAATTCCTCTGCCCACTCTCTCAGCTCATTTCAACACCTTTTTGTTAAGCTAATTGGATCCCACAGACAACAGGAGTTGTTTTCACATTGGGTTGGGGTGCACGAACCAACAGGTCATTGAAGGTAAACTGTTGCCCATAATCTTAGTATTCTCCTTGGTAATGTTTTTGAGGATGGATTGTGATGTTCATCATTCTTACAATGATTAAATCTCTTTGCTTTGGGTAAAGAACCAATTTAAAAATATTACAGTTACAGAACTTCCCAGTGGAAGAGCAAATGTTTTGTTTTCTCCTCTGTTCATTGACAGAACTATGAGTGTCTGCTGTTTAATTTCCTGAGGCAACAATTCTAGTGGTGACTGGCGGGTTTTCATTATTCTTTATAAGGCCTTTTATTAACACGCTGTTAGATCTCTATGTCTGACCACACCCACAATGTTAGCAATCAGGTTGGGTATAATAGTAAAGGTCTACTGCACGAGTTTATGATACCCTGTGGATGAGCCAGTGTGCATATAGATTTCACACTGCTTACTTGCTAGATCCCTGCTTATCTTCAAAAACAACTGCAAAATGATCACTCTGTCTCAAAGTGCTTCATGCAAGTGCAGGTTTCATTTGAGTGTAAATTAGGATAAATTTTTGAATTTTATAGTCCATACCAGAAAAACTCTGATTTATAACATCCTTCCATGGTTTTGTATGACTACACAGTACAGTTGAGATGCAGGTTAGACTGAAAGAATTAAGGCCCTTCCTTAAAGATTTGCAGGTGGGATTTTCAAAAGTGCCTAAGCAGTTAGGAGCACAAGTTCCATTGTCTTTTAATAGGATTTGTGCTCCTAACAGCTGTAGACATTTTTGAAAATCTCACCCTGTCACTGTATTGCTAATGGAAAGTGGAGAATACCCTCAGACAGGATACAGACAGAATAACAGAGAAAAAAGAACGAGGAGTACTTGTGGTATCTTAGAAACTAACGAATGTATTTGGGCATAAGCTTTCATGGGCTAGAACCTGTTTCCTCAGGTGCACGAAGTGGAATGTACAGTATGAAGATTATATATATACATAATGTATACAGAGAACATGAAAAGGTGGAGGCTGCCATACCAACTCTAGAAGGCTAATTAATTAAGGTGAACTATTATCAGCAGGAGAAAATAAAATGTTTGTAGTGATAATCAGGATCGCCCATTTCCTAACAAAGGTGAAATGAGCTCTCCCAAAGCAACATGCATCTCTCCTTCCACTGTTTCTATTATTTGTCCTCATTCCTTCACTATAAGACCTACATCCACTGTAGCCTCTATTTGTCAGAGTGGGGTGATGGATGGCAGGAGAGTGATCAGTATGGCAGGAGTATCCTGTTAGGTTCACTCACTCTGGGGCACCTGGCATTAGCCACGGTCGATAGACAGGATACTGGGCTGGATGGACCTTTGGTCTGACCTAGTACGGCCATTCTTATGTTTTTAAATGTGAAAAATCAGGACAGGGGGTATGGGGTAATAGCAGCCTATATAAGAAAAAGACCCCAAAATTGAGACTGTCCCTATAAAATCGGGACATCTGGTCACCCTAGTGCCTGAGTAGTTCACAGGCTGATGCTTAAGTGAAATGACTTGCCATAATTGCCAGTATATTTCCTGCTCTAAACACCAGGATATCAGAATTTATGCTCATTTTTTTGCAGCCATTTATCTGACTTCTTAGAAATGAGGAAGGTCTCCTTTTAAGAAGTATAACTGCAGCCTGATTTCTGTTTTTCAGTCATTTGCCTGTTGGTGGCATACAGGCAATAAGAAAGACAGATGGAAGAGGCGTGCATTGAGGCACATTCATCTGCAAATTGCATTGGCCTTTGCTTCACTGTAACACATATATTTGAACTGACACACTGGCTGATAGGAAAATTCTGTAAGTGTATGTATTTACAAATGGTAATAATCTAAGAGGCAGAACTAAGATGGGCGGGAGGGGGTGTTATTTTTTTTTTGTTAGTTTTGTGTATTTTTTGTAAATCACTGAAGTAATTGGAATCACCAGCTCAGCATATGGAAGCTCCAATGAATGAATCTCAGATGAGCATCTCTGTTGTCTTTCTCACCATGTCCCTGAAGTGAGAAGAAGATGGTATTTAGGATTTTATTACTGTGGTGGGGTCAGGGGAATAATAGGTTGTTGATGTTGTTGTGCAACCTTTACCAAGGCAAACAGTTAATATGGATACAAATGTAATCTTACAGTGAAGCAAAGAATCACCTGTAACAAAGCAAATTGCTATAGCAGCTAATTGAGCAAGAAGTACTATCTATAACCCTATGGGTTAATTCAGTTTTACTTGCACACTGTATCTCAACATAGCTTTAGATGCTACGGTGGAGTTGGGGGGCGGGGAAGGGAATGTCATGTTTCCTAACTGAGCAAGTCTATTACTCTATGTTAGTATAAAATGGAGTGTGCAATATTAAACACAAAAATGAAAAGTAGTGTTAAGAGTCAGAGACGTTCCACAAAATTCTGGCAGGGACACTCATCCATATCAAATTCAGATACTTTTAAAAAAATCCTTATCTTGTTAATCAGTAACACAATCAAAACTCCAAGGAATGTCAAAAGTCAAATTTACTTTTTACTCTAAATGCTGTTTGTTTACTTTTAGCACTGCTTTGGAGTTGGTTATGACAGCACATCAAATAGTATTGTTTTTGGCTCTCCTACACCTTACTCACAAAACCCAGTCAGATCTGTTTTACCAAGATTTATCCCAAAGCCCTTTAGTATGATTAACTTTTAAACATGGGGTTACAGAATCTCACATAATATTGTATCACCTGCTGGATAAGATGATTGATAAAGGGTCATTGTAATATTA
Source organism: Sternotherus odoratus (assembly GCA_032164245.1). Classification (NCBI taxonomy): domain Eukaryota; kingdom Metazoa; phylum Chordata; order Testudines; family Kinosternidae; genus Sternotherus; species Sternotherus odoratus. The sequence continues at coordinate 37,803,297 of JAVMKO010000011.1, forward strand.
TGACCATGCCAACCACCCTTCTGCTCATTTCCCTCCCTCTGAGCCTACACTGGATTCTTCTGACCTCCTTTTCTTGTATTGTCAAGAGCAAGCAGAAATGCAACTTCTTCATCTTTGAGTCTGTGCTTAGACAATTATCTCACTCCTGATTTAGGCTACTCTGAGGTCACAGTTCAAGCTCCTTCTTCCCAAGAATGAGTGACCCAATTTAGCAGCATCCCTTTCCAGTTCTGTTTGCCTTAAATAGAAGCAGAAGCTCCTTGGCACAGTTAAGAACATACTGAAGAAATATGTTAAACAGAAGTTAGAACGATATTTACTTAGGCTATGTCTACACTATGGACCTGCTGTAAGGTTTCCCATGTAGCTGCTCTGTGTGAGTGGGAGAGAGCTGACAATAATTAATAATAGTAAAGCTGCCAATCCATTGCCTTTTATGAACAGATGAACTGATGAAGATTTTTTTCAGCCTGCTCACTCCAGGATTTAGTGCACAGGAGAGAAACAGGGCTCCTGGATACTAGAAGAAGGGGGAGGGGGTTGGGGGCTAGATGCAGCTTCATATTATTTGTGGTGTTTTCCTCACATTTGTATTTGCTATTCTCAATGACTGGCCACTATGTCAAATAAATCCTACTGATTAGAAATGGGACTGGGTTGCAAACTTTAGATCTGGATTCAGACTCTCACAATGTTCAGATCCAACTTTATGGTATGTCACTGACCACTTAATAAAAATCTGACATGTGGAGACATGGAACTCCAACAAAATTGGGCCAATTTTAAGATAAGTCCAACAGTACAAGCATCAGTGTGCTGTATATACACTGTACTCAGTTTGTTTTGAAGGCAAGAGTATGCCCGTGTTTTGGTTTGGCAAATGCTGCAGTGCCACCTGTTAGATGAGACATTGATATGACAGATGCCAAGCCCTCATTTTCACAACAGACTCTGAGGCATCTGCCTAAGTAAGACTCTGCGTCAGATCTCTTTGAAAAAGTATTTTTAAAAGCACCAGATTTTTCATTCTTGCTCTAGACTAGATTGATGAAAAGCTGCCACTTCTAGTGAGTCCTTCTTTCTGCAAACAACAGGCAGGCAGTTACCATGCTCACACATTCCCTTGCAGATGGGAGACTGCATCAGTCCCCAGCTACAGCAATTATCACATACAGGTTGTCTCTTGGCTGGCTCACCTACTGACAACCAATCAGAGACCAGGAAGTTTGTAGGTACGTACTGAGAGCCATAGTATGTGAAGTGAGAGTGCAGGTGCCCGTTGTCATGGAGAAGTGAGTTCTTATTTTTGCAGGTATTGGGGCTTTGGCTGCAAGTTGTTTGATGCATCAATTTGCAGCCAATTCTAAAAATTACCACTACGCTAATGACAAGCTTAGGTGAATAAACTTTGCAATAGGATGAACAGGAACAGCCAGCAAATACTGTGTAGATAGGGATGTTCTTAATTTGTGTTTGCCACAGGGTGGCAAAACTCATGAGTTTGCTGAGCTAGCCTTTTTGGGTTAGGTCACATGATGAAGAACCGGAATTGGCTCGCTATCAGGTTAGTTTGAAGATTTCTCTTATAAAATTATAATGTGGTACAAGGTTTAAGATGATCATAAACTTTTCTAGGCAGGGAAGAAACAGGGAAGATGTCGGTACAGAGCCAGGAACACTTACTATACAGAATGAATAATAATGATACTAATTAAGGAAGCTCCCCTGTGAGATGCAGTTTGAATCACATAAGGCAGATGTCTCCAAAATATTGTTCTTTCATCTCATGGGAGCCATCCTAACTTGCCTGTTGTATTAGGACATGCACAAGTGCAGGGACCATGGTTTTAAGGTCTTCTTAGAATGTTAGTGTGCTGTTGGATACTGTAAGTGGTTGCATACTGAATGGAATGGGTCTGAAATTTTCCTCCTTTATTTCACACCCTCCCAACACTAGGACACAATTACCACTAGGTTATAATAATGTGCTTATATTTTTTCACTGGAGGATCTCATGTCCTTTTACAAAGGCAGGTGAGTATTGTTATTACCTTTTTTTTATAATGAGGAAGTTGGGGTACAGAGTTTAAGCCATTTGCCAAGGTTTTCCACAATTAGTCAATGACAAAGCAGGAAGAAAACCCAAGTCTTCTGATTCTTAATTCTATATTCTAGCGAATGGAAAGAGCTACCTCCCTAGGAAAGGTGGGAAGAAGAAAGATAAACCATAGATGGAATTTGCACCCTAGAAATAAATACATTGGCTAGCTCAGCTAAAGTGAAATGAAGCTAGACCTGAGAGGTAAGTTTTCAGATGCCAATTCAGGGGATCTGCTGAAACATACCATGCAGAGCTTGTGCCTATAATCCTATTTAGTTCATGGATTATTATTTTATACTTTAAATAAGACATGTTGAATATCTGCCAATCTTTACTTCCCCACAAGCTGAGAAGCATTTCAGGACAGGTAACCTGGTTCACTGGTTTGGGACATGTAGAGAAATTTTGAGAAGCGTGCTAAAATGATACTCTATTGCCCTCACTCTCCTGGGTCACAGTGTACTTGTGGACATTAAAAAAGGTACTGTACACTGGGCCTGGTTTTTGGAATGGTGTAACAGATAAAAGGGCGTTAGCAAGAAAATGTGTATGCACCAAAAGCAGTAAACTAGTAATAGTCTGAGTATCAGCTAGACATCAACAGCGGGTATATGCAACAAGAAAGTGACAATGGTTAGGTACATGTTTCCTCCTAGCCCCTTCACTCCCCGTGCCCAGTTTCTGTGTATGTTAACAAATTGAAATCCTGGATATATCATATGACTGAACAGAAAGGATTGGTAGCATTTTATGCAGTGACTATTTAATAAAATATTTAAAAGAAAAATAGAGAAGGTGGGACATATTCTGGATTCATAAGCATAGGGAGTGGAGGAAACAGAGAGAACATAAGAGAGACTATAAGGAACATATGGCCCCAGTTCCCAGTCTCTCAGGCCAGGGAATTGATGCCAAAAAAAAAAAGGTGAGTTCTGCATTGGCAGGAGGTGAATCTGTCTCTTGTGGAGAACTAAAATGGGGAAAGAAATGATCTGTAGTGTATTTGCATTGCCTTCTGTTCTCTATCTGGCTCTAAGGGAAGGCCGTTTTAATGGAAATACTTGTTTCAGATGATCAGCTCCGTTATTTGAAGGCTATAGTAGTCAGTCTCAAACAATAAAGCTCAGTTGATCCTCTGAATAGAATCAGAGGGGTTCTGAATAGAATGTTTTCATTGGAAAAGGGCTTTCTAGAAACAAGTATCTCAAACATATAGAATAACCTCAAACACTAATTTGGCTGGCAGTCTGGACTATTGTCAACACTCAAAGGGTTCAAAAAAAGAAAATAAGACATTTGTCATATCCCTTGTACTGTTAGGAACTCACCACTTTCAAGAAATAGTCACTCCTTATGAAGCAGGCATTTTCCGTGCAAGTCGGTTCACAGGTGCTATTAAGACCAGCAAGTACTTAATGCTTTTTCCATCTGCAGAAAGATGAAAACAGGCATGTTCTTCACACAGCTCTAAAGAATACACATTCTATTCTGCTACCCAAACTGTGAAGTAGACATCTCCCCTCCCTCCTCCTCAGATTTAAACTGGCACATTGAGTCAGTGAACATATGTATTTATCTAATCATGCTGTGCTAACCATATCCCTTTACATAATATTGCAATTCCCACGAGGAAAGACATGGCCAAGTTTTAGCTTACCTTAAAACAAATAATCACTGCTGGATATTCTTGTGTCTGCTTAAGAACAGGTATTTGTTAAATAAGAGAGTTTATTTGTATAGACATCAAAAAAAGCAGTCTACTTTGGTTTAAAAACCAGCTCTGAAAACTTTAATGAAATACAGGTTTAATGCTCTTCTCTTGGCTACACACATTAATAGGCACCTTGAGCATTGGCCTGCTAAACCCAGTATTGTAAATTCAATCCTTGAGGGGACCAGTTAGGGATCTGGGGCAAAAAATCTGTCAGGGGACAGTACTTGGTCCTGTAGTGTAGGCAGGGGACTGGACTCTATGAGCTTTCAAGGTCCTTCCAGTTCCATGAGACAGGTATATCTCCATATATATATCCACAGCAGAGAATTCATCATGACAAAAACAATAGATACTTCCAACTCAATTAGTTCTCCATTATTATTATTTTGTCCCACAGGAGACCACTTCTGCATGTTTATGTCAGGAAGTTGATAGCAAATTTAATATACTTGTATCGTAAACTGTTCCTTTGAGTTAAAAGGCATCTGAACATTGCAGAAATACTAATCCTCAGGCTTTTAGAAGGTAGGAGGAAAACATTCACAAACCTATTATTAGTCCCTATGGCTAAAGCAAATGAAAAACTCCTCAAAACACACCATAACCACATCTCCAAAAACATGTTACATATACCCAGCTCAAAGGCTAAGCAAATCTCTCTCCAAAGAGGTATATTGGAAGTATTTATGTGCCAGCTCTTTCGTAATGATAATAAAGCTGACTGTTGTGCTGAATGCTTTCTCAAACAAATAGTATTGCAAACAACAATGATCAAAATAATACAAGAATATGAGAGAGATTTACATTAAAGTTCCACACACTTAATCATAATGCCCTTCCCACAGTGGAAATTTCAATCATTATCTTCACTCTGCTTAATGATTCTCTAAACTCAAAGTGTTTTATATAAAAAATGAAATCTCAATAAGGATCTCACAGATTTGTTTTAACCTTTTTTAATTTTAAAATTTCTCTGCTCTCTAGTCACCCAGCATTTCCACTTTATATCATTAATACAAACACTGAGAAACATAGTGTTTGTCTTTATCTTCTTCACTTCTGAAGGTTAGTGAAAAGATGTGCAAAGCTATTAATGAGTGAGAGAACCACAGGAAGAGGATTTCAGTTACTAGCTTTAAAACAACATACACCTAGTTTAACGATTTACTTTCCTATACTGCACATTAGCACATGCAGTGATATAGACAGACAAATTACATGATCAAAGCAGTGTAGCTGAAATCTTAGACTTACGCTAACAGCCCAGGAAAAATACATGTTAGAGGGACATATGATCATATATACGAAGCAAGCATTAGACAAGTCCATCCAAAGCATTTGTGGTTCAAAGGAGTCCGAATCCCATCTGGGATGCCTTTAAAAAAAAAAAAATCAGCCATGGCTACACACATTAATAGGCACCTTGCCACAGTCTCAAAGGACACAGAACCTGGACTCTTCATCAAAATCCTATTTAAACATATTTGGTGGAGACACCTTTATCTAGACCTTGCTTCTAACAACCTGCTTGGATATGTTTGAGTTAAATAGTTGTTTATATCCATTAGTGAATGAGGATTGTTAGAAGTGCAGCTATATCCAAAGTACTCTGCAAATACCTGATTAATAGCCATGGAATCAGTAATTATAGCACTGTCAAGAGCCTGAATGTCCTCAATAAATCTCCTCTCATCTGGTTGCTAGGAGAGGAGTCAACTTGATTTATTCCCTGGTTCATGTATAGTCCACTTTATCATGCCTTTGATAATGCAGCTTTTTAATGGTTGGAGTTTAATTCTGGTCTAGTTTGCAACAAGTAACTTAAGACACTAATGTCCTTGTAGAAAATAGGCTAAATCTCTGAGATTGCCCTGACTTTCAGCTGATTTCCTTTAATTCTCCCTTTTTCAGCAGCAGGTCTCCTCTTCTCATTCTGGAGACTACTAATATTCCTCCTTGCTCTGGTCACCTAATAGGATTAGGAACTTTCCTCAAACCTGTTAGATTGGTGTTTCCCACACTTACAACATCTGCGTACCCCTTTTGAGACATTTGTCTTACTGGCGTACCCCTTCGCCGCCAAAGATAATTTTGGGGGGAGCCACATTTTTATAACACACTCCTAATTCATTTAATTCTCGATTAAATGTTTATTAGAAATAAATACAAAATTATATTACATACAGTTGAAACTTCTGCGCATGCCACAAAGGCAAGTATATTGCCCAAGCTGCGATAACGTGCATGTGTGGTTTACTATGCTGTTGTGCTATTAGATATTACTAAATGAGTTATATTAGTTACAATGTAAACCTGTGTATATTTCTACTGTACAAGTGTACACCATTCTTATAAATTAAATTTTAGTGAACTGTTTTCTGCTGCTAGAAAAAAAACAACCTATGATAAAGTAAAATAAAAAATTCTGCCACGTACCTCTTGATATACTTTTGCATACCACCGAGGGGTACATGTACCACACTTCGGGAAACACTGTTAGATGGAGGCGGCAGTTTCTCTAAGGATGCTGCTCACAGCATAGGATGGTTTCGCAGTCTGGATTAGGTTTGGAGTTTATCTTTTGGAGGATGGTGCTAGCACCAGTTTTAAAAATGGGGGTCTTCCCTGCTAAGCCTACACATTAACAGTTTCATGACACTTTTCTTAAAAAGGGCACACTGTACCCTTAAAGCAGAATTCCTCAACACACGTGTGGAGAATGTTGTGAAATGGCTGCTTCCTATTACCCCAGAGGTGGTGGCATAAAGTAATTAAGTGATTCATGGAGATATATTTCTGTGTGTTGATAGACATATGACCAAATCCATAGAGCTTCTGCCAACCAATAACTACTATTGGAGTCAATGAAGGATGCTGGAAATAATGTTACTCAGAATTTGTCCCATTCTTTGCAAAGTGCTTTAGGATCCTTTGGGACGAAAGTTTCCATTCAAGTATAAGATATTATTAATGTATATCGAGCAGCTAGGGTGCTCCTACAGTGATGCGGTAAGAATCAGCATTCTACATGTGCATTTCACTTTTGGAATGTTCTTCAGGAGCACGGGGAGTAGGAACCTTAGTTGCTTTTAAACCTGAGTGCCTACACAACAGAACGACACACAGCTACCGTTTTTCCCTGCACCACCTTTAAGTGCCACTGTTTTCTTGAAGCATAAATGATTACCCAGTGTTGAGTAAAAGCTTTAAATAACATTAATGTAAGAGAAAAAAAAAGTAACCAAGGACTGTACTTAGACTGGAAGCGAATTTGTTCTGTAATAAACTTCTAAAATACAGGTTTTAGTGAAAAGCAGACCATTGTTTTAGATGTACAATTCATGTGAAATCCATTAACAAATCACTTCAGGGACTGGTGGGAGATGGAAATAATTTAGAATAAAACATTTCCATGATCACCAGCTGAGACTGGCAAGGTTCAAATTAAGAACAGTTAATATCACATAGGAATGCAATTCTTTTTTGTGAACTCTAGCCCCAAAGCTTAGCTTTGTGCAATTATGGTTAATAATAATACAACCTCATTTGTCTGAAACAAAAAAAACCACATACACACAAAATCCCTCAAATGGATGCTTCATTGTTTGTTTTAAACACACACTGGGCAATCCGGTGTAGAAAACGTAGTGCTTAGCTGACTGGTTAAGTTCACCCTGACTTTAACGAATCCAAACATTGCTATGATGATGATTACATCACATTACATTCCGAGTGCCATAATGTGGTGTTCATAACATGGTGGGTGTTGACAGAGCGAATACAGATGAGATGCTCAGTACCACAAGACATTTGAGCCACCACTAATTAACTAGAAATTATTTAATATAAAGTGGAAAATCCTGCACTGTTTTGCACGGGCAGTGCTGGGGAAGTTGCAGAAAAATTCTTCCCAAGCATGTTCAAGTAGGAGCTGGGAAGAATATGCACCTAGAACTCCACTGAAGGTCAACTAAGTTGTGTAATGGTTTCACATAACCCCAAGGAGGGAAGGTCTTTCAGCCTGTGTGGGTGTGTGACCACACTCCCAGACCACATGTCTGGGAATCAGTTATGATGTCACAAACGGAGGTTGACCATTGATTTTGCAAAAGGGCAAATACATTTTTAATCCTAATTTAAATGGCCTTGGTAACAAATAGGGGACAAGAGAACTATAAGTACAGAAGCAGAACGGTTTCTAAATAGATAATTCTTGTACTGTTTGGCAAGAAATTTTTAACAGGGTTATGAACATTTCACCAGGAAGCATAGCAAGGAAACAAAAATTAGACTTTTAAGTATAAAAATGTATAAATATCCATACAGCAGAAACCTCAGTCAAGCAGAGGTATTGTACACTCATCAAAAGAGCTGAGAAGTCACAATAAATGTAACTTTTGTATAAGACTTAATTCTCTCCAGGAAGCTGCTTGATTGGTGCACATGAACTACGCAAAAGAAAAAAATCTTTTCAATGTTCTGCAAACAGCAACGACTTTGTGGTGTATGTGGAAATAGGCATAATGAAATTGTATACATCATCGGGGGAGAGGAATCATTTCTAAAATTTCAGCACTGTCCAACAGCTGGAAACTAATTAAGTATTGGAGTACTTTTCCAGCTCTACCAGCAGCTTACAAAACTCTGCAAAAAAGTTGTAGTGTCCTGTAACATCTGATAGCATCTTAAAATTCACTCAAGTTTTTCCTCTGCACCAAGCGGTCAGTTCTCCTAATATCTTTCTATTGCTCTTCTGAATGGCTGTTCACAGGTGCTTCTCCCATGTAGCTGTAATCTAGTTAAACATGTTTTGAGTCCCAATCCGTTTAGTTCTTTTTAATTTTTTAAATAGTGACAAAATGACTTACAACATGAGGCTTCTAAGTAAATAAAAAGATTTTGTTGTGCTTTCCCTCTAATTCAGTTAGCAGATTGAACAGCACACACACGTCACATTCTTCCAGATCCCACTCTTTCAGATTTAACATGCTTCAGACTAATGACTGAAATCCATCTTCCTATTTTCTCTCTCTGTAGAATAATAGTACCATAAAGAAATATGAACTTCATGCTGCTCAGTCCCCGCAGTTATCAGTTCCTTTGATGGCTCCTAATGCCAGGGTGTTGATCATTGAATCATAGAAGTGTAAGACTGGAAGGGACCTAAATTGGTCATCTAGCCCAGTCCCCTGCACTCAGGAAGGACTATTTAATAACTAGACCATTCTTGACAGGTGTTTGTCTGACCTGTTCTTTAAAACCCTCCGATGACGGAGATTCCACAACCTCCCTAGGCAATTTGTTCCACTACTTAACTACTCTGACAGTTACAAAGTTTTTCCTAATGTCCAACCTATATCTACCTTGCTTCAATTTAAATCCACTTATTCTTGTTCTATCCTTAGAGTTTAACAAGAAAAACTTTTCACCCTCATCCTTGTAACAACCTTTTACGTTCTTGAAAACTGTTATCAGGTCCCCCCTCAGTCGTCTCCTCTCCAGACTAAGCAAACCCATTTTTTTTTCAATCTTTCCTTATAGGTCACATTTTCTACTTTTAATCATTTTTGTTGCTCTTCTCTGGACTTTCTCTAGCTTGTACACATCTTTCCTGAAATATGGCACCCAGAACTGGACAGTTTCCCCACTGAGGCCTTGTCAGTGCCAAGTAGAAGAATTACTTCTCATGTCTTGCTTACAATACTCCTACTAATACATCCCAGAATGATGTTTGCTTTTTTTGCAACAGTGTTATACATACTAATATAGGGCTGGAAGGGATCAGTTGTCATCTACTGCATCCTCTCTTGCTGAGGCATGATTAAATATGCCTAGAGTCTGACCATTCCTGACAGATGGTTGTCTAGCCTCTTCTTAAAATCCTTCAAAGATAGGGATTCTACAATCTCCTTAGGTAACCTACACATGGGCCACATTTACTGCAGTCCTGTTCTATACAAGCAATGATTATTTTCTTACCAATGGTGGCTGATTATTTTAACTACAAAGGACCCAAGCTCCTCACCAGATTCTAATAGTTGTAAGGAAGGTGAAACTATGAGTGGAAAGTATGATAATGTTCATAATTTTGAATTCTTAAATGCAGTAATTTCTATCCAGTTCCAAAGACTAAGAGAGGATTGAGAGGTAGGTCAGTGGAGAAGTAGAAGACATTGAATTCCTCATTTGAAATAAGAAAGTCTAATACATAGCACCATACATTATTGATTCTTGATGAAAACATTATAAGCCTGATATTCATTGCTATGTAATATTTATAAGCTGAGAACATTCCTACTCCCACTTCCTTTCAGAAAGAACATTTGGGAGGAGGGAATATTTCTACTAGTACTATGGGCAGCCTCATTTGCTCTCAACAGACACCACCTTTATGTCCACTGCACAAAGATTCCACTCTACTTTGAGCTCTTATTTTCTATCCAGACTCGCATCTAAGACATTTCCAGATTGTCCCATAGTTATTTCAGATTCCCCAAACCAAAAACGTGTCTTTTCCTCACCACTTGATAACTGCACTAATTTATTCAGGACCACAACTCAATTTAATTTTTTATTTCTCTTTCATTCATTGCTCACATCCAAACTTGTTCCCAAGTGTTTTTTGCTCCATCCCCATAAGAGTTTAGTCTCTTTTACAGTTGCTAAAATCAGTCCCAAATTTTCAAACCCTGGCTGGATTTTACATAAAATCTCTGCCTAATCTCTGACATGGGTAGGGCAACACCCAAGAAATGCCCAAGGTAACTCCGTTGTGAAGACAAATTCTAGGTTTGGAACAAGCCCTATCTAAGGGGAAGAAAAGCATTCTTCCTCTTGTTTCCAAAATCTATCATAGAATATCAGGGTTGGGAGGGACCTCAGGAGATCATCTAGTTCAACCCCCTGCTCAAAGCAGAACCAATCCCCAACGAAGTCATCCCAGCCAGGGCTTTGTTGAGCCTGACCTTAAAAACTTCTAAGCAAGGAGATTCCACCACCTCCCTAGGGAACCCATTCCAGTGCTTCACCACCCTCCGAGTGAAAAAGCTTTTCCTAATATCCAACCTAAACCTCCCACTCTGCAACTTGAGATCATTACTCCTTGTTCTGTCATCTGGTACCACTTAGAACAGTCTACATCGGGGTCAGCAACCTTTCAGAAGTGATGTGCCGAGTCTTCATTTATTCACTCTAATTTAAGGTTTCACATGCCAGTAATACATTTTAATGTTTTTAGGTCTCTTTCTGTAAGTCTATAATTATATACAACAATAGTTTAGTTATATAAGTAAATAAGGTTTTTAAAATGTTTAAGAAGCTTCATTTAAAATTAAAATGTAGAATGCTCCGGATCGGTGGCCAGGACCCAGGCAGTTTTTCCACATCCTTGTACTGTGGGGCCCAAAACTTCACACAGTACACCAGATGAGGCCTCACCAATGCCTAATAGAGGGAAGTGATTACGTTCCTCAATCTGCTGGCAATGCCCCTACTTATACAACCCAAGATGCCGTTAGCCTTCTCAGCAACAGGGGCACACTGTTGACTCAAACCCAGCTTCTCATTCACTATAAGCCCTAGGTCTTTTTGTGCAGAATTTCTGCCTTGCCATTCGGTCCCTAGCCTGTAGCAGTGTATGGAATTCGTCCATCCTAAGTGCAGGACTCTGCACTTATCCTTGTTGAACCTCATCGGATTTCTTTTGGCCCAATCCTCTAATTTGTCTAGGTCCCTCTGTATCCTAGCCATACCCTCCAGTGTATCTACCACTCCGTCAAGTTGAGTGTCATCTGCAAATTTGCTGAGGTTGGAGTCCATGCCATCCTCCAGATCATGAATGAAGATATTGAAGAAAACCGGCCCCAGGTCTGATCCTTGGGGCACTCCGCTCGATAGTGGCTGCCAACTAGACATGGAGCCATTGATCACTATCCTTTGAGCCCGACAACCTAGACCGCTCTCTAGCCACCTTATAGTCCATTCATGTACCCCCTACTTCTTTAACTTGCTGGCAATAATACTGTGGGAGACCATATCAAAAGCTTTGCTAAAGTCAAGGAATAACACGTCCAGCTTTCCCGTTATGCACAGAGACAGTTATCACATCACAGAATGCAATTAGGTTAGTCAGACATGACTTGCCCTTGGTGAATCCACGCTGACTGTTCCTGATCACTTTCCTCTCCTTTAAGCTCCTTAAAACTCATGTTTTGTTTAGCCTTCCATGTACACTTGTTTATATTTAACTGTCACAGTCACATTAACTCCTTAGGGCAGCCCTGGACACTTTGTAAAACTATATGCACAACTGTCACTCTCTGTCCTTTAAATTTGGCTCGTCCATAATAAGCATTTCCCATGCAGCCAGGACCATAGACCTGAGAGCTGTATCTTTTGTGACCTTTTCAGTAAGAATCTCAAAATGGGAACCCTTCCTTGATTACCTCCTTAGACCCTTTGGCAGGACAGCATCAGATCCAGCCTACAGGTATCCGTTATCTCACCAGCCTCCCTGACTTTGTCTCCCTAAGGCCCTTCTAACTATCCTTTGAATTGCTCCCTTCTTACTTATCCCACAAAAGTATTTGAACATATGAATCCTCCAAGAGAGATGTACGTCTCTTACAAAGTCTCCACTGCATTTCTTCTAAATCCATTCAGGATTATATTTCCTGCTCTGAATAAAGTTTTGGCTCCTGTCTCTCTTGTACCACGTTTACAATTTAATGCTGTAGAAGGTATATACAAAAATGATAGTTTCCCAGCTTCTTCGTGGCATTTAATTTCCAAATTGGCATCCCCTTCCCAAGTCCATCTGCTCTTTGTTCTAGCTAACTATGCCTTTTCCATTTTTATTGTCCTGTCTGGAGATGTCAACCTGAAAGAACAATTGTGAGCTTGATTCCCTTAAGGACTTCAGCTCATAATTGTGCACCTGACATTTTGAAACCAGACTGAAAGTCTAACTGGATCACAAAAATCAGTGTGCCAAAAAGGAACAATCTAGCCCAATCATCTTTTTTTTTTCAACTCTCCCCACTCAGTCTAAAACAGTGTATGAAGGGAATTAGCCAACAGACTTACTATAGAGTTCATTTTAATTGGTATTACACCAAAACAAGACAACAATGTGTAAAATACATGAGATCAATAAAAAACAAAAGTAAATGAACATAATGATATCTGTGCTATGGCACAGAAGAACCAGGCCTGGAGGGATTTCCTTGGTCTCTTGCTTCTGAACTTGACTGAACTAGGTCTCAGCAGAGAGGCAGAGTCACTTCGGCACACTACTGCTTAGTGGCTTCCTCCATAGTCTTTCTTGGATCACCAGCACAACTGGATTCTGAGAAAAAAGCACCATGGACTGTAGCCATCTGCAGAGGAAACATCTAGCTTCAGGAAGCAAAATTGTAAACTAAATCCTAAATCCTTCCCTCAACAAGCAAATGATAAAATCCAAGTTAAAAAGATACAGACTCTAGGAGTTGAGAGATCTGAAATATCTTGCTAATACTTCCTAATAAAAGTAATTGCCACCTTTTAAGTTCTTTTATTATCTAGCCTTAGGCTCTCAACACAGTATAGCACTATGAGGTATTATTATTTTATTAGATATTTGTACAGAGCCCATCACCACACATTTAGATGTTTACAGTCATTTTTTTAAACAGACAATACATACAAACATAGGAGTAACCCATAGGCGTGGCTTAGTGGAATTACCACCCTTCGGGCTATATTCTCTGCACCCAAGAGCTGTAAATGGTTATGATGACAGTTAATTAACAGCCTGCTAAATGATCTCAACACCGTGTTGAGATGACTGTGGAGGTGGCTCGTAATAACAATACACTAAAAATGGAATAAATTAAGACATTCTGCATTAAAAATAGATCTTTTTGGAAACAGAAGGCACAGTCTGCAGACATGGAGAGCAAATCATGCCCATGATTATACATATGCAACTATATGGTAATCTGGGGGGGGGGGGGAGGGAGGAGGGGATGAGTTCCAGAGCTGTCAGAGTTTGGCCTATAACTTATTAATTATTTTGGGAATTTTTCATTCACTAACACAGAGGCAGTAGTGTTCTAGCAGAGTCAGGAGAACTGGATTCTACTGCTCACTTGCTGTGTGACCTTAAGTAATTCAGTTCACCTTTCTGTGCCTAAGTAACCTCAACAGTGAAATGGGGATTTTTTTATAGAGCTCAAAGTGCTTTACAAGTAAGTGAAACAATGGAAAATGAATATTATAATAAATGTATATAAGAAGGTTCATAGCATCAATAGTATGGGACAAATGCATGATTAATTACTGTTTTTTTACACAAGAACTGTAAATGGAGCAAGTGAAATATGGGCCAGATGGTCAGGTTGCTGGACGAAATTTCTGTGAAGTAAAAAAAGGGGCTTAAATCTATTCCAACTTTTTTTCTGGCAGAAACATGATAAAACTGTGAAATATCCTGGAATCACTGAACAGAGAAAGTAAAAACACTAGGCTAGAGGAAAAAACAAGGGAAGCAAGTGCATAATTTCATGCTTTGGTATGCCAGCTTGACAAATAATAAATGTATGAACTATGGAAAACTGGGAATATGGCCAAAATGGTGTGAAATATTTAAATTTCTTACAACATGCAATTAGAATTCACATTTGTTGTACTTGTTTTTGTATATTGCACACGGAAAATAAAAATGAGCAGGGAACAACTTTCCATGGATGAGACTTCCACATTTATTTTTCTTCCATGTGCATAGAAAATGGCAGTGAAGTACCCTATGAAAGAGGCAGGAAATGAGAAAAGTGTAGATATTCGTGACTATACTTTGTGCTTCAAAATTACACTATTCATTTCAAAAACAAAAATGATATATTTTAAAATTTAACAGTTCCTCATATTTTCTTTTTTGTTTAAAGATGTCAGCTTTCCAAATCTGTTTTCAAATGACACACTGCATAACAAATGATGGCACTTGTAACCAACGTGGCGTTTCCATATTTACATTAATGAAAGAAATTTACAAGACGTAATAGCATACAATCTCAACATTTAGTAATAGCAATAAAACAAGGGCATCCATTTTATTTTTCTGTACAAACTATCATAACAAGACTTTTATTCACATTTTAAAAACCAGCTTTAATTTGATCTGACCTAGACATTTTCCAAATTCATTTTACTCAATTCTCAAACCTTTCATCACATCGCCCACACCTTCACCAGACTACAGGAACTACAAGTAATTAGATCTAACGTCTAAAGAAGCAAGAAGTTCTCCCTTCAACTTCTCTCTCACCTTCCTGATAAGTCCTTGAAAAAAGCTCCTCCTTGTTCCTCCTTTTACTTCACTTTCACATTTCACCATCCAAACAGCAAACAGGCCATTCCATTTCTTCCCAAGCAAGATTAGAAGCTATAGCATTCCTCTGTGTGACTTTCTGATGCTACACCCAAGAATCAGGTGACCCTGGGTATTGTTCTGCTCTGTAAGAGGGCCGTCTAGTGGAATAGAAGTCTACATAATTTGTGGTTGATTTTAGTCCATATTGTGTCATGTAATCTGTAGTAGCTGGAAAATGAACTCGATCATCAAAATAGGGGTCTTCATAGCTACGTGGGGACTGCAAATATAATCTGTATGCATCATAGTTCTTTCTGTTGGAGTCATCTTGACTGTAGTACAACTGCTGATGCTGTTGACAAAATGGACAAAAACAATTTTTAAAAATTAGATATTAAGGGAAAGATATTTGAGTTTCTTTTTTAACCTTTGGGTAAATTTTTTAGAGTTGTGTGTATAGTAGGCTTTATTGCATAGATGTAGCTATAGACTATCCATTCACACAATGGAATGATGTGGCTATGTCTTTGCATATTCAACTCTTTTAAGCCACTCTGATTTTTCAGAACCATAATTCTCAGTGGGTGTAGCTCCACCAATTGGGTCAGTATCCCAAAAAAGATGATGACTTTTTTTCTTTAAATGAATGTCAAGTCTAACCAAAGGTTAGATTAAATTATGGGAAAAAAATTGTCACCCTCCATCTACTCTACATCCTCTACAAGTGCAATTACACCTATTTGGAATCACAGGTCTGGTGAGAAAAGTAGTAGACACAGTCATATTTACCCTTAAACATTCAGATAACAAAAGTATCTTTAGACTGCATGGACTATGACTCTCCCCTTAGAAACTACAAAAAAGGCATGTTGGGAGATGGGTCTCACAACCAGCCACAACAAGAATAGATGAATAATTAAAGTCAAGTGATTAACAAAGGGAAATACAGAGGCAATAAACTGGTAAGTTATTTCCAGATACAATAACACTCTCTAAAAAGCTATTTATTAGAAGTGCTTTCTGTGAAGCATATGTATAACATGAAATGGTATACTCTCCCTTTAGTTCTTTTAAAACAAACAATACTATCATTATATGTTGAGCCTTGCTATCAGTATTCTTTTAAAATGAGATTTCAAAAATTACCTGTAGACGTCTATTTTGTTCTCTTGCTGGTGAGGAATAGGAACTGATGTAAATTGGTGAAGGTTTGCTGGACCCTGTAAGAATATATAGTATTTTATCATTTAATGTCTGTCAGTATCTTCAGTTTTAACAAATGAAGGTGGCACTTGTACATTTAGAAACTTTCACATCCTGCTAGTCCCTCACGGTGTTGAAATCAATGGAACTGTTTTACAAGGGCCTGACACAGTCTACTATATTTAAGATATTATCATTACTGTCAAGACATCTAAAGTATTAGTGACGGTGGCTAAACTGTGCACCTTACAAATGATTAATTATTATTATTAATAATAATAATAAAATAAAATCTACAAGCTTTCCTTCTAATTTATTTCCATGGCACTGGGACTGAGGCTTTCCTTATGTTGAACATGAAGGCAGAGTCCACTGGAACATACTTAAGGTTACAGATGGGATATTTATTTTTGTTTTTTGTAGCTATTTAAATAGGTTTCCCTCTGTAAGTCTGAGGTGAACAGAGATTAGGCACCTGATCACAGAGGTCGGAGAAACATGAGTATTTTCTGCCCTCCATTTATATCTATAAATAACTTAGACTGAGGAATCTATCCCAGCTAGAAACTGATCCAAGATTTATGGGTCCAAAAGTAGAAGGTTTACTAGTTAGAGTAAAGGAGAATCTCCATTAGCTGTCAGCAGCAGTAAAACCTTAATCTATATATGTTTTAACCACTACAGGGAACAAAACATCGTGATGTTAGTGTAGGCTACAATAAATTAAGTGAGAACAGAATGTTCCAGTTTGTCTTTAACTCAGAAGCCATGAATTTCTCAATTCAAATCTTTGCTCTGCCATCAACTCCACCTATTGCTTTGATCAAATAACCTGATGATTAGCTTACACCTTAGATTCCTTTATGTAAAATAGGGATATGCTATCTATCCACTACCTCACAGGGGTGTTGTGGAGATGAATTAGTTTAAGTTTACAAATCAGTTTACAATCTTCTAAGTGCCATTTAAGTGCTAATTATTATGGTTATGTACATTTCTGAGCACTCACAAAAGGGTGTGTTTTAGGCATATAAAGATACAAACCATGGTCACCATCTACAGTGTGTGATATTTTGTCTATGAAGTTTAAGAAGCTACAAAAATAAGAATGTGAAATAAATAAGGTAATTTTCAGAAGGGGGCCTACACAGTGACTTTTTGAAGTCACTTTTTCCTTCACTCTTCTTACTTTCTTTTAATAAACTAATATACTATTTCAAAAGGAACAAACCCCATACCTATAACAAATTAGTTTGTTGGTGCCAGAAAAACAAACAAACCGAAACAAAATAATAATAATAATAAGTAATGTGATGTGTCTATGTAAAAAAAAATGTTACTTTACAATAATGCCAGCAGGACAAATAAATCTCAATGTATGTTTTAAAAGACATTTCCTTAGAAAAGAACATTGTATTTGCAATGTAGCATTCCTGATGTAAAACACCCATTTACTGCCCTTGTAACCATACATCATTAGTAAACAGTAGTGTGAAATCACAGCTTAAAAGACAACAGCACAAATGAGATCTTTCCCTCAGCAGCAGTTAAATTGCCCAAGGATTTTTTTTCTTTTAATCAGTTTTTAAACAGGTAATTTTTCCCCCCCTTGTTCACTCTGCCTTACTTAGGGAGCATAATAATGTGCAAGACAGCTGAGATCAGGGAGAATATGAAATCTTGCATATTTTCCCCTAATATTTATGAATAAAGCCACAAAATAAAAATTCATATTCAACAACATGGTTTGATAATAAATGTTCAGTTTGATGTAATCAAAGATCACTTTTAAATGGGAAACATCACACATTTTATTATTCACTGAACCACAACCTTCCCGCATTTTTAAAGACAAACATGTAACCTGATCTCTTCTTTTTTGGGTGAATTGGGCATTTCTAAGAGAAATAGCAAAAAATAAACAAAAACCCCATTTCTGTCACACACAGTAAAATTAATAAATAAAAATGAACACAAAAACAAATGAACACAAAAGCAAAAAGTGAAGAGGCTTAAGTAACTGAAACTCAGGCAGCTGAGTGCCAAGATACATGCCAGGTTTTATTTATACAAATTCCTTTGCAGCACAATATTTAAGTTGGCTTCAAATTTTATTACATTGATGCACTGTTCTTAAAACAACAAATGGTCATATCTGCGATTAAGTGATTTGCTTAAGGACTCAATGGTGAACAATTGACATAGCATTATTGTTCAAGACAATTTTGTTGCTGCTGAGGAATGCAACAAAAATAGTCCAATCACTAGTTTTTAACTGCACACACTACATTGTCCCAGGCTGAATGTGAACTACATAAGAGTTTTTTAGGAGCATTTTGTTTAGAGTAAATCTAACTGGTCTCTTACCCGTATAAATGTCTTTATGTGTAATGACATCACCTTGGTTATTGTAATACTGCATAGAAGGTTGTGTCCTAGTGTATTCAGAACGAGGTTCTCTAATTCCTAACAGTGCTGGTGATGAAGATGTGCTGCCAACTGATGAAAAGGAGGTAAGAGAAATAAAGAGCATCAGTGTTTGAAAAAACCTTAGGGAAATGAGAATGATAGCTGGAAACATGACAATGAGTTTGGTTATAGAATTATCACTACCCTCAAAAATATTTTCTGGTATTCAATGTCTGGTATCCAATGTCTTCAACAACCCAAGAATCACAACAACATACAAACAACCATACTGCATCAGACCAATGATGCATCTAGCCCAGTATCCTAGCTTCTGTCTGTGGCCAATGCCAGATGCTTCAGAGGGAATCAACAGAACAGGGCAATCATCAGCTTATGGCAGTTAGAAACTTAGGACACCGAGAACATGGGATTGCATCCCATATGATCTTGGCTAATAGCCACTGATAGACCGATCCTCCAGGAACTTATCTAATTCTTTTTTAAAACCAGTTATATTTTTGGCCTTCACAATATTACCTAGCAATAAGTTCCACGGATTGATTGTGCATTGTGTGAAGGAGTTCTTCCTTTTGTTTGTTTTAAACCTGCTACCTATTAATATCATTGGGTGACCTCTGATTCTTGCATTATGTGAAGGGGTAAAAAAAAAAAATACTTTACTTTCTCCACACCCTTCATAATTTTGTAGACCTCTATCATGTGCCCCCTTTTTTCCCCAAGCTAAAAAGTCCCAGTTTTATTACTCGTTTCTCATATGGAAGTTGTTCCATACCACTAATCATTTTTATTGCCCTTTTCTGAAGCTCTTCCAATTGCAATATATCTTTTTTGAGATGGGGTGATCACATCTCCACATCTATTCAAAGTGTGGTTGTACCAAGAATTTACATAGAGGCTCTATGATATTTTCTATCACATTTGCCTAATGGTTCCTAGCATTTTTAGATTTTTTGACTGCTGCTGCACATTGAGTGAATGATTTCAGAGAACTATCCACAATGACTCTAAGAACTCTCTCTTAAGTGGGTAACACCTAAATTTAAATCCCATAATTTTGTATATATAATTTGAATTATGTTTTTCCATGTGCATTGCTTTACATTTATCAACAATGAATTTCATCAGCCATTTTGTTTCACAGTCACCCAGTTTTGTAAGACCCTTTTACTCTTTGCAGTCTGCTTTGGACTTAACTATCCAGAGTAATTTTATGTCATCTGCAAATTTTGCCACCACACTGTTTACCCCCTTTTCCAGATCATTGATGAATATGTTGAACATCACTGGTTCCATACAGATCATTGAGGAACACAGCTATTTACCCCTCTACATTCTAAAAACTAACCATTTAGTCCTACCATTTCTTGTCTTTTCCAGCTATGAGAGGACCTTCCTTCTTATCCTACAACTGCCTTCTTTGCTTAAGAGCCTTTGGTGAGGGACCTTGTCAAAGGCTTTCTGAAAGTTAAAGTACATTATATCCACTGGATCACCCCGTGTACATGTTTGTTGACCTCTTCACAAAAGCTGTGTGAACTCTTCCCCAAGAAATTGTGTTCATTTATATGTCTGGTAATTTTGTTCTTTACTGTAGTGTCAACCAATTTGCCTGGTACTGAAGTTAGGCTTACTGGCCTGTAATTCCTAGGATTGCTTCTGGAACATTTTAAAAAATTTGCATCAAATTAATTATCCTCCAGTCATCTGGTACAGAAGCTGATTTAAGTAATAGGTTACATACCACAGTTGGTAGTTCTGCAACTTCATATTTAAGTGCTTTCAGAACTTTTGGATGAATACCACCTGGTCTGGGAGTCTTATTACTGTTCATGAATTTGGTTGAAAACCTCCTCTAATGACACCTCTATCTGGCATAGTTCCATAGTTTTGTTACACAAAAAGAATAGCTCAGGTATAGGAATCTTCCTCACATCCTCTGCAGTGAGGACCAATGCAAAGAAGTCATTTAGCTTCTCTGCAATGGCCTTGTCTTCCTTGAGTGCTCCTTTAGCACCTCAATTATTAAGTGACCTTAATGATTGTTTAGCTGAGGTACTTAAAAACATTTTTGCTGTTAAGTTTTTGTCTTTTGTTAGTTGCTCTTCAAATTCATTTTTGACTTACCTAATTATACTTTTATGCTTGACTTGCCAGAATTTATGCTCCTGTTTAATTTCCTCAGCAGAATTTAACTTCCGATTTTTAAATGCTCCTTGTTTGTCTTTAACCACTTCTTTTACTGGATTGTTTAGCTAAGGCGGCACTTTTTTGGTCCTCTTACTGTTTTAATTTGGGGTACACATTTAATATGAGCCTCTGTTATCTTGTTTTTAAAAATTTTTCATACAGCTTGCAGGCATTTCACTCTCGTGACTGTACTTTTAATTTCCATTTAATTAGCGTCCTCATTTTTGTGTAGTTCGCCTGTCTGAAGTTAAATGGTACTGTGCATCCTTTGGGATTTTCCCTCCCACAAGGATGTCAAATTTAATTACATTACGGTTGCTACTACTGAGCAGTTTACCTCTTAGACCAGATCCTGTGCTCCAGTCAGGACTAAATCAAGAATTGCGTCTCCCTTTGCGAGTTCCAGGACTAGCTGCTCCAAGAAGCAGTCATTAATGTTGTCTTGAAACTTTATTTCAGCATCCTGTCCTGAGGTGACATGTACCCAGTCAATTCAGGGATAGTTGAAATCCCTCATTATTACTGAGTAGCCTCTCTCATCTCCTGACGAATTCACAATTATCACCACGATGCTAGTCAGGAGGTCAATACTATATTCCTACTGCTATACTCTTTATTATTCAAGCATGAAATTTCTATCCATAGAGATTCCATTGTACAATTTGATTGATTTAAGATTTTTACTATATTTGACTGTATACTTTCTTTTACATATAGTGCCACTCCCCCATCAGCATGATCTACTCAGTCATTTCCTATATATTTTGCACACTGGTATTACTGTGTTCCATTGATTATTGTTGTTGATCAAGTTTCTGTTATGCCTATTATATCAATATCTTCATTTAATACCGGGCATATAAATTTACCCATTTTAAAATTTAGACTTCTTGCATTTGTATACAAGCACTTATAAAATGTGTCACCTTTTAGCTGTCTACCATTATGTGATACAATTGAATGGGGATTCTCATTTGACTGTTTCTCTTCAGTTCCCACTCGTACTTTATCTACTTCTATCCTCTCTTCTTTACACAATATAGAGTATCCCCATTAATAGAACCCCACTTGTGGGATGTTTCTGTCTGAACAGTGTGGTCCTCTGCATCTGTCGGCTTTCCACCAACCCCTTGGTTTAAAAATTCCTCTATGACTCTCTTTAAATTTTACATGTCAGAAGTCTTGTTCTGCTTTGGTTTAGGTAGAGCCCATTTTTCCAGTAGAGGCTTGTCCTTCACTAAGAGGTTTCCCAGATACTAATAAATCTAAACCCCTTCTCCTTATACATTTCATCCATGTATTGAGATCCCGCTGTTCTGCCTATCTACTTAGCCCTGAGTGTGGAACTGGAAGCATTTCAGAGAATGTTATTGTGTAGGTCCTGGACTTCAATGTCTTACCTAGCAGCATAAATTTGGCCTCCAGGACCTCTCCTCCCCAGCACTGCCCATATGCCTGTCTAGATGTCTTGAGAGATCCACAATCTTCACATTTGGCAGGTGATTCACTAAGCAATTCTCTTGCTCATCAAATACCCAGACATCTCTATTTCTAATGATCAAACCTCCCATTACTATTACCACTCTCTTCCTGATAACTGGCATTCATGTCTCCTAACAACAAAAGTTTTGGAGAGTCTGTTTTAATCCACTGGTATGTGTAAAGCACTTTGAAGGAATTATTATTATAGTATATAAATATTATATGCACAAATCATACTGTGTTTTGTTTTGTAACAAAATATAAAAGAGAAACCTTTAATTCCAATGCACTGAAAAAGCAAAACTGATAAATAACCCAAGGGCTAAGAACTGTAATATCACTGAAAGTAAGGTAGGCACATTTAAAAGTGCCCTGAAGTTCTAAAAGGGACATATTAGACCCCCCTCAAGAGGAAAAGTCCTTCCGCCAACCTGTCCACAAAGAGGGAAAGGTTTATTAACTGACCTGACTGAATGATAGGTGACATTTGCTGATTTGTTGTAGACAAGGAGGGGTGTGATTTGAATCTCTCTCGTTCTAATGTTGATACCGGTGTAATAAAATGATTCTGATTCCATCCATCCTGTGGAGTGGGAAAATGAGTATGTCAGAATGAATTACATTTCATTAAAATAAATGGTTCAGAATCATTGTAAAGTTGTTTCCAGATGAATGCTAATTTTGTCAGAATCATACTCGTAATTTACCTTTTTATAAATGCTACGGAGGTCTCGGTATTGCCATAATGTATTCAATACCTGAGCTGCTGCCTTGACCACTTTCAATGATGATCTAAGAAGATAAAGAATATTATATCATTATACAGGATTGACTCTTGTAAAGAAAGTGCATTTACGCATTACAGCTTGAAACACTATGTGAAATGGGATGGGTAGTCTGAGCCTAAGGCCCAGTGAACAGATTATCATATCACAAAACTTCCAAGACTGCAACTAACAGTCATATTGGCAGTCTTAGCAAAGAGGCTGTTTAGGACTGTAAGACATAACTTTACACTAGAAGTGATCCCTTCAGGTGAGCCTTAAAACACATGAAAAGGCAGTATGGGTATGTCTACACCACAGAGAAAAAGCAGTGGCTGGCTTGGACTCGTGAGGCGTGGGCAGCGAGGCTGTTTCACTGATTTGTAGACTTCTGGCCTCCCCCTGGAGCCAAGCCTCTAGGTCCCAGGTGACAGATTGGATGAGAAACCGGGGCAGATGGATTGGGATTGGGTGTTGGTGGGGAGGGAAGAGGAATGGAAGCCGTAGACTGGACAAGAAGCCAGGAGTAGGGAACCGGCACAGTCTGGTCAAGGCGACTGGGACAAGAAGCTATGAAAATGGAGGATAGGTAAGAGAACTGGGACAGGGCAAGGAGCCAATGGTTAGGTAGAGACAAGACTGGAACAGGTTGGAGAGGATGGGGCTGACGGGGTCAAGCTTGGAGGAAATGGTAGTGTCTATGCCTTCTAGGTCATTGTCTCCTCCACAGCCTGGAACAGAAACCAAGATCTGAGAGTCTCACCATTCCTCTGCTTTCAGCAAATATATATGAAGCCCATGGGCAAAATGCCCCTCTTGTGGTGGTAATTCAGTGTGTAGGATAGACCATCTCTGGAAATAATTCAGGGTGGGGTGGTAAAAGGAGGCTCTTGTCTTTAGAATCCCTGCATCATCTGTTGCACAAATTGGAAGGTGTTTCATAAATGAGGCAGGAGACTGCTACAACAGATAGGAGGACCTCATGATAATAGCAGCTGAATGCTGCCCTGAATAATTGGATTTTATCACTCCCTCTGCCACAGAGTTTCCATGTGATACTAGTCAAGTCATTTAATTCAAACTTTTCACAGGTGGTCATTACTTAAGCCCCCTCATTTTCTGGCCTCCCAACTTGATAACTTTGGAGTCTGATTTACAGGTGTACTGTGTACTCACAACTGCAACTAAAGGAAATGGGAGCTGGGCTTTGAGCATATAAAGTGTGATATAATCATAAAGTACTCTGAATAATTAGGCTGTAAGCATCTCGTATTTGGCACCCAAAATTAGTGAATACTGTTGACCTTAATCTCCCTGTGCCTTATGTCCTCAGCTGTAAAAAGAGGATAATACCCCCTCATCTCACAGGATTATTATGAAAATAAAATGAATTAACAATTGGTAGCACTTAGATATTACAGTGATGAGCACCATAGAAAAGCCCATGAAGAAATTAAGAATTCTTATTTCAGAGCAGGATTTGGGTAGCGTGCAGTAAGGCCTAGGACCAAACACTGAACAGTGAGGAGAAGAAAAAATATCAAAGAGCTGCTCATTAATGAGAAACCTCCATGCGGTGCATGGCTTGAGACAGAGGTCCTGTGAAAAACTAATATGTGATCATATAATTAAATACTTTGTC
The DNA here is from genome assembly GCA_032164245.1 of Sternotherus odoratus. Lineage (NCBI taxonomy): Eukaryota > Metazoa > Chordata > Testudines > Kinosternidae > Sternotherus > Sternotherus odoratus. Next base: position 37,828,170 of record JAVMKO010000011.1, read on the forward strand.
ATAATGTTATGCACAAGGGGGCCAGATCAGGGTCCCACAGGCAATCTTCATTCTGGCATTTCCTGACTTCTAACTGCCTGACTTTTCAATCTTAATAATGTTTTATTAACTTGTGTGTGTGTTTAATATTCATAACAGCATTTTCAGATACTTTTAATCTTAAAGGTTCAATTAATGTGACTACAGTATATTACTGTACAACCCCTAAAATCTTTCTATGGAGAATACTGTACAATGTAAATGATTGGCAAGTACTATATGGAAATAATTCAGTTTGCAGCTGTGGCAGGGGATCCTCATCTTATCAGGAAGCCTGAACCGAAAGAACAAATCCTTTTTCTGCAGGAAATTCACTTTACAAGATTTGTTTTCTTGTTTTTATCTGAAATGGATTGAAGAAACATTTTACTTGCAAATCCAGCTGCCCACTTGCCTGTCACCCCTTCCTTTTGTTATGTTCACCAGTTTTTCTATTCCTCCTGTGTCAGCCAAAGCTTTGGCATTTTCCATGTTTTTACTGGTGACCTCATGCAAGGCACAACAGATTGCTGCAACAGTCTCATCAGACAATATGCTTGGGCCATTGCCTCCTGGAAGGCGATTCACAAGATCTCGCATAGCGTATTTACCTACAAAAATCCATAAACCAAGTTAGGAAATGCACTTTGCAATTTATATTTGAAACATAAGCACTCTGACAAGAAATATACAAGTCTAAAAGTAGCAATGAGGAAAATAGAATAAAAAAAATCAACACTAAGTGGAAAACTAAATAGAAAACTGAAATAATTCAGATTGCACACAGAGGCAAGAGACACTGTAGTGTAATTTACTAAATGAACAATACATTGCATTTTTCTTCTGGATTAGGTAAAAAATATTATGGCCATGTGCCAATGTACATAGACGTACACTGATCTGTGAGCTTATTAATTTTAGTTAAGGATGTTTAGCAGAGCTTTTTTATAGCAAGAGAGAAGCAATTACTTAAGCATCTTTCAAACAAATTAAATTTTATAGAAATGTGTAGGACATTACACTTGTGCATATTCCATAAGTGTGGAATATTCCATATTCTACTTTAGGCAGGACTTGGATTGATAGGTGGTTATAGCATGATCACATTTCACTGCTTGTGTGAAGTTTTTTAAAAAGTTGAATAAAGGAATAAAAGGTTGAGAAATGTTGGAACTTGCCCTCACTTACCCTTTCCCCTTATTTAAGTCGTGCCTTAGTTGCTGACAGATACTATGATTATTTGAAACTCTTTGTGGACACAAACCACCACTTTACCAGAAAATAGCACAAATAAAACTGTTTAATGATGTTTAATGTACACTGACACATCCATATAGGAAGAGATGCAATAATGAATTTGGCTAAATAAACTGGATAGAAGGCACAACTTGGCCTTAATACTGGATAGTTTAGAAACAGGAATTATTGATGGGATGTAGAATTGCTACAGGAAAAATGACATTTTATTTCTCATCACTGGGGCAGCAGTGCTCATACTGGGGCTTTCTTATAGAGAGGTGTGCAGAAGCCTTTCAGTAGTTTTGGAGGTATTACCAGACATTCTGTTCGCCTCATTTATCAGCCATAAAAGATTGGATCTCAGCTCTTTCAGATTTCAATTACCAACTGACAAACAGGAATAATCACTTTGCAAACAAAGAAAATTAACTAAAGCTAAAGTAAATATTTTTTTGTTTAGTCTGTTTTGATAACTGAATAGCTATTAATGGATTTTTATTGAAGACATATATTTGTATATAATGGTGAATAATGGACAGATAAGATAAACTTTACATAAAGGTATTAACTTTATTAGCATAATGTGTCAGGGGAGAACTTTTGATCCTAAACCACAAAAGAAATGCTACTGAAAGTAACTTCTTTTTAAGCACACTAGAAAACTGCAATATTTTTAAAAACCAGACAACTTGGGATATATTGGTACGGTGACCCCAACAGCCTTTGAGGGAGCTAACCAAAAGGCGAAGGGGTGGCACCTTTGGTGTAGTACCTGCTAGGGTGGGGGATTGTATTTACCTTGACATTTACTACAGTGTTTATATCCCCACATTTAAAAACGATTTTTCTTCAAGGTTTTTATTTTTTAAAAAACCCTATATATAACCCTATTTCCATAATTAGACACTTTCTCCTCTTTCCCTGGTTGGGTCTTTCATCTGTTTATATTATCCATCTACTTTTTGGAAGATTTTGATTATATTATTTGTAGATATGTGCAAAACATTAGGTACACGTTTTCCAACTAGAACAGGTTTATTTTCAAGTGAAAATTAATTACAGTAAAACCTCGATTTAACGGACCTCGGATGCAACGGACAAAATTTCTGATCCATATCAGTCCGTGACCCCTCCCGGCTGCAGCCCCGGTCCCCTTCCCCGGCGGGCTGGCTGCTGGCTCCCGGCTGCCGCCCGGGTCCCAGCCACTGGCGGGCTGGCTGCCAGCTCCTGGCTGCCGCCCGGGTCCCAGCAGCAGGCGGGCTGCGGAGCTGCCGCCCCAACCCTGTGGTGGGCGGGCTGCTGCTCCGACAGCTCTGTTTTTTTTAAAATTAAATAACGGACTTTTTGATTTAATGGACACCCCCGCGCCCGAATTAGTCCGTTAAATGGAGGTTTGACTGTACTGCAAATGTGTTTTTTAGAGCAAAAACATGCCAAACCTCATTTTTGTTAAACACATACCGTATTTTCCGGCGTATAAGACGACTTTTTAACCCAGGAAAATCTTCTCAAAAGTCGGGGGTCATCTTATACGCCGGATATCGTGCTGAAACTTCCGAGCCGGACTGGAGAATCTGCGGTCGCGCCCGATACAATCCCAGGGAGAAGGGCTGGGGACGGGTATCCGCCGGGGGCAGCGTCGGCTCAGCGCGCTCGGGTCCATGTGCCCGGGCTCGGATCGCTCCGGTGCCGGGAAGGGGGGGGGGGGGAGGGGGAGCCTGGAAGCGGCTGCAGAGCGGGTCTCCTGCCCGGCCTGGGGCTCCGGCGCACCGAGCCGGGAGCCGCCCAGGGAGAGCTGGCGGGCTGGGCGTGGCGCACTTCGGTCCCGGGGCCCAGCACCGCGCTGTGAGCGGCCCGGCCCGGGGCTTTGGGGTTTTCTCCAGGAGATTCCCCCGGCTCCGTCTGACGTCACCAGCGTCCCAGGGTGCCGCACACTGTGGGTGTGTGGATGTGTGTGTGTGTGAATGTGTGTGTGTGTGAGCCGCGGAGACCTGGGTGTGCGGGGTTCCCCCCCTCGGGCCCTGGGCGGAACACGGTCCGCGGGGCAGCTCCTGGCGATTAACCCCGGCCCCCGGGCTGCCTCTGCCCCTCGCAGCCAGAGCACATGGCCGGGGGGCGGGGGGAGGCGGGGAGCCTCCTTATTTATAACTCTCTGCACAGCCCCGCTTAGGACTCCAGGCTCGGGGGGGGAGGGTGTTCTTTGTGGGGAATGTTTAATCTCTGTACTAAATTGCACTGTTCTCATTTGTTTCATGGTTTTAAAAACATTTTTGGAGAGAGAGATCAGGGCACTGCGTGGGGTGGGGAGGTGGTTGGCTTTATCGCTGAGACGGAGAAAGAATTGATGTGATTTCTTTCTCTCTTTTACCACTCTTGAATACAAAACTTTGTAAGGGGTTTTCCCCTGACTCCTGAAGAGGGAGAGTAGGTTAAGACTTCTTGTTATTGGAAAAGATCAAACAATATTATATCAGAGCACCTCCATGTGATGATAGCGCTACAGTAAGGCAAATTCTGATCTGTGGAATCTGTCCTCACTGGAGTCAGTCATTCTATCTGCAGGTACCGGTACATGTTTGATGACAAACAGCCTTATGTTTATAAGTGACAGTTTTCCTGCTAAGTACTTGCATGTCATAAGCATTTGAATTAAAATTACCACATTGAAATCAAATCTGATGTTTTTTTAATTTTTATTTGGTGTGCGTTGGAAGAGGGGTAGTCTTATACGGAGAGTATATCCCAAACTCTATATTTTAACTGGAAAAGTTGGGGGTCGTCTTATATGCCCAGTCGTCTTATACGCCGGAAAATACGGTATTTCTTCACATACAAATTTATGAAATGCAGAATTATGTAAAACAAGGTGGCAAAAGCAAAATTCCAAGAAACAAAAACTGTAACCCTCTCAGTACTTCTAATGTTATTTTGATTTTATTTATTTAGATTGGGAAAAATAATCTCTCTCTCTGGGGTCCACATACAAGACTTAAAATTCCCAGTAGAATAATTATATTAGTCCAGTTAAATCTGGGTACGTCTATTTGTAAAAAAGACCCATGACAGCGAGTGTCAGAGCTCAGGTCAGCTGATTTGGGCTTGTGCTATGGGGCCAAAAATAGCAGAGTAGATGTTCAGGCTTGAATCTGAACTCTGATACCTGGCAAGAAAGGTGGGTCTCAGAGCTCTGGCTCCAGTCCAAGTCTGTGCATCTACATTGCAGTTTTTAGCCCACTGTGTGAGCCTCATAAACCTCAGTTAGTTGACCTGAGCTCTGCGACTCGGGGCCACAGGTCTTTTTTTGCAGTAAAGATGTACCCCCTCTATTGCCACTGACCCTACTATCATAGTCAAACCACACAAAACCAGGTATCCCATCCCAATCAATAACCTCATCCCCTTCTTAAAATTCTGTAGGAAACTAGATCAGTTTTGCAGCATGTCTGGAGGCTTAACAAATCCAGGCTCTGGTAGACGGAAGAAGGGGCCCATTCCAGAGTTGAACAGCCTCAGGAAGAATACTATGCCAGTATTTTTCTTTCCTACACTTAGAAAGGTCCAGCTGGGTATCATCTGGATGCTGCAGACACTGTAGCACACATCTTCTTACTGCTTTCCTGTTTGCCTCATAGACATTGAGCAAGAGAGGGGAAAGAATAGAACCCTGCAGTATCCCCACATGATAAAGTCTCAGGGTGCATAAATGATAGTCCATCACCACCTGCTGGGTGCTCCAATTTAAAAAGTAGCAAAAACACTTAAAAGGGGCTTCCATCTACTTCTGCCAAAACTTAAGAGCCTGTTAATGCCTATGATCAGCTGTATAGTATGATCAACTATCTCTGACTGATATAGTTGATCATAGGTCTAATAAAATCAACAAAACTCTACTTGTTCACCAACAGAAGATCACTGATCAGTACAGTTATTGTAATTTCCATCCCATGCCTGGAGATACATAGACCCCTAGAGACTGGTTAGGGGTCTATGAATCTGAAGACTGTTAATATTATCAAAGCTGCTTCACCAACTTCTCTTTCAATAATCTTTACCTACACCACAAAGCAGTCAGTACAGATCTATAGTTGGCAAGATCATTTTTATGATCATAAAATTATTGCATATCACCCAGACTACCCAGGACGGAGAAGCTTTATAAACAAATTATAAAACTGTACTTGCAGTTGCATTTACATTTCTGAGTGTGAACTGTACATCTATTTGCAGAAGTAACACTGGCCTAATTACCACACTAGTCTAAAAAAAAAAAAAAAAAAAAAGCCAGAAAGACATTTCTTCCTGTTCAAAAATTAAGAGTTTCTGCATCATGACAAATGTTCGTAGAGTTAATTTAGAACAGTCAAAGGTAAGGCATTGCAGCATATGCTGTTCCACTTCCTGGCACTGTAAGGTTTCATACCTAGGGCAGGACAAGTGCTTATATTTCAGCAGAAAAGTATACAAGATGAGAAAGGCACAGGCTGGAGGTGAAGAGAGTTCATCATTGGTTTAGAAAAGGGAAATAATTAATGAATTATCTCTAGTTGAGCAGCCCTGTCAGTTACATATATATGTATACTTAGATCAGGAGCTGGTTTCTGGTAGAGTGGGGTTTTTTATGGCAGGAGAAACAAAACAAAAACAAATCTGATATTGTCAGAAGAAAGCATTTGTTTGTGTGTTGAGACAAGAACTGTTAAATCCCTTTATGATAAAGGACCTTGTAGCCCTTTGAGAAGGTAACTAATTAGCTTAGGAAAGGGGAGTGATATTTCTCATCATGTTCTACAATCAAATTTCCTGTCTGATTTAGTTTATATTTAAGCAACTACTTTCTGCTGTAAGGGGACTGACTGCACAAGTTGACTAAAGACAAACAAATAAGACAATGTTGCTCCAAAAAGCTATTTCTGCCAAGAAGATTAAAATGTATGTGACTCTAGTGATATTATATGATAAAAGGGATTACAGAACTAGCTCACATGGTGTATTCTCATCCTAAAATAAGTTCTCCCTAAATGTACTAAAGGAAAGATTGCTTTGTGCTGCTATCCCTGTATACTTAAGTATAGTTACAAATACTTACCAATAAGTTCCTTATTGCGAACATCTAAAGCCATATTCCTTAAGGCAGTTGCCACAGAAGAAACAACTCTATCATTATCCATTCTCAGAAGTTCCACAAGGATTGGAAGCCCTTTTTCTTTTCGTACAGCAGCTCGAATATATGCTGCAAACTATTACACAAAACTCAATTACTTACACACCTACCATTTTAAAACAGCACCAACATTATCTTTTACTGTATTACAATTCATATGTGTTTTAGTGGGAAAGTTCCCAAGGCAGACATAAGACGTGGGTGCCCAGTTCCTGTGACTCGGTGCTGGGAGTTAGGCCTGCCCTTTGGGCCACTGAAAATTTTCTCCTTGTAGAAAAAGGTTTAAATATATGAATTAATAAATAAATGTACTGACAAAGGAGATTAAATCTATTAGAGAGGGAACAATATGTCAGGAAAAAGATTGATTAAAAAAAGTCAGCAGCAAAAGCTTGAAAATCCCAAATGAGATCTCTCAGCTATTTTTGTATAGTAAAGAAAGCAATGAATATTTTTATCTCTATGACAAATACATAAAAGTGATTCAAAAGAGATGTTATGTGCTGCCCTTGCAATGAGCCATACGTGAAGGCTACGAGCAGGAGTGAACAGTTGGAATGTAGTAGCAAATAATAAAAATGCCCTGCTCTTGTTAATAATCAGTTAGGTATGAACTACCGTCAATTACTGTAATATCCATGTTCTGATACTTGGGAAGAGGTGGTACTTGCATCTATGATTTTGTACATTTTTAGTTGTCTTTGGTCTTCAATTTTTGGCAGTCATTTTCCACAATTCAGTGTTCAAAGTTTTTTTTTTGGCACATGTATTCAATGGGAAATACATAAGTTTTTATTTTTTTTCTAAACAGTGGTAACTGAATTTAATGCCATTCCTATTAAGCCACCCATGTTCTGCTGCTAGCTCTTCGTTGCCTTTCACTGTGAAAGTGAAAAGGAGCAGAACGGAGAGGACTATAAGGGAGCTGAGACCAAGAGAAGTATATAAATTTTCTCTTTCTTATCTTTACCAATGATTTTTCCCCTCACATCTTTTATTGGTAAATTTATTTAAAAATGAAAACCAGAAGAACGGTATATTACGATATTTTGTATGACAACTACGAATACTATTAATGAAATAATGAATGTGGTACAGTTGGAGATTAACACCGATGCCCAGCAATCTTGAGCTCCTGAATGCCATTAACACCAGAAGTGGTTTTGGACAAATAGTTTAACCTCTCTCCCTCGGATTACCACAGTAAAATGACAGTAGGATTTGCTTATCTATTTCATAAGATAGTTTTGATTATTGGACAATTTTTTTAAGTGTTTAATGTAAAGGACTACCAAAATAAAAATTGAACTGTTGTTGTTTCTCTAAATAAGAGATTACCAAAGACTAATAGGATATGAAAATAATTAGATTTAAAAAACTGAACAGAATGGAATCTCCCTAAATTAATCTTAATTCCAAGTATGTGTGTCCATGTCACAAAGACATCTTGAAATTTGGCACGTTTGGCTCTGTGTTCAGACAGGCCTGGGACAGGAATTACAGAACTGCCAGAGGCACTGCCAGGTGCCTGAATGCACTGCGCTTGACTCTAGCTTATGCTCTGACATTTCCTTTGCTTTTCTAAACCGAGGTCAGGCAAGTATTAAGAAAGTGATGCATTTGGAGCAGGATACAGAGGATCCTCCGTTTCCATTTACTTCAATGTGAGTTTAGGAAAATGCCCATCCCTGAGGAGTCACTGAGCATCTCTTAGGACTTTGGGTTTCATGAAGAAACACAGGAGGAGTACACTGTCGGACCACTAATAACAATGATTAATGGAGAAACACTGTATGCACTTAAGGAAATGGCATATTCTACCTTGCTCAGGTGTTATGATGTTGTTAAAGGAGAACAGTTAGTTGAAGGAGAGGTGTAATAGAAGAGGTGGAAATTCATTTGCCACAGGATTATGGGAGGGTTTAATAAAATACCTTCCAGTTGCCTGCAGAAAGATTCTGGAGAGATCCTGCAGAGCCCTCTAAAGTAGCTGGGTTGGAGCTTTCTGCTAGAAGTGTTAGATATGGTTTTACTACAGATGGGTGCCACAGCATTTCCACACCCTTAGGAGACTTTGAAAATCCTGGTATAGGGCCAACTCCATCCCACTGAGAAAGAAACACACATTAGATGCAAGTATATTGGTTTAAGCAAAATTGAAATAAAATGTTTTTATCATAATTTAAAATATTGGATATGGTCACAATGTTATTGGATATGGTCAGTTTTCTCCTGTACACAGTATTTTACTATTGGAAAAAAGACAGTTACCTTTCTGTAACTGGTGTTCTTCGAGATGTGTTGCTCATGTCTATTCCACAGTAGGTGTGTGTGTGCTCTCCACATGCACCAGTGCTGGAAGATTTCCCCCCAGCAGTAACTGTAGGAAGGGGAGCACCCCCTGGAGTGGCACCACCATGGCACAGTATACGGGGTGCTGCGCGCTCCCCCCACCCTCAGTTCCTTCTTATCAGATAACTCGGACAGTGGGGGAAGGAGGGTGGCCACCGGGGAAACCCCTCGCTCAGTCGTCCATAAGGAGAACCGAGACCACTTCGCCAAGTAGGTGCAGAGTGTGGAGGGCCACCTGCTCTCAAGGAGGACACATTGGACCCCTTCCGAGTAGGTCTTTTCCTCCCTCCCTAAGTTCTGATGCACCTTTACTGGCGGCAAGAAGGAACTGAGAGTGTAGGGAGAGCGTAGCTCCCCTTATATTGCGCCATGGCGGTGCCACTCCAGGAGTTGCAGGGGTCACTCCCCCTTACAGGTACTGCTAGAGGAAAATCCTTCGGCACTGGTGCATGTGGTGAGCACGCACGCCTACTGTGGAATACACATGAGCAATCACCCAAAGAAGGAAATACTTGATGTTTTTATAATAGAAGAAAAATACAAACCTGATCTTCTTGTGAAGTTCGTTTTTTCTTCTTCTTTTTTTTCCCCCAGCAGCTTGGCTCTGAATCTTTGCTGGGTGATTCTTTCCCTAACAAGTCATCCAATTCATTTATACCCAGCAGACGTGCCTGAGGTACTTCCAATTCTAGGCGATAGGACAAGTTTCTCAGTGTGCACACACAGTTCTCCACTGTCTGGAACCCAAAGTATGGAGATATCCTGTAATTAATATACTTTCACAAATGGTGAAACAGCATATAAAACAAATCAAGTACAGATGAAAATAATTGTGGAGCACAGGACTGGGGAACAAGAACTCCCAAATTCCAATCGTCAGTCTCACAATGACTTTCTTTGGCTCTGGGAAAATTATAATCTCTCTGCTTGTTTTCTCAACTATAAAATTAGTGATAATAAAAAGGCCTACCTCACAGAGGTGGTATGAGGATTAACCAAGCATTTATTTAAAAGAGTTTTGAAGATAAAAAGCATGGTACGTGCTAATTATTATTCCCACCCTCCAAAATGGGTGCTTCATCGCTGTGAGAATTAAACATACAGAAAATAAATAAATTTGTGTTCCACAACAGAATTTGATTTTGTGCATAAATAAATTAGGGGTGGAAAAGATCTTGTAAAAATAAGTAGAGCTCAAGAGTTTTGTGGCTGACTTGTACTACCCAAAAGACAACTAGTCTGATACCTAGAAATTACTTAGATAAAAGAAGCACACACCTTGCTATCATAATCTGATGTGTTCACACATGTATGGATCACATACAGCAAAGAATCAACCAGCCCTTCACAAGACCTCATCTGCTTCCTTGCCTCTTCTCCTGCAGAGCTTAGATTCCTAAAGTGTTAAAATGCAGTAAGAATTTCAATCAATATGCTGTATATTTATGTATGGTATTCACGGTTATACATCTATACAAGTAATGTTCTAATCAAACAATTTGCAGAATGAAAGTCTTTTTACACAGTTGTTTGATAATCTACTTTGGGAAATTACAAGCAAACATGCCATTTGGCTCAATCTGGTGTGTTTCAAACACACACAAGAAATTGTTCTTCAGAAAGTCTCTTTATGTCTCAAGAATAAAGCAGTAGTTGGCAGGGATAGTTTAGTAGTCTTCCAGAGCGTGAAAATGACAACATCTAGTCCAGGGAAATCCCCCTATTCTATCTCAGCACCAAATACCAACTCTGTAGGTTAAAGCAGTGGTTTTCAAACCGTGGGTCACAACCCAATACTGGGGTCGTGGAATGTCACAGCGGCTCTGGTTAGCACCACCAACCAGGCTGTTAAAAGTCCCATTAGCGGTGCTGCCCAGCTAAGGCAGTCTAGTCCCTACCTGTTCTGACACCGCACTGCACCCTGGAAGTGGCTAACAGTATGTCTGGCTCCTAGGGGAGGAGGCGTGGCACAGGGCTCCACATGCTGCTCCCACCCTGAGCACCAGCACCACATTCCTATTGGCTGGGAAACAGTGAAAGTGACTACACAAAGTCTCAAATACAGAAGATAAATGGATAAGGGGGAAAAAAAGAAAACATTTGTCTCTAATTACTTTCATTGATAGTAATCTCAGATCTCACTTAACAATAGCAGGTAAAAAAGTTCATTCAATAGAACAATTTTTAACTTGATAGTGTACATGTTTGCTGTCAGTAATGTTTAAATATTTACTCTAATGAAGCATTCCTAGTTTTCTTACTTAGGTTTTTCATTAAAAATAAATGCCTCTAAATAGTTACATTTGCTTCAGAATTCAAATTTATTTTTCATCAAAATAAAGTTTTAGATTTTATATAATCTTATTAGTTATGTGAATAGTATCACATGATTTTTATAGAGGCGGCTTTACTCAAGTTAATTCAAGGTTTGAAAGAATACATTTAATGGACAGTACCTTCAATATCAAGACAGTGGTGACTGATCAATAAGGAAAAGATTAGCTATGAGCACAAAAACAATAGAAGCTTAATCCTTACCAAGTAGTGGCATTAATATATTCATAAAATAGTACCTCTGGGCTCTTAAGTTTGTGTTTATGTTCTTTGCCATGCAAGGAAGAACTAAGATTGTTAAAATAGTACCGCTGAGCTCCTAAGTTTGTATTTATAGTAACTAGCATGCAAGGAAGAACTAAGATGGTTAAAAAGGATGCAACAACTATATTTAAGAAATTGCAATTTAAAAGGAATTTGAATACAGTGGAACCCTGCAATACCGCGCCCCACTATAGCACGAATCCGCTTATAACGCGGGGCTCCTGATGGTGGTGGCGCTCCTGATGGCAGCGGTGCGCGGCACTTTGATGTCGCGCAAACCCGCAATACCACGACCCCGTGTTTACCGCGATTGGGTATTTTTTGGATCCCGATCGTCACGGTATTGCGGGGTCCCACTGTACATTGTTGTATAATTTGATTACTATGTTAAAAGAGATCTCAAACACAGTGATTTACCTCAGGCATCCTGTAGTATTGCGCAGAACTAGAGAAGTCTGGAATTTAATTTTATGATCATCATCAAAGGAAGAATTATTCCATCCAGAATGTGGAACTATCACAGTGTTAGTTAGTGTTGACAGAGCGTCTCGAATGATTGTCATCTTTACTGCATCACATGAGGACAAGTTCCAGAGAACTCCTATAAAGGGAATTCAATTGTACTATTTCATGTCAGAAGATAACTGGTAACTTTGATTACAGTGAACAAATATAAACCAATAATAACCACATCTATCTTCTTAAACATAAGGGATAATTAATTTACCTATATTCAACCCAAAAGAAATACAGTGGATTATTTTTGCAATGCAACCGGATTACTCCACATATGACTAGCAGGTGGTCTACAGGCTGGGGAGACAACGTGGTTCCCAAACTGAGAGATATGTTTTCCCCAACACTCCTCAGTCTGGCTGATCCATCAGGGAGCATGCCTGTAATTTCAGATCAGCAGTATACCAATTAAACGTCCTGATTGGACAGAACATGCAATTATTATCACAATGGACCTAATACTGGATAAGCTGGCGAGTCCCTGGGGTGTGTGTGGGGATGAGTGTGGGATAGCAGGTGCACAAGTGAATGCAATATACTTCTCACATCAAGGGGGAAAAAAGAGAACCTTAGAGAAAGAAACTCCCTCTATTGAGTTGATGGGGTACAAACGAAAGAGTCACTGAGGAGGACAGAGCTCTGTTTCTGTTACCTGAGAGGATAGGGGAAAGTCCCCATCACATTCTAGAAGCCAGGTGGAAGATACTCCTGTGCTTCTCTAGTAACAATACAGAGATACCCAGAGTCCCAACATAGTTGCCAAATATTCCTACATGTTCCCCAGAGATATGTACCACAATCCTGACACTTGTAAGTCCAACTGCTAAACCCTTACACATCTCAACAACCAAACTAGTAACTCCTCTCAGACAAAAATCTTCCCTGCATGCCTCAAAAAATTACAAGCACCAACTCACAGTTCTTTAGTGAGAGTGACAGAAAGAGAGGCAGAGAAAATGCTGTAAAGTTGGCAGAGAACGAGAAAGAACAGTGGTGGCCAACTGTGTGGAAAATTAACTTAGTGCTAGGGTTCTAAATAAAGTGGCATACTTCAGATATTCACTACCCTTGAGATGCCATCGTGCGTGCAGAATCTAAGTTTTCAATTTTCAAAAAGGGAATCTGAGGAATAAACTGATCGCAGCTCACCTTAAGATATTAACTCAAACTCAGTGATGATAAATAGTTAATGTTGACATTTAAGTTCACTACTGACCAGAACATGTAAGAAAAGAGATTACACAAGTCTGTACAATTTACTGTGAATGACATCTCATGAATGAATATTGCTTAGGAGAATACTAATGACAGTCATGAAAGAACTAAGCCGAAAGAGCCCAACAGACTCCAAGGGTGTATATGAACCCAACAGGAGAAGCCAAACTCCTAGAGTCCAGCAGAGCATACATGATGGTATTTTGATCATTTCCACAATACACTATGAATGGGTCTCATTTTGTCTCTCAAATGTGTGGACCTTTGAAGAATATCACTTCTCCATCTGTTCTGATAGCCCATATTTGATTCCTGGTTAATACTTGCATTTTCTATGGTAGGTAAATACTGCTTGCATGCAAGTTAGGTGCGCCTCTGCTTTTAGAAACATGCTAATACAACCTTTACTATTACAAAAGCTGACCACCACTCAGGGGTAAATTTAAATAATCCTAGATATAGGAGTAAATCTACTTATTCTTGTTCATAAAGACAAACATTTGGAATCAGATTTGCCAAATTCCATTCAGTGTACAAATAATTTACAGTAAACATTTTAAAATTGTATTTAAGCTTAGGTCATATGTATTTATTTTAGAACACAATTTACACCAACATTATTTAAGATGCAATGTTCTGGTCAAATCCACTTAATCTAAGACAGAAGTTTTAGGTTGCTTTCATTTCTACTATTTAGAAAGAAATGGTCAGTCTGTACTCAAACAAATGAAGGTGTTGGGTTTTTTGTTTTGTTTTGTTTTTTGTTAGACTCAATACAAAAGACATGCAGACAGCAACTTTATCATCAGAAGAGTACTCCTAAAGTTGCATATCTAGTATCAAACTTCACCACAGAAAACAGACTCAAAACATACTAGATACAATTTAACAAACAATGTATTGGCATCAAAGAGAATTGGAAATAAACCAGTGATTTCTTCTTTCCCCTCTTTAGCAAGGTTATATGTATCTGAAATAATATTCTGCTGTACTAAGCACTTTGTTGGTGCTGCTGTAGTGGTTACACTCTACCAGCACTATATGAAAACTAATCATAAGAAAAAGCATTGGGAAGAGGCTGGTCAATTCTACTGATCCCTTTCCAATGAAAAAATGTCTGGGACCAGCTAATGAAATTAATAATATCTGTGCACTCACTACCTCATTTAAAAAGTAATAAACCACATCCCCTCCATCTTCACTGAAGGGGTGACACTTGATGGGTCATGAAAAATGCTATTAAGAAAGTAGTAAACAGAAAAGAGATCCACCCTAAGGGATAACAAGACAAATGAGAAGGCAGAGAATACAAGTTATATCCTTTCATAATCAACATGATAAAGTATATGCTGTTAGATTCTAATATGGCACAAACCCTTAATAGCAACAGCAGTTACTTTCAATCATTTCAAGAGAAAAGTTTTTAAGAAAGAAGTAAAGTTTGTTCTTGTTACCAATACTATTTTGCACTTTTCTAATTCCTTTCACTGTTAAGTTCTCAGCTATTATAATCCTTACAGTACCCTCTTGAAAAAAGCAAGAATTACCAACCCCAGTTTTCAAGGAGTTAAGGTGGTAAGGGACTCATACAGGGAAGTTCAGGTTCAATTTTTCAAAAGTGGTTTCTGATCTTGGGTGACCAATTTGAGACCCCACACACCTGATTTCAGGAATGCTGAGATCCAGAACTCCAGCTAAATGCTGCTGGCCACCCAAAAATTGATGGAAAGTTTTTGAAGCTTTTAAATTAAGTGTCTTTCCTAAGGCTGCAGAGCAATTCAGTGCAGCAGGAGCAGAGTTGAAATAAATTAATAGCCCTGTTTTCAAACCATTAATTATATTCCTCCTCCTCCTGAGTAAAGTAAATTACGGTGACAGGCAGGCTACAGTAGAGAACAAAAAGGCTTCAGAACAAACAACTTCAGCTTAACCTTTCTCCCTAAACTTGGCAGCTCCCAGGGTTTGCCCTTGAGGACCTTTCCTGTCACAGCTTTTGTTGGAGCTAACACAATCCACCTATTTTGTGTGTCAACCGAAATTATTTTAGTTTTTATCCCTATCCAGGGCCTGAGAGCGTGCCACCCTGCTACAGACATATACTTTATAAAACTAAACTGAATCAGAAACCAAATCTAAGGAAATATGTACAGACACATATTTGAGATCAGTTGGACTGATATAGTTTAGTAAATCTAGTCCACTGCATTTTTATAATCCTTCCCCCCCCCCCCCCCACGGGGAAACACAGCTTGAAAATTCATCTAACTTCCCAGTTAGTATTCATCCTTCACTGGATATATTTGTAATTTACTCTTCATGTATCATATTTCACTACTTATAGAGTAGAATAGCAGTGTATAACCTCCAGAGAGTTATTTAATGGCATTTCCTCAATAGATCATTACAATTACTATTATAAATATAGGATTAATTTTTCAATTTGATCAAATCCGTAAAACATTGTTAATTCCCCCTTCATTATACAAACATTTCTTGCCACAGAGAAACAAGACAGAGCAAAACCTTCTGGGCATGTAGTAAAGCCCATCTTTTTAAAGGCTGTTGAGTAGGGGTGGGTGAAGGCAGATCTATTTATGGGCAGTCCCGTTTTCTGTTGTGATGTATGCATTTTATGTTGTGCATAACTGCCTCCCTGGGACCCCACTCCCTATCCAACCCCCCACTTCCTGTCCCCTGACTGCCCCTCCCATCCAACCACCCCTTGCTCCCTCTCCCGACTGCCCCCCAGAACTCCCTGGCCCTTATCCAACTCCCACTGCTCTCTGCCCCCTTACCATGCTGCTCAGAGCAGCAGGAGCTTGCAGTCCCACTGCTGGGTGGGCAAACTATATCCCGGGAGCCATATCTGGCCTGCAGGACCGTCCTGCCTGGCCCCTGAGCTCACGGAGGAGGCTAGCGCCCAGCCCCTCCCCCTCAGGCTGCGCGGGCAGTGCTCTAGGGGGTGGGGCTGTGTGCCACTGCAGGGCAGCACGTTTGGCTCTGGCCAGGCTTCACGGCTGCCACACATGCTTCTCTGAGTGGCATGGTAAGGGGGCAGGCAGCAGGAACGTTAGATAAGGACCAGGGGGTTCCAGGAGGCAGTCCGGGGACAGGAAGCGGGTGGGGGAAGGGTGTTGGATGGGCATGGGAGTCCCGGAGGACCTGTCGTTGGGGAGGGGGTGGGATGTTGGAGAGGGGACAGGGTCCGGGTTGATGGTTAGGGTCGAGGGGGCGGTCAGGGGACAAGGAGCAGGGGAGTGGATGGGGGTGAGATCCTGGGGGAAGGGAGGCGGGTTGGATGGGTCAGGGATTCTGAGGGGGACAGGAAGTGGGAGGGAGCAGGGGCCAGACTATTTGGGGAGGTACAGCCTTCCCTACCTGGCCCTCCATACAGTTTTGCAACCCTGATGTGGCTCTCAGGTCAAAAAGTTTGCCCACCCCAGTCTAGACTAAGGTAAAAACACACTGGCCAGACACTTGAGTTTTACTGCAAAGTAAACATACATATGCTCCTTCCTGAAGTTGACCTCACGAAGATTACCTTGCAGTAAAACTATGTTCCAGTTGTGAGAAGAAATTGAGGATTGAGCCTGGTATTTTCTTTTATGTGGTTTTGTTTATATACAAGGACCATACAAAGTCCTGCTGCTCCAAATACAGGAGGAACCAAAAACAACAGGAGTAGTTTCTTATCTTACGAGCCCAAGCTACTTTCAGCCAACAGTCCCCACCCAGACCCTTTCTCTGGGTGTTTTTCAGGACATGTGGCCTATAGGTTGCTGTTTGGCTTTCTTGCTCTGCCTTTGAGTCTCTCAGCTCGCTTCTCAGCTGTCATTCTGGTGTCCCTGTGCTGGAGGGCAAGAGCAACCTTGGCAAACAGATCCAGGAATGTGGCCTTTCACATCCAAAAGTTCTGCAGCCTCTGTTCATTGCCCCCAAACCTGCATTACAATGTGATCCCACCAGTCAAGGGCTCTCCAGCATCTGAAACTGCTCCATGAATGCCACCAATAAGACTGAATTGTTTTTCACGGTGTCCTTTAACATCTGTGTTGGAAGAAATCATTTCCCTCATTATGTGGTTTTACCTGTAGCTCTACAAATATAAGAAGATTGTGCATCCTGTATGTGCAACTTTCATGAGAATAATGCAGAGGGCTGCAGGTTCCATGCTTCTGTCAGATGGTGGACGTCCAAAAGTGCAAGGCAGATTTGTGGGATTTTTTAAGAAGGCACAAAAATTATGGGACATGGATGGAGAAGGTTGCATGCTGGGAACTTGAACCCTAGCGTCAAGAGATCCCAGAGTGAGTCATTTGTATCCCACAACACATTGCAAACATTTCCCAAAAGGCACTGCAATGGACAGTGGTGCATGGCGCACTGGGATACCTACCTATGGTGCACTGCACTTGGCACTGACAGTAGAAAAGTGCAGCTGATCCTGTCCACCTACCTATTTAAGTAGATAAACCCCAGCAGCTAGGGTGTAAATACTGCCCTGCTACTCCCAGTCTTT
Source organism: Sternotherus odoratus (assembly GCA_032164245.1). Taxonomy (NCBI): domain Eukaryota; kingdom Metazoa; phylum Chordata; order Testudines; family Kinosternidae; genus Sternotherus; species Sternotherus odoratus. The sequence goes on from JAVMKO010000011.1 coordinate 37,845,788, forward strand.
CCCTATCTCTCTGGGATCCTGAAGAGAGGGGCACTATTGGGAGAAAGGAAAGAGGTGCCATGAGGGTGGGAGAGTCCAAGTGGAGAGGCAGGGACAGCCACTGGTGTGGGAATGAGGCCATAGAAATTAAGCCAGAGGACTCCGCATGTCACAGTGTCGCTAGATCTTGGATTACCTCAATCTGGCCCTGGGCTGTTGATGTAAGGAGTCAGCCTCCTTCTGCCTTGTCCATATTTGAGCTACTGAAGTACTGTGGGAGATATGACTTCAGTTTGTGGAGTCTGAACTGTCCTTGAAGGCAGAAGAGTAGGGGGCAAAGAGACAGAAAGGAAAAAAATAAAATAAAAAAGAATCAGATTTAAAGAAGTCAACCAAACAGTGAAATACAGAGTATAAAGGAGGGGTCAAGTCTCAGCATTGGTAACAGTGGGGGATTTAAGACAAGTAATGACAATGGAGTTGTGATGGGGAAAGAAATTCATTAGTGTGAAGAAATGGAAGGAAAAATTCAGAAGAACGGGGAGGTCAGTGAAGTGGAACAGAAAAATAGAATCTCAGAATATTTCCCTTAGTTACATGAACAGCAGCCCTCTGTGAAATACCAAAAATATAAAATGCAATATGAAAAACAAAATATAGCATTTTTCTATTCAGCTATCAATGGTGTCCTTCTCATCCCATCAAATTAATGCTTAGCAAGATGTATATATGCCTGCAGTCTCCCTCTTTCATTAAGGACATTTCCGTACCCAACTTGTGCTTGTTTTAAAATATAGTTAATGAAATATAGTAGTTTATGAACTTTTGAACTGGTTTAAAACACATGCAAATATCTTTGTATTCTGTGTAGTTAAGAAAAGGATGAAGTGTTGAGTGAGCACAGTAAGGTTTGGTCCACAGTAACAAAATTACCTGCTGCTGACACTGCAGCAACAGACATAGCTGCCCACAGTTTAACTGCAAGTGTAACCACGTAAAAAAAAATATATATATATATTTTTATATTTTATATATAGCACCATTCTGACAACTCAGGCTACAGGTTTTAACCATAGTTTCTAAAATGGTGTGAACACACTTTGTCCTTCGGTATATTTGCAAGGACAAAATGTGTTCAGCAATCTGTTGTCAGCAACGGGTGTTTTTTGTACAGGAGGCAAGATTTTACTGTATTATTTATAATTTATGCATTCTTAGCTTTGTTTATACTTGGAAAATTACCTGTTGCTGACAAAAGGTGCCTGCAGTAGTTGCAAACTGAATTGGTTTTTAGTGATTTACATACAAGGACAGACCAAAAGAAGCTGATACCAGCAGTCTCAGAAACCATTGCTGAAACCTAAAACTGAAGTTTTGTAGTGCAGTCAAGGCTTATGAGAAATGTAAACAAAATCTTCAAGGTTTTTCCATTCCTTTTAATTTATATATATATATATATATAAAAAATAAATAAAGTCAAATGGTGTATGCGTGCGTGTATGCGTGAGTGTATGTATGTATGTATGTATGTGCACTTACTCCTTCCACACCGTTTGAGCTAGAGACTTGAAATTTGGTACAGTTAGAGGCCTTAGGGTCCTAATCAGGGTAAGAGTCGAAAATTTTTCAACTCTCACCTCTGACGCCCCCCAGGGGTGAAATTATTTAAAGCCCATTCACATCAGCTGGGCAGCTGCTGTTCTCTGTGACATAGTTATGATGTCATAATACCCCCTCCAACGGACCCTGCACTCGCTCAGCTCTCTGCCCCCTCCCCCCTCCAACGGACCCCACACTCGCTCAGCTCTCTGCCCCCTCCCCCCTCCAACGGATCCCGGAATCCCTCAGCTCTCTGCCCCCTCCCCCCTCCAACGGAACCCTGGAATCCCTCAGCTCTCTGCCCCCTCCCCACCTCCGACGGAGCCGAGTTGGGTTTGGTCGGAGGGTAAGTGAGGTAGGGGTGTTGGGTTTGGTCAGGGGGGGTGGGAAGGTGTCTGGGTGGGTGAGGGGTGAGGTGTGGGTGTTGGGGTTGGTCAGGGTGTGTTGGGTTTGGTTGGGGGGGGGAAGTGAGGTGGGTGTGTCAGATTTAGTCTACGGGGGGGTGAGGTGTGGGTGTTGGTCAGGGGGTGTTGGGGTTGGTAGGGGGGAGACGTGGGGGTGTTGGGTTTGGGTGGGGGGGTGAAAATGTGAGTCGGGGTTGGTCGAGGGGTGAGGTGGGGATGTCGGGTTTGGTCGGGGGGGTGAGGTGGGGGTGTCAGGTTTGCTCTCTGCCCCCATCCAACGGACCCCGCACTCGCTCAGCTGTCTGCCCCCTCCCCACCTCCGACTGACCCAAGCAACGCCGGGTATTTTCACTAGTGTGTATGTATATATATACATACACATATATATACATACACATATATATATATACATACACATATATATACATACACATATATATATATACACATATATATACATACACATATATATATATATACATACATATACATACACATATATATATATACACATACATATACATACACATATATATATATACACATACACACACACACACACACACATTTAAAACTAAAGATATGTTGGAGAGCTGATTTGTTTGAAAAGCAACTGGCAAAGGATTGATTAAATATGGGTGTGTGCTCTTTTGCCTTCTTTATGGTGTAATAAGAATGTCAGAGGGTGTTTTAATTTTTCCCCTTTTGTTTATTTTTTGGAAATATACAGAATGTCAACTCCTATCTTCCTCAGTTTGGCTTGAGGACTACAAATTGCATGGAGTCTTGGCAGAAGTTTTCAACCATTGAAGCTTTCAGAGTGATAATGGCATGAATGAATAATGGATGAAAACTTTGATGTACATAAAGTTTCTTCAAACAGCCTGTGGTCTATCTTGCTCAGAGCAGATCTCAACAGTAAGCTAATGATATGAGGTCCAGGAGCCTTTTCTGTACTAGAACTTTCATTGCTGCAGTCATTACCAGAGTTGCAGTGGTGTTAGCAACAACTGGAATTTTTTGCCAAGGTGTATATTATTACCGTGTTTCCCCGAAAATAAGACAGTGTCTTATATTAATTTTTGCTCCCAAAATTACATTACATTATATTACAGCGAGAGGCAAAACTGGAAGTACGTCTTATTTTCGGGGGATGTCTTACTTTCGGGGAAACAGGGTAGGTCCACTGAACAGTGAAGACGGGATGGCTTAGAGCAGTGGTTCTCAACCCATGGTCCAATCAGCACATAACTGCAGCCCATGTGACATCCACGGGGCCATACAGGTAGTACTGAATGTGGCCCACAATGATATATAGGTTGAAAAATAGACTTAGAGGCTTGATTTGGGCACTTATGTGAAATGAAGACTGACAAATCTCGAGATTGTGTAGGCAGAAGTCTAGAACAGAACTGAAAAAAAACACATAGGAGTTGCTCAGGGAGAACCTGCAGAAAAACTCCCTCTCTCTCCAACTGGAAAGCAATAGGCAGACAGCTCTTCCAGGATACTAGCCAAGCAGCTAAGCAAAACTACAATGGATCCGAGTTTGGAAGAAATCTGATTGTACACTTGGAGCTGATCATGTTCCTTTCCTGGTATGTGAGGAGGAAGCCCCCCCCCCCCCCCCCCGACTCCAAGACAGGATATTAGATTTTCACCCACAGAAACAAAGCAGAAAGTTTCAAGAATAGCAGCCGTGTTAGTCTGTATCCGTAAAGAAAGCGAGGAATACTTGTAGCACCTTAGAGACTAACTAGTTTATTTCAGCATAAGCTTTCATGGGCTATAGCTCACTTCATCGGATGCATAGAATGGAACAGAAGTAAGATGCATTTATACACACAGAAAGAAAGAAAAAGAAAAAAAATATTGTGTATTAGCATACCAGTTCTAAGAGGGCTGTTAAATGTAGATGGTCCATTATCACTAAGAGAAAAAAAAAAACACCTTTTGAAATAGATTTCTGTTTTCAGTGAAATTAACTCAGGAAATGCAATCAATTACTGTAATGAGAGAACCATTCGGAAGTTCTATCTAGCCCCTGATTAACTGTGCCCAATTTGAAAATTAATTCCAGTTCCTCAGTTTCTCGTTGGAGTCTGTTTTGGAAGTTTTTCTGTTTCAAAACTGAAACCATCAAATCTTTAATGGAATGGCCAGAGAGACTGAAGTGTTCTCCTACTGGTTTTTGAATGTTATGATTTCTGATGTCAGATTTGTGTCCATTTATTCTTTTGCATAGAGACTGGCCGGTTTGGCCAATGTACATAGCAGAGGGGTATTGCTGGCACATGATGGCATATATCACATTGGTCGATGTGCAGGTGAATGAGCCTCTGATGATGTGGCTAATGTGATTAGGTCCTATGATGGTGTCAGTTGAATGGATATAAGGACAGAGTTGGCATCGGGCTTTGTTACAAGGATAGGTACCTGGGTTAGTGTTTTTGTTGTGTGGTGTGCGGTTGCTGGTGAGTATTTGTTTCAGGTTGGGGGGCTGGTCTGTGAGTGAGGACTGGTCTGTCTCCCAAGATCTGTGAGAGTGTGGGATCATCTTTCAGGATAGGTTGTAGGTCTTTGATGATGCGGTGGAGAGGCTTAAGTTGGAAGCTGAAGTTGGATGGCTAATGGTGTTCTGTTGTTGTCTTTGTTGGGTCTGTATTGTAGTAGGTGGCTTCTGGGTACTCTTCTTGCTCTGTCAATCTGTTTTTTCACTTCCCCAGGTGGGTATTGTAGTTTTAAAAATGCTTGGTAAAGATCTTGAAGGTGTTTGTCTCTGTCTGAGGGACTGGAGCAAATACGGTTGTATCTTAGAGCTTGGCTGTAGACAATGGATCGAGTGGTGTGTTCTTGGATGGAAGCTGGAGGCATGTAGGTAAGTGTAGCAGTCAGTAGGTTTCCAGTATAGGGTTAACCAGTATAAGGTTATTTCAGTGATCCACAGTAGAATGAAACGACTATACAAAAATATTAATTCCTACTTTTTTGGGTCTGTCAGGCATAGAAATTCAGAAAATAACGTGACTGCATTCCACAGCAGATGAGTATTTCCACTCATTCATATTGATGCAATAGCTTGTCATATTTTAAAAGTTGTTTCCTAATTCCTTGTAAGTTTTTCAAGACTATGACAGTCTCTTTGTGTGATTTGTCAATGCTTACCCCAGTGGAATCCTGATTCTGCTTGGACTGTCTGTGCACAATTGCACTAAAAATGGTAAACACTTTTTGAAGTTCTGTGGTACAACAATATACAACAATTTTGAGTGGTTGACAGTCTGTTGAATCCTGGCTGATGAAGCCACTTGGAAACAATTAACTCTTCTGCATAGTAAGTAATTTTCCATTTACTTCAAGAACAGGTTTGACTTGATTTGGTTGCTGTCATGGGAAAAATTCTGCTTTTAGAGGGAACAAGTTAAATATATTCTTCTATTTGGGATTCAGCCAGTTTTGCTGACTGAGATTCTGAATGTACTAGTGGAGCTTTAATCTATAATCTGAGAGTTGGACTCATTTTCCTTATTGCTCGTAAAAGCAAGTGGGGACATACTGGTTTTTTTTGACAGTTAAGGTTAATACCTCCCTGTGGAAGATAGGGTGCCAACATTTCTCAAATGACCGAATACTAGGCCTGTACTCAAGAAGCCATTTCTTGATACTGGAAATTCTCTCCAACTATTGCCTTGTCTTTAACTATCCTTTTGGAGACAAGAGTATTGAGAAGGTTGCAAAAAGAGAAACTCTGTCATCTAGAATCTTTAGTTTTTCATTCATACTATTCGTTCTGGTTTAAGACCTGCACTAATATTATTAGGTGACAGACTCCTGGCAATGGACTATGAATAGGTATTCATGATGATTCTTTTAAATCTTTCAGTAACTTTTTATACTGTTAACTATGAGGGCTTTTTTTTTTAACTTGCCATTAGATTCTGTGTCTGGGATGGATGGTATTACGGAAGTACTGTAGTTTTATTCCTGTCCGAGAGGTGGCAAGGGGTTTTTAAATAATTGCTCCTCTGACCTAAGAATCTCTTGTGTGGGGATGCTGCAAAGCTCTGTTTTGCCATCAGATTGAATCAAAGTGTATGTGATGTTCCTGTAGTAAAATAGTGAGATAATATGGTTGCGAGACATCAGTTTGCAAATTAAATGTGCACCATCTAGCCCAGATGTTGCTAAGTTTGTCCTTTACTTGTTTAAACTCAAACTTAAGCTGTGGATAAAGGTGAGATGGTTGGAGTTCATTCTGGAGAAGATGCTGAGAATGTGTCCACTTTTTGCCCAAGAAGTTTGAAGTTTGGGAGTATTCTGGGATCACAACCTTTTGTAGTGCCCTAGGTGGTGTCAGTTGCAAACATTACCTGGTTGAACATGTATCAAGTTATGTAATTTTGACCTTTCTTTTTGGTTTTGGACTTTGTTGTTATAATACAGATCTTTGTGACTTCTAGAAAACACTACTAACTTGTGCTCTACTGGGCTACACGTGAGTCTTCATTTGAAAACTACAACTGGTGAAGGAGAGGTTACTTACCTTGTACAGTACCTGGAGTTCTTAGAGATGTGTGTCACTATGGGTGCTTGACATCAGGAAGTGTGCACACCTGTGCACTCTTGAATGAAGCTTTTCATCAGCAGTATCTGAAGGTCCATGTCTGCGCCCTAGACATCTTCATGCTCTGTTATGAGGGTATATGGGCAGTGGAACGTGAAGGCAGACCTGCCACCACTCTGCAAAAATGTGGTAAAAGGCAGAGGGGAAGGAGGGTAGGTAGTAGACCACCGAAAGGGGGAGACAGGTTGAAGAACTCCAGTTACTGTACAAGGTAAGAAAGCCTTCTTTGAGCAGTGTCCCTATGGGTGCTCCACATTAAGAGATTCCTGAGCAGTATCGCAATTACAGAGGAGGGTGTCAAGTAAGCAGATTCAGTACAGACCATAGAACAGTGTAATCAAAAGCCACATCAGATGTTTAACAGGGTTAGGAGTAGGGGTATTGTAAAATAGGACCCTACTCTCACACAATATTATTCCAGTGGGATGAGAAACAACCCATCTCTCATGACCCCCCACTGTTATCCAGAGGAAGGGTCTGGGTGTCGTTTCCCACTTGTGAGAAGGTAAGATACTAGTAATGTTAGGGGACTTTCTTCCCCCGATCTACCTAGCGAAGTTACACCAGCAGAGTTTTGCCTACTGGGTCTGGGTTTAAGGCTGCAACCAAATTACCAATTACCCTCCCTTTAGATGGACACCACAGACCCTGGGACTCAGCCTCAAAACTGGAGACTATGGCGAAAGAGCTTCCAAATTGCCTTGCCCTTTCGTCACAGTACCTCCTCCCCAGTTGCTCCTCTTTCCCATGTCAGATATGTCTGTGAGGTGGGGTGCTTCCACCCAGTTAACTAGATAGAGTTAACATACTCTTTGCTGGGGTAGTAGCTATATCTTGAACTAAACTGTTTATAAGGGCACACACAAACAATACCAGATCAAAGTCAAACAGGAACAGCCTAAAAAAAGGAGAACATTTGTTAGCCAGCTTCAAAGTATACTAAGAAGGTTGAACGTTTTAAATATACTACACCAATCCTTATACCACTTCCTCCACCCAGATGAAAAAGCATACTATTTACTCTATAGATATACGTACAACCCCCTCCACATTTTAAACAGTAAGTCTCTTTCTCCCCCAGGAGGTGTGAGTGAATGAAGACCCACCTCCTAAGTGGGTGAAGGCACTGCTGAATACTCACTGGGGGAAGTGGTCCGCTCACCAACCCAGAAGTCCAGTGTCAAATGAAAATGGGGAGAAAAAGAGAAAAGGAAAACAACCTGTCCTCTTCTGAGCTTAGGACTCACCGGCCTGCTGTGAGGTAGGGCTGCCTTGGGCCGGGACTGGGAAACTTCCACAGATCCAGCTGCAGTTACCCCACAGGACTCTGCCAGCCTCTCCCTGGCTCAGAGGCTGCTAGCAACTCCCCAAGCCGATTCTATTTACAACTCCCTGCCTGGCTGGTCTCAGGGTAGTATGGGGAGAGGGATTACCGGGCTCCTTCAGCTCGACTCACTCCCAGCTACTCCATTTACTCTCCCTAGCTAAGGTGTCTGTGACTGACACTTATTCCCTTTAGTGCATGTCTTAGACACTCCCTATTGGCCCATCCTGTTTCTAGTGCTGATGTTCACACCCATCTATGGGGTCCTGCCTGGCTGGGTGTGTCACTGCTTCACAGTGGGTTTTCAGGTTCCAGTTACTCAGCATTCAGCAATTTCTCCTCAAATCGGATTGTTTTCCTGAGAGAAATTTTGTTTTCATGAAATTTCAAGTTTTAGAATTCGGATTTTAATTTTTTTTTATATGTTCCAGAAACTATTTACACAGTCAAGGGTTTGCCTTTATCAGTGTACCAAAAATCATAAGCCAATACCTCTGAGTAAAGAAAAAGAAATCCAAACAGATAAAACACATTCATTTTACATAATTCTTAGTTTATCTGGAATAATAAGAAAAGTTGCATTCATCCCATACCATAAGAAATGACACTGGAGGGTAGGATTTCATAACCCATTATGCTAGAACATATGTGCTGTAGTTAAAGACAGGCTATAGGGAACATAATTAGTGCTGAGAGATTGCTAATGAGACAGACAATTTATTTGATGGAAAAACCCCATGAAAACTCTTTTATGCATATGAAAAAGTGCACACTTGTCCATCATTACACAGTGAAGGAAAGTGTTACACTGTGAGACACAGTATAATAAGAAATATGATGAACACCTTAAAGCACTAATTAACAATACTGGGATTTATCTGAAATTTAAGAGAGACCTTAGCGTTACTGAGTGGCGTAGACCTGTACTACAGACATTTTTCAACATTTATCATGCTATGCTTCGGCAAGAATATATTGGTGAGGCACTGGTGGGTTCGGTTTGCCAGATATAGCTCTGTATTTCTATGTTTTGCAATTGTTTATCCAATAATTTCAATTATTCGGTTTTTTTGATTGAGAGCTTCAAATCATTTTTTAAATATACTGATACTTTTCAAAATGTTTTAAAAAAATCTCTGACCTTCTACAGTCTATATGGTGGGTTTTTCAAACGTGCTTAGCATTGATAGAACGCTGCTCTAACTGAAGTCAATGCCATTAATTTCCACAGGGGCAGAATTAGTCCAACACTCAGCAGTTTTGAAAATCCCACTTGTAGGTTTTTTGTTTTGTTTTTTAAAAAGGAGCCTGAAGAATCTGAGACTCAAGGTCACCTTTCTTAAAACATCCCACTTGAAATTAATTAAAACCAAAATGAATAGATTTGAAAATTCTATTTTTACTCACAAATTACATGCTGTAATTTTGTGAAAGATTATATTGTATTCTTAATACAAAATAAAAAGATTGAATTCCTTCTATGACTGAAAATCTGAAACCATCCTTAACTTTGCAATTCAGATGTATCTAGCACATATACGGTAAAACACTACACAAAACCTAGACTCATTTTAGTTTAAGAATCATTAAATAACCTGCCTCTTCTTTTAAGGAAATAACCATATTCCTGGTAGAAAAAGCTCCAAAGTCTGAAAGATAAGGAGTTTATATAGCTTAGGATATTTTTATTACCAGTTACCATGAAGCCATATCAAGTTATTACTGTATTTTGCAGGTATTTTAAATTGAACATTAAAATTTTAAATGGAAGAAAAAAATTACATAGAAACAGAAGGGCTGTCAAAAAGCTGAAACAAAAACAGTTAAAGGAAAGTGAAACCTCTTTGGATTTCCTATGTCTTATAATGTAATTAACTCCATAATATCAGCATGTAAATCATCTTTATGTTACATAATAAATCATGTCTGTTTATTATTTACTCGGCAATTTGTGCGGATAAAAATTGAGCTCTTTTGTATGACGTGACCACAAGATGCTGTGATTTATTAAATGTACAACCAGGTGTACTTACTTTCCACTTAGTGCATATAATGAAATGGATATTTGTAGGAACATACCATTTTTAAAATCACTTCACTAGATTGCAAATGAAACATTTTGCCATACATCAAGCACATGACAGCATTACATATTACAAAAAAGATATGCCGTTCAAGCTTTGCATTCTGATTTGAACAATTGTATGGTTATGCAAAAGGCCAAGAGTCCTCTGTTGCATATTGGACAACTGAATTTTTAAGCTGTCATAGAAATACACTTCTAAGCAACTAGATTTAAGGCAATTAAATACCTTTAGATTTATGAATCGAGTGATTATTTGTACAAATGTGTTCTATTTTAGACAATGGAGGTTGATTTTTTAAAAACTAGATGCAAGAGTGTGTAAATTTTCATTGTTTAATTGCTCCAAAACAACTGATGCTTATTATCTCTCATGATATATTTAGAAATGCATTGGCGTCTTGATAAGCATAATACATTTCCAGATGTGGTTTTCAGAAGTTGGAACATCTGTAGCTGACACTCTAGAGCTACAGTACATACACCATAGTCAAACAGTTAAATAATTTACTTTAGCTGTTGGTTAAGGTAACATTTCAACAACCTTTTGCATAATTTTGCTGAATGTTTTATGTTGTTTCATACATTGTGAATGCTAATGCTGTGTAAATGTTAAATGTGTTGAACACATTTTAATACTTACAGCTGTTTAGTGTATTTCAAATTGCATTTAATCACAGAAACAAATGTCTATAATAGTATGCCTTTACACATATATTCAATATAATTGTAATTCTTCTATGAGATTATTTTTGAAGTATAAAATATAAACTACTGTGGTACGGACAATAATAAACATCAGCAAGGATGTGATATACAACTAAAAAAAGCTAAATAATTCAGAATATCTAAGCACTACGTCAAACAACGAACCAGAATACCAAAATACATGCTTACTTCTGGGCCCATTTTTTGGAATTCTACAAGATCAAGTTTAAAATAGTTGTCAGTAGAATCCTAAAAATGTAACAAGATCAATAATAGAGCTTAATACAACAACATTCACATGCAGGAATCGAGGACTGCACCTGTGCATCAAATGTATCCCTAAATTGGACGTTTAGTTTTTCTACATTTTCCACAATGTATCTGATGGATCTATAGAACTCATATTTAAGTGACAATAATCACAATCATATAATCTAGATTTATATATTGACCAAATTAGTAATGCACAGAAAATTCTAATGGATATCCTCCAATGTTAGTATGCATTTTCCAGCCAAATAACTTCACTTCTACTGCCACAAAGAGAATTTACTTCACCACATGCTATTTCCTTTCCAGAACATACCTGTTACAAGCTCTCTTATTTCTGCATCAATAGATTTTCTTAATAATCTCAAAAGGGCAGGTATCCCACCAACATTCTTCATTGCTATTTTATTTTCATCAGTCGACTTTCCGTAAACAAGGTTTCTCAGTGCACCACAAGCGTTCTTCTGAACTTCAAGGACTCTATGATCCAAAAGGTCAACCAGATGCTTGATTCCTCCTAACCTACATACCTAGAAATGAATACTCAATATTAGTTCAAATTAATGGTTAAATAAGTTTCATTCTGTGCATAAAATGAAAAAACATATCAAGAAAATAAAAAAATCTTTCTATTCCAAGAAGAAATGTTGTTGTACATGGAGACTTATCACTATAGAACTCATATTTTATTGCACAGCTAAGTGTTTACTAGCACTTCAATTACACACAACTATTTTTAGACATTTATAAAGCAATTATGATTGAAATCTTTACATACTGTTTGCAAGTTACAAACTGTACCATGGTACTTCCCACATCTAAGAATACCTGTATAAGGAATTCCAAGAGTACCACAGTAATGCTAGAGAAGCGAAATTATGGAGTTTTAATACCAGCTATATAACTTCATTTAAATGAGAGTTTTGGCATAGAAAAGGTCCCTTCTTTAGATGGGACTTTTCTTCTCTTCTTAATCTAGAAGATTTAGTTTACAAAAATGTATTCAATAACTTCATAAATAGTAACTATAGTAGGAAAACATTCATACCTGTTACTTAAAGAAAAACAAAAGGGAAAACTTAAGGTTAAATCTGGCTCAAAACAAGATTAATAGCATTTTTTACATAATGAATTCTCATTAAAGCAATCTTTAAAAATCCCTCAGCATTGTTTTCAATGCAAATATTGCCGCATTATATTAGCATTTGAGAACCAGAAAATGAAATCTACAAGGAGCAAAAATGAAATTGACTAGCCTATTTTCTCTATTCAAGCTTCCCCTCACCAGTTAGGCCCTGAAACTGCTAACTGTCCTGAGGTACTTTCTTTTTGACTTTGGTCAGCCTATTATAGATGGTAAAGTTGTACATGACCATCAGTGCCTGGCAGATTGAAATCCAGAACCACAGGGAGGCCAGCGAGTGCTCTTTCCTCCCAAAGAGGTCTATTCTTTTAGCCTCCTTCTCATTAGATGTAGACCTGGCCAGTCACTGTCATCACCAGTGAGTCAATGGCCAGGTCAAAGAAAATGTATCCTGATCACTTAATGAGCACAGAGTAACTCTTCGCTGTTCACTTGAACCCCAGAGCTATGGAGGCCAGCATCTGCCGGAGTGTGATGGCTGATTCAAGGATGGCCCTGTAAATTGGCAGTACCATCCGGCTTAGGCCTGTGATGTGCAGAATGTCCAGCAGTCCATATGGAGACTCCTGGATATCTTCCAGAGGAATATGAAGGGTCTCCACCACAGATTTAATCAGATCCTGGAAGGCACAGTCACCTGGGCATTGTGGGGAAGCGTCACCCAGAAAGTATGGCTCTGGGTCTACCCCATCTTGATAAGGGATTTGGCAATGGGTTTTGCACTGAGATTTGTACCTGCTGGCATCCCAGGCAGACCTCCCTCAACTACTTGGTCGTCCACAGAAATGACATACAAATACTGAATCTGGAAGGAATATGGGCTTCCTCTAGGCGGAACACAGGGAGTGTGTGGGGTGTGAGCAGGGATCACTAGCATACATAAAGGGGAGTTTCAGTGAGAGCACTACACCCCAAAATATACTAATCTAAACTAACTAAACTATAAACTAACCATTCCTCACTATTTACAGGAAAAAGGCCAAAGAGTTCCAGTGAGCACTGAGGCTCCATCCCAGACCACAAGTGGTGAGACAGAGAAAAGAGACTGTGGCAGTGCAGCAGCCCCTTTACGCCCTCAGGACACAGCACAAGCAGAGCAGGGGTGCATGTATGGACCAATCTGCTCGGAAGAATCTCCGGAACAGAGTGCATGGAACACATGAGCTACCTAAAATGCACTACATATAAATTGCACTCCACATAGGGACAAACACTCAAGGAAGATTGAAAATGTAATGAAAAGTTTTAATATGTCGATCTTTCCCAAAAGAATAACACAATTCTGAAAAATTACACACTATTCGGGTCTAGCCAAATGTATCAAATAGAAATTTTTAAGATGGAACCTTATATGTCAAATTATCTAAGGGTGGTGTTTAGATTGTATGATGATAGGTGATACCCACCCCCCTAAAATAAGCAGAAAAAGTTCAGAAGGAATTTTGAAATGCAAAACCATCAGTAACATAATTCAAATTTTGTAACTGATCAGATCAACTCTTATGTTGAAAAAAGAAATAAATGTACGGTTGGTGAATTAGAACTTTCTTTTATTCACTTATTTAACATAAAAGGCTGTTTTTAAAAATAAAACCCTAAAGTCAATCAAACCTTACTTTAATCTAGTTTACTATTGTTGAGGTTACAGTGCAATTGACAGTCTGGTATACACTTGTGTGCATTTCCACAACATACTATAGAGCTACGCTGTAAATTGGCACCATATATATGTATCACACTTACATATAGTGACACTATTATGAAACTGAAATAAGAGTGATGAGTTATTAATCGATTATACAAAGTCATTACTATGTCAGCTATCTCGAATAATGTATCTACAGTATGCAAGAGATTGAAGCAGTGCTTACAGCTATTTATATAAGATTCCTGTTGCTGGAACCTTGTCTTTTCTAAATTCTGTACTGCACCAAGCAGACTGTCAATACTCAAACTATCTATTTATTTGGTATCCATTACAAGTCTTTTTTACTTCTGCTCCTTTTGATGCAAAGAGCAATGCTTATTACAAAATATAGTTTTAGCTCCATCCAAGTAAGGCAAGAACATTTAGAGCAAGGATTATTTCTTCTCCGAATCTTAAATCTCCCTATTGTGCCTCCAACAATACAGCTCATGTAGTAACAAAATATCATGAACACATGAGATTTCTATAACATCTAGACACATCAAAGTGAGTTAAGAAAAGAGTGATGGTTTTACATCCATTTCCATGCCTTAGTCATAAGTTGATCAAATGCTGCTTTGGGTTTTTAATATAAAATGAAATCTGAATCAGAAATCCATTCGCAAGACGTTTTCACTGAACGACCATCTATTCAAAGAACTAAACAAAACTAAACAACTAAACAAAATTATAACAATTGTTATTAATACCATAGGGCACTTCCTTTTCTAAATGAAAAAAACAAAAAAAAACGAAAGAACTCATGCAAAATGACAGTTCATGAAATGAAGTACCAGTAATTTAAAGTATTCAAGGAAAAATGCAAGTTGTTCATAGATGTTCTTTAAAAATGTTCACTGCTTAATCATTCTGTTTAGTTTCCTAGACAATTTAAAAGTAAAGACTGGTTCATTGTAGATAAGTAATTTGCATACCTTCATATGTTTCAGCAATGCAAGCATTTTAGTTCATTTTGCAAGGCTTTTATACCCTTGATGTTCTAGTAAATTAATCTGATCTTTATAATAGTGATAAAATAATGAATCTAAATAATGAAAAATTCAAAAGGTAAGGCAGCTCTAGATAAGGCATTACTGATTTGGCCCTCTCCAATACACAACAGCCCCTTGGTTGCTTATCTCTGTTTTGAAGGGGGCATTCTCCTCATTCATAGCTCCTTCCCAGGGGTCACAAACCCCATCAATCCTCCTCAAGATGAGTAAATCTCCATCCAGCATTCTAATGTAGGAACAATTTCTCCTTGGCTGATTCAATGTTAGCCAGTCAGGGAGGAATTGATAAAAGCCTCATTGAAGCGGTCTCTTTTGAAAGATTTGAAAACACTCCTCTATCCTACTAGAGGCACGCATAAAAAAGTTATTTCAGCTCTTACAGAAATTCCAAAGGGCTGCTTAGTCCCAATGGAGACGGAAAGGAATGATGGATCCAGTATGTGGATCTCATTTGTGAGATTTTTCCTTTCTCAGAGTAGTTCTACAAACCCATGTCATGGAGCTGGAAGGCCTGGGCCCTTGAGCTCCCAGCCAGAGAGGCTATCCCTGGCCCCTCCCCTGCAGCCTCAGCTAGCTGCACTCTGGGAAGCACAGCTGCGAGCTCCGGCTGGGCACTGCGGTGGTGTGGCTGACTCCAGCATGGTAAGGGGACGGGGAGTGGGAGGGTGGATAAAGGGCAGGGGATCCTGGGTAGCAGTCGGGTCTGGGAGCAGAGGGTGGTTGGATAGGATAGAGGTTCTGGGTGGGTGGTCAGGAGATGGGGAACAGAGGGGGTTGGATAGGCTTGGGAGTCCCGGGATACCTGTAGGGGTCAGGTGGAGAGGTTGGATAGGGGATGGAGTCCCGGGGGGTGGGGGAAAGAGGGCAGTTAGGGGCAGAAGGTGTGTGTGTGTGTGTGTGTGTGTGTGTGTGTGTGTGTGTGTGTGTGTGTGTGTGTGTGTGTGTGTGTGTGTGTGTGTGTGTGTGTGTGTGTGTGTGTGTGTGTGTGTGTGTGTGTGTGTGTGTGTGTGTGTGTGTGTGTGGACAAGGAGCAGGGGGAGTTGGATGGGTGGAAGGTTCTGATGGGAAGTGGGAGCAGCCAGATACGGGGTGGGGGCACAGCCTTCCCTACCCGGCCCTCCATATAGTTTCGCACCCCAATGTGGCCCTCGGGCCAAAAAGTTTGCCCACCCCTGTTCTAGATCCAAGTGTTACAGTCACTTTTTGTGATCAAAATAAAAGGGAAAAAAAGTGTACTCTCTCTTTGTTTGCAGTTCTTCACGAAACAGAAAAAATATCACCACTGTACCTCAATTTTTACTTTGTTATCTCCAAAGCACAGGTGCTGAAGGTAGGCTGCTGCATTTGCTTGAACTGATGGGAACTGGTGCTGAAGCATGTGAATGACTTCAGGCAATTCTGGATCCCGCCATGCAAACTCCCTTTATTAGATAAACAAATTCAAGGGAAGGTGTTAGTTACTGAAGAGTCTTCAGCAGTTTTCTAAAATATTTGCTGCCCTGTAGTATCAAAAGTAAAAGAGGAAACTAAACGTATGAAAATAGTTCATTATTCCATTCCACCTTTCAGTTTTCCCATCAGTGGAGAAGCCTTTATATTCATCACAGCAAAAATTTGATAAATGTGCATATTGCCTTCTTCATTTAGATTGCTAACACATGTTGTATAGCTAGAGTGAAATATATGTACTTTAACTCTAATTACTGAATCACTGAAATCTATATAAACCTCCTTAGCTTTAAAAAGGGAGTGGGGGAGGGAGGGAAAGGATGACCCATATGACGATTATAATTCTTATAAATGTAATTAAGTGGAGAAAAGGTGTAACTCAGAATTTTTTTTTCTGAACATTTAACACATTTTTACTGTTTTATAGTCAACTGTACTTGGACAAAAACCAGGACTGATATGAGGGCATTGTTAACCATTTCAAAATAAAGTACCACAAGGCTGTAGCAGGGACTGTGGACTTACAAATAGTTTTATAGTAAATGTTTTACTGACTACACAGTTCTTTACGTAGCCAAAAACCTGGCAAGTCATTAGACATGACCATGAAATGTATAGCTTTAGGAACTGATCCAGTGAGATTTGTTGGGCTATTTTCTCTTTCTAAAGAATTTTAAACAAAACAGTACAGTACTGTTGCTAAAAATCCAAAAAGTGAAGCAAGGACAGTTCCTAAGAACAGAATGATAATGTTGTTCCAAAGTAATACTTTCAAGCTGTTAAAACTCAGAATGTGACATATAATTCTACCCATTTGGTTGCTGACCTTCTAAATATCCTCTTTTAAAAGACACAAATTATTTAAGTTTGGGCTCAAGTTTTAAATATCTCTATTGAGAAAGATGTGAAGAAAAGCTATTATATATATATTTGAATTGTTATTTTATAATTTCAAATTTCAATGGAAACAGTTGTTTGGATTCAAACATTTTCTGGCAGTAGAGGCTGCAGCAGTATGGTAGTATATATGAACCACCAGTAAAAAATGACTAAACTTTCACTGTGAAAGGTAATTATAATGCAGAAAGCAAAGAAATAGTTCTAGTGGTGCAAAGTAAATTAGATTTTTTAAATGTCTGTTTTAATAATAAAAGGATTTATTATTAACAATGGTATGGAATTTTAGGAGTGCTTTTTTTGGTTGGTTCTACCCAAAAAAAAGTAATACCGCACTTGTCCTGTTGGCTTAGCAACATTACTTAGCAATCAAACACTATTCCTAGAGCTATGCTTATTCATGCTGATATCATCAGGACCATCAAGTCCAACTGAACCAGTTAAATGAAATGAACGGTCTCCATTATAAACACAAGAAATATGATTCCCCAAATGGAAAAAATGACAAAATTAATGGAAAAAGACAATTTATTTTCAAGATTTAGGGATGCAATTGGGCATACCAATCCCACACTGAGTCAACAAGGGTTAATGAGGTACAGTGGGCCCACTCAGCCTTGCCCTGCTATACCTGCACTTCCTGTCAGATACTGATGGGCGAATTCAAAAGGACAACCCAGTAGGTGCACTGACTAGGGAGACTAGATCTACCTTGGGCTCCCTGAGGAAACGACCAGACCAGAACCTCCACAGAGACTCTTGACTGCCAGAGCCATCTTGAAGAAGATAGGCCGGTGTAGCAGGGCAGCGACTCACCCCTGCGTCGCCTCCTGCTGGTCCGTCCGGGAATTAGCTCAGTCCAGCCATCAGAGCGCCCTCTGCAGGCCGATGTCCCGCTTGCTGCTCTGGCCCAGAGTCCTTCCCTGGACCCCTCTTCCCTTGGGGGCTGAACCCCTACAGTACCCCCTCAGGTCTTAGGGTCTCCCCTCCCTGGGGAACCCCCACCCTCTATCCCGCACCTTGCCTCAGGCTAGGCAACTGCCAGTCACCACTTGCCCCCCGTTCTCTGGGACAGACTGCAGTATCATTGCCATTCATCACAGGCAAGGGGGTTTGGCCTGCTGCCTCTGTAGCCCTGGGCTGCCCCCTGCAATCCCAGTACCCTTTGTGGGGCCTTCTCCTAGGCCCTGCAGCCTGGGGGTTTCCAGACTAGAGCTTCCCCAGCTCCTCCTGCCTTGCCCCAGCCCTGCTTCCCTCTAGGTAGTCTGTCAAGCTCCTAGCAGTCAGGCCTGTCTACTTCTGGAAACAGACTCTCTTTGTGCTCCAAACTGAGACCTTTTTTATCAGGGCCAGCTGGGCCCTAATTGACCCAGCCACAGCCGTGGCTGCTAGGCCTAATCAGCCTGGGAGCTGCTTGCCCCCAGCCACAGCCCTTTGCAGTGCTGTTTTATTCCCCTCTTTGCTGGAGTGGGGCAGCCACCCCACTACAGCCTGCCACAGGACGACTGGTTTTGGGACTATTTGTTTGCTTTACTACATAAAGACTATTGGTCTGTCTGTGTTGCCTTGGATAGCCCCGAGGGGCCTAATGAGACTGTTTCAGGTAAACCCTGTCCAGTCAGGTTGTCAGGAACTGCATCAATCAACTCTGTGGATTTCTGCACCATACTTGAGTCTGCCCTGTATTTTGTCCCTGAAAAACCAGTGGTCACAAGGGAGCAAACAACAGAGTGTAAAATAAACCATGGTTGTTAGTCTCTCTTTAAAACTGGGATGTCTAAAACTTGTCAACCTTGTCATTGTAGTCTGACTACAACAGAGCAGATTTTTGGTTGTCCTCATTTTTAAAATGGGGATACAGGCTCATGGATTCTACAGGCTCCAACTTAAGATGCTCCATTTTAAATGGATTTTATATAAGAACCAAAAGTGTGAGGGGTGTTTTAAAGACAGAGGGGGGAATCTGGTAGCTGCCTCAATTACCTCACAATACAAGGGCCAGATTATAATGTCCAGAGGTCACTCCATCAGATTAAAGATAAAATAGAAACCCACTATGCCAGGGGTCTCAAACATGCGGCCTCGGGGCCGCATGCGCCCGCAAAGCCCTTCCCTGCAGCCTGCAAAGCAAACTGGCACCTCCCCCCGCAGCAGTTTCTGGGAGGGAGGGGCCAGAAGCAGAAGCTTCTCTGCTGCCTGGTTGGTCCGCTGCCGATCCCCAGCTACCAGACACTGCTGCTGCGGTTTCAGTGAATGAGCTGGGGCAGCACTTCCCAGAAGCCCTCTGCAGTGGCGGCCAGGAGCAGTAAGCCAGTCTCCCTGCCGCTCTCCCGCATCCCTCTGCAGGAGACTTAACGCTCCTGGCCGCCACTGCAGAGGGCTCCTGCGAAGCACCCTGGCTAGGCCACTGCCAAGCCCTGACTTCCAGGTGCTGCTGCTGCGACCTCAATGAACAAACTAGGGCGTCGCGTTGCAGGAGCCCTCTGCAGCAGCAGCCAGGAGCTCAGAGGAGAAGGCGGGGCAAGGGCGGGACCTCATGAAAGGGGTGGAGTGGAGGCGGGGCCAGGGCAGCAGGGGTGGGGGGCGTGTCAGTGATGCGGCCCTCGGGCCAGTGCACTACTTCTCATGCGGCCCTCATGGTCATTTGAGTTTGAGACCCCTGAACTATACTATAAAGCTCTCTGGGCTTTATCTAGCCACATGTCTCAACCTTTAAAATGAAACAAGTGGATATATGATGATAAAGATGTCACCCCTAGAGTGACATGTTAGAGTAACATGCACGTGCTGTTAATGTCTCTTTAAAACATCTTAAAGTAAGTTAGCGAATATTACAAAAAAAAAAATCATCATCAAGATCAGGCATGGGAGATAACATAAATCAGGTGCATTTCTTGTTTTAGTGATGAAACAATGAAGATGGGACCGACTACACTCAAGAAAGCTTTATCTGTACCTATAGCCCTTATTGTTCACAAATACAAAGTAGGGTAGGCTACGATTTTTTCAAAAGCATTAACAGTGGGTGGGAATATGTGAATAATGTCAGATATTGGATAGATCAGAATAAATTTCCTTCAGTTCAGAGTCATAGTAAGCAGAGTCAGGAAGAACCAGAGGAGTAATTCTGAAAATAGTATATTTCTTAAAAATAAAGAGTTTAGCATAATTTTTAAAGAGTTTCTTTAATATGGTTCTGAAACTAGTCTGTGGGCTGCACTTTCAATAAGTGTGGTTGCTTCTACAATAAAACACTGTGTGATTTAATTAAATCACACAGTGTTTTAATATGTGCTTCAAAATGCAGCAGCAGACACATCAAAAAGCCACTTGCACTCACGAGCTCCAGTCTGAGTACAACTGTTGTAAATCAATATTTAGTATGTGGAGCAAGCTAATGAGCTACATGTTAAAAATGCACCAATGGCCAAATACCACAAACATGGCTGGTTAAAGTTTGTAGCACTATTAAGGTGACCCAAAGAAGTGGTTTGAAAGTGCACTAATAGGGGCCAAATCCTGTTTGTTCTATCATGTAAGTAGGCCCATTACTATCTACAGGAATACTTGAATAAGTAATACCAGAAAAATGGTCTCCATTTCAAATGCATGTATTCTCTGTTAATATGAAGCAACTATTTTCTACCTTTGCAAAATGGTACACTTATTCCTAAGATTTCCAAGTAACTTTCCTTATAATGAAAGCTGTTCATAAATAGAATGATCTTGTATATTTAGATATGTACTTACTCATTTTCAAAACCTGGCAAACATGAGTATTTTTTATTAAATTCTCAATAAAACCAAATGAAACCTTTCAAGTTCACAAATGTTCCTCAAATGAAATTTCCTTTTAGATATCCTAAAATAAACTTGGAAGAGAATCACAATAATTGTTAACACAAATTAACAGTCAACTACTGTAGCAAAGTAAAAGTAATGCATTTACTGGTTTAACTTCTGAATAATTTTATCAACTGTTACTCATTAAACCTAAATTAATCACAATGATCTGTAAAATACAGAACTGAAAAACACACACTAAAGTTTTTCTATTTAATCAAGGAACAATTTTAGAATCAGATAATTCTTGCAATGGCACATGATTCTTGAAAGCTCGGTTGGACTTGCCTAGGATCTTTCTGTATGCTGTCTATGGATGGAGATCGTGTTGTACCGTCATCTGCTGGCGTTGCATGTTGTTGCCTGTTATAACTGGACTCTGACAGTCGGTACTGCATTGACCTGTAGGGTTCCGCATAGGCAGCTGTTGTGTTCAGGGGATAATTATTTCTTTGGTATGCAAGTGTGCTACGCTGACTGGATGACCTTTGCAGATTTCCAACACCTAGTGTAAAATCAATATTAAAATATGCTATACACCTTTAATAGACATTGTTATGAGACAATTCTTGGTTTAAATAAAAAGCAAGCAAAATTAAAGTTGAATACCCAGAGGTCTAAAAAGCTATCTTTGGATAGGTCCCAGCACCTCTTCTATGATAAATCTTTACAGAAAAAGTTCCAAGGATGATAATGGGACAATTACACAAGTTATTGTGGGATGAACCCCAAGTTATTTCTAAATAAGATTAAGTGTTTCAGTATTTAATGTAGTAAGTACTACATGTGTCAAATACATTAGCGGTAAACCAGGCACGTGGTTACAAACAGGCGTTTAATAACATTTGACTGTATAGTACTGAAGTAAGAAAAATGGGAAATAAAACAAAAAGCTCTTAATTATTGATGCCTGTCTTTTTAATAAAATTAGATGCAAGTCTGTCCCGCTTACTTGGGCAAAATATTAATTGGGGATTGAATTGGATTTAAAGATTCTTTCAAGTCACTAATCACAAATGGTTCAGAAAAACAATGATGGTTCACTAGTGTGTGAAACGAGGTATAAATCCAAATCTTCTTGATTAGAGTGTGTTCTTATGGTATTTCCTGCTCTTTAAAAAAAACAAAACAAAACAAAACAAAACAAAAAAAACCTAGAATATTAACTCTACTAAAACTTTATTTTTTCAGTTTCCCTATTGAGCTAAAACTTTGACAAACTTTACCTGGTTAAATTCTGTTTACATGAGTTTGTGTATCAGTTGGAACCGGGAAACTATAAAACTTGTGCCTCATTCGTAGTACTCTGAATGCCTCAGCTGGTGCAAAATTAACAACAAGGAATTTAAAAGGTTTTAATACCTATAATAATGTTTTATGAACCATCACTCTGAAGACTTACATAGTAAAACCTTCCTAATTCAGTCTAATGATTGGGAGACCTATTGCATACTACTAAGCTGGGACTGCTTCCCGCAGCTCTCATTGGCTAGAAATGGTGACCATGGCCACTGGGAGCTGTAAGCGGCCGTACCTGTGGGCACTCAGGTAAACAAAGTGTCTCGCGGCCTGCCAGGGTCGTACCCTGAACAAGCCACAAACGAAGTTTGGGAACACCTGGTATAGCTCAAAACTGACTTATCAGCAAACAGTCTTGAATACTTGCTATAGCATCACAAAAGAATAAAGAGCATTTAAAACTAATCTGTTTCTTACTTCTATCTGCCATTATTGTGCAAGTCTTCCAGATTTAAGTCTCTTCCTCTTCTTCACTGATTTATGGCTTCTATTATTTTAAATTAGCAACACATCTATCATCATGCATATTGACAGCACAGCAACAATTTACATTCTCTCAAGTAGAAAACAAATATGTAAATGAAGAAAGAATTTTGGGACAACTCATCTAAATGCAGGGAACTCTGGAAAATCTCAATTCTATACCTACCTGACCCAGTTCGATATAGTGCTGTCTGGGACCCTTGGTGTAGCTCAACTGCTCCATGATTTGGACTTCGGTAAACAGGGCTGTAATAGGTTCTCCCTTCATATATGGGTGTGATGTGTAGGTCAGGAGATATAGCTGAACGTAATTCTTGCCCAAGCTGACTGTTCTGACTAGCATACGAACTCCTCAAGCCTAGAAGCAAGAAAAATGTCAATGTGTATGGTATGCAATTTGTGGAAATTTAAGTCAACTGGAATTCAGAGGCTTTGTGGGAGTTCTGCCTAAGCTTTGTAGAGTTGTTAGAAGTAAAGCACTAAGTGAAATCAGTATGGACTATTTTTAATAAGAATCAGAGAGGTAGCCATGTTAGTCTGGAATTGCAGAAGTTACAGAGTCCTGTGGCACCTTAAAGACTAACTAAAGTATTGAAGCATAAGCATAAACCTGTAGGA
This sequence comes from Sternotherus odoratus, assembly GCA_032164245.1. Lineage (NCBI taxonomy): Eukaryota > Metazoa > Chordata > Testudines > Kinosternidae > Sternotherus > Sternotherus odoratus. Next base: position 37,869,212 of record JAVMKO010000011.1, read on the forward strand.
GAACACTTCAACCTGCCTGAACACACAATTACAGATTTTAAAAAGTCACCATATTGCAGCAATAAAACTTCAAGACCAGACTGCAAAGAGAAATTGCAGAGCTGCAATTCATTTGCAAATTTGATACAATCAACTCTGGACTGAATAGGGATTATGAATGGCTAGCTAATTACAAGAGAAGTTTATCTTCTCTCGCTGTTCACACCTCCAATTCAGCTGCTAGAAGAATACCTCACCCTCCCTGATTAGAGATAACAAGCTGGTTCAGCCTCATTGGACCTACCCTGTTATCTCTAACCTGGTTCTTGCCTACCTATTTATACCTGCCCCTGGATACTTCCACTGCATGCATCTGACGAAGTGGGTATTAGCCCACGAAAGCTTATGCTTCAATACTTTAGTTAGTCTTTAAGGTGCCACAGGACTCTTTGTAACTTCTACTTTTAATAAGCAACAGTCCAGTTATATCCAAACATAATGGACATAATTCTGCTCCTTCATCAGAAAATCACCCCCATAAAAGCAAGTGAATTGTGATAATCCCTTAGCAATTTTACTTTTAGTCTTTTAATTAGCTAAAGTGATTGTATGTGCTCCACAGTAAAAAGGAAGTAAAATGGAAATATTATTGCTTGTTTTTAAGTTTTGTTTTTTTTTAAGTAACTAGGGAAATATGAAGTGCACAGTACTTTTCAGGACCATGATGATGACTTCATTTTACCAGTAACTTCTATTTTTAACATTTTTAACCTGGGTTTGTATGTAATTTAGGCAAGCAAATAAATAAAATTGTTCCTAAAACTTTAACATTTATTGTGAAAGTTTCAAATGTTATTTGTAACTTTGCCAATTCAGATCTTGGAAACATTTCAAAACAAGAAAAAAAAAATAGTTTCATATCCCTATTTGATTTTCACTTGTTGCTAAACGAATGGTTTAGTTGTAATGTAATAAGGTTCTTAAATGTTTTGTATCAAAAACTTCAAAACAGTTCAAGATCATTATTTCTGGATTTGATGACTGCTCAGTAGAAAGTAACAGACTGTTAAACACCATTTCATAAGATTTCTCTCTGATGACAAATGCAGTAGTTCCATTCCAAGATATCCCATAATCTATACTGTGCTGCCAAGCAGATTACAAGATTCTGCAAAAACTATGCACAAATGAAATATTAGGTTCACCTCCTGCTGCCGCTGAAGTCAATGGGTGGCAATATTCTCATTGGCTTTAATAAGAACAAGATCATGCCACCTGCAAAATATTACCCTTTACAGCCAAGCAGTAACAAACTTAGTTTGAGTCAAATGTTTAATGACTATTGCCCCCCCCCCCCCAAAAAAAAAGAGAGAGAGAGAGAGAGAGAGACACACACACACAGAGACAGAGACAGAGAGAGAGAGGAAAAGGAAGAAAGAAGAAGAGAAACATTTACAGGAAGACTATTTTCTAAATTTAAAGGTCCTAGCCTCCGTTTGTGTTCTCCTTCCAATATTTGAAGGGCTAACTGGAGAAATAATCAATTATAAGAAAGTATTTTCTTGGTATTTATTTAAATAATTACAAATTCATAGAATATTCTCATGTTAATGAGGTCCTCTCAAGTGCTCTTAATTCACAGATTCCAAGGCCAGAAGGGACCATTGTGATCATCTAGGCCTTGGTTACACTGGCACTTTATAGCGCTATAAAGCCTCCAGGAGCGCTATAACTCTCTACCCGTACACACTGGCAAGGCATGTATTGCACTATAAACACACAGTTATATCGCTCCTGGTAATCCTCCCTTCCTTGAGGAATAACAGCTATTGCGTATTCCCTGTAGCGTATTATGGCAAGTGTAAATGGGCATTACGCTATAAGTGATCTCTGGCACGCCTCCGAGCCATTTAAGGCAATTGACGTCTCTTGGCTCTGTTCTGAACTTGGCAGGAGGAATGCGGAAGTACCTTTTCAGAGTTTCTCTCTTAACTCGGCAGATAAGCACTGCAAATATTTACAAAGGGAGCTCTGTGACGGAGAAACTATAGCTGGCTCTAATTTCAAAGGATACCCACTACAAGACTCTCAGCCGTAGAAAATCCCCTCGCTCTCTCCCTCTGCATACACACTACACGTTCCCCCTAGCCCCCTCGTTTGAAAAGCATGTTGCACCCAACTGAATGCTGGGATAGCTGCCCATAATGCACCACTCCCTGTGCTGCTGCAAGTGCAGCAAATGTGGCCACGCCAGGAAATGCTCTAGTGCTATACCTATTGCTGTATATGGGTACAGCTATAACCAGAAGCGCTATAATCCTGTAAGTGTAAACATGGCCCTAGTCTGACCTTCTATATAACCCAGGAGATTCTATAAGTCTCTTAGAAAAACATCCAGTGTTGGATTTAAAAATTTCCAGTGAGTGAGACTCCACCACGGTCCTTCATAAATTGTTTCAATGGTTAAGTATCCTCATTGCTAAAATGTTATGCCCATTTGCAGTCTGAATTTATCTTGCTTCAAATTTCAGCCACTGGATTGTTGTATAACTTTCTTTCTGCTAACCTGAAGAGCCCATTGTCAAATACTTGTTCCCCATATTGCATAGACTGATCAAGTCACTCTCCCTTAACATTATCTTTGTTCATTCATCTGATTATCCACCATGAACCCCAAGCTTTCTCAAAGTCGCAGGATGGGTGATGGTATCCCAGAAAGCAGTACGTATGGCCTACATTCTTTGTTTCTAGATGTACACATTCACATTTATTTGTATTAAAAATGTATATTGTTTGCCTATCTCAGTATATTTAAATACACATTATAAGGAATAATTACTGTTAATAAAATTAATGGTAGTGATATATTAATAGTCTGCTACAGTAAATGCAAACAATTAGAAAGAGAAGTTGATTATTAAGGCAAAGATGACAAGTGCATTTCAAAGGAAAGTATTTTTTCAGAATACAAACATCTTCTAATGTCCTTAGCTATAATTTAGCAAAGGATTACACTACAAATAAAATGGAATTAAATAAAATAGAAGATCTATCAAGCTAATTGATGTTATTTTTGAAATGACTAATCCCATGGCCGTTCATATTGCCATAACTGTAAACATGCATTCTGCAGATTTGTTCAATCCTTCAGCTAACTAGAAAAGGGGATGTTTAAAAGTCTACTGTAATTTTATTTGGAAGAAAATGTATTTACTTTGTTTTTAACAATAAATTCAGTCATTGGGTAGTTTGACTGGCTGGTAAGATATATATGGCCAGATCTAAGTTTTTGCCCAGGTACCACTATGTAAACCTGACCCTTATCCCCTGTAAATCCTGTGTGGCAGTTTCCTGTCCTCCACGCCAGTGATTCTGTTAAAGGTCAGCAATGTGGTCTCTATAATTCTACTTAACCTAATACCCAATCCCCCCCCCCCCCCTCTGTCTCGTAGGCCCTAGTTTCTTTCTGGACTGCTAACCTTTCTTTCTCTGGTAAACGTGTATTCAAATATACCCTGGTATCGCCATCTTTAAATATAAAAATCTGAAACTTGACTCTGCCTGTCCTTTCAACAACTATCCTGTCTTCGCTTATTCTCTTTCAGCTTCAAAACTCATTGAAAAGACTGTTTACAGCTTACGTATTACCTCACTCACCTCAGACTCGGTATTTTATCCATTCAAATTTGGCTTCTGCCCACTCCAACCTCTTGAAAGTGCTCTCAAAATTTGAAACAACCTCTTTAAGGCTAATTCTTGAGGCTTATATTCAATGCTCAAACTTTCTGCTGCCGTTGATACCAGACACACACCTCTTCTTTAGCTTCTGTGACTTGCCCTCCCTCGGTTTTCTTCCTCTCATTCTGGCCACTCTTTCAGCATCTTTCAATGACATTATTTTGTTTCCATTCTCTCTCTGTTGGAGCTCTCTCAAGTTTCCTTCCATTCTTGGCTCCCTCCTCTTCTCTTTTCATCCCCAGTCTTAGGGTGACTTCATTAGTTCCATGGGCTTAACTATATTCTTTAAGAGGATTATCCTCAAATATACTTTTTCTTTGCATACCTAATTACTTATCCCCTGTGGTTCAATCACATGCATCAAATTTCTCAGACTAGCTTTTTACCTTTTCTTTCCCTGATTTGTTAATTTTCATTCCTCCCCCCACCCCCCACTTTAGAGTTGCGCTAATACTAGATTCCCCTGCACAGGATTATAAACACAATTGATCCAAAATTGCTCCCTGAATACAAAGAATTACACAAACTACTAAATTAATCAAGAGTCATACAACAATAGTTAGTAAATAAAAGTGAAAATACAGGTACTGTAACTAGCCATACAGAAATGTGATCAGATTTGGTCACAAAATCAAGTGGGGTTCAGGAGGAACAGTGAAAGGTTCCAGTCCATAGACAGTTCATAGTCCAGAGAAAGCAGTGTTTTATTCACACTTCAAACAGAGGTTTTTCCAATCCATTTTATAAAATTCATATGGAATTGCAATCATGCTTCCTGTACATAGCTCTTAATTCTAGGCATTGCATTTTAATAACTATTAATTATAGTTACACAAAAAAGTTTATATTTGGACTCAGATGAGTAGATAAAATGAGGGACATTATTACACAATTCCAGATCATGTTTCTTAGAGAAAGAAGTGATGCTATCTCTGAACTTGTATTTTAATACCTTTCTCAAAAGTGCCCTACTATGATGTCTGAGAGGAAACTCTCTGGTCAGCATCATGGCTTCTAGAGACATCAAAACTTGTTCAGAAAAAAAATATCTAGATGATGGGGACAGAAAGCTTAAGTGACTCATCCAAAGTAAATTAGAAAGTGAGTCTCGGAAGTAGGATTAAAATTCAGGTCTTCCAAACTTCCAGCTGGATCCACTAGATCACCATGTCACCTCTCAGGCAAGTCATATAATCATTCTGCATTTCAGTTTTCCCAGGACAACTGCACGTACCACACTGACCCTCTTCTGAGACCACAAACCCAGAGGAAAGAGAGGAGCTGATTAGCTATTCTGCTATCTCCTCTCTCAGGTTTTACAGCAGTGTGCATATTTTTGAATCGTGCTAAAGGCTGCTGCAGTACTAACCTTTTTCTCCCCTGTCCAAATTTCCTCCCCTAGAATAGGTCCAGTAGGTGGATATAGTGTCAGTGGTCAGAAAACTGATCTCATATAAATTTGAGTCTAAGGTTTCGGGCCTTTTTGCTTTATTCCCCCTGAAAAAACACGAGAACTAATTTATATTGGGAAAAATGTATATGCCCCATCTTTTCATAACTGCTGAAGGGAGTTTATTCAAACTTTTAAAAATAATTTAACTTTGGATACAGACAAAGCATAGAATATTTCACTTTCAAATACAAATGCTTTGGAAAGCTTTTTGTAGAGGTTATAAGAGAAACTGTTCTGCATCCTAGACTACAGCTGTTGCTACTTGCTGCTCTCAAACTAAAAAAAAAAATTAAAAATTTAACAAATCTGTTTCTAATGTTTTGATCTGTCAATTACTCAAACGAGTTCCTTTTCCTAAGGGCTGTGCGTGCTGTGACAAATTGCCGGCACTACTATGGTGGGTCCCGCGCTCGCTCCTCTTGTGAGGGGTTCAGGGAGCCATTTCTTGCCCCTGAAAAAGGTATTAACTGTCCCACTAGTATCTTAGGGAAGGGGAGTGAAGAGAGGGGGACCCGGGCCCACCCTCTACTCCGGGTCCCAGCCTGGATTAGCTATTCCTTCCCCTGGGCTACTTCCCTCTCCTACCCTTCAGCTTGTGGGGCTTCCTGCCCTCTCTCTACACAAGCCAGGTGTCTCTTTACCTAGGGTCTGGGTCTTGGTTCCAAACTCTTCTCCAAACTGCTCCAACTCCTTTCCTCCTCCCCTATCCGCCTGAAGCAGGGGGTTTTATTGAGTCCCTAACCGGGCCTTAATTGACTGCAGGTGCTCCCATTAACCTGCTGCCTGCTTCCCTGGACAGGAAGCCACACCCTAATTAGCCTTGAGTTAATATATCTCCCCTCAAGCACTCTACCACAGCTCTTTGACCCTCCTCTATCACATAGATCAATGTGTTTAAGGTGGTAAAACTGCTCACAGTACAAAACTAAAACATTAATATTTGTACAGTACTTTGAAAAATGTAAAGTACAAGATAAATGCTAAGTATTATTACTATAAAGGATTACTATCACAATATAGGCTATGCAAAATCATAGACTATCAAGGTTAGAAGGGAACTCAGGGGGTCATCTAGTCCAACCCCCTGCTCAAAGCAGGACCAATCCCCAACTAAATCAAAGTATTTCGGTATACATGCTTGTAAGAGATTCTTCCTTCCTCCCACTCTAAACTCTAGGGTAAACGCGGGGGGTGAGGGGGGGGGGCGTCTCTTATGCAGACCACTAACTTTAAGCTACTTTTCCTGCCTAAGTTAAATCTTTCCCCCCCCAAAACCCAAACTCTTCCAGTTGGGGATTGGATCCAGCTGCCACCACCAATGCTATTATTCCAAACCCATGGACTGGGGCACATTGGAACCCCCGAGAACACCACCTCCCTCTTCCTGGGAGATCGGGACACACAGATTCCGCTCCACCTCCTCCTTTTTCAGCCTAGGATAGAGATTCCAGCACACCGGCTCTCCCTTTCTGGGAGCCTGTCACAGATTCTAAGCTCAGAAGGAGGGAGCCCTAATCCTGGGTCTTATCTCCCTGACCCCCCAGAAGGGCCTGGCTAAGGGGTCCTGTTTGTACTGAAAAGCTCTGAGCTGGATTGTGTTCCTGTCATCTCAAATAAACCATCTAATCTACTGGCTGGCTGAGAGTCACTGTGAATCCCAGGAAGTGGGGGGTGCAGGGACCAGACTCCCCCATACTCCGTGACAAGTACTATATAAAAATGAAATAATATTAATGGCTTATTTAATACAGTTAGATTTATTGTAAATTCACTCGCACCACTTGTAACTTTGTGTATAAGCTCTCTCTCTCTATATATATTAGAAGTTAAGTTGTGTCTAAATATGTATCTATATATGTATACATACATACATCTATCTATCTTTAGATACATATTTAGATACAACTTAACTTCTAATACCATCCATATTTTTTTGGAAGAATCTTACAACATCATACAATTTTTGAAAATAAAAGTTTAGAAAGCATGCTATGTTGTATATCACTATCGTAATCTGTTACATTGAGAGAAAAATATGGCATTTGCTACAAATTTCCACGGTCACAAATATGAATGCAATACACCATTTGATGCATCAGCAATTATAACTTATTAGAAGAACCTAGAATAATTGGTTTTTTACATCACAGTGTTTAATTTATATTTGCATTACTGATTTTCTACACATGACAGCGTGCACCAAGTTTTAAGCAGTGTCTTTACCTTTTTACTAACCTGTAAGGCTATCTGGACGTGGTGGTACCATTCTCTCATAGATATCATATTGCTGCCCATACTGGTCAATGTCATGAATTGTTCTTTGTAATGTTGTTCCCAAATGCTGTGGAACTGCAGTCATGCCAGCGCGTTTTGGGGAAGAAGATCCCATCTGGGCTTGGGATGGAGAAGCTACTCTTGTCTGTGCATCAGTTAGGGCAAGAGGTGAGCCCACTCTGACAGATGCTTGGTATTGAGAAGGTCCTCCAGTAGGGTTAGCTGCCTGCCTAGATGTGACTGAACTTATCCGCCGTACAGCTGCTGGTGAAGCAGGTCTCTGTGTTGTATAGGGAGATGTTGCTCGCTGTACAGGTAATGTAGTGGATGAATATGCACTAGAAGTAAGAGGTCGTGATTCAGTAATTGATGGAGAACCATAACCACTTCCTACAGAAGTTCTCAGTGACCCCCTTGAAGGAGAAACACCTGTGCTGATAACGTAAGAAGGAGACTGTGCTCTGGATGGAACTGAACTAACACGTCTCATCGCTCGGTTGGCAGCAATATTTACGGAGGGCTATTTAAGGAAAAAAACAAAATGAGTTTTATTAATTTCAAATATTTTGGCCCTATGATTATTTTCATTTTTTATTGTAACAGAAAAGCCATCGGAAAAAAGCACATAATTCAATAAGTATAAAACTGACCAGACAAGTAAAGGTTACATTTACAGTAAATTTTAAGTCTCTCTACTTCTTACATTTCCCTTCTATAATGTTTTTCTCCCTGGAAAAATACATTGGTTAAATTCTTCATTTATTCTCCACCTCTTCTCCATCTAGAACATTCCATAATTTCAAATCAAAATCTGAAGACTAATATCCCTCCAATCTGTACTTCTGACTGCTTCGCTGCCTCTTTTGTTTTTGTTACCATACCAACACTTTTTCACCCCCAGTTGTAATAACTAATTATTGTTGAATCCTATCTGCAGTTATATACATAATTCTATTATAAAAGAGATAAAACTGAAAGGAAGTAGGACTGGTACCAGTCTGTGATTCAATAAAGAGCTGAAAAAATGAGGGTAGCAGAAGGCGATAACACAAACATTGACTGTCTTTAACATAAGATGTACACACCAGCATAAATCTATGATTAAGATTTTTGTCTTCTCTAAAATTAAATTGCTTCAATTGTGGTTTTATCGAGATAGGATACAAATAATGTACTCTTTTACCTGCTGTCCTTAGAAGAGTTTATTGGGTTTCCAATGAATTACCAACACTGGATGGATAATAATTTTAGTAAATAAATACTCTTCTGGATGTCTACCACCTCTAGACCACTATTTACCCAGAAAAATGTTACTATTTCATTAATTTGAAATGTTTCAAATGAACTTTATTAATTCTTGCTTATAATAAAAAAATCTAGAACTAGTCATATATTTGTGGTCACAATGTATTTCAGAGCAACAACTAAGCTGAAAAAAGCATTTGCTATATTGCGTACCTGAACTAAAGTCTGTCCTTCAGCCCGTGAGTTTCTCACCAAATGATTACTAGTGGTTCCAGTAAGTGAAAGCTGCTGTCTATTTTCTGACTTTCCCAAGTTCTGGCTGTTATGGAAACTGCTTACTTCTTGGTAACCACTGTCAGAATAAGAATTCATTTGTGTTGAACTTCTTGAGTTACCTACTGACCCTGCAGATATGAAACCAGTATGAGAAAAAAAGCTATTACACAATTCTGACACAATTAATAAAGAAATAAACGTCCAGGATTTAAAATGAGTACAACAGACCCTCACTTTCATGGAGAGATGTCTGTTCTGGTGAGTAGAGGTTCCCTTGTTCTGGCTCTGTTCTAACCTGATAAGTATTGATATGGACGCTGTCAGACACTCTGGGTTTGCTTACATCCGTAGTTGGCACATCTGAAAACAGAGTTCAATTAGTTAAAGCTAATGTTGCTAATATAACTGCCAGTACTTTTCTAGTTGTTTGTTATTGTGTCATACACCACCTGTTACAAAGAACTTAGATGCTATATAATAATAGGAGAGGCAAAGTTCCATTCGTATGTCAGTACCAACTAATCATACACAATTTATCTGAATCTTACCATGAGTAGTATCAGAGGACTAGCCGTGTTAGTCTGGATCTGCAAGAGCAAGAGAGAGTCTTGTAGCACCTTATAGACTAACAGTTAGTCTATAAGGCGCTACAAGACTCTTTGTTGCTTTTACCATGAGTAACTCTTCAAGCTAGTGTCTTACATTTCTGAAAATTGTATAAAATTTTGAGTTTTGTTATGCTTCCCCTGCCTATTTTGATGCAAAATGCAGATTCACATCTCACAACTATGCGGCATATTATTTAAGATGTGAGTCTACTCTGAAGTCACTGCAAAAATGGCACTTTCTAACTTAATGGATATCTACTTTTGTTGATAAAACTTTTGTTAGTCGGGGTGTGAAAAAAATGCTCTTCCCCCCTCCCCCCAACCAGCATAAGTTTCATTGACAGAAGTGCTGGCATGGACAGCTCTATGTTGCCGGGAGGTGCTCTCCCACCGACATAGCTACTGCTGTATGCTGAGGGTGATTTAATCATGTTGACAGGAGAGCTCTCTCCTGTTGGCAAAGAGCAGCTACATGGGAGACCTTACAGCAGAGCAGCTACAGGGGTACAGCTGTTACGTCTCTAGCCTTATTCTTTGTCTATTTCGATCTGCAGACTGTAGTGCAAAATGTTTTTATTTGTTAAGTCTTTTATCACTGCGGGACCAGCACAATTAAAAGTCTGGTTGAATTCTATCCCTACTTTTGCATCACCAACATAAACTATACAAAGTCATTTATTTACGTGTTTAAAAATCAGTTGCGTACAATGAGTCTACACAAGTGCCTCTAAGAATCTCATTTATTAGTATGAATGTTAACGTGTAAAGGAAAGAATCCAGCTTTACTTTCAGATCCCAATTGAGATTGCAGAACATGTTTACATGTAAACTTTGATAAGAATCATTGAGGCATAGCAAACATGGAAACCCATTACTATATTTTTAATTACATTTCAAATCAGAACCATACTGCCATTCAGAAATCAACGAGAAATCTGATTAAATAGACAAAGGATCAGGTTTGACATGGCAATTCCTATGATTCAGGAAAGGTATTTCAAAATAAATGTTCTCATTGCTTAAAAATTCTTCAGCTCTAATAAAAGAAACTATCAAGAGTCATCTCTCTCAACAAGTATCAAAGGAAATTATGTTTCATATGAGTATGTGATAATGGATTCCAGAATGTGATCTTGTGGAATCCCAACTGATTTGTCTTTCAAGAATTTTTCAGATAAATTGAAAATAAAGGTGATGAAAGTCACTATGATAATGTTGACACTTTGTAGAAATGTGGATTCACATACAGTAGGTTTCTATTCAATGTAACAGAACAAAGGTGGGGCAGTGCAACTTTCACTCTTTTAAAAAGAAATGCATGTAGTTGTTTACGTCTTCAAAGAATTCCAGTTTGAATCTTGAAGATAAAAGTCTAATATCTGCTATCTATTTTTAAACTTATCCTTTCAGTGCATCATTAAATCTTAAAGAGTTTTAAGAATGAGGTACCAGTAAGAGGCTAGGATTGTGGACAGGGGACTCTAAGTCTCGATAAATGCTGTTTAGCAAGGAATATAGCAGAACTACAGGACAGAATAAGTTCATAGCTGAGAAAGTCCACGACCAAAAGATTTTCTTTCAGAGGCATTCACTGGCACAGGATCATCAATAAGAAGTAAATCTATGAAGTGAGCCAAAGTTTGGGCCTGAAGACTCAGGTGGGAGAGACGAGGAGGAGTGCTACAATATTTAAATTTGCATTAAAAAAAATCAAAATTGTATGTGACAGCTAACAGTAATGAAACTTCTCCCAAATTCTGGTAAAGGACTAATCTGGTATGTTGAACTGGTAGTACTCAGGAAGAAAAACAGATGAGGTATGCATCTGCTATTACAATGTGCTTCAAATGACAACTCTCTAAAACACAGGCACAGTTTATTTGTGCCTAAACTTATGAAGCAAAAAAGAAACACGTTGAGTTTTACTGGCACATAGATCTAAACAAAATATCAAATGCCTCAATAATTGTGCAAGCAACCATAAAAGAAAATCCACACTAAAAAAAGTACTAATTTGCCACTATGAGCAGGAGGTGTTTAATATATTTCAAATTATAGATTAAAAAACAATTAACATTTCCCACTAACTGCTCATAAATTCATAGGATTGGTTAGTCAATCCACACAATTACATGATGGAAGAACATTTTTAGGTCAGAAACATCTGGGTTATTATGACATTTCAATCAATTCACTATTGCAACTATTATGACCATGTTATAAGTAGAATTGACATGAAGTGTTATTACATCTAATCATTTCAACATGAATGTTCTACAGAATATAGGATAATATATGGATGCTGAAATGTCTCCCTCCTACAGATCTTTCAGCGTTGTCTGGATGACTGATTATGAGAGATCAATATTATTAACAGCCTTGAGTAACAAGCTTGCATGGATAGAACACTACATTTAATTATTGTACATTTGTCTCTAACTTTAATTTTGCTTTCTTTTTGTCTCAGGAAAATACAAAGGGTGCCATCTATATAATATCAATAGACTGTACTAAATCAATTTCAATTGACAACAATAATCTTCACTATTTGAGGAGATACAAAGGAAGAATGAAGAGGGAATCAAAATGGCTTGTGCGGGGATATACTGGCATAACTATGAAGGGGATCAGAATCAACACTTTAGCATCAGTCTCACATTCCTCACCTAGAAAACAGTGACAGTTGTGATAAAAACAGGAAGATCTGTAAGGCTCTGAAAGGAGTTCTGGGTGTTGGTAGGAATGTGCAATAAAATGGTTTGTTCCCTCTAGTTTTTTGTGTTACCATAAATCATGAGAACCAAAGCTCTCAATAGCTTTTTATACACGATTGCTGATCTAATATTCTATTTATGAGCATTTGCAAAACAACATACTTCATGTTGTATCTCTGTTATAAATTCTGTATAGTTGTACTGGTGCATAAAGAGCTTTCATCTTATCATGTGCTGATGTCTTTTTCTGTTGTAAATTACTAACTTCAGAGAAAAAAACAAAAAATGATTTAAGGTGGTGTTCTCATTTATCTTTAATTTCCGTATATTTTTTTGGGTCTTGGTTTGTAAAACATCCTGAGCTGTCAAGTCTTTAAAATAAAGTTTAATTAGTAAAAATATAGGAAAGTAAAATCTGCCATAGTACTATTATTGCTTCAATTTAAAGGTAAACAATGTTAAATAAGGTAACAGAGTCCTGTGGCACCTTAAAGACTAACTAAAGTATTGAAGCATAAGCTTTCGTGGGCTAATACCCACTTCGTCGGATGTTCGGATGAAGTAGGTATTAGCCCACGAAAGCTTATGCTTCAATACTTTAGTTAGTCTTTAAGGTGCCACAGGACTCTTTGTTACCTCTGCTATTCCAGACTAACACGGCTACCTCTCGGATTCTCAATGTTAAATAAGACTTATGTAAATTTACATTGTAAGTAAATGATACAATTTGTTGTAATATATATTTTTTCATTATCACTCAGGCTCAGCAATTGCTCTAGATCAGTTGTCCCCGAATGTTTTCAGTCATGCCCCTCTTGAGCGCTGTGACCAGGAGCCAGGGCTGCGGCTGAGCACGGGGTTGTGGCTGGGGCCAGGAACAGGGCTGGCCCAGAACATTCCTCCACATCCTCCACTTCAATAAGTGCAACCAAAATAATTATAGCGGTATAAATACTAAGATCTTAAATCTAATCTAAAAAAGGTAAAAAGAGGGAAAAGAGCACAATCTTAACTCAGCCTTGAGAGGGACACATCTTGTGAGAAGTACTGTGAGAAAAAGTCAAGCCCATTTTCCTCATTTTATGACTTGCTTATTAGCAACCAACCTGAGAAAGGGCATAAACAAAAGGGAAGTCCAAGGATCTTACAATTAAGTATAAGCCAAAGGAGGGGAAAAGGTTACATTGTTCACTTCATAAGAAATTACATTCTGTGATGTCTCGATGCCTGATTTAACTTTCTTTAGTAAACCCAGGAGGCAAAGGTCTTGCAATAATTTCACACAATATTTTTTCCTATCTTCAGCATAGGAAAAAAACAGAAAACTACATATGTTCTCTGGGTATATTCTCTGAAATGATCTAGTGGCAAGAAACTGTTTTTGAAATCATTGTCTAACTACGTCCCATTGGTAAATTGCTTCCTGAAAACCTATTGCAGTGAGGAAAAACAAACCAAAGTCAATTTACCTTTAAATTATACAATAAAATCTTGAGGTCACACTTCTGGTATTACAATTGTCACCATGGTGATTTTAATGTCACACACACAAAACTGAGTTTATTTCAAGGAAGATTAGAAAAACATGCAATTATTATTATTGTTTATATAAACCAAAAAATGGTTACCTACCTTCCGTAACAGTTGTTCTTTGAGATGTGTTGCTGATGTCCATTCCAAGTAGGTGGGTGTGCACCACGTGCACTATCATCAGAAAGTTTTTCCCCTAGCAGTGTTTTTCCCCAAGTCAGCTGTGGAGCCCACTGGTGTGGCTTCTTCATAGCTGTGTATATAGTCGACCTGCTGCCTCTTCAGTTCCGGATATTCTGACAGATGTGAGGCGGGTGGGTCTTTGAACAGACAGGAGCAACACATCTTCAAGAACAACAGGTATGAAAGGTAGGTAACCATTTTTTCTTTGAGTGATGGCTCATGTCAATTCCAAGTAGATGACTCCCAAGCAGTCTCAGGAGGGGTTGAAGTTCACCAAGTGTTAGGTTACACTACAAGGATTATAGCGCGTTTACCTATTGCGCTATATGGGACACGCTATAACCATAGCGCTATAAGATGGGACGCCGTGGCCACATTTGCTACAACTGCTGTGGCACAGGGAGTGGTGCATTATGGGCAGCTAACCCAGCATTCAGCTGGGTGCAACGTGCTTTGCAAAGGAGGGGGGTGAGGGGGAACGTGTACGGAGGGAGACAAGTTCATGCTGTCAGTGATTTCTCTCTACAGAAAAGTAGCAGGCTCTGAATTTCACTCACACAGCCCCATTGGTGAGCATTTTCACTGCTTAATTACTTGAGTTAAGAGCGGAGTTCTGTAAAGGAACTTCCGCATTCCTCCTTCCCTTTGCAAAACAACACAAAGACGTTAAATGCCTTAAATGGCTTGTTAATTGCCTTAAATGGCTCGGAGGCGTGCCAGAGATCCCTTATCGCGTAATGACTGATTACACTTGCCATAACACGCTACAGGGAATACGCAAAAGCTTTTATTCCTTTCGAAAAGGTGGTTTACAAATAGCACGATAAGCCCGTACTTTTAGCGCAAAATGTGCCTTGCCAATGTGTTCGTTTTGAGAGTTATAGCGCTCCTGGAGGCTTTATAGCGCTATAAAGCGCCAGTGTAACCAAGCTCCAAGTTGCAGATTGTTGCACTTCTCTACCAAATGAGACGACATCTCTAGCCTGTTGTGTGATGGCGTACCACAATGTAACGGTATGAACAGATGATCACATCGACACCCTGCGGATATCCTGAACTAGGAATGCTGCATAGGAAGCTTGCACTCTTGCGGAATGCGCTGTCAATGTTGGGGCTGGTATCTTTGCCGGGTCATAGCACATACTGATACAGGCCATGATCCAAGAAGAGATTTGTGGGTATGAGATCGGCAGGCCATTCATTCTTTCAGCAATGGCTTTGACATCCTAAACGGCTTTGTCCACCCAATGTAAAAAGCCAGTGCCCATTTAACAAAGGAATGGAACATGAGTTCCCTGTCATTAGCATGAGGCTTTCGGAACAACGTTGGTAGGAAGATGTCCTGATTTACATGAAATTGTGAGACGACTTTAGGGAGAAAGGCTGGGTGCTGCTGCAACTGCACCTTGCCTCCTGGGTTTACTAAAGAAAGTTAAACCAGGGAGCAATACCATGGCAGAGGTGATTGGCGCTGCATCATAGTAGGCTTGCCACTATGCCGAACTGGTGCCGACATCTGACCAGAAGGACCAATGAGGAAAGAAGATACTTGAATGTGTGTGTGTGTGTGTGTGTGTGTGTGTGTGTGTGTCTTTGTTATTCCCTCTCTAGCTGGAGAGGGAAACCAAGCAGATACAACAGGGGTCAGCAACCTTTCAGAAGTGGTGTGCAGAGTCTTCATTTATTCACTCTAATTTAAGGTTTTGTGTGCCAGTAATACATTTGAATGTTTTTAGAAAGTCTCTATAAGCCTATAACATACAACAAAACTGTTGTTGTAGGTAAACAAGGTTTTTTAAATGTTTAAGCAGCTTCATTTGAAAATTAAATTAAAATGCAGAGCCCCTCAGACTGGTGCCAAGGACCCAAGCAGTGTGAGTGCTGCTGAAAATCAGCTTGCATGCCACCTTTGGCACTCGTGCCACAGGTTGCCTATCCCTGAGGTACAACATCTCCTGCAAATATACCTGGAATAATAGGTCTAAAACCACTGAAATTGTAAGTAGGCAAGGAAATGTGTTCTCTTTGTTTTGGCTTGTGAATTTTCCTATGCTACAGAGGTACCTTTATTGCTATTTTTGTAACAGTGAACTGAGCCAGAGGGGAATCCTCTGTGTTCTGAATCTTTTTATTTACCCTGTAAAGTTACCTTCCATCCTGATTTTGCAGGTGCGATTCTTTTACTTCTTCTTTATAAATAAAGTTCTTCTTTTAAGAACCTGATTGATTTTCAGTGTCCTAAAGACAAAGGGTCTGATCTGTGCTCACATTCCTAACCAATTGGTTTGTATATAATTCTCAAGCCTCCCCAGAAAGGGGGTGAAGGAGCTTTGGGGACATATCGGGGGGGGGGGGGAGGGGAAGGAGGGGAGGGAGGAAATAGGTATTTCAAAGTTACCCTTCCCTGAAATTTTGTGTAAAACACTTAGTGGTGGCAGCAATACTGTTCAAAGACAATGAAAGGACTTTGTGCCTTGGGGAAGTTTTAACCTAAGTTGGTAAAATAGGGGGTCTTTCATGCAGGTTCTCACATCTGTACCCCAGAGTTCAAAGTGGGGAGGGTTGTACCCTGACAGGCTGTTTTATACAGGAGGTCAGATTCAATCATTATAATCTATAATCTTCTGATTTTAAAATCTGTGAAGATTTCCACCCACTTTCACTGCCTAAGATTGATAAGAAGTAGACCATAACACACCACAGGACTAACCTTCCTTGTTTTAGGAAGGGAAGCTCCCATATGCACTGAAGAAAGCGAATAGGGGGAAAAAAAAAAAAGATTGTTTTGACAAGTTTGCCTAAACAGAGAGGAGCTTCAAAAAGAAAAACAAACAAACAATCTTCAAACTTAGACATCACAGTATAATTGTCACAGGCATTATCAGCTATGAAGAATAAATCTCTAAAGTACATAATGGAATAATTGCAGATAAGACCCAATATACAAAAAAGCATCTTTTACAGTTTCACTTTTCTCTCAAGAAAATTCAGAGGCACAAGAAACTACCATACAGACAAAATTAGAAATAGTTTCAAATTGGAATACACTTTACAAAAATAAAAGGTAACACACAAGCGTAAGAAAAAGTATAACAAAAACATAATAAATACATTACTTTGAACAAGATTCTTTCAACAGATACATAGTATTTGTGTTATCAAGGTTAATATTCAGTGGACTTTAGAATAGGTAGTAAATTATGAGAGAATGCTAGGAAAATAATTTGCTTTTTTAAAACATGAGATGAAAAGTTTACATAGAAAAAGATTGTACCTGCTGATCTCCAAGGAAATGACTTCTCAGTAGAGCTATAGAAAAAGGGGAAAAAAAAGTTATATTTATTTCCTTTATCACTAAGGTTAAATAGGGGGCTATTTTGGATTTTAAAATTAAACATTTTTTCTTAATATGACACTATTCAAAAAAACAGCAAAGAATAAAAAAATCCTCAGATCCTTCTCAAGTAAATGTTACTAATGTAGTGCTTTCTATTCTGCATAATGCAACATTCAGAATAATTTTGAGTTATACTCGATTGGATTAATCATAGGAAATGCCTCTAAGTATTTCACAACACAAAGTGTCATTAAACCTATCTGCAATAGGATTGATAAGTGCATGACTCGTGATATACACTGCATGCCTGAGGTGTGACATCATCAATATAATGCTGTAAAACATTTTGCAAGATCTTGTATGAAGGACACTATACTGAAATAAATTACAAATAACAAAGGATGATGAAAATTTTAGTGGATGTAGTCTATGTAATATTTTCCAAAGCAGTTTTTTGATGTCTAGCACATTACGATGAAAAGTAAAATGCTAGTTATATAACTGAATATGCATGTTCTTGAAGGTGAAGACAGAAAAAACAAATTTGAGATGCTAAAGGAAATTTATTTATGACCATTTAGACTCTTTCCTTCCCCCACCACCACATTAACATTTTCAGATGTTAATATATATTTGACTACTACTGCATTTGCAGGTGGATGAGAAATTCCACGCACTAGATACAACTGAAAATCTTAAAAAACAGTCCAGGCAGATGATAGATGTAAATGATAGATTTAGTAGGGTATTGCAAAATAGTCCAAAATACCCTTAGGCTTGAAGACAAAGATTCTCCCTAACATCAGTTTTCCATAATATTCTAGAAAAACAGGAAAATGGAAAGCTGGTCAGAATATTTCTGTTACATCATGCTACTTCTAAATTGGCTCTTTTTTCCCTTACAACTCATCACCTCTGCCTCATTACACAACAAAATCTCAGCAGCTCAGTTTGAATTGAGAAGCTAGCTGGTTATCTTTCAAAGTAAGCAGGTATACAGGACTTTCTTGGTTCTCTTGTGAAGAAATACTGCCATTCATACTCAACTTATGTTCTGTGTCACAAATGGGAACTATAATTAGAAACAAGTCTAACCAAAACCAGGATTCAAATCTGGGTCTCAAGAAGACGAATACTCTATCTGCTTTTTTTTACTACTAGTCCCTCAGTCCACAGTAAGTAATTTCTTGTACTTCTTGGGGGTATCCAAGCCCATGTTGTGTTAACCCTTACTTTTAGTATTTTACAAAATGCCAAAAAATTGCATTAGATTGAAATTTAGCACGTAAGGAGTGATCTGGGATGGAAGATTGCCAGATATTCTTTTCAGTCATTTGATGCTACAATAATAGAAGTTTAGGTTAACATGTTTATTCAAGCTGCTCACTTGCCTTACACCTTTATTGACACTATACCCTATTTTCTATAAAGGCTATGAAGAAAGAAGTGGTCCAACATAGCCTGCTGGGTATCTGAGCTCTTGTAGACATTTCATGTTGCCTGAAAGGCAGCATTATGCCAGAATTAAATTGGGATCAAAAGGCTGGGTACACCAAATTTAGATATGACAATCAGTCACCTTATACCACCACTGCTACATGAGCTTAGCTGTCAGAAAGCGCGAAGATACTGTTCTTTTCACAAACACTCCTTCCCCTGCTTGCAATTGCCATCTTTATCCTAATTCCAACTCATTTGTCTAAAGCCCCTTTATTCTAACAATATGAAAAGTACACTGCTATCTCACTTTAAAAATAATTACCACGAATAGTTTTTCCACAGACAAGGAACTGAATCCTTTCACTTTAAATCAGAATTAAGGGCATGTCAATTCTGAATATGACCTATGGGTTATGCACAAGTTCAGAGTGTTTCTTTATGTAGATGTTGTGCCTAGACACAATAGATGTATAAGTCAGCAAAGTAAACTGTAGTCAACCCTGCTGGCTTTTAGCCTGCAAACTAAACTTTACAGCTGTATTTGAGTGAAAACATTAAAATGATTTTCAAAAGAACAAACATGAAAATCCACATTAAAATTCTGATTGAGTTAAGTTTAATACACATGTGCAGGGTGAATAGATTTGTATTATCCAGGATTGAATGCTGAAATCTAATCTTTCTACATGCGTTTGCTCTTTACTGTACACACTCACGTGGATTTATTGAGTTCTGTATCATTCATTGTCCTCAGCCTACACTCCAACACTTGCCTTCATCAAAACTCTAAGAAATATAAAGAAGTTATTCAGAATGACAGACATTGTAGTTACCAGTGTCATAATCCTAATATTTCCCTAAACATCAGAATACATCCAACCTATCAGGATTCTCATTTTCCTACTGTAGATTAAAGCAGGTTTAGCCCTATATATTGGGATCAAGCTGATCATATTGTGGTGGTGGGCATGGGTGAAAAATGCTCAACAGAAAGCTGGGCCCTTGTATACACAAGGTCGTGAAAGTGAATTCCCCTCTCCCCCTGATGAGTTCCTGGATAACTGGGTTCTCTGCATCTGTAGGATTTGTGAGAATCTAAGGGCTTGTCTGCACATAAAACACTGCAGTGGCATTTAAAAAGAATCCTTAAAAAGAGGACACTACTATGGAGCCAAGCCTGGTTCTGTCACCATCCTCCAGGCGCATCGGGTTCACACCTGACAAGACTCGGCTCTATCCTCGTGTCCAGGCCACCACAATTATCATGGAATCCATTGTCCTTTTTACAGGGGAGTACGTTACATATGTAAATCTGATGCAGATAAAGAGAAAAACAGAGTCCTGCAATATACTCTTGGTGTGTTTGCTGTGGGGACTGACTCTAGGACCTCAGGATCTGAAAGTATGAGCACTTATTGGTGGAACCAAAGGACCAGATCCATTGACACTGGATGTGAAATTTTACCAGTGATGTTGCGTCTTTGCTTACCCAACATTTGCAAAATAATGGCCATGGGGAGAACTGTGAAGCAATTAAATGTACATTACAACATGCCTACAGATCATTGGTTGGAGAGAGAAATCCATTTGCATCCTGAAATTCTTTCTGAACACTTAATTAAAAAAAAAGAAAAAAGCAAACTATGTTTTTCATAAGTGCCCTAATTTAGAAAACAGAAAAATGCTGTTTCTCTCCACCAATCTTGTCATTTTCCATTTGGCATTAAGATATGTAGTGTTTGGAAACTTAGTTTACTTACTTATTTACTTCTGTAGGCCCTGTCCTCCATCTGACTCCCCTCTACTATTATCCTCACTTATTGAAATTTAGGATTGTAAAGCACTGTGGGGCAGAAATTGTGTATTGCCACTTGTTTCTGTAATGTCCTTAGTCTAGTTTTAGGTACTATAAAAACAATAATTTGTTTATGCAGCAGCATTGATGAAGTCAGCACAACTGGAAAGGAGTGATGGTTCATTGAGTAATACTGCTTTGCAGTAAAGCATAACTTACTTTCGTGTCTATATAACCGGTTGCTATTTGGTTTTGTGTTTAATATTTAAGAAAAGAAGAATTATATTTCAAACATATCTGGAATCCAAAAGACACATTCCCCTGTAAATAGAGCTAAAATACGGATTTGGAAACTACCATAAACTATGTGACCATGTCCCTTAACTTGTAGCATCTGATTCTGGATTTAAAATTTGCAGCCCACACATCAACATGGCTTGAGATTAGAACTACAGTGAAACCTCGATTTAACGGACCTCCATTTAACAGACTTCAGATGCAACGGGCAAATTTTTTCAGAAAGTCTGATGCATCCGAAATCCGTTTGTGGAGGATTCCACTGGGGTTTGAGCCGGGGGCGGGCTGCCACCCGGCCCCCACCACCATTCACCCTCCTTGGAGGGTCCCGGGAGCCGGGACCCTGCGGGCTCTCTGCCCGCTCGCAGCAGCCGCCGCGGTTTGAGCTGGGGGCGGGCTGCTGCCTGGCCTCCGGCACCATGCTGGATACGCGGAGGGTCCCGGGAGCCGGGACCCTGCGGGCTCTGAGCCCGCGCACCGCAGCCGCCGCCGTTTGAGCCGGGGGCGGGCTGCTGCCCGGCCCCCAGCACCATTCACCCTCCTTGGAGGGTCCCGGGAGCTGGGACCCTGCTGCCTGGCCCCCGGCACCATGCTGGGTACGCGGAGGGTCCCGGGAGCCGGGACCCTGCGGGCTCTCTGCCCGCGCGCAGCGGCCGCCCGGCCCCCAGCACCATGCAGGCTCCTTGGAGGGTCCCGGGAGCTGGGACCCTGCGGGCTCTCTGCCCGCTCGCAGCGGCCGCTGCGGTTTGAGCCGGGGGCGGGCGGGCTGACAGCTCCCGCCCGGGTCCCAGCAGCCGGGGACCCCGGCGGGCGGGCTGCTAACTACCGCCGGGTCCCAGCAGCCGGGACCCGGGCGGGCGGGTTGACGGTAAAACCTTGATATAACGGACTAATTCGGGCGAGGGGGTGTCCATTAAATCCGAAAGTCCTGTTATTTAATAATTTAAAAAAAATATTTAATAACGGACTTTCGGATTTAACGGACACCCCCTCGCCCGAATTAGTCCGTTAAATCAAGGTTTCACTGTACTGGTTCTTGCCTAGAGTAAGGCCCCATTTACACAGCTCTAGCCGTGTAGAGGGGCCTCAAAGTATGTGTACATTTAATACAAAAGAGATCAAGTAGTTTCTTTGTTTTAAATACAAAAGAATGTGTGGAAACCTACATTATATGCTGTAATAATACTGAGCATCCTGTGTTTTACAAACTGGACATATTTTCCATGCAGATTTAGCACATCCATTTTAATATTTTTTTATTTTAGTTTTTCATGGACATCCTATTATTTATAACATATTCCATCAATATATAGTTTTTAAAACGCACCATTAGAGAAAGTAAGGCTTACTTATGACTAGTGTTCAGAACTCAACTTTTGAAGGCTGTATTCAAAAAATCACCTACATTTACATGAGAATGCCCAGTAAATATATAGAATAAATTTTAAAAAACCAAACACACAAAACTAAAATATCCTCTGCCAATACATGTTAAACAAAATGACAAATAACACAGTTGCAATATATTTAAAATGTAATAGTCTAAATTACGTGAAGGGGTGCCAAATTTTATTTTTTGGCAGCCCTGAACTTCATGACAACGGGTTAACAGTGAGGTTGCTTCCAGAATCTACACTAGGAACTGTTTTAAATATTTTTATTAATGATCTGGAAAAGAAGTGAACAGTGAGGTAACAATCTGCAGATGAGATTATTTAGATTAAGAACTTCAGCGGGACCTAAGAAAGCTAGAGGAGTCGGCAGCATACTGGCAGATGAAATTCAGTGTCAACAATCACAGGATAATGCACAATGGAAGGAATAAATGTGAACAACTCATACAATGGACTAGATTTTAAATTTACAGTAACCACTCAGAAAACAGACATGGGCATCATTCTGCCATGGTTATTATGATTCACTATTTGTATTCGTAACAGTGGTTTGATGACCTCAATCAAAATCCAGGTTCTGCTGTGTTAAGCACTATCCTATATAATAATCGGCTAGGGAAGGTGTGTGAATCTGTCATGCGCAGTAGAGACAGCCCAGACGAACGGCATGCTGGAAGGTGTAGCATGCTGGGAGGTGTAGTTCGGCAGCACAACATGGCTGCCGCGTGTGTGCTGCCACGAGGGAAGCAGGGTCTGGATCAGGGGCTCGGGGAGCGCGGGCAGGAGGGTGGCTGGGCGCAGGAGGTGCAGGCAGGGGGCTCTGGCCGGGCGCGGGAAGGGGCGCTGGGCCAGCGGGGCGGAGGCGCCCGGGCCCGGCCCGGCCAGCTGCACCCAGCCTATCCACAGCGGGGCGCCCTCCCCAAAGCGGGGCTTTCCCATTGCTCACCGGGGCCCGCAGCCAACGAGGCGGAGGCAGCCGGCGGAGCTGGGGAATTCCAGAGCCGTCGCCGCCTCCCTGCTGGGGCCGTGGGGGAGCGAGCCCAGCGTGGGGAGCCGAGCACCAGGCCCCGCCATGCCTAGGGGACGGCACCGCGACTGGAGGAGCGGGCTCTCCCGAGGGGTGAGGGGCTCGGCGCTGCAGGCGGGGAGGAAAGAGGGGCACGGAGCTGTAGGGCTGCTCTCCGGGGCAGGGGCGGCTCCTGCCAGCATTGGGGAGGGTCAGTGGGGGTTGCCGCTTGGCCCAGGGGGACCCGTAGGCCTGGGGGGCAGAGGTGAGCGACCCGTCAGCGAGGGGATGAGGAAGGGCCGGTGGGGAGGGGGGAAGAGAGCTGAGCGAGTGGGGGGGCGTTGGAGGGGGGGAAAAGCTGAGCGAGTGGGGGTGGGGCCGCCCACGAGCCGTTTCCATTGGCCCGTGTCCACGGGCTTTTACACTAGTACAAACATATAAGAGGAGACAGGCCACAGAAAAATGCTGCTCAATTTGTAGATATATATTAGGCTGTAGAAAGAATGGAATGGAATAAGAAAAGAACACTGAAGATTTTACAATGGCATTACATAAATCAATGGTACACATTCTCTGTGAGGGTTCCCTCCCCACTCTGAGGTACAGATGTGGGGACCTGCCTAAAATACCCCCTAAGCATATTTCTACCAGTTTAGGTTAAAAACTTCTCCAAGGCACAAATCCTTTCCTTGCATGGTATTCTTACTACCACCAAGTGATTTAGACAAAATTTCAGGGGAGTCCTTATTCCCTGAAAATATTCCCCCAAATCCCTCGGGAGACTTGAGAATAATATACTAACCAATGGTTACAATGTGAGCACAGACCAAACCCCTTGGTTTTTAGAACACTGAAAATCATTCAGGTTCTTAAAAGATTAATTTTATTATAAAGAAAAAAGTAAAAGAATCACACCTGCAAAATCAGGATGGAAAGTAACTTTATAGGGTAAATAAAAAGGATTTAATACACAGAGGATTCCCCTCTGATTCTGCTTTCCAGTTACAAAACAGGAATGAAATTACCTCTTAGCATAGGGAAAATTCACAAGCTAAAACAAAAGATAATCTAATGCATTTCCTTGCCCTTACTTACAATATCTGTAATTCTGAAATTCTGTACAATGTCTGTAATTCAAATCTCCTCCATCCAGATTTGAAAGTATCTTCTTTCCTTATGGTCCTTTCATCAGGTGCCAACCAGATTATTTGAGCTTCTTAACCCCTTAGAGGTAAAGATTCAGCACAGCTGCTCAGGAGGGATTTTATGCTACCCTTAGCTGTATGTTTCTGACACTCTCCCATAGAATATGGATTCAATATTGGTCATCCTATTTATTAAAAATGTATCTGGGGTGTAAGGGGTCTAGAGATGGGAGACAAAAATAAGAAACTGCCACATGAAAAGACATTAAAAGAATAAGAACTGTTTGTCTTAGTGATGCAATATAGAAAAGTGACAAAGGAACACAAAGCAATTAATGCTACAGGAAAAGGTAAATTGGATGCCATCTATTCTTAATACAAGAAGAAGGTATTCAATGAAATTTAAAATCAAAAGAAACTTTACATCATATGTAGTTAATTTGTGGAACTCACTGTCACAAGCTATTATTGAATCCTAGTTTAGCAAGATTTTAATAATTATTTGGAAAATTGGAACATTCACAGTTACTTTAGATCAGGCCTTCACAACTCAGAAAGCAGTGAGGGCCGTATTACTGAAAAAAAAACCCAGCTGCAGGCTGAAAAGCCCCGCCCACATCTGCTCCCCTCCCCCCCCCCCCCCGTTTGGCTTGCCCCACCCCTACTGACCCCCGCGGGCCACACAGTAAGCCCGTGTGGGCCACATGTGGTCCCCAGGCCGCCTGTTGTGCAGGTCTGCTTTAGATACATTAACCAGCTTAAATAAGGGATTATAAACCCTCAAATGTATCAACCTCTAAATAATGGAGATTCAGGAAAGTCATTCCATAATTGTCCACTACAGGGTTTCTAGCATGTTCTTCTGAAATATCTTGTTCTGGTCAATGTGAGAGAATACTGGACTAGATAAACACCTATTGGACCCAATATGGGAAGTCCTTTATTGCTACCAACTGTTTTCCCCAATGCCACATTGGAGCCTCCACATTTATTTGAGAAATAAAATTTGCATAATTTTAAATTATTGTGTTCAGAATTTTTTGGCACAGAATGCCCTCAGCAGTAAACTTCATCCTGAATTAATATAGAAATTAAATAATTATACTTTTAGATAGCTAGAACCTTTGAGGAAATCAGAGCACCTGATATGCATGAATGCCTCTTTCAGGCAAAGACATCTTGCTGCATGCAGTGGAATGTCCTACACCAGCTAGGAAGGGACAATCAGGTGAAGTCAGGAATTCTTTGCATGCTACTGCTTCTCATATGGACCAAAATTCCCTTGACTTTGCCTTGCAGTCTGCTTGCTCTCACCTATGTTGCTCAACACATTGATACTCTTAGAGAAATTATACCATTAACACACACATATTTTATAAATGAAGAGTATCTTGTTTGTTTCTTTTATAGGAAAATGTTGAATACTCAATTGATGGTATGTAATTTAGTGAATTAATCTGGAAAAAAAATTAAACAATAAATCTGCACATTATATTTTATTTATATTGTGGAAAAGGAAACGAACTATTACACACAGCAGAGAAAACAAACTATTCTAGTAGTTATGAAAATCATTCAATTTAAAATAAAAATTCTTCATATAGCCCCTGTATTAGATTGTTAGATTTAGCTTGAATGCTTCAGTTTAAATAGGAATGCTGGCTGAATTTCCGTCAGCATAAATGCCCTACAGGGCTTTTAGATACACATTTTTAATTCCAGCTACATGGAAACAGTAACTAGTGAGGGGAGGGAAATGAGCTGACTACATGATGCAACAGGTTAATGCAACTAGCCTTCAACCTGGCGGGACAGAAGCCTGTTTAATAAAAAATTAATTCTCTCTTCCTAGTACGTATAGACTTCCGTCTGCATCACAGAATTATCACACAATCTGATAAAGCTCACAGGCTCTGCTCAGGAGAAGCCCAGGGCAGAATTTGCAGTAGTAATGCAGGTTAGAAGTGAGGTGCATTGATAGATGTATGATTATGGAAAGCTGAATATCCTATCTGCTGATGTACTGAAACAGTCTTTAAAGAACAAACAGGTATACTGAAAAGCTTATTACTATTTTTCTCAAATCCATCATTTACAATATATTTCAATATTTTGTATTACTGATTTACACCATCAAAAACAATTTTGCTTTACCATTTCTGTCTCTAAGGCTGTCTCTCCACACCAGAGCCTAAGCCAGCAAAGCTTTGTAGGCACAGCCTAGTAAAAACACAATGTAAGCGGACAGGAGTTCCTCTGTCAGCACAGTAATACCAGCCAACCAACATTAGGTAAGCAGACAGAAGCACTCTTCTGCTGGCATAGACTGATCTGTACGGGATGGGATGGGATGGGATGGGACAGGACGGGCTGGGGTGGGCAGAAGGGGCCATGTTCCCTCTAATTTTTCCCACCGCTGTGTGGAATGAATTTTGTTATGTGCACCAATATGGAGGTGATGTGTGAAACATCAAACACATCACCTCCATATTGGTGCACATAACAAAATTCTTGTGGTGGGGATGGGGCTGAGGGGTTTAGAGTGTGGGAGGGGGCTCAAGGCTGGGGTAGAGGGTTGGAGCTTAGGGGTGTGAGGCTCTTAGGGGTGTGAGGCTCCAGCTGGGGATGCAGGCTCTGAGGTGGTGCCAGGGATGAGAGGCTCGGGCAAAGGGTTGGGGTGCAGCGGGGTGTGGGCTCTGGGGTGAGGGCTGGAGGTTTGGGGTGCAGGAGGGTGCTCCAGGGTGAGGCATGGAAGAGGATTTCCCCTCCCACCTCCCCCCCCCCCACAGCATCACCTGGGCTGGGTGGGAAAGGTGCCTCTCCCCACCGGGGCAGCTCCACAGTGGAGGCTGCAGGATAGGTGCCCTTCCTCCAGCCCCAGCCGGTCTGGGCTGGGACTGGTCAAGGCACCCTGGCCATGCCTGGGTCTAGACCAGCCCACGCTGCACTAGCTGCGGCTGGGTTCTGGCTCCTGTGTCAGCTTTGGGCCACAGCAGAGTTTGGGACCCATGGAGGACCACCAAGGCCATGGCAGGTCCGGGTGCCCTGGCTGCAGCAGGTTGGGCTGGGGAGGGGGAGGGGGGGGGGGGGGGAGGTTCGTCCTCCCCAGGCAGGTCCCCGCCTGGGTATATATAAACTATGGCAGAGGAAACTTTTTGATATGCAAGTGACACAATACTAATAGATTGTGGCTCTGAGATGCAGCTGAAATAGGGCTGCTCCTCTTTGTCACATCACTGAGACTCATGCCTGGTCTACACCACAAAATTAGGTTGCATTGACCTAGTTGTGCATGTATCTACACTTAAATTTGTCTCCCATGATGTAAGTGCCCTGTTACGACAATGCACCATCATCTCCCCAAGTGGCACTGAGGCATAGTCAACGTACTGAGGTTGACGCAGAAGGAGAGCTGACACTATATTACTTATGTTTACTCTAACAGTCCTCCAAAGGCTGCCACACAATACCAGACACTGAATACACTGGTCACCCTTGTGAAATCAACTGCTCAGTGGGTCACAATGACTAGAAGGCCCCCTCTCCTTTAAAGCCCTTAAAATATTTCAATTGCCTTTTCCTGGTTGCCCAGTGTGGCGAAAACATCAAGAAGTTCTCCATTGTTGTGCGCAGCTGCCCACGCAGGCTCCAGTTGCTCTTGGCCTGGAGTGCATAGGAGATATTAGATCTCCTGGGCCCGGGGGGAAAAGAGATGGTCTGGCCTCCCGAGCTACCTGCTGGGGAGGCTAGCTCCACCCCAGCTGACCCCCCTCACCTGCAGCCTCAGTGCGCCACATGAGCAGTGCTCTGGGGGGCAGGTCTGTGTGCTCCATAGGATCAGCGTGGTAGCCAGACACACTGTTCTGAATGGCATGGTAAGGGGACCGGGGGGTGCGGCCAGAGGGTTGGATAAAGGCCAGAAGGTCTCGGGGGGCAGTCAGGGGATGGGGAATGGGAAGGTTGGATAGAGCATGGGAGCCCCAGAGGGCCTTCGGGGGTGGGGGTGTGATTAGGTGTTGGGGCAGTCAGAGGACAGGAGCAGGGGGGCTGGATAGGGAATGGGGTCCTGGGGGGTGATTAGGGGCAGGATCTCTGGAGGGAATATCAGGGGACAAGG
Source organism: Sternotherus odoratus (assembly GCA_032164245.1). Lineage (NCBI taxonomy): Eukaryota > Metazoa > Chordata > Testudines > Kinosternidae > Sternotherus > Sternotherus odoratus. Next base: position 37,897,743 of record JAVMKO010000011.1, read on the forward strand.
AGCAGGAGGGCTTAGATAGGAGGTGGGGTCTTGGTGGGGGTGATTAGGGACTGGGGTCTCTGGAGGAAGTAGTCAGGTGAGAGACAGGGGGCAGGAAGTACGATAGGGGGCAGGCTGTTTGGGGAGGCACAGCCTTCCCTACCCAGCCCTCCATATGATTTTGAACCCTGATGTGGCCCTCGGGCAAAAGTTTGCCCACCCTGCTCTAAACCATACAGCTCTGTGAGTTCTTCTGATAGAAATTGTGTCTGGCTGTTTAAACTCTGCAGACAGCCACTACTCCACCTCCACATAGACAGTAACTTTTCCCCTTTGCTTTACAGATATTATGAAGTACGCAGCAGGCAGTATAACCATTGGGATTTTTTTCCCCCACTGAGATCCAATCTTGTGAGTAAATAATGTCATCAGCCTTTCAATCTATTAAAAGCACATTCAACTGTCATTCTGCACCTGCTGAGCCAGTAGTTGAATTTTTCCTGGAGTTGCAAGTTTCCACAATGCAATGGCTGCTTGCTTCTCCACTACCACTGTAACTCTCATTTGGGTGTCCCTGTGCTGGAGGATTGGGGCCAGTTCAGTACGCAGAGCCAGGAATGTGGCCTTGAGCAGCTGAAAGTTCTGTAACTACTGCAAGTCATCGCAAGCCTGCATTACATGATCTCACTAGTCAATGCTTGTTTCTTGATCCCAGATACAGCTGTTCTGTGAATCCCAACAACCTTGAATTGGGTCTCACTGCGTTTCACAGGAATCTCCCCTCCAAGAAACATGCTCCCAACTGGTTTTGATCTTATGGCTCTGCAAATAGCAGAGGATTATGCACCCTGGGCTTGCAATATTTATGACAATAATGCAAAGCTGTGCAGGCTCCATGCATCTGTCAGAAATGGTGAATAGAAAGGAATGCTGCACCAGTTCTTGGTTTTTTAAAAAAAAGGCACAACAGTTATGGGATATAGATGACATTATGGGATGGAGATGGTTGCATGCTAGAAAGCTGACCTTTTCTCCCAGTCACCCCATGTGACTTGTTTCTGCCCCACCAACTTTAATCTCTTCTTCTTGCTTTTCTGCATGACCAGAATTTTACAGCCTCAGTGTACAACAATACTGATTTATGTAGAAATATTTGTTAGTTATATATCTGTTTTAAGACGAGTTTATTGCCAATGACCAATTTAAAAGAAATGACACAGTAATATACATAGGTTTATAAGGAGCTAATTAGAAAAAGTGTAACTGGAAGATGGTATTTAATATAGCAAAAATGTGAAATATTTGTCTTGGTCACTTCAGGACACCGATAATTTTCTTAAGCTTAATAAAATTGCATTTTACTGACACATTAGTACAGAATTATTAGTATAGAAGAATTAACTAAACAGTGATGCTCTTAATTGGTGGCTGGACTATCTGAGTAACTATATTTAAATCACAAACTCAAGATACAAAGGCAGCAGCTCTCGAAAGTGAACAAAAATTGGGCAATAAAGACTAAGCTAATCTTGTCTAAGCTAAAAAATGCTGCTTGTGTAAACCACACACCTCCTGGGTGTAGTGTTCTGTTCCATCAAGTGGCACCAAGACCACTTAGAGCGAGAGAGAAGAGTCTGCTCTACAGCCTTAACTAACAGCTCTTAGCTCATGAGGTAGAGGCTCATGCACTAAGCTTCAGAGGTCTCTGGTTTGATCCTGCCCACCAACGACAGTGTCGGTTGGCGTTACACTTGCATCTCATGAAGCTGCAGCATGTTCTCAATTTCATTCAATGCGTGATAGCAGAGAATAAATGAACCAAAGAGATGGATCTCATAGGCACTAAGATGTAACATCCAACTCCTAATTTTTATCCAAATGTCCCTTGTGAGCTGTAACATAGCATTTCACTCTAGCAGAGGATTACCCCTCCATCAGTGTCCAGTGCAATTGTAAAAACAAGAAGAAAAGGGGTCAGAATGAAGCTTGGTGTTTATGTAAATGTAAATTTAAGAACAACACTCCTCTGATTTGATATCCATAACTGCCTATGAAAGCTCCTTGGGGTATACCCTTGGACAGATGATCTTGGATTCCATACTGTGAAAATATGAATCCAAAAATCTTTGGACTACTATTGAATAAAGGGTTTTTTTTGTAAAGCATCAAATATTTCAAATCAGACTTCATAAGACTCAAAAAATGTGTACAGTACCTTTACGGTTAGCTATGAAAAAAAAGCACAAATACTCCCAGAAAATGTATGTGCTTGAAGATTTTTACTACACTCATTACAGTAAACCCTTGATTTAACGGACCTCGATTTAACGGACTTCGGATGCAACGGACAAAATTTCTGAGCAAGTCTGATGCATTCCTGATCCATTTCTGGCGGGCTGGCTGCCGGCTCCCGGCTGCCGCCCGGGTCCAGGCAGCGGGCAGGCTGGCTGCTGGCTCCTGGCTGCCGCCCGGGTCCAGGCAGCGGGCAGGTTGGCTTGCGGGAGCCGGGACCAGTGCGGGCTGGCTGCCAGTTCCCGGCTACCGCCGGGGTCCCAGCAGCGAGCGGGCTGCAGAGCTGCCACTCCGACCCTGTGGCGGGTGGGCTGCTGCTCCGACAGCTCTTTTTTTATTATTATTAAATAACGGACTTTTGGATTTAACGGACACCCCCTCGCCCGAATTAGTCCATTAAATGGAGGTTTTACTGTATTTACATATACCCAAAATAAGACAATCTGGTTTAATTTAAGAGCTAATTTTTCCCCCTAAGCCTCATTAGCTTAATTATGTAAATGATCATTTATTAACCACAATGGAAAGAACCAAAAGATAAATAAAACTGCATTTATGTCTAATACAGAATGCGATTTCCTATCTGATAGGCGACAGTGCGAGATAGAAATATATTACCCTTGTGTCACTGCATAAAGAATACCACGTCAGTTCAACACCTGCACTGACATCCTGATTATTTTGGATGTAATGAAGGTATGGACTGTTTTTCTACAAAACTCTTATTAAAGGCTGGAGCCTTAAATGTTTAAGTGGCCTTACCTGTCTAAGAGATAATGTATTTCCCTTTGAAATGGAATGGCAGCTGAGGTGAACTTGGACTTTAATGAGCGGTAACTGGAGGTAGGCCATTTTGAATGGGGGACCCTTAGAACTCATTCCTTCATGTTTAGCTTATAAGACAGAGCAAAGACCCAGCTCTTTTTTGTTTTGTTTTGTTTAAGTGTGCACATGCAAGAGAGAGAGACTGAAAAACAGATGGGGAAGGTTGAAAAAGATATATATTTCCACATGCAAAGTGCTTTTGTATGCATCAAAGCCTTAGTAGAATTTTTTTTTAATTTGTTAGTAACAATATTGTCAAAATGACAGAGGTGCAGTACTTCAAATATGAAATAAGAGATGATCTAAAATGAGCTGTGTAATTGGTCTTACATTGGGAGAGGTGTTCTTGGCAGGCACAAGAACAATTTGGAAAGGCCATAGATAGGGGACCATATTTCCCTATTCTGAAAAAAGGGACACCGGGTAAGTGGCAACACCAGGTGGCCTGAGCCCTACCATGTATCATGACTTTTTTTGCAACAATGGACATTTGTCCCATTTGCTCTTACCCGAATGATCTCTCAGGGAAAGAACAATGAGACAAATACCAAGTTTTGTGGAAAAAAAGTCATGATATCCGAGACAGAGCTTAAAAAGGAGACTGTTCTGGCCAAATCTAGATTTATGATCACCTTAGCCAAAAGGAGATCACACCAAATCATAACTGAAGTCACTGTTTGAAGAGTAGAGAAATACAAAGATGAATTCAAAACAAACAGTAATAGGTGTTAAGAAGATGCTCTCTAGGTGAGTGTTAATTATTAGGTTCATTGTAACCGGAAGTCCAAGTACAGACATTTAATGAAAGAGCACATTAAGAGCCTTAATAGTGAGTGTTGAATGTAACAGTTTCAAAGGCTGCCAATCACCTAATTTTCTGTAGGACGTGTAATTACACACACATATTTATAACCAAAAACATTTCTGATTACTAAAAAAGTGTAATTACTGCAATTCTTCTATATACAGAATGATTTTTTTTTTGTAAAAGATGACTGACAATTATTGATACATTGTGTCAAATATACAGGATGATGTTTTTACACTAAAAATATTCAAAAATATACATATACAAGGAATTTTCAAAAACAAAATGCAAAGAATATATTTTTAAAAAGCTGAATAAAACTAGATAACCTAATTCAGAAAAAACGTTGCAACACTCTTACTGTACTGTATGTGAGCATGCGGTCTAGATTTGTGTTGAAATAGCACCCTAACTTGATTGCAAATATTTATAAATTAAAGTACTCCCTGTTGGACAATTTCTGAGAAGTATTTAAAAAACACAAAGTACAGATATTATGTCTTCATAAATTATATCAATAGTTACTGGAACCATTAGTTTACGGATTTGTTGCAAATAAATAAGTTAGCATAATTGCTTTTTCAAGTGCATAAAATCAATTGTGAGAACTTCTCCCCTCTACTGTGTTATGACTTAGGATAACCCAAGCAAAATTAAAGTTTTACTTACTGCTGTGAAAGATAATCAATGAAGCAAGAGGCCTTTTTAATACCAGCTGTAGTGAGACAGCATTTTCAAATGCTGAATATAGTAATGAAAGCTGAGTAACTTTTATAGAAAAAAATTACCCATAGCACCCAAAAAAATTGAATAAAACATTTAACGTGGGGATATGTGGAAAATAAAGCCATGAGGGCCCGTACCTTGTGCTGGCAATACTTGGTGATTCTGTGCCAAGCCTACATCTTTCTAACTGACTGGCAACGATTTGCCTTTCCACCTCCAGCTCTCTGGTGAGTCTTTGAAACTGGAGCTCCTATGATTCCAAAATAAAAAATAAGGCATTCTAGAGTTAAAAGTATTGGTGTACATCAGTATTGGAACATTATAATCATTATACATGAAAATGTTGCCGTGGTGTGACTCTTAATTAGCTGAAATAGTCTATAATCACAGTAATATATACAATGTGATTTTACAGCTCTTTAATATTCGTAGGATTTTTTGATTTAATCTTTTCTATTAAAAAGAGAAGAGAAAAAAAAGATGCTCAGGTCTGCTTCTGTCTAATCTGTGATTTTAACTCTTTCAATATCTTCCCCTGCTGAAGCACTTTAACAAATTGTGGTTTACAATACACCTTCAGTGGTGTCTGTAACTGAGGCATATTCACAATATTACAACTTATTCTCAACTGTAGAGCTTTAAAACATTAATTACAGTACATGATGATTTTTGCACTAAAAATCCCAAATACATTCATTATTGTACAATTTCCAGGCTGACAGAAATGTTGCAGAGACAGTCTTTCACCTTTGAAAGCTATAAAAAAAAGCATCCTAATTCTAAACAAAGTCTTGTTATAGTTCTCTACCGTATATGCATCATCCCTCCCTCACTATCAAAAATGCAGTCATGTGTAATATAGTGCTACATCTAGAGTATGCAGTCTTCGTTCATCCCTGTGAACATGCAGCTTTGGAAAGAAAACCAGTAAGTATATAGACTGATTGAGATAGAAATCAGATATCACCTTTGAGAGAAACTTAGGGTGTTACCTAAACTAAATCGTATCTTTGTAGAAATAATGTAAAGCAGGTAAGTGACAACATTACCTTCACTGAGAGGCATAGAAGCAAGCAGGAAGCTAAAGGTTCAAAAAAAAGGAGCCTCAATAAGAGCAGACATGCACTGAATTTAGTGTTATTCTCCTGCACAAATACAGTCTGAATTCCCAAGGTGGAACCCATATGCTTGAAAAGGTCCTAATGTTCCTTAAAGTCACTGGGCACTGGTAAAGGAAGAGACCTGTACTGCACAATCATTCAGAGAGTAAGGCTGTGGAACCAATGGGGGCTGCTGTGGGCGGGGAGTGGGGAAAAGGGTAGGTTCATGTACAAGCAGGTCCAGCTGAGGAAGACTGTACTTATAACAGAGGTGGCACAGGAGGAGAAACTGCAGTTTGAATCAAATGATTTTGCCCTGGACTCTGTTGAAGAGCAGGATCTCTCGGACCAATGCACATTCCAAGGATTCCAAGGAGGCAATTGGGAATAGAGGTATGGCATTGGGGGTGGCTAGTAGGTACTAGGCTGGGTCCCTACCCCTCCTTTGGGAACACTGCTGATCCTGCTACTGATGGTTAGCTTAGGATGGTCTTGAACACTTCTGAGAACAGTGCTTTGACAGCATTGGAGAACCAGATCTTAAGGAGACTTGAAAGTCATCCTGTGGGAACAGAGGAGCCACCGCCAAGGAAGCAAACAAGCTATCAGCCTCACCTAGAACGTAATATGGAGAAAGCATCAGTGACTAGGATGAATGGTTAATACCGTCTGAATCATAACAGGCATTGTACTTCAGTACTGTAAAAAATGACATCTAAGACAGAGGTTAGCACCAAACCCGTTGATGGGTTCTGTAGTAAGGACATGGTTGGTACTGAAGACAACATCTGTGCCAATGTACTACAGGGTACCAAAAAGGACGCTGGCTGTTACTCTGAAGTCTGAGGCCCTGACAGTGCAGAATGTGATGCGGATGAGTGAGACAGTTATGTGACCAGATCAGATGGCACAATGGTACAGCAGTTATGTAGAAGCTTTGCCCTGAATTATAGGGGAATCAGAAATGGAAAGGCAAAGCAGATCTGATGCTGCGTGGGATGCCAATGGAATGGATATGGTCTGTGCTGCTGACGACAGCGCACTCTCTGGATGCTCCATGGGCAGTACCATAGTAGACTGTAAAGAGTCCATTTGATCTCAGTGCAGAACTGGAGAGAAGTTAGACATGATAGCTCCATTGTGCATAGTGGAAGACTCATGGTGCTGGTCTGAATTTCTCTTAGATGATGAAGAGGAGTCTCTGAGTCCTGGAATGATTCTCATTCATCTTGTGAGACCTCTTTTTTGGAGGACCCAAAGGAGGAGAATGAGCCCTCCTCCTACTAAGGGGAGTGCTGAATCTTGAGCCAGGAGCCACATCTTGTCTAGGTTCTGAAGGAGAGCATGGGGCAAAATATGTTCAAGTGCCGAAGTGGGACTCAATCTGTTCTGAGAGATGCTGTTTCAGAGCCCCAGTAGCTCCCCTCTTTAATGTTCTTGTCTCCCAGGTTTAACAAACTCACATGATGAACAATGTTTAAACCCCAGCGAGGGCATCACCCAGGGCAACTATCTATCCATCCTCACACTACCATAACTTAAACCTAAGTGTACGAATAAATTACACTAACAATGAACTGTTAAATAAAATCCCAGAGAAAATGGACAAACAGTGCGAGGTAAATCAGCACAAGAATACTCTGACTCTAGCTGTTGGCATTAAGAATGAACTGGGTTGGGGGCTTGGGTGTTGCTGCCCTTAAATAGCATGGGGAGGTGCTACAGCCCTGGGGTGCAAGTGCCGCCCCTAGAAGTACTACTAGACAAAGCTCTCTGACTTTGGTGTGCTGGGCACATGCATATAGCTGAGCAGAATACAAGACTGCAATAAATTAAAGATGGAACATTCAGGCTGTATTTTCTCTACTATGATCCATAGTGTTTTGTGAAGCTAAGCTTGGATGAAAAGCAATTTAAGAATTATTTCCTTACTGAAGACTTTTGTACATGTATATCCGAAAAAGGAAGGTAGGATAAAGCAGGGAGTTTCCACTAAAATCACTGTAACAGGAAAATGATTTGCTATGAACATTATTCAAATAAGATTAAATACCTTAAAGAAAATGCTACTAACCCAGACATTTATGAATGATTTTGTCCATATAGAGACCTATCTAGTATTTCTAGGTCCCTCACAGCACATTTACTATACAAAAGATGGTGAAAAATTGTTTTCTTATCTATACAGATGAGCAATTATAACTGATGGCAACAGCAAAGAAACTGATAAAAATCAAAATCTGAAACTGCTGGAATTGCTTTTCTTCCAGAGTCAATCATGCTTGTATTGTTCTCTCTATTATTAAAAATCTTCAGGTACTGCCAGGGGAAAGCTTTATCCCGCAAATTTTTCCTCTCCAAAAAATGATCACCAAAAAGCAAGAAATTCAATGCTAAGTGATCCAGTCATCCGTTTAATCTTGCTGAATCAGCAGCAATTCATTTTAAATCCTATAGCATAACATTTGCATGTGCAAAGAAGTAGTGATTCCACAGATCTATAATTTCATTCTCAGCAGCAGTTGGAAACTAGCTGCCTTTCAATTTCACGAGAAATTACAATTTTGAAAGGCATCATCATAGCAGGGGATATAAGTAATAACTTGATATTGACAATAAAAAGAGAAATGCAATATCTTCAAATGTGAATGAAAGGAACAGTTAACACAGAACCACAATTGAAAAAATCTCTATCTAAGTCTCTTGAAATTGTATCCCAGAGGAAAAAAGATAATCCAACAAACATTTTGGTGGATAGTTTTATGTAAATCCAGCTTCATTACTTTCCTGATGATCCCCTCCCCATCAAGGTATGTAAACTTTAAAACTCTTTTGAAAGCATACTTGTGGTTTTCTTTTAATATCTCCAATTTCACAAGTAAAATAAATATGAGAAAGCCACGATTTGTTTGTTCCCGTTTCTCCAGAACTATGCCCTTGTAAAGATCTTAATTACACTGCAGACATTTTGAATGTTTCACACAAAGCATTATTATTGCAATATCAGAAATTAGACACCACTAAAATTTCCCCTTGTGTCTGTAACCATTCTCTCCGTGACAGACTAAAGACTGTGCAGGGCTGGTCTACACCACAAAATTACGTCAACTTAAGTTAAGTCAACCTACAGCCACCGCAGCAATGAAATCAGCTATTGGTGTCCACACTGCCCTCCTTCACCTAGTGGGGTGTCCTCCCTGGAATGCTTGTACCGACTAAAGTGGGATATTGTGGGGGGACGGACAGCCAGAGTGTGGGAAACTGGTTGATGTGTGGGGCTCACAGCTGGAGCCCCCGCCTTGAGACTGACTGCTGGAACTGAAATGTGAAATAGTAGCAGCCAAGAACATCAATTTCACAGATGGTAGGCTTCATGCTGTGAAATTGAGCCTATCACTGAGCTCAGAGTTTGGGAGGTCAGCTCTGGGGCAGGGTGGGAGGATTCAGTCCCATGCAGAGCTGACTGCTAACAGGCGATGTAAGGAATGCATTGCCTACATGGACAGTGTTGTCCTAACTACATCGACCAAAGCACTATGCTTCTTGCAAAGGTGGAGTTATTAATTCAATATAGTGGGCAACTTACATCAGTGGAAGCAGCACTGTAATGTAGACACTGATAGAGTTAGGTTGAAATAAAGCTTACGTTGAGCTAACACTGTAGTGTTGTAGATCATGTCATAGTCCAGAGCCCTTGCTGATTTGGGCCCTTATCTATATTCATAACTGCACTGGTTTAGGTCAGTGGCTCCTCAAACTTTTTTTTTTCCCCACGGACCACTTGAAAATTGCTGAAGGTCTCGGTGGACCACTTAATGATCTTTCCAAATGTTGATTTGTACTGTTAGCTAACTATTGTAAAGTGCTTGGGATAAAAGTGCTATATTACAAAAAAATAATAATATTAAAACAATTGTTCTACAAATAAAAGCACACAACTCCTATTTTAACATCAATAGTCTTAAGTTTCTAATGTGATGTATGTGTCCTCTTCTCCCCTGCCGTGGCAGCCCCCGACCTGGGGCTGGGAAGGAGAAGGGGTCTCTCCCCAACAGCCACAGCCCTGGAGCTGGGGAAAAATTGCCTTTTTTCTGGCCATTACAGTCCTGCACATCCCAAATTCCTCCAACCAAGTTCTCACCTCAGTGCCCGCTCCCACCTACCTCCTATCCCCCCAAGGCTACCACCTCGCCTTAGGGGAGTGCGTGTTTTCTCAGGGGCCAGGCCCCTAATTAGTGGAGCCATGGATGTGCAGCTCCACTAATTAGGTGGGGTGGGGGGCTTTCATTCTCCACCCAGGTGCGCATCTTAGTGGGAACTATCTGTGGACCACCTGAATGGAGCTTGTGGACGACTGGTGGTCTACAGACCACAGTTTGAGAACCTCAAAGGTGGGATTTTAAACGGATTTGATTAAAATGGTGAACAGTCTTAGATTTAAATCTGGTTCATAATAATTCTGTTTATCAGACTGATTTTAAGTTGTGGTGCAACTTTGAATATAGACAAGGCTTGGGTCTCCTTTGCTTAAGAAAACCTTTGAGATTGTTTTAAATATTCAGTTTTTAAAAGAACCATATAATTTGAACTATTTTTCTAAAGTTAATTGATATGCAAAATGAAGATCATTTTAATCACATGGGAAATTGACTTGAATTATGTCAGAGGCAGATTTAGAGTTAGTGGGGCTCTGTGCACAGCTTCATTTTCGGGCCCTTCCCCTAGGGCCTGAGCCAAGAAAAAGAACATTCTCTGTTATCGCCCCATCCCATTTTTCATTCTTTATCCTCCTCCTATATTAGAAGTAATGCCAAGTATATAAAAATAAAGTGAGGTACCTTGATTGGGGCATGAGTTGAGGTGCAGGAGAGAGTGCGGAGGTTGGGCTCTGCCTGGGACAGCGGTGTTGGAGGGATTGGGGTCTGGGAGGAAGTTGGGGTGCAGGCTCTCGGCTGTGGCTGGAAGTTTGGGTGTGTGAGGGCGGAGGGCTTAGGCTCTGGGAAGAAGTTTGGGTGCAGGTTCTGGGCTGGGACAAGAAGTTGGGATGGGGGTGGCAAGGTTCCCCCAGCAACTCCTAGGTGGGTGGAACCAGGTGGTCTTCTTGCAGCACTGCCTGCAGATGACGACCCTGCAGCTCGCCCTGGCTGCAGTTCCCAGCTAATGGGAGCTGCGGAGTCGGCATTCGGGGCAGAGGCTGTGCATGGAACCCCCTCCAACCAACTTCCCCCGCCCCACTGGGGACATGCTGGTCACTTCTGGGAGCCGTGCTGAGGGAAGAAGGCAGAGCAGGCAGGGAGCTGTGTCAGCCCTGCTGCTGCATGTTTCTGTGTACCCCTTGGGGGGAGGGGAACAGTGGGTCTCTGTGCGCTGTCCAGGGTGGGGGCAGCATGTGGTGCCGCTTTCCCCTCCTGCTGGAGGTGCACAGAGACGCGCCAGCAGCCGGCCGCTTCCAGGAGCAGCATGGGGTCACCAGCCACGGCATGCAGGCAACCTGCCTACATGAGCAATGCTGCACCACTGGCTGGGACTTGGGGGCAGGTTGTCAGGTGAGATTTGTTCTGTATTTTGGGGGGGTTCCCGGTCATTGGGGCCCCCGTACCACCGCATAGTTGGTTTCTTGGTAAATCTGCTACTAAATCATGTTAAACAAATGAAATACTTTCACTATTTCTTCTTCAATGGTTAACTAAATAGTCAAGGTGTGGCAGCTTTAACTATTTTAAAAGATAGAAGCCCATTGTAAATGAGAATGTTTATTGAGTAAAAGGGAGTTGAGCAGTAGCAAACAGTGTGTAGCAGTCTTGGTTTGAGTGAAATAAAGTAAATAATTGCACTGGAAAATGTTCAGTTCTTGGCATTTTGCCTGCAGGAAGGGTGTTTAATTACTGAGACTGGCATATCCATATCAACAGAAAACGGAATACCAAAAATTCCTACATTTAGATTTGTAAGGTCCTTACTTTTATCAGTTCTAAGAAAGAGGCAAGACCTCTCTCTCTCTCTCTCTCTCTCATTTCTTCTCAATTCACTTTGTTGGTGCTCAAGTACTACAGTGTATTCAGGAAAGTTGGCTGTTATACTGAAGCTTGTGTGCTTTAATAGCTACAGAAACTGCAAGATGTTAGATTTCTTGCTTTGATCAGAAGACTATTATTCAAGTAAATACATTTAACATGCTTTCCTTTAATAAAAATAGGAGAACGGTATATTTCTACATTTGTTTTAAAAGGGGCTAAAATAGGCTGACCATATTTCCTTTAGACAAAAACGGGACATTGGGAGGGCAAAAACGGGACAGGGTGTGTGTGTGGGGGGGGGCATGGCCCCACCTGGGCCCCCCAGCACCGGGCGGGGGGGAGGATGGATGGAGGAATAAGCAGAACAGGGATGGGGGATGAAGAGGATGGAGGGAGAGAGAGAGAAGGGGGGATGAGGGATGAAGATGATGGAGGGGACGGAGGGAGAGAAGGCACGAAGGTGAGAAAGGGAGAGGATGGATGGATGAGAGAAGATGGGGGTAGGGAGCAGGGTGGATGGAGGAGGCAAGGGACAGCGAGAAGGAGGGATGGAGAGAAGGGAGATGGAAGAGGAGGCAGTGGACGGAGGGAGAGAGAGAAGGGAGGGATGGAGAAGGGGGATAGAGAGAAGGAAGAGAGGGATGGAGGGATAGAGAGAAGGGAGGAAGGAAGGGATGGAGGGATGGAGAAGGGGATAGAGAGAAGGGATGGAGGAAGTGAGAGGAGGCAGTGGACAGAGGGAGAGAGCAGGGAGGAAGGGGGGGATGGAGCGAAGGAGGAATAGAGAGGAAGAGGCTGCAGCGGGCGACGGGCTGGAGGAGGCGGCAGATCAGAGCTGTCAGGAGCCGCAGCTGGGAGCGGAGCGAGCCGGCGGGGGGGGGCTGCCGGCCAGGTTTTCTGAAGAGAGAAGGGACGGAGGGAGTGAGAGGAGGCAGTGGACAGAGGGAGAGAGCAGGGACGGAGGGAGTGAGAGGAGGCAGTGGACAGAGGGAGAGAGCAGGGAGGAAGGGGGGGATGGAGAGAAGGGAGGGAAGGAGGAATAGAGAGGAGGAGGCTGCAGCTGGCGGCGGGCTGGAGGAGGCGGCAGATCAGAGCTGTCAGGAGCCGCAGCCGGGGGCCCGAGCGAGCCGGCGGCGGCGGCGGCGGGGGGGGACATTTTATGATTCCATGTTTTTTCTGAGTCCTGCCCCAAAAACGGGACAAAATTGATATTTTGGTCAAAAAGACGGGACGGTTAAAAAACATTAAAAAAACGGGACTGTCCCGTTCAAAACGGGACGTATGGTCAGCCTAGGCTAAAACCTTTCTCCATTTGTTCCCCATTAAAACAAGGTACAATAACTGTACTTCATTAGGCCCAGAATGGTTGGTGGGCATCCTGGTAAATAAAAACCTACTCTTTTTGGTGCAAACAACAAATGATATGCACCAGCCCATCCCCCAGCCTGAATTAAGTACCTCTTTCATAGAGTCCTTTGAAAATTATGTTCCTCCTCCATGTCCAGTAATCACTCCGTGGCCAGACAATGGTATTTTTATACACCCCACTCATGATGTAGAATAAATATACCTCCCACTCACTTTACATTTTACAACACACAGATTGCTTGAAACCTGACCAACCTCAGATAAAAATAGTTCAACAATATAAGGTCACACATTCAATTATATCAAAATCCAGTGGGAGGCATATGCCAAGGAGGACACAAAAAGTGTATTGCCAAAAGGGACACAGTAGCAATCATACTGAGTGGCAATGAAGTTGGGGTCTCCTTATAAAATTGTGCAGACATTAAGGAGTTGCATCTTAAAATTAACTCACTAACAAATGGATTTGGTCAAACTATTATAAAAGGTGGAGGAATTAGTCATTTAACTTTGCAGCAGAAGGCAGTGACTATTAGCAATATGCACTTCATTGCACAAAATTTTAAAATGAATCTGTAAATACTGTAATTAATTCAGGAAATAAAAATGTTTCTCAAGGAATTGTGTGCAGCATATATGAGACTAACCTTCTTATGCACTTAAATAAATCAAAGCAGGGGAATGGTCAAGATTGTTAAAGTAGCATACTTATCTGGACCATTCTAGTGGAAAAGGGAATTTAGAATATTGGGGGGGGGAGGGGAGGGATTTGAAAAACCTCGGGCACCACCCCACACAAAGTTAACAATTTGATTGTGCCAATTTTGACTGTTATTCCTAGATGGATAGAGGATCCTAAAGAATTGGTATGTTAACAGTATGGATAGAATGGAGAATGGGACCTATAAACAGCACTATCCCAGGGTGAAGATGGCAACGCAAGCAGGAGACTAAATAAACCCTTTCACAGCCCAGAGGAGAGGAATGGGGGCGGGGGGGCCCTGATGTCAGGGTTTCCCCCTTCTGCTTTCTGAACTTACAAGATAGCACGCTGACACTCTATCCCCCAAAGCACACTGTCTCTCCCCCCCCATACGCACAACATACTCCCTGTCACACTCCACCCGCACCCCCCATTTGAAAAGCACACTGCAGCCACTTGCACACTGGAATAGCTACCACAATGCAGTGCTCCCTGTGGCACTGCAAGAGCTGCTAATGTGGCCATGCCACTGCATGCAACTGACAGTGTAAACACATGGCAGCGCTTTTCCTGCTGCTGTGTCCTTAACTCCCGGAGCTCTACATATTCAACTGTAACTATGCCCTAAAATACCCAGGGAAGCATTTACAAGGAACACCGCAAGAATGGACAGGATAAATGAGGAATGTAAAGATGAGGGGTAAAGAGTAGATCCAATATGAACAGTGCATGTATAGTACCCCTGGTGGAAGCCTGGTGGTCCTACCACACTCTGCCCCAGGAAAGGAGAAGTGAAAGTACGTCAGAAGTTCTTAAATTGTGGGTCGTGACCCCTCAGGGGGTCGCCGACCCGTTCCCAAGGGGTCGCGAGCTGTTTTTTTCCGCCGAAAAGTTGCCACCGCGATGACAATCGCTTCCGCTTTCAGCGGCTTTTCGGCGGACATGCCGAGCTATTTCGGGAAATAGCCGCCGAATGCTGAAGTAATTCATTCGGTGGCTTTTCGGAGGACACTCAAGGGGTCGCGGTGCCGTGCCGCTCAGAAAAAAGGGGTCGCGCTAAAGGTAAGTTTGAGACCCGCTGAAGTAGGTCCTCCAGGCATGCCAAGAATGGCTGCAGGGAAAGAGCCAATCAATCAAAACACAACACGCTCAGTTAAAAGGAGCTGCAGGACTTGAGCAAAGGATTAATATTAACATGGTACAAACTATGATGACAATGGTTATAATTATTTGGCTTCAAAGTTCTTAAATTGAATTGCATATTGAGGGTTTTTTATATAAAATATTTTAATAAAGCTATTAGAAATCGACTTTTTGGAGAAGAAAAGTTTCTAGGTTGCATTGTATGTATAGTTCTAGGCTAGAGGGCTGTCTGCCTTGCAGGTATCATTTCCTGCAACCAATTACTGACTGCTTTTATTAATGTTAGTATTGTTTCAGTTCTGTATTCCAGTTACAAGGTTTTCTTTATTTATTATATATATTTCTTTCTTTATTATAGATATTATATATATCCCCATCCATCCTTGTTTTCTTCACAATGCCAATTCAAACTTATGCTGAACTGGATTTTAAAGAAGCAAAATATTATATTTTGAAACCGTGACTTCTATAGAAGAGAAGACAGAACCTTAACAGGAACAATGCATTATGATGAATATGAGATGTTTAAAGGAGAAATAGCATTCACATTTTTAATATCAATCTACCCCCCACTAGCACTTATGAATTTCAAAGTAAATTGCTAGCTCAAACCATCCTCTCAAATATGACAAGACACTCGAGAAATTTATTGTCTGCAAATTACTAGAACATTCCTGCACAGCTACCTTAGGAACACATACGAGTCTTATAGTCACAAAGTTTTCCATTAGCTTTTTTGCATTCAATCCAAATTTCAAATCTGATTTACAAAAATATATCAGGGCATGAACACAACAGGTACAGATTACCATACTATTTCTCTTGATTCCAGATAAATGAACACATATCCTGCATGTTCAGATTCTAACACATACACTGTTGAGGTTTACATTTCCTGGGGCAATTCTGGGCTAAAAATTGTATACAGAATATTTTAAAATTCTGCAAAATTCTGAATATTATGTCAAAATAACCATGCCAGTTTCAATTATTTTGGTCATTTATTTAAAAATACCAGTCAGCAAGTATACAGACAACAACAAAGATTCAGAAAATGTTTTTTGACAAAGACCCTTACTAGACATACTAATACAGAATTTTGACTAATTAATTTAAACTACAATACAGAAATGTATTTCCCACATCCTGCAGAAGCAGTGCTACGGCTTTGTGAAATTAGGGGTAAGAGAGGAGCTGAGGGAGAGAGAAGTAATTGCTGGGAAGGAGCTTGAAAGTGAACCTTGAAGGTTTTGGGTGGTGGTGATGGGGAACAGGGTTTTTGTTTGGTGAGGACGGCCACAGGACGCATTGTTAGGGATTTGAGAAGCCTCCCACAAACAGACCTTGGCTGCCCCCTGCCTCTCCCATTAATTCAAGCACATCTGCCCTTCCCAGTGTTTCCCTGTACCTCTCCTCCCCAAGTGTCCCTGCACCCTCTTTTCCTTCAGCATCTGACTCAATGCTGTCACTCCATAAGCTCCTATGCCCTGTCCCAGTCTGTACCCCCCACTAGCACTTTTGAACCAGCGTCTGTTACCCCCCAGCGCCCCGTATGGCCAGCTTTCTCTGTCCCCCATCACCGCAGGCATGTCGCTGTATGACACGCAGTTGCTGTGCGCTCTCTCTCTCTCTCTCTCTCCCCGTCCCGCTGTCCTTTTCTAGCACCACAGTAGCCCTTGGAGGGCAAATGGGGCAACTGTAGCACCTCTCCAGCAGAATGTATTATTCTGCGGGGGGGGGGGGGGGAAGAAGTTGTGGGTGACATGAATTGTGTGTGCGCAGTGGAGCAGAAGTCCCTCAGGAGTAGGAAAGGAAGTACCTTTTAGAAATTCTTGAGTTGGAATGGGTCAAGGAAACAAATGAAGAGTAAAACGTGTTTAATTATGAAAAACATACTATACTTCTGAACTGATACAGAAGAAAATAAAAATACCTGCTCTTTTACAGAAGCTAGAATGGTAGTGGCAGTAGTCTCCGTCTCCATGCCTGGGCCTGGGCAGGTTTCCTGGGTGGTCTGCTGCAGCCCCTCCTCCACCAATGGGGTCTGCTCAGGAGCTGGCATATTGCCTACAACCAAACAACATTTAACTAGTTAACATTTTCAGCTGGTGATGTTTAAGTAAATGCAAGTCTTCTGGCATAGACTTTATTTCTGTAGGCTTTTTCAGACTTTTTGGCAAAGGTTTCACATGAAAAACCTAGAGAATTTTTCACATTCGGACTACCTGCAGGTATTGCTATCAACACTGTACTGCTCTGTCGATTTTAAACTGGAATGACGTTCGGTCACAAAGAAACATTTCAATCAAAGAGCTTTAAAAAGTGCTCTTAAATGCTTAGAAAAATACTGCTGGTACAAAGTAGAGATAGCCAATGCAAGCAATTTTACTAGCAAATAAATGTTGAACAGCTGAAGTTAACATCAAAAAAGTATAGGAGCATTAGAAATTTAATCACAATTGCACTTTTCAACAATGAATAATAATAAAAAGCAGCATGTTCCAAGAGTATTTTACAACTACAAAGCACTACCCACAGGGCTCTAATTATTAATGAATAATTAATGCACACATTTTGCAGAAAGAGAAACTGATAGATTAGGTGAATTGCCCAAGGCCTGTGCACAGCGAGACAGACTGTGACTAGCTGGGATCAGAACTCAAATATTCTAAGTCTCTTGATCAATGAAACAGTATGGTCTAAAAGGTTGAAGACAAAAAAAAAAAAAAGATGCTATTAAGGAATGAGAATTATATTTTTTTTAGTTAAAAAAAGTTTATCAGTATGAACAGTGCCAAAGTAAGCATCCAGTAACACATCATAAACAAAATGGTATATGTACAGGAGACAGTCAAGAAATTAACTTTTATAAGTAAATGTTCTAAATAAGCCAAGACACATTACTTTGCCATCTGCATATGGTGCTCCCATCTTCCTTCACAAGCAAGAACAAAACAAAAATGAGAATTAACTTGTTGAATTCTTTTCCAGAGCAAACAAGGCTTTATGTATAGTTTTATTAATACTCTGCACTCTTATAGCTCCTTCTAGTCTAGGCTCTCAGAATGCTTTACAAACATTAATGAAGTAAACATCAACAACCATCCTATATAAAGCTATTAATCTATCTTCATCTTCATTTTTACAGAGGACAAAACTTTGGCTTCATAGCAAACTTGAAGCAGTGCCAGGCACTGATCACAATACTCCTGAATTCCTAGTCAGTTTTCTATCACATCATCTCTCTCCTGCCTGTTGATTCAACCTTTCCTTGCTTAAAGCAAAAAGGATGGTCTATGGCCGACTGTGTAAGGTATAAAAAATGGCAAATGTGTACAACAAGCGTACTTTTCCTGTAAAACTCTCAAAAGTTTTTTTTTTCTTTAAAAGGCACATTTTAGTTAATGTGCAAGTTAACGCTTGGGAAATGTTAATTTTAACTGGACAGATATAGATCCTGATTGAAGGGGGAAGGGGAACACTTTCTAATCCTTGTAGAATTTTCACTTTTGAAAGAACCATTTTTCACTTTTAAATAACTATTCCTAAATGCATCCTCTTAAATTTTATGCATTCCCTATACTTGATTGTCAACTGTAGTGCAGAAGAATTTCTTGTCCAAGATGAACTTTCAGAAATGTCAGAGCTAGATTCTGTGATATTATAAAAAAAAAATTTTTTTTTAAAAACCCCACACACCTTAAAGAAATTAAAATAATTA
The DNA here is from genome assembly GCA_032164245.1 of Sternotherus odoratus. Classification (NCBI taxonomy): domain Eukaryota; kingdom Metazoa; phylum Chordata; order Testudines; family Kinosternidae; genus Sternotherus; species Sternotherus odoratus. Next base: position 37,916,425 of record JAVMKO010000011.1, read on the forward strand.
AAAAAAAAAATAACAGGAGAAAGGTATGGAAAATAGAAATATAATACCAAAGACTTAAAATCTTTTTATATGATACTGATCCCCTTCTGGGTGAAATAGAATATTTTGCTAATCTTTACAAGTTTAGAAAGTTTAGAAAAAAGGCAAAAACATTAGTACATGATGGTCTTTAATACTGTATGTAGCAACTTCTGCAGAAGTGAAAGTTCTAGAAGTGCTTTAAGTAAAACCATGTAGAAATTAAAATAATCTGGTTTGTTTAAAAGTAAAAACAGAAATTAACAGCATTTTCAGCAATGATAACATAACTCATCTAAACTGAAGTAACATCAGAAATTGAAATGAAGATGGAATGTCTGGTGGAAAAACATGTTAGATACACACACAAATTTTATTTAATATTGTTTTCTTTGGCAGTAAGAAACAAAGAAGGGATTGGTTTCAGAGTGGCAGCCATGTTAGTCTGTATCCATAAAAAGAACGGGGAGTACTTGTGGCACCCTTAAAGACTAACAAATTTATTTTGGTATAAAAGCATTCGTTGGCTAAAGTCCACTTCATCAGATGCATAGAATGGAACATACAGTAGAGAACATACACAGAGAACATGAAAAGATGGGGGTTGTCATACCAACTCTAAGAGGCTAATTACATGAGGTGAACTATTATCAGCAGGAAGAAAAAAAAACTTTTTGTAGTGATAATCAGGATGGCCCATTTCAAACAGTTGACAAGTAGGTGCGAGTACCAGTAGGAAAAAACTAGCATGGGGAAATAGAATGAAGGTCATTACAAAACTGATTAGCCTCTTAAGAGTTGGGATGGCAACCCTCATCTTTTCATGTTCTCTGTATGTATGTCTATATAACCTTCCTTCTGTACGTTCCCCTCTATACATCTGATTAAGTGGATTTTATCTCACAAAAACTTATGCACAAATAAATTTGTTAGTCTCTAATGTGCCACAAGTACTCCTCGTTCATTTTTAAAGAAGGGATTGTTGCTTGAAGTGAATTAGTATAGACCAAAGTGTTTAGTAATCAGATTAGAGAAGAACATTTGTTGTGGCTCTATGTTTATTGTATTTATTGTTTTTTTAGGCTGACAGTAGCAGTACAGAAAAAAGGGAATACCGCTATAGTGTTTCAGTTCCCATTGACACCGTGTGACAGTCATCAACATGCTGCTTCGCAGTATTGCCAAGATCAAATGTTAAAAATTCATTAGTCAAACCCAAAGAATCACAAGGGTTTTATTAAAAAAAGCAAAATCAAATTTTTAGTCAAATTTTAGGTTCTTACTATTTGCCTTCTGGATTTTGAGATTTTTGGGATATGAAATGGTCTCTGGTTGGGGAGCATTTGCTACAGGTTTGGCAGGGCAGGGTTGACTGAGCCCCAAATGAGCCCTTAAGCACCTGTTGCTCAGTATGGGGTTTGTACACCCCATCACAGGGTACAATTTGGTCATATATGTAAGCTTTTTGTGGTGACCATGAGGACTAGAAACTTTTTTTTAAAAAAAGGCAACCTATGATTAAATGAATAACTGAAGAAGATTATAACAACAACACATGCAGATTATATGGTTTTAATAATAATATTGGTGCCAGATGTCCACAGTCATCTAGTCAATTTAAAACATAAATACAAGCAAGTACCAAATTAGCAGCTAAGGAAATTTACCAAAACAAAGCAAATGAAATCCAGACCAAACAGAAAAAGATGCTCCACTCCCTACACAAAAAACAATAAAAACAAAAAAAGTCTTTATTCCCACTTTGACTGATACTAGCTATAGACCAGGGGTCTCAAACATGCGGCCCGGGGGCCACATGCGGCCCGCAAAGCCCTTCCCTGCGGCCCGCCAAGCTTCCTGGCGCCCCGGTCCCCCGGCCCCCCCATAGCAGTTTGCAGGATGGAGGGGCCAGAAGTGGAGGCTTCTCTGCTGCCTGGCTGGGCCGCGCGTGTTTCTAGCTCTGAACTTCCTATATTGCTCTTGCTTTGTTTGCCAAACAGCTGTTGGTGGTGCCTAGTGCTTTCCAGGAGGGAATGGGGAGCTGCGTGCTCAGAGGAGGAGGTGGGGCAGGGGTGGGACCTCTTGGAAGGGGTGGAGTGGGGGCGGAGCCGGGGCAGCGAGGGCAGGGTGTGTGTCAGTGGTGCGGCCCTCGGGCCAGTGCACTAGTCCTCATGGAAGGGGTGGAGCGGGGGCAGAGCCGGGGCAGTGAGTGTATGTGTATGTGTCAGTGGTGCGGCCCTCGGGCCAGTGCACTAGTCCTCATGGAAGGGGTGGAGTGGAGGCAGAGCCGGGGCAGTGAGGGTATGTGGTGTGTGTGTCAGTGGTGCGGCCCTCGGGCCAGTGCACTAGTCCTCATGCGGCCCTCATGGTCATTTGAGTTTGAGACCCCTGCTATAGACTATGGCATATAACCAGTTTGGTAATTAGAATTACTAATGCTCAGTCAATTTATATCATTTCTGTGCTGTAGGTGGGCTGTGCTAGTTTTGCAAGAAGCACATTTTATAGAAAGCTTTGAGGAGGTCACAAGGGCAGCCATTTCGGAAATCCTTTCCATGTATTTATCCTTGCACATATTAAAAAGATTAAAAATACCAATCCCGATCTCTGCAAAACCTTGTACTTCCAGGTTCTACTTCCATTAAAACTTAGTCCTAGTTGCCCACCTTTTATACTTGTGGCTAAGGCAGTCTTCAACAATAAAGCCACCACAGAACACAAACGTTGTTTAGTGGTTTCTTTCCCACACAACGTATTTAATTTTGTAGTTCTATTGAACGAAGACTAGCCATCTCAAAGTCTGCAAGCTTTGACAAGAAAATGAGATCATGTAGACTGACTCACCAGCACAAAGACAATACAGACTATATCTCAGATCATGTATTGTATATCTAATATTAATGTAACTCAGCTTTCTGCTGTTCTAAATCTGCATCTCTACTGAAGAGAAGCTTGCAAAATTTGTAAATTGCCAGCAGGAGTAACTTTCAACAACCCATAAAACAGAGAGGAAAAGGGTTAATTGTTGTCAATCTCCCTTTGCCATTTGTGAGTTCTTATGGCAATTCACTAGACAAAGCTCTCCCACTTGGGTAAAAAGTACTTCCTTAACAGGTGCCAATTACTGTAGCATCAGACAACCTCCCGAAAAGAGATTTAATACAAGTTGTTCATATTTCTTCCTCCTTCCCATTTACTCTTGAGCAACTGACTGAATACTGTTTTACCAGTTTGATCAATTGCTCTTTTTTGTCTAGCAAAAGGGCTTGCTTACACTTGAAATTTGTTGCAGGTCAACTTGCGTTATTTCATAATTAAAGTGCCTTGTGACCACAGAATTTTTTTGTTATGAATCATCTGTTTTTTTAATATGCATTATTAAATCCACTTTGAAAGGGGTTGCTGAGATGTGGGATGAGTTTATCTTCAGCAAAGTAGATGTTGAGGCATACCCATCCCAAAACAGGGGGGCGGGGGAGCTCAGTGGTTTGAGCATTGACCCGCTAAACCCAGGGTTGTGAATTCAATCCTTGAGGGGGCCATTTCGGGATATGGGGCACAAAATCTGTTGGATGATTTAATTGGGGAGTGGTCCAGGAGAGCTGGCTGTATTTTAAAGAATCCTTATTGAGGTTGCAGGAACAAACCATCCCGATGTGTAGAAAGAATAGTAAATATGGCAGGCGACCAGCTTGTTTGAACAGTGAAATCCTTGCTGATCTTAAATGCAAAAAAGAACCTTACAAGAAGTGGAAGATTGGGCAAATGACCAGGGAGGAATATAAAAATATTGCTCAGGCATGCAGGAGTGAAATCAGGAAGGCTAAATCACACTTGGCGTTGCAGCTAGCAAGGGATGTTAAGGGTAACAAGAAGGGTTTCTTTAGGTATGTTAGCAACAAGAAAAAAATTCAAGGAAAGTGTGGGCCCCTTACTGAATGAGGGAGGCAATCTAGTGACAGAGGATGTGGAAAAAGCAAATGTACTCTATGCTTTTTTTGCTTCTGTCTTCACAAATAAAGTCAGCTCCCAGACTCCTGCACTGGGCAGCACAGCATGGGGAGGAGGTGACCAGCCATCTGTGGAAAAAGAAGTGGTTCAGGAATATTTAGAAAATCTGGAAAAGCAGATGTCCATGGGGCCAGATGCGCTGCATCTGAGGGTGCTAAAGGAGTTGGCTGATGTAATTGCAGAGCCATTGGCCATTATCTTTGAAAACTCATGGCGTTCGGGGGAGGTCCCGGATGACTGGAAAAAGGCTAATGTAGTGCCATCTTTAAAAAAGGGAAGGAGGAGGATCCAGGGAACTACAGGCCAGTCAACCTCACCTCAGTGCCTGGAAAAACCATGGAACAGGTCCTCAAGCAATCAGTAATAGTCAGCATGGATTCACCAAGGGCAAATCATGCCTGACTAACCTAACTGCCTTCTATGATGAGATAACTGGCTCTGTGGATGAAGGGAAAGCAGTGTTGCTCCTTGACCTTAGCAAAGCTTTTGATATGGTCTCCCACAATATTCTTGCCAGCAAGTTAAAGTAGTATGGGCTGGATGAATGGACCATAAGGTCGATAGAAAGCTGGCTGGCTCAGCGGGCTCAATGGGTAGTGATCAATGGCTCCATGTCTAGTTGGGAGCCGGTATCGAGCGGAGTTCCCCAAGGGTCGGTCCTGGGGCCGGTTTTATTCAATATCTTTATCAATGACCTGGAGGATGGTGTGGACTGCACTCTCAGCAAGTTTGCAGATGACACTAAACCGGGAGGAGTGGTAGATACACTGGAGGGTAGGGATAGGATACAGAGGGACCTAGATAAATTAGAGGACTGGGCCAAAAGAAATTAGATGAGGTTCAACAAGGAGAAGTGCAGAGTCTTGCAATTAGGACGGAAGAATCCCATGCACTGCTACAGACTAGGGACCGAATGGTTAGGCAGCAGTTCTGCAGAAAAAGGACCTAGAGCAGGCATGGGCAAACTTTTTGGCCCGAGGGCCACATCGGCATTGCGAAACTATATAGAGGGCCGGCCGGGTAGGGAAGGCTGTGCCTCCCCCAAACAGCCTGGCCCCACCCCTCTGTCCGACCCTCTCCTACTTCCCACCCCTGCCTGCCTCAGGGCGTGCAGTGAACGCTCACAAAATTAACAATTCAGAGAGAGAGAAAAGTCCCTGATTTTTTCCTCCTACTTGAGCTCTTGCAGAGGAATCTATAACAGCACTTCAGGCTCAAAGTGGAGCACTTTGCACTAGGACTGTAGTCAGCTCCCGAGAGAAGTTTGACAGGGCAGGGAGCTCTCCCAGCACAGCAGCGGTCCCCGAGCAGTGCGATGCCTTTTCAGCGGGTGTAGAAGAGAAAAGCAGGCGACTCACCTGGTGGGATCTGGAAGTTTGCAGGCAGTTGTATTGTAGTGGTCTGGGGGGCTTTGGGAGCCACGGTCTGCCGAGGCCCGCCACAGTTCTTGGGGGGCTGCTGGGCAGCGGTGACAGTGGCCACTTTAGCCACCAGGGTCTCCACGGGGGCCGCCACCACCCGTGACTGCTGGGAAACGGCAGGCACCAGGCTGATGGGAACCTTAGTCACGGCGTGGCTCAAGGCAACTGCTTGGGCCCCCGCGGGAGCGGCAGCAGCGGAGGCAGCAGCCGGGGGCCCCGGGCTCGGAGAGCAGAGCAGGGCAGGTGCCGGCTGAGCCCCCCCGGCCCCGCTCGCGGCAGGAGCCGCCACTGCCTGCTCAGGGGGCCCGGCGGGCATCCCCCGCACCGGGGCTGCCGCAGAGGTGCTCATGGAGGAGACGAGCGGGACCAAGGCAAGGAGGGCTGGAGTTTCCCGGGGCGCCCGCCTTGCCCCGCAGCATAGCAGCCGGGAAGGGGGGAGGCGGGTCTCTCAGCGGCACGGCAGGGTGCGGGGCTCAGGCGCTGCCTGGGCGCGCGGGCTGCTGCGGGAGGCTCCCGCGGCCACACTGGCGAAGACACATGGTCACCCGTCCCCCGCCGGCTGCGCACACGTGGGGCGCGCGGGCGGGGCCGCCTCCCTCACCCCCCGCGGCTGAGCACAGGCAGCCGGCTTACGCTACTGCGCCGGCGCCCTGGGCGGCTGTGGCCCGGCACTTGGACCCGCCCCCGCGCGGCGGGCCCCAGCCATGTTTATGGAGCCACGCGGAGCCCACCCCCCTCTCCCCGCCGCGGGCCGGATGGGACAGTGTCGCGGGCCGGATGTGGCCCGCGGGCCGTAGTTTGCCCACTCCTGACCTAGAGGTTACAGTGGATGAGAAGCTGGATATGAGTCAACAGTGTGCCCTTGTTGCCAAGAAGGCTAATGGCATTTTGGGCTTTATAAGTAGGGGCATTGCCAGCAGATCGAGGGACGTGATTGTTCCCCTCTATTAGGCATTGGTGAGGCCTCATCTGGAGTACTGTGTCCAATTTTGGGGCCCACACTACAAAAAGGATGTGGAAAAACTGGAGAGAGTCCAGAGAAGGGCAACAAAAATGATTAGGGCCCTGGAGTGAATGACTTATGAGGAGAAGCTGAGAGAACTGGGAGTGTTTAGTCTACAGAAGAGAAGACTGAGGGGAGATTTGATAGCTGCTTTCAACTACCTGAAAAGGGGGTTCTAAAGAGGATGGATCTAGACTGTTCTCAGTGCTAGCAGATGACCGAACAAGGAGTAATGGTTTCAAGTTGCAGTTGGGAAGGTTTAGATTGGATATTAGGAAAAACTTTTTCACTAGGAGGGTGGTCAAGCATTGGAATTGGTTACCTAGGGAGGTGGTAGAATCACCTTCCTTAGAGGTTTTTAAGGTCAGGCTTGATAAAGCCCTGGCTGGAATAATTTAGTTGGTCCTGCTTTGAGCAGGGGATTGGACTAGATGACCTCCAGAGATCCCTTCCAACCCTAAATATTCTATGATTCTATGATCCTGCTTTGAGCATGGGCTTGGACTAGATTTCCTGAGGTCCCTTCTAACCCAGATATTCTATGAAATGCACTTTTACTTAAGTAGTAAATTCAGGTAAGAAAAAGCAAGGGGGAAAAAAGCATGTTTCTGGCTCACAGTGTCATTAACATACTTAGCTTTGAGCAAACGTGAGTCATTATAAGTTGAATCGCCAAATCATGCTGCACAGATATTTCCTGAAAGAACAATATTTTTTAAAAAAATTGCTACACTTTGAGTTACTGAAGAATGTTATTTATTTTGCCGTCACTTTATGCTTATCCACAGAGTTAAATATGAGAAAAGGCACAAATAGTGCTCTAACTTGGCAACAAGATTGCACAGCAAACCAGCTCTCTTGGCACTACCGATGTACTTTGTGGTTCCCTTCCACTCCTGCACCAGCTCTGGGAGGAACAATCCTAGCAAACAGCATACCTTTCCAGTTTGCTCAAAAACTCTTCCCTCAATGAACTCCCTGTCTGCATAATTTTGTAGATGCCTCTAATATGGCTGTTCAAAGTTTCCACCAAATTGACCCATCTCCTGTTGTGATCCATTTGCAAAGCTCTTTCCCTTGCTTTCAAAGGCTGAGCAAAACACAGCAAGAAGATGATCTCTCTAAGTCTCCACATCAGGATCTTGCATCTACTTTTTAGTTGTCCAAATACACTATTACAGTAATTCTGCAACTACTCAGCATATAATTTAAACACTATTCATAAAGACCATGGGAGTGAAATTCCTTTTTGCATTGCAAAAGACAGTCCAGAGTTTTTGAAGATCCTGGTGTTATGGATCTTTCCAGACCACTCCACATTAATATTAGAAAAATACTCCTTTTTTTTTTTATGAATTCTGATGAACCGCGTTGAACCGTTGATGAACCGTTGAACCGTTGATGAACCGCATTGGCGGTTAAATAATAGGCAAGTGTCCCATCAATGGCCCAATTCTTTGCATTGCCTAGTCTTAAGATTTGGGGTCATGGGAGATGGGAAGAATCACCTTATAGCTAGCACAACATAAGAACATAAGAACATAAGAACGGCCATACTGGGTCAGACCAAAGGTCCATCTAGCCCAGCATCCTGTCTACCGACAGTGGCCAATGCCAGGTGCCCCGGAGTGAGTGAACCTAACAGGTATGATCGAGCGATCTCTCTCCTGCCATCCATCACCCCCCTCTGACAGACAGAGGCTAGGGACACCATTCATTACCCATCCCGGCTAATAGCCATTTATGGACTTAGCCTCCATGAATTTATCCAGCTCTCTTTTAAACCCTGTTATAGTCCTAGCCTTCACAGCCTCCTCAGGTAAGGAGTTCCACAGGTTGACTGTGCGCTGTGTGAAGAAGAACTTCCTTTTATTTGTTTTAAACCTGCTGCATGCCAATTTCATTGAATGGCCCCTAGTTCTTCTATTTTGGGAACAAGTAAATAACTTTTCCTTATTCACTTCCTCCACTCCACTCATAATTTTATATACCTCTATCATATCCCCCCTTAGTCTCCTCTTTTCCAAGCTAAAAAGTCCTAGCCTCCTTAATCTCTCTTCATATGGGACCCGTTCCAAACCCCTAATCATTTTAGTTGCCCTTCTCTGAACCTTCTCCTCAGGTGACCACATGTCAGACCCTCCCCTTAAATTCCCAGGGAAATTTGAAAATCCTTTTCCTGTTTACTGCAGCCAGGCGTGGAGTGCTCCTCAGGTAACCATTTTGCTTCAGCCATGACTCCACGTCCCATGCCTCCTCGCAATAAGCGATCTTGAGCGTGGTCTGATCATGAGGTCATGGACCTCATCAGCTGTTGGGGGGAAACGGCTGTACAGTCTCAGTTGTGGTCTAGCTGCAGAAATTATGATACCTATGCCCTGATATCAGGGGCCATGAGGGACAGAGGGTATGAACGAGACACTCTGCAGTGCCGGGCAAAAGTAAAGGAGCTTAGGATTGCATATCGCAAAGCCCGCAATGCAAACAGCCGCTCTGGGGCAGCCCCTGTGTTTTGCAAGTTCTACCAGTCTCTGGATGCGATCCTGGGTGGTGATGCAACATGTGCTCCAGCGAACACCCAGGACACTTCTTCCCAGCCCCCTATTGAAGGTGGGGGGGAGGGAGGAAATGGATGCTGGAGACTCTCAGCACGGCGATTCGCAGCAGGACCCAGATGAGGAGGAGGGGGATGAGGCAGACACGTCAGCAGGAGCGAGCCAGGACAATGAGGAATCACTGGATACATGCAGCCAGGAACTGTTCTCAAGCCCAGAATGCACCCAGAGCGAGCCACAGCGTCTGGCAGCTGCAGGTGCTGTGGTTCCAACACCGGTTTGCACACGTACAGCAAACTTTTCTAGGGGGGAGGGCAGACAGATTTGCAGAGGGTGGAGAAGAATGCTTCCATGGTTGGCTATATAGGGAATAGTGCATTGATGTACTCTATCACCTCGCGGTAATCCTCATCAGTGATTTCTGCAAAGGTCTCAATAAGAGCTCTTGCAATATGCCTCTAGAGGTTTCGCGGTAGCCCCAGCGTGTTCGCTGTCCCGGCCACGGTCACCAGTCCAGCCACTCTTCTGGGAGGGTTGGGGGGGGGGGGGGGAGAAAGCATTGCCGCACAGATGCAAGCCGCGTATGGGCCTGGGCGGAAGCCACATCTCCTTAGAATCCCCGCCCTCTCTTGCTCCGTCACACGCAACAGAGAGATATCTTCCAGAACGAAAACCTACACAGAATGTTGGGATAATGCTTATCAGAACGCAGTTCCCAGTAACGCCCTCCGCTCCCCCAAAATAATGGTATAGAAAGGCAGGGAAACAGTGTTTGTGCCAGAGACTCACCATGCCCGGGGATCCTTGGTTATGTCTGTGGGTGAAATGGCTTATTTGGACAGGGGACCGGCACAAAAGATTCAAGGAATGTGTGGGACTCCCCAAGAGTGTCTGTTGCAAACAATGGGATCTTGTCTTTTAACTCTGAAATTGTAACTTTTCCCAGCTCTGCCCTTGACATCCTCACCAGCTGCATCTGTGGCTCAAAAAGTGAGTAGACTGCGAAGCAAACCGAGGAAGAGCAAAGAGGAGGTTATGAAACAAGTTCTGGAACAGGCTTCAATGGACAACCATGCTGACAGCCAACGTACGGAGGAGCAGATGAGCCGTTTGGAACAGCGGAGGGAACAACAAAGGAACGAGAGAGAGATGGCTCGCGAAGACCGTGCTGATTGTCGCACTGACAAGCTGCTTAGAAGGCTAGAGCTGCAAATACAGACTCTGCAGTGGATCGCTGCTGTTCAGGAGCAGCAAGCCCCTGAACGCCACCCCCCTTATCACTTGCCCCCTAGCCATTCCCCTCCTGGCCCTCTGTTCCCTCCAGGCCAGTATCAACAGCTGGCTACTTATTACCACCCACAGCTGCCTCCAACCCCCATCCCTTCACCAACCACCCCACAGATCCAGCACCCTTATCCACTGCACCTAACCCCTACTAACAAGCATGACCGCACTCCGCAGAATGGGTTGGGGGAGTACACCTATTCGGAGGGCATTGGAGATTATGTCCCCTTTCCAATCCCAATTTCATACCCCTTCCTCCCTGAAACCGATTTCACACCCCTACGTCCCCCACCACAAACTTTAATGTTTTTCAACTTTTATTTCAGATTATGAGAAAGCTGTTCAATAAATGAATTCTTTTTAATAAATGGGTTTCTGTATTCGGTGCACACGTGTGTAATAGGTACATAAAAGCAACCACCTTATCCGATTAACAGACTGCTACCCTGCAACCTCCCTCCCTCTGCAATTCCCATTAGAACTCGCTTTCAGCCAGAAAATGCTCCCTCAAGGCTTCCCTGATCCTTGTACCTTCGCGCTGTGCCCCTCGAATAGCCCTGCTCTCTGGCTGAGCATACGTGGCCTCCAGTTGCTGAACCTCCGAGGTCCATGCCATAGTGAAGGCTTCACCCTTCCGCTCACAGAGATTATGTAGGGCACAGCACGCGGAAATAACCACGGGGATACTTCCCTCTGCCAAGTCTATCTTGCCATAAAGGTATCTCCAGCGGGCTTTAAGATGCCCAAAGGCTCTTTCCACAGTCATTCGACAGCGGCTCAGCCTGTAGTTGAACCTTTCCTGGCTGCTGTCCAGGCTCCCAGTGTAGGGTTTCATGAGCCAGGGCATTAGAGGGTAAGCGGGGTCGCCAAGAATCACAATGGGCATTTCCACTTCCCCCACGGGGATCCTGTGGTCTGCGAAAAAAAGTGCCTTCCTGCAGCTTCTTGAACAGGCCGCTGTTGCGGAAGATGCGTGCGTCATGCACCTTTCCCGACCAGCCTGCATTAATGTCAGTGAACCGCCCATGGTGATCCACAAGCGCCTGAAGAACCATGGAGAAGTACCCCTTTCGGTTAATGTACTGGTCAGCTAGGTGTTCGGGGGCCAGAATAGGTATATGGGTCCCATCGATCGCCCCTCCACAGTTAGGGAACTCCATCTGTTCAAAGCCACGATGTCACACACGTCACCAAGGGTCACGATTTTTCGTAGCAGAAGGCGATTAATGGCCTTGCACACTTCCATCAGCACGACTCCAACGGTCGGCTTCCCCATCCCAAAGTGGTTGGCAACAGATCGGTAGTTCTCTGGCCAGCTTCCAGTGTGCTATAGCCACCCGCTTCTCCACCGGGATGGCACCTCTCAATCTGGTGTCCTGGCGCTGCAGGACGGGGGCGAGTTCAGCACACAGTCCCATGAAAGTGGCTTTTCTCATGCGAAAGTTTTGCAGCCACTGCTCATCGTCCCACACTTGCAAGACGATGTGATCCCACCAGTCAGTGCTTGTTTCCCGTGCCCAGAAGCGGCATTCCATGGTCGTGAGCATGCCCGTTAAAGCAATGAGCAGTTTAGCGTCCAATTTGTTCCTCGGCTCGATCTTGAGTTCCTCTCCAGACTCATCACTACTGTCAGGTTCCCTTTCAAGAAAAAAACTCTGCCACGAAGAGAGTTGTGCTGGCAACACTTGCCAGCATGCTCCGCAGCAGTTCGCGATCCATTACAGCACAGGGAAAATGGGCAACGGAGCGTTGAGAAATGCTGAAACCATTGAGAAAGGGCGCCAGAGGTGGCCGGAAACTAAAAGGATTGCTGGGATATAAAAGAAAGCATCACTGGGAGTTGTAACCGGATGCAGAATGGCTGCAAAAAATGCCCCCTTCTCTACAAGGCACTGTGCCAGATTGAGAAGAGGTGCTCTGTGGGATACCTGCTCTATTGCGGTACTGTCACTGACGCTAGAAGCGCCACAAATGTGTCTATTCTTTAGCGCAGCAGGGTCTTGATGTGCACACGCTGTAGCGCAATACCTATTGCGCTAAATTGGGAAGCGCTATACACAAACGCGCTATAATCTCTAGTGTAACCTTACCCTAAAGGAGAGTTCTTATGTAGGTGGTCTGCTGTTGCAACCTGACGCGAGCTTGGCACAGATCTCTAAGGATGCTGCTTTCCTGTAGGTATCTCACAATGTGGCAGCAGAAAATAATAGAACAGATCTCAGAATGCATACAGCACAGAAGTGGAGAAATGCACCGTAAGGTCTGACCAGGATGCTGAGTAGTTTTTTTCCCTAAAACATCATTGTATTATGTGGTAGCAATGATATGAGGCAGAACTACCTTAGTTGCAGGATAACACCATGGTGCATATGCTCTGCCCATGCAAAGTTTCTTGTGGATCATTTAACACTGGTACACAAAACCTGCAGAAAGTTTTATGTGCAGATATGTCCTACCCAACTGATCTGGCCAATTGTTTCACTTAGCTATGCATTTCCTTTTCTCCCTCTACTCTTCGTCACACCTTTTCTGTATCACTATATCCTCTTCTCCTTTAAAGGGCGCCTTTAAGTTGATTAGCTTTGGTTGTTCAAAAAAAAAATTTGAAGATTAACTCCTCCTCATTTTCAAACTTTGATTTAGTATGTACTGTAGGAGCAGCTGATAGTGACGCCTCTATTTAAGTTGCCCAACACTTTGTATTACAGAACATTCTTGCAACTTTGAGAATCTTTAACATACAAGTCTGCAGCAGGCCTTTGACATTCAACAGGAACAAGGTCCGAGTGCTTGAGATGTATGTTTCACTTGCCCCATGAAATTATATTCAAATCTGGCTGAGATAAATTCGTGAAAAAAGAAATCACCATTTCCTTCCATGTTAGTCTGGATCTGCAAAAGTGACAATGAGTCTTATAGCACCTTATAAACTAACAGATCTTAGGGATCATGAGCTTTTGTGTTTCTTGCATGCCTTATGAAAATGTTAGCAATCTGCCAAAAAAACAGAAAATGAACTTTCTAAAAAGCTGAAAGAGCCAGGCCAGGCACGCCAAAAATACACCTCTGGAAACACCCACATCCCCAGCAGCCTATCTCCCCCCAACCTCAAGATACACATTAGGCAGGAATCCTCCAGTTCTATGGATTAAGGAGGGAAAAGTCAGACTGGAATTTCTATCCAGTCGTGACAAAACTTGTCACATGGTTCCAAAGGTCCATCTCTCCCCCATTTTTCTGATGTCACCTAATTTAGCTCCTGTAGCTCAAGTAATTCCAGTCTGCTGTAATGCTGAAGATTCAAGGTTTGAACCCAGATGATGCATGAGAGAGGAGGTTGTTACGGTTGTAACAAACAGCATTTCTTTTTTGTCTTTTTCCTTTAAAAGGGTTAGGGAAATCTGTACAAATAATGTTATTTAGGTTGCAAAGTCAAGCACTTTAAAGTAGAGCTGGTCAGGAATTTTTTGACCATTATTTTTACTGGAAAATGTCAGTTCATCAAGACAAATCATTTATAGAACAAAGATTTTGTTGGGAAGTTATTGCAAACCCAAGATGGAATTTCTGGACAAAATGAGAGATACACTTCCTGTACACGTGCTTAACAGCTCAGTGGTTAGGGCACTCAACTGGGATATAGAAGGCGCATGAGCAAGTCCATGTTCCAAATGAGGCAGAACAGGAACATGAACCTGGGTCTTCAACATCCCAAGTGAGTGTCAATCACGTGGCTATAGAGTCACTCTCTCCCCTCCTTCCCATTCTGCATAAATGATTAAGAATCCATTGGACCGGAGAGGGACTGACTCCACAGTCTGGTTAGTCCTAACCACCTAATTTCAAGAGGTCTAGTTTTTGTTCCAATGCAGGGGGGGGGAAAAAAAGAACTCAACCTTAAATTTTTTTTTACAACAACAAAAGAATTATTGGCTCACTTGAAAAATAGGAAATGCCAAATTTAAGATGCATGGGCAACCATAATTCGGCCCCCTTTTGCCTACACATTATATCACAGTTTTTAAATTACATGATCACATACTAGTTTTTCCACAAGATCCATCTCATTCAATGTAAACATAGGACAAAGGAGGTCAAAACAAAGGTTAAATTTGGCATTTTCTAATTTTCAAGTGCTTGACTTTGCAACCTAGGTAAGTCTTGTATGTCTTCTACATAAAAACATAATTTACCATACAAAATGCAGAACAAATAAAAAAATCATACCCTATAAACAGTAATGAGACAGCAGATTATGCAAAGTATGACGAATCAAAATGAAAAAAATCCCCCAAACTAAATATTAAAATAATAGAAAAACAAAAATCAAGTTCAGATTAGACAAGAAGTTTTAAGCGGATGAGAAATGAGATGTCATGTAATAATGTATTGATAAAAAATGATACATTACTAAACAAATGGTGTTTCAGTACTCTATTTGCATTATCTTTCACAAGTGACAAAGACATTCCAGAGGAAGATGAAATAATGAAGGTAAACAGGACGTTATTAGAATGAGATATGAACTAAATCCAGATCTAGTTGAAATCTATCCTACAATCCTAAAAGAAAATCTCTCAAACTCAAGTGCTCAGTGGCCTGGCCATTATTGACAGATTAGACAGCAAATGGAGACATCCTAATACAGTGGTGGGCAACTTGCGGCCCATGAGGGTAATCTGCTGTTGAGCCACAAGACAGTGTTTACATTGACTGTCCATAGCAATGGCCGCTCAATGTAAACACTGTCTCTTAGTCCGCTAGCAGATTAACTAGGTTGCGCACCACTGTTCTCAAGTCTGTATACAGAACAATTTCAGACTCCCCTGCTGAAGAGCCAGTTCACCAATTATTACAAAAACATTGCTACTGAAGAAATGCCTAGATGAGATCTCAAACAAGTTGAGGCCCCTTTATACCTGGCAAGATGTATAATAAAATGACAGACCCCGCTCCAAAAATTCTCACAAGTCTAAGAAAATAGCTTATTAATGACTGTTCACCACTAGAAAGAATTTAGAAGTGTAGAAGTCCCCTCACAAACTCCTCAAATCCAGGTAACTGGATTACCAGGGAACTGAAACTTTCTTGCCTGGAGCAGGGGAGCTGTGCTTCTTGGCCTTCTTTTTGGGCACCAGTGATGGAGAGAAGTGCCAGGCAGAGCCCAGTGCTGGGAGTGCACTAAGCACTGAGGCCAAGGTGCTAGGGGTAGAGTCCAGCTGGAAGCCGGGCAGAGCCTCTATGAGCAGGGCCCTCAGAAGGAGGTCACACTCTTTCTGGGCCCTGGGTCTAAAATTTTTGCAAATGCAACACTTGTTCTTCCCATTGGATTCCCCCAAGCACTTCAGGCAGCCCCATTGGATTCCCCCAAGCACTTCAGGCAACTGCTATGGGGGTCACTAACCGGCATAGCCAGTTGCAGTCCTAGCAGCTATTAAACTCCAGTGACCTGGGCAAGCCTTGCCTGGGGACTCCAACTTCTAACAACACTTAACTACTTAAACAAACTATTTACAAGGCCCTAAGGCTCCAAGTCAGAAGAGATGAAAACCACTAGCCCTTGCTAAGAAAGGAAAAGGCATTCCAACTAAATACCACGGGAAGTAAGAAGAAACTGAGAAGGCATAGGGCAGACAGAGTCCAACAGTGGTTCTCAAACTTTTTCTATTGGTGACCCCTTTCGGACCCCAGGCCTCTAAGCGCGACCCCCCCATTAGGGGGCGGGGCAGGGGGCGGGCTGTGTGTGTGTGTGTGCCAGTAGCCCCCCAAAGAAGCTGGGCTCGAGGGGGGGGGCTGAGCTGGGGGGTGTGTGGGTGTAGGGGTGCCAGCCCCTGGGGCAGGGGCTGGGCTCAGGGGAGGGTGCCAGCAACCCCCGGGACAGAGCCCGGCGTGCCTCCGGCATCCCGCCGCAGCAGGGCTTGGGGCTCGAGTCACTGCTGGCAGCCTGCTGCAGCAGGGGCTGGGTCCGGGGCTCTGGGCGCCGCTGGGTTCAGGGCACCACCAACAGGGGTTGGGGCCGGCTGCCAGCAGCAGGGGCTCGCGACCCCCACATAATCAGGTCGCGACCCCTCGAGGGGTCCCAATCCCCACTTTGAGAACCAATGGTCTAATATATGGATACATGAGTGTGGCACTCAAGAGGGTGTCACAGCCACCTGTACTGATACTGCTAAGGCAAACATGTCTGATGATCATGCATGTAGGTGTGTGCACATCTAGAAAGGAATTGACATAAGCAAACACTCAATAAAGTCTCTCTCTCACACTCTCTCTCATTCACCAGATGCAGACATGTGAGAATCTCAGCTCTAATTTTTTAAAAGACAGTAATTTTCTAGCCCTCATGATTGTAAAGAAAAAGTGTGAAAACATGACCAAATTGTACCTTAAAGACTCAGGAGCCAGGAGGCAACTAAAAAGAATGCAATGTTTTATAGATCTCGTGCCTTTTAAGCCAATCTTATGATTTTTGGCAGGTGACTCATGATTTGTAAATGCTTGTGGTTGGCAGTACTGTGACAATCAATATTTTCTCCAACTTTTCACTTACTGGAACACAATTTTAATTCTTTGAACTTATATGAAGTACTAGCCAATATAATTTTTTTTCATTTGATTTCTGGTTTATGCATCAGGATTATTATAGCAGTTCAATTCATTTAAGCTTGATTGGGTTCAGCAGAACAGAAATAATTCTGTCTGTCTGGTTACTCAGTAACAGACCTAAATGTGGCAATTCTTCAACAACAAAATTTCAAAAACAGACTCCAATGTGAAACTGCTGAACTGGAATTAATTTGCAAACTGGATACCATTACATTTGGCCTGATTTTAATGATAGTTTTTCCAAAGTGGGGGGAGGGAAGAAACCTTAGGAATTAAAATAAAATTCACTTTTTAAGCAGTGGAAATAATGACAAAATAATTACAGATATAAAAAGTTTAATTAAATGGGGACACATTCCATTATTTTAACATGCCTAGAAACTAGTTATAGTATATTGAACATGAAGTTTAATAATCAGATGTATTCTACCAAACCACACAAAAAGGTTAAGACTTCAATCAACTAAATGTTTTATTCTGTATTTTGATAGATTTTCACAAAGCTAAAATGAGGGGTTTAAAACAATGTTCACTAATCAAATTAACTAAATCCTCTCAAATATTCCATTTTATTAAGAAACTGCAAAATTAAGATTTATAAGAACTAAACTTTTATTAAAAAAGAAAAGACTGATTGCTGTTTTTTATTTCTATTTTCATAATATAGAACTCTACTCTTGCTTCATTATTCAATTCCGGGAAAACACTTATGTAATAACACAGGAACTACAGTCATACATGACAACTGTAGAAAAGAATGCATTTTCTAGAGCTCACTATGTTCACCAAATAAACATTATATAAGACTTCTTTAATAGTTAAAAGAAACTTATTTTATAGAAGGAAACAATTTAAAATTACTGATATCTGACTGGATGTTAGAGTACAGTATAAAGTAAGCAACAGGAAACAGGATAAGCCCAAAAAAGAGGAGCTCATTTCCCTTTCAGGAGAAAACAGGTCTCAGTGTTCCTGAACTTCACCTACATGGAAGACAGAGTAAAAACTTGTGCAGAAGCAACATTGTAATCCCTCTGTCACATATCAAAAAATGTTACACAGTAACAAACAGCCATTTGTAGCCTCAGATTCTAGTTTTAACCTTGGTTTGTAGATTTCATGTTTGTACTAAAATATTCTGTTACTATGAATACAAAACGATCTACTACAGAGTTTTTTAAAAAAAAATTAGAAATATTTATCAGAGAAAGATTTTTAAAATTACTTCAGTGGATTTAGTCACTCTGTAAAAAGAAATTAAACATTATGGTTACTAATTATATATTTCATCATTTACTCCCCAACAATGTTAAATCAAGTTTGACTAGTACAGTCTGTAGCCCTAAACAGCCCTAGAAATTAAATGGCTATTAGGATCCCTTTTGTTCTGTTTTCTACCTCTGGAAGAAAGCATAACTGCAGTTAGTTTTAGAACAGTTTAAAATATAGCCGTTTGAGATCTGCAGTGTTGAATTTTTGATTATTTTTCAACAGTAATTCACAATAATGTTAAAAAAAAAATCACACCGCAAACCCCATTCTTGTGTTTTGCTTTCAGTAGCAGAAAATTTTGATTGTGGCTCCCTGGCTCTCCTTTTTCTATTTTATCTTAATATTTCTGCTTGCTTGCTACTTTTATGTTTATTTTGTCTTGATATTTTGTCTTTGTTACAAACACTTTGCTTATCTCAATAAATCTGTGTTCCTGCTAAACTCATCTTTTACAAGAATGCCCTAGGTAACTGTGGCATATTTCATCTGTAATTTTGATGTTATCTACCAGTTATCACACAACTACTACAAAACAAGGAATACTTGTGGCACCTTTGGGCTTGTCCTCACTGGGGGAGGAGGAGGGGAATCGACGGCAGATATGCAACTTCAGCTACATAAATCACGTAGCTGAAGTTTGCGTATCTGCCACTGACTTACCGCTTGTCCCCACGATGGCGGCAGTCGGCAGCGCGCTCCCCCATCGACTCCAGCTTGCGCCTCCCGGCAAGCTGGAGTTCCAGAGTTGATGGGGGAGCCGCGGGGGATCGATTTATCGCGTCTTAACAAGACGCGATAAATCGATCGCCAGAAGATCGATCCGGGACCGCGTTAGTCTCTAAGGGCTCGTCTTCACTAACCAATTTATTTCAGCATAAGCTTTCGTGGGCTATAGCCCACTTCATCAGATGCATAGAATGGAACACACAGAAGAAAGATGCATATAAATCTTACTTCTGTGTGTTCCATTCTATGCATCCGATGAAGTGGGCTATAGCCCACAAAAGCTTATGCTGAAACAAACTGGTTAGTCTCTAAGGTGCCACAAGTATTCCTTGTTTTGTTTATGGATACAGACTAACATGGCAGCTAATCTTAAACCTGTCACAATTACTACAGTACAAATAAAATTAAAACAGGAGTTTAAAGGAAAGGAAAATTGTGTTTCAATTTGACAAAACAAGTCACACATTAAGAATGAGTCTTAATAGAGTTTCCAGGCGTAATACAGTTAACTAGGTTTAACAGAGTTTTCTGAAAATTTGACAGCTTTTACAAGTAGATTTTTCAGGGGGATGTTTGAAGTAGTGGTAACATTACTAGAGTTGTACATATTTTTACAATCCCATCCCATCACCATTTCCCCCACCCACTCCAAAAAATGGTTAATTTGAAGACACTTGGGAAGGGTTATACTACTTGGTAATGTGCTCATTTTCTGGAAGTATTCTTATTAGTTGCCAGTATTGGAACAGATTGAGCTTTTAGTCATGTTTCATGCATTCTTTCTAGCATATCTACTACAGCAACATTGGGATAAAAATATTCCCAATAGAAAAGGGTCAAGTAAGAAAACTGCTATACTACTGTTAGCTTTAACTCTTCACACTTGAAACAGCTACCACTGTAATCTAAGACCAAACATATTAAACGTATTTTAAAATTGCAAACTGTTTGAATTGAGATGGCAGTCATATTGTATAACTTTACTAATATCATTTTACATGAAGAAATATTCTCTGGAAGTTTCCTTCATATGGTCATTTAAAGATAGCATTTAGAGCAGACATGGGCAAACTACGGCCCGCGGGCCACATACGGCCCGTTAGGCTTTTTAATCCGGCCCGCCGAACTTGTCCAAATTATAGTAAAAACCTCCTTTTTTTCCCCTTTCCCTGCAATGCCCACGTTTCCCCAATAGATGGCGCACTCAAAACACATTGACCGTTGTTGGAGTGGCGCGTATTTCTCTTTATTTCACTTTAATTTTATCCGGCCTGCGAGCTCTCGGCAGGGGAGTGGTGCCAGTGGCCCCCTCCTCCGTGCCCAGGGGCCGAGCAGCGCGGTGAGGGGCGCCGCGCTCCCGCCCGGGGGTGCCGGGCTGAGCTGCCGGGGCCAGGCGAGGAGCCAGATGAGAGCAGCAAGCCGTGGGGCCATGCCCGGTTGAGCAAAGTAAGCAAGAACGGGGGTGAGGGGCGCTCAGGGGGGCTTGGGTGGTGGTTAGGGTGGGGGGGTCTCGGGAGAGGGTAGTCAGGGAACTAAGTGCAGGGGGCTTAGATTGGGGATTCTGGGGGGCAGTTAGAGTGGGGGGTTGCTGGAAGGGGGCAATCAGGGGACAAGGAGCAGGAGGGCTTAGGTACGGGGTAGGGTCCTGCGGGGGGAAGTTAGGGAGGGGGGGGATCTCTGGAGGGGGCAATCGGACAAGGAGCGGGGGGGCTGGATGTCTTGGGAGCTCTGAGGGGGCAGTCAGGGGGTGGGAGGTGAGTGGGAGTCAGATGGGGGGGCAGGCTATTTGGCGAGGCACAGCCTTCCCTACCTGGCCCTCCACACAATTTTGAACCCCAATGTGGCCCTCGGGCCAAAAAGTTTGCCCACCCCTGATTTAGAGCATCTTTAAGGCTTCTTTAAGGCATTCTGGATACCAGGGACTGCTGGGACACATACATTCACTATGTTAGAACTGATAGACAGGGAGGGGCATAGGAGCTACTGTATAAACTCTATACTCCCTGCAGATCCTCCCCCCCCCCCCCCAGGGGAATTTCTACAGTAGCAGGTTAAAATGCTAAAGCAGCTTTCCGCTGCCAGAGTAGCACAAGGGTGCCACAACTTTGGGAAATATTTGGACTGTTACATATAATTTTAATTTGTTTCATGGATTGATATCTATTAAAATATATTTTATATACATATACACACACACAGTCATTAATTACTACAAGCATGCATTCAAAGCCTGGATATAGCCTGAGGCAAACAATAATTTAATGAAGGGAGAGTGCAAGAGAGAAGTTTAATAAAAATATCCAGAACAACTTGTGCCAACCAAAAAAAAACCCTCAAATATCTTGACTTTCATGTTGCAACACTTGACTCTCCTTCCTTCACTCTTTTACTGTCAAATTTAGATTGGAAGCTCACCAGGGTTTTACTATATTTTCTTCAGGGTCTGAAAATTGCCTTGCACATCTATGGCATTAAGAAGAATAGTAAACAGTAAACACACTGAAGTTTTTGGCACACATTCAAAAATTAGCCTTTGAAAGCCTAATCACAAGTTGTTTAAAATAGTTTACAGGGTTTCAAATAATAATAATAAAAATGATGGAAACAAAGCATTATAAAGCCATTTATTTAAGGCTTGCCATATGTTTTCAATTCACAATTTGAGAGATAGATAAGATGGGGAATGATTATACACAAGGCTTCTCAGTAACCTATTATAAACATAGTATGTATCTCAGTATTTTTGCCATTTTAATAAAAGCCATGAGTGGGACATTTTATCACTGGACTTGAAACAGATACACCTTCTGTTGACCTAAATGTATTTTATGTACAGTTTTTAACATTTATAATACAATTATAGCTATGTAAATGTCAAGTACCCAGAAAATAAATTATTTGAAAGCTGTATTGCTGTAAAGATATAGAACAAAGGGAACTACAGAGAACTGAATGTGATTATACCCGATTAATGCAGTTCTCTGCCAGTTAAGTTCTTGTACAACCAGTCAGGTAAGGATACAAATGACAGAGCAAATATTGTTTCAACATGCCTTATATGGGCAGGGCAAAGGAGAAGCTGTGCCTCAAAGGCCTGCCTCAAACATATCTTGCCCAGAAAGTAATGCAACTCCACCTTCGTTTTTCTGACTCTCAGAAATACAGGGGAATCCTAGTAAATACATAGCCTCTGTGTAGATATGGTCCCGAATTACTTCTTTATTTAACACTTTTATTTAAAATGTGAGCTACAAAGGAAAGGACTGTATTGTGTCCTTTGTTTCTCTATGGCAACTTTTACAAGCTTTTTTGCTGCTTTTTTATATTAAACATTTTTTTATATTAAAGTAACTGTCAATTAAAGTTGAGATTAAAAATATTTGAAGAGATCTATATCAGAATGTTTTTTACTTAAATTCCTTTAAAAAATAATTTCAGTCCTCTTGCCAGCTATCTAGGCAGAGATCAACCAACCAAATAAGCTCAGGTACACTCTCTTCTCTAGTTGCACAAACCTTCATGCATCTTGTTGCCTATCCATCCCCAGTTCAGTGATGGTGCTATTGTTCCTGGTGAACACTCTCTGGAAGAGCTAAGGGAAGAAACCCAGCTCTGTCAAATACATGAACTAAATTAAGAGAAAAAATTATAATATATATTTTCAGTTAGCATCCTGTTAGGAGTTACCCATGACTTTGAATTTTCAAACGATGGAAGCATGATTTCAAATTCATAGCATCCCTTCAGGATTTTGTTTACCCTGTTATTTCAGTTACTGTGGCTGACTGGAAAACTAATAGCTTAGGGCATTACAATCATCAATGAAGGAAAACTCAAGCAACCAAGGGAGAATAGATTTTTATTTATATTATTACAGTACTTAGAAGGTACCAATCAAGCATCAGGGCCCCACTGGGCAAAGTGCTGTACAGACACGTATTTAAAAAGGACAGATTCTTCCCCCAAATGCTCTGTTATGACAAGATGTAATAGATATATCTATATATATAAAAGTCAAATGGTGTATGCGTGCATGCATGTATGTATGTATGGGTGTATGCTTACTCCTTCCACATCGTTTGAGCTAGAGACTTGAAATTTGGTACATTTAGAGGTCTTGGGGTCCTAATGACCGTAAGAGTTGAAAATTTTTCAAATCTCACCTCTGACGCCCCCCGGGGTGAAATTCTTTAAAGGCCAATCACATCAGCTGGGCAGCTGCTGTTCTCTGTGACATAGTTATGATGTCATAATACCCCCTCCAACAGACACCGCACTCGCTCAGCTCTCTGCCCCAGAATCCCTCAGATCTGTACCCCCTCCAACGGAACCCCTCAGCTCTGTGCCCCCTCCCCCCTCCAATGGAACCCCGGAATCCCTCAGCTCTGTGCCCCCTCCCCCCTCCAACGGACCCGAGTTAGGTTTGGTCGGAGGGTAAGTGAGGTGTGGATGTCGGGTTTGTTTGTGGTTGTAGGTAGGGGTGTCGGGTTTGGTTGGGGGGGGGGGGAAGTGAGGTGGGTGTGTCAGGTTTGGTCTACGGGGGGGGGTGAAAATGTGAGTCGGGTTTGGTCGAGGGGTAAGTGAGGTGGGGGTGTCAGTTTTGCTCTCTGCCCCCATCCAACGGACCCCGCACTCGCTCAGCTGTCTGCCCCCTCCCCACCTCCAACTGACCCGAGCAACGCCGGGTATTTTCGCTAGTAAAAATATAAAAAGAAAAGAAAGTAGTGGTAAAGCAGGTTATTGTACATTAAACAGAGGTCTGTGCACACCACCTGTCTAGTCATTTCAGCTAGTAATACTTGATAGGCATCATACTGTAGGGGAGCTTTAAAGGAGGAAATTGAAAGATAAGGTAGTGATTTTGTGGATTTTTAATGGGCACTTATTACATGGCATTTTATTCAGATTATTTAAACTTTGTATTTTATTAAAGCCTATTTTACTCAGATACCTGACAACAGCTGAGAGTAAAAATCTTTGTTAGAAATCCAGATGCCTCAGTCTTTTAATTAAGATCTGAGAATGTTCTCTACTCCTTTCCTCTGGTTATCCAAAGCAATAGCAAACAAAGAAAAAAAACTACATTTGACAGTCCTAATCTTTAAAGCTTCTCAGTTTCCCCTCTGTATACAAATAATGGAGCAAAAAGCACAACTCTTTTTCTTTTGCAGATCACCTTTTAATGGTACCCACCATATTGACTCACAAAATGTGTTAAAGCTCTGTAACTTGAAGTCTTCATATCAAGAGTTGAGGACTTCTGTAACTCAGACAGTGATTAAGGAGCTATTACAGGGCTGGGCAGTTAAGATATCATGGCCCATGATGTGCAGGAGGTCGGACTAGAAGATCAAGATGGTCCCTTCTGGCCTGAAAGTCTATGTGCTCTGTATGAGTAATTGAATGTTAATTGTTTCTACACTAAACTGTTCTTTATTTGGTTATCAAGCTGTCATGAGTGGTGTCCCTTCCATCACCTCCTTAGGATGGCCAAGGAAGCTGAACAATGCTACTGTATATCAGGAATATGGATGACTCAGGAAAGATATCAGCAACAAAGCCTTTGGTACCTTATTTCCTATGTTGGTGGACAAGGGAAGGAAGCGAAGAAGAAAACATGATACATTTATTTCTGCATAAATGTAAATCAAGGCCAGTTTGCCTAATTTCAGTTCCTCTGGGTTTTTTCCAGTAATAGTTTTCAGGAACACAGGATGTTTATAAACAGGATCCAGCTCTTCCCTTTAATGGAGAAAAATGGCTCATACTTCTGCATGAAGAGACCTGGTCAGACAATCGTTGGCACAGCTGCCTTCAGTAAGAAATACAGATCTGCACAAAGCAAAAACGAAGACTGGGAATGCTGCTATAATTTTTGAAACTGGCCTCAAGTATCTCTTGCCCCAATGCTAGGTCCAAATTAAGGAGTCAATCTGGTGTGGTAGTCTTAGAATATGATGGATAAGATAGGATTCGTGTATGTGAACACAGTAAATTTCCCATGCACTCACAAAGGCCATTATCCTCCACTATTTGCTACAGTGACCTCTAAACTTCCTTTCTGCCAACTTCTTGCTCATAGTTCACCATGGTTTCTAGAAGTGTGACAGATGAAGCAAGAGGGAAGAACAAACAAATAGAACATCTCTGGCTGAAGTCTTCTGCCAAGCCTGACCAACTGCAAAACTGTACTATACTCAAACCCTTTCATAGAATCATAAAATCTCAGGATTTGAAGGGACCTCAGGATATCATCTACTCCAACCCCCTGCTCAAAGCAGGACCAATCCCCAATTAAATCGTCTAACAGATTTTTCCCCATATCCCTAAGTGGCCCAATCAAGCAGGCCAATGCTCAAACCACTGTGCTATCCCCTCCCCTTTGGCCGGTGGGATTAGAATGCAAAATCATCATGTTTATATTCATTATTCATAATATGATCTAGTTTCCACTTTTTGTATGACTTTTCCTGCGGTAGCCAGGATGGTCTCATACTTCCTATCTTTGCTATACATTGGGATAGTTTGCTCTTTACCCACAATAATGTCTCTTTAAAAGAGCCTGCCAACTCTCTTGAACTCTTTTTCCCTTAGACTTGCTTCCCATGGGACCTTACGTATCAATTCTCTAAGTTTGCTTTCTGGCTAGGTGGTCTCTAGTAGATGACTATTGTGACATCAGCTCTGGGTTTTTTTTTTCCTCTCCTTTTATCCTTATCCAGGGACTTTCAACAGGTCTGCTTCCCACTTCTATCTCAACAACAGTGCATGTGTACATATCTCTGATATACAAGGTAACACCATTTCTTCTCTTTTTTCCCCAAGCCTGTTCCTGAACAAGCTGAACCCTTCTATACCAACATTTCAGTCTTGAAATATCCCACCAACTTAATCTATGATGCCAATTATATCATAATCATGATTATTCACTAATATTTTTAGTTTTTCCTGTGTGTTTTCCATACTTTTGCCATTAGTATATGAACATCTAAGAGGTTCATTAGATTTCCCCTCTATATTCCCTCTTGCCTCTTTGTCCTTGCTGTGATTGCCCATGTTCCTCCCAGATTGAGACCCTTCATCCAAGCTTCCATGTCCTAGATTTGGAGGGACTTTTGTCTCCTGCCCTTGTCAAACCTAGTTCAAAACCTGTCTCACTAGGTTAGCCAGGTTCTAGCCAAAGATACTCTTCCCCTTCCTTCCTAGATGGACTGCTGTGCAGAGATGGAGTCTTTCTTGGAACAACATTCCATGGCTGAGGAAGCCAAAGCCCTGCTGGCAACACCATCCACACAGTCATGCATTCATCTCCAGGATTTATGGACATGCTCAACTTTAAGATCATGAGTAATCCCCACTGAAATCACAGAGAGTAAAGTTACATACTTGTTTAATGGTTTGCAGAATCAGGGCTTAATTTTCCAATATTTTACAGCACTTTTGTAAAACTCAGATACCCTAATAGAAGTCATGTTAAAAAAACTCACAGCATTTATATTTTAGTTCAGTCTAATGAGCCTTTCATTTCAAATGGGCCTTTAAAAAACCCTCAACCTAATTCAACATCAATAACTTCAAAAGTGATTTAAATAATTTAAATTAATTATTTAAATTGCTCCACCCACCATAATGTAGACAATGGGTTAGAAATTGCTAGGTGAGGAGGTGTTTCCTTCTGTGACAAGCATAAATACTTAGAATCATCAATGTTCATCTGAATATTTGTCTACAATTACTAGTAGTACAATCAAAAGGTGGTAAGTGCCACGTCACTGATTTTTCTGACAGATAATATAGGTAATATAGCCAAGAAGAGACTTTTGCAATAAACCGTTGGTATTAATATAACAGCACAGGGCTTTTCTACATATATTCCAAATTTATTATCCAAAGTCTTAGAAGGATAGATTAAATATCTACAGGATTACATTGTATCCATCTGCTGCAAAGTGAGGGGAAAAAACAACAGGAAGTTGGCCAGGCATTTGTCATGCCTAACAAAATACTTTTGCAAAGTGCCTAGAAGTTTGTTCAGAGTGGCCCTAATTAATGAACCCTATGAAGATCACTGGCAGAACTAAGTATTTGCCTAAAAGATCAAATATTGGCCTGAAGAGGGGCACTAAAGAATTACTTCAAATACTGAAGCTAGTAGCAATGGCACTTGATTTTTGATACTTGGTTGCCTCCAGCACCTTTACAACTGTACAATAGGATACTTTACGATGAGTAACACTGAAATGTCAGTTTAAAATATTTGATAGTTATTTATGTTTATACTGTGTATATTATACATATATAATATTAAAGTTATTACTTTGTAACAGCACTGCTTTTCAGCTTAGGTAGGTTGAGACTTTGTAAAACTGATTAGAGTGATGGGGAGGGGAATTTGACTGAAATCACCTTATTTTAAACCCCTTCACCCTAATTAAACAAACAACAATAAAATTAGTCTTATTGTTACATGGGGTCATTCTGAAATTAAGGAAAGTAATGTTCAGATCAAATAAAAGAAAGTATATCTTCAGACAGTGCAGAGTTAATTTGTGGCATTCACAATCAGTAGCAACTGAGTCAATATAATGGCTGAATAATTCTGTGTTAGCTATTTTTGGACTTTTTAATTATTTACATACCCTCAGAGCCAAAGGGGGATAAAACAGAAAAATAATCAAATTGTGTTTCAGGGAATAAAACTGAATATTTTGCTCTTCCCGCCTTCCTATGAGGATTAAATATTGACCACTTACAAGTACAAGATTCAATGAACCAGCAATCTGGCAAATTCTATATCCCCTTTAGCTTTATTTACAAAATTTAGCACATCAAGTTGTTGGGTTTTTTAAGTCAATATTCAACCTTGCAAATTACCTTTAAGGACTATTACAAATGTATCATGGCAACCATGCATGAGAACTAGACTCTGTTAATGCCATGCTAACAGCTTCAAACAAAAATGAAGTAAAAACATTATTCACAGTTCTTTAAATGCTCTGGAATAACACGAAGATCATTTACATTTAAGTTTATCTAATAGAGTAGCAGGAACTGAATGTAGATTTTGAAGTTTCAAACATGAGAACTTATATTATTAAAATTCTAAAATATAAAGACTGACAACTCTAATGACAAAATGAGAATGTTTTTAAATTGGATTTTCTATAAAGAATTCAGATATTATTGTAAATTGACAAATCAACATAAAATGGCTGCTATATTTTCTGCTTTGGTGAATGGCAAATGCTATATTTTTCTATCTTGTATAATTATGTTTATTTACTATATGATCCAGATGGCAGGTGGGAAACTTACCAGATAACATTCACTTAATTTTTGGCAACATTTTTATTCACCTTCAAAATAACAAAAAGGAAATTAAAGTAACTCAAATCTACAAAAACATTCAGTGTAGGCTGATATTTGATCTTTTGGCTAAAACAAAGTAGAACAGTAACTTGTTATCTAACACAGACTCCATCTGAGCCATTATACCCTGGATTTGCAAATGGATGGGTTATTTCTATCTACAACTCTGGACTGATAGTGGACATTGGATAAAAATGCATAATGAAACTCCAGTTGTAACTATTGTACTTTTTTGTTTTATGACCGCTCTGAATCGGCTAATTGCACCCCTGAATTTTACAGAAAACTAGCTGAAACATTCTATTGTTATCCCATCCTCCCTCCACTTCCTAATATTGCCAACCTATTACCTCTTATATTTAGAGAGTAAATGCTTTGGAGGAGGGACTACCATTTACTATGTATCAGTTCCACGCCAAATATGATGGGGCCTCAGTCTGGGCACTACTATACCACCATGATAAAAATTGCTTTTACCAATGTTATCTTATTTTCTTTTAAGTTTCTTTGCTGAGTTTTTTCAAAGAAAAATAAAGCACATCACATAATCTGACTTTTGAAAATAGTTATTTTTAGATAAACTACCCAGTATAATATTTGAAGAAATGTGCAGCACACCATCAAGTCAACAACAATGTACATGCAGCAACTCTATGCATTTTTTCTGCATAAAGTCCTTTAACAACTGAAAACACAACATTCATTACACATGAAAATTTAAAACACACCTTTTAAAATGCTTCTTTCTACTAGGAATGAGAAAAGTATACAGGAACTCCTCACTTAACATTGTAGTTATGTTCTTGTAAAATGCAACTAAGCGAAACGACGTTAAATTTTATTATACATACACACAAACACACGCACACACACATACATACACACACAGTATAAGTTTTAAACAAACAATTTAATGCTGGGACACCGTGATGATGATTGTGAAGCTTGGTTGAGGTGGAGAAGTCAGAGGGTAGGATATTCCCCAGGGAATGCCTTACTGCTAATGAACTAGCAATTTACTGAACCCTCAAGGGTTAACTCTCACACACTAGAACGAAACAGGAAAGAAGGGAGGGCAAAAACACACATTCTGAGAGAGAGATATAGAGATAGAAATGCACATTTCAATTAGGTATCAAGCATGGGGTCAAAAGTACACTCACTGCCTGGTTAATTAGATCAGGAAACCTGCAGCAGCTCTAGGTCCTGTGTCCCCTCTGCTCTGTGGAAGATGGGGTAAGCGGGTTGCAGGAGCAGGGGAGAGGGAGACACCTTCTACCCCTACCCTCTTCTACCCCTGCCCCCCCTAAGCAAGCAGGAGTCTCAGGGAGCAGCTCCAAGGCAGAGGGCTGGAGCAGCACATTGCAGTGGGGGAAGGGACATATGAACTACCAATTGAACTGCCAGCAATTGATAGCCTGCTGGGCAATAGCCTGCTGGGCAACTGAGGAAGTTAGATGGGAGCATTGCATAACTTTAAATGATCATTTTGCCTAATTGATTAGCAACATAAATGTTAACCGGGACAACTTTAAATGAGAAGTTACTGTATTATGTACAAACCTCTAATATTTTGTTCTTATGAGGAAACACCTTATGAAATGTACTTTGTTGTAATTTTTTTAAAAGGCATTTTTGAGTAAAAGCAGCACAGAGGTCAAGGGCTCTTCTCGACTTTTTTTTTTTTTAAACTATAACAGTTTGTCTAGTGCAAATTTATTTTTTACACTGTGATGCTACAAAAAGTATCTTTTTACAAAGGATGTTAATGAGCTGAAGGAGTGATACTGGTAATTCCTACTGCATGTCAGTACATTACATAATCAGCATCAAGTTCATATCTGCAACTGGCTCTAGATCAGGGGTCTCAAACTGAAATGACCATGAGGGCCACATGAGGACTAGTGCACTGGCCTGAGGGTTGCATCACTGACACGCCCCCCCTCATTGCCCCCGGCCCCGCCCCACTCCACCCCTTCCATGGGATCCCACCCCTGTCCCACCTCCTCCTCTGAGCACACAGCTCCCCCCTCCCTCCTGGAAAGTGCTAGTCACTGCCAACAGCTGTTTGGCAAACAAAGAAGAGCAATACAGGAAGTCCAGAGCTGGAAACACAAACAAACAGAAAATTACCAGCCTCAGATGATTCAAGCTTTTTTCAAATATAATATGCTGATAAATCTGACAAATTTCAGTCCATCTCAGCCTAATATCAATTATAATTTTATAAAGTCTCCCTCTCCCAAACTGATCCTCATAACCCTGTTCCCCATCCCCACTTATCCCCGTAACCCAGCTCCCTGTTCCCCAAATCTCCCCCCACTCATGTTTGTAGCCAGCTCCCTGTGTTCCATCCCCAGATCTCCCCCACTCACCCTCATAACCCTGCTCCCCATCCCCAAATCTCCACCCACTCACCCCTGTTAAATCTCACCCCACTCACCTCCCATAACCCTGTTCTCCATCTCCAAATGTCCCCACTCATCCTTGTAACCCAGTGCCCTGTCCACAATTCTCCCCCCTCACCCCCAGCTTCAATACCCTCCCACCCCTAAATCCCTAAGCTGCTCCTCCCTGTCCCCCATCTCCTCTCTCCCTCTCCTTTCAGCCTTCCCAGACTCTCCTCCCCATCACCCCTTGCCTGAGCCCTCCCTCTGCGGGAGGCTTACCGCTCCTGGCCACCGCTGCAGAGGGCGCCTGCGAAACCCTGCCCCAGCTTGTTCATTGAGGTCGCAGCAGCAGCCCCTGGAACCCAGGGCTCGGCAGTGGTCCAGCCAGGGTGCTTCGCAGGATCCCTCTGCAGCAGTGGCCAGGAATGGTAAGCCTCCCGCAGAGGGCAGCGGGGAGCCTGGCTTACTACTCCTGGCCGCTGCTGCAGAGGGCTCCTGGGAAACGCCACCCCAGATCATTCATTGAAGCCGCAGCAGCAGTGCCTGGTAGCTGGGGATTGGCAGCGGCTGAACCCAGGCAGCAGAGAAGCCTCCGCTTTTGGCCCCTCCTTCCTGGAAACTGCTATGGGGGGGGAGGGGGGGAAAAAGAGATTCGCAGGTCGCAGGGAAGGGCTTCGCAGGCCGCATGTGGCCCCCGGGCCACATGTTTGAGACCCCTGCTCTAGATACAGTTTCCCAAATATATTTCTTCTTGCAGTTACACAAACAGCAATTACTTAATGCTTAAGAGAGCATCACTCCTACAAAAAGAGTAACTTATACCATATACACAGGCGTAGAAAGATTAAATTTCTATTGGTATGTCAGAAAACGTTTATTTCACTGTATATACAAAAACTGATGAAAAATATTTCCATCAGTAATAATCAAAATTTACAGATAGGCAAAGTTAGACTCTCAAGCAGCATTTTTCTATTTAAAACTATTTACTTAGTATATTTTGAAATATGTTGATGATAATTTGTGTTTTAATGGCTATAGTTTTAGCTTTTTGAATCTCCAAGTCTACTGTAATTATAGTAGTCTGATTCCCAAATTTTCCCACAACTGAAAATTTAAATAAATAAAAATGGAAAAAATACTTAAAATAAACATGCTGAAATAAGAAAAATATTGAATTCTGCAAGTCTACATATGTCTCAGCATTCCTATTGCAACATTAAGATAAAACTTCCATTAGGACACACTACATTCCAACTGTACAGGTTTAATGGATGTTCAGTAAAGGGATTGATAAAGTTAACAATTTAAAATCTACTTTGTATTAATGGATCTTCAATTAATCAGTCACACAATCAGAGAAAAGCTTGCCAATTCAAATAAAAACATATTTGCCAGGGTGGATTTGATTGAAATGACTCATTAGGAAGACTCAATTTAATAATGGTTTTCTACCTAAAAGTGCATTCTTGTTGGCTGCTATAATCTTAATATATGTTCTTCACAACTCAGAGATAGATGTGTACCTTCTAAAAATGAAACCTACACTATACATTTGTAAACAGCAATTTATTTTGAAAACTCTTCAGATTAGTTTTATAGCTATATCATAAAATGAATGATTGCTTAGTTATTTCATTTACCAAAGGTAACTGAAGCAGCTATTCATGAAGTCATTGGGAGGTGACCTATCTCCAATTCAACAGGTTAATCATTAATATTTGGAGGATTTTCTTGTCAGGCTGTAGTAGAAGGAAATCACCACCAAGCAGACATTTAAATTGTTTTATGTAACTAAAAAAAACATTATGTATTCTGAATTTTTTTCTTCAAGAACATATTTTAACAAAACAAGCATATCCCCTCACTTTTTACATTTATCTCCAGACTTCTGCTCCTTGTCCAGATCTATTCCACACCCAACAATCTTCTATTCACTGAACTTTTTGAAACTGCACTTTTAGAGAGAGGTAAGGGATTGACTGTGCACACAAATTTGCAGAGGGACAATAGAGTTGAGGTCTGTTATTTCGCACCTCTATATATTATTTATTTATTTTAAAGAATTTTTTGCTATTAACAAGCATATTATCTCTGGAGACACAAATCCATAGTTTGAGAACAACAAAACTAAGCATCTTTGATGGTATCTTCTAGACTGAGCACTGAATCCCAATGGGTAGAAAGAAAGATTAACCTAAATAATCTATACAGAAGCCCCTGGAACTGCATCAGATTGGGTCCCTAATCAATGAACTATTGGATCTCATTTACAAAACTTTTCTTAAACAATACATGAAAATATTATACTATAGAATTCAAATTTATAACCCCTATTCCATGATGAGATATCTCTGAGCTATAATGTATCTTAATTAAAAGTATCTTTGGATAGGTTTTTTCCTCAAAAATAATTTTATCAAAAAAATCTGATTTAAATTTAAAAAAATCCATTTTTAATTTTTAAAATAATTGATTTTTATCCACCCTGATATCCAACAACTGAGCAGTTACTGGAATTCAAGGAAAATTCAACTGGAAGTTCCCTGCTTAGACACTTCTTTTTGCGGGGTAAGGAGGGAGACAGGAACAGAGGGTCACAATAAACTGGAAACATTCTCCCACCCACTACATATTTTAATATTTCTGGCACAGATGGCATAAGCAAAATAGCTCATCCCAATTTAAATTTGCCTTCAATTAGTTTTCAGTTAAATTTAAACACATAATAATATAAGTTTTCAAAGCAATATTCTTAAAAAATGTAATAGGTATAATAGGTAAAACTCACCTACATATGGAGGACCAGCCTAAAGCTTTCCATGCCATTTAAGCCCCGTATAGTGGGTGTGTAAGCAGGCTTCTGTATTCTGTGCACCTTGAAGGAAAAAGGAGCCCAGGCCCCATACCTCGTGGGAGATGGGGCTTGTGTTCACTACCGTGGGTAGCCATCAATCTTTTGGTGATCAATTTCTTGCGTCTCAATAAATCAATCGCCAGCGGTGCCCCCGTCGACTCC
The DNA here is from genome assembly GCA_032164245.1 of Sternotherus odoratus. Taxonomy (NCBI): domain Eukaryota; kingdom Metazoa; phylum Chordata; order Testudines; family Kinosternidae; genus Sternotherus; species Sternotherus odoratus. The sequence continues at coordinate 37,950,099 of JAVMKO010000011.1, forward strand.
GGAACTCCAGCTCGCCGAGAGACGCAAGCTGGAGTCGACAGGGGAGCGCGCTGCCGACTGCCGCCACTGTGAGGATGGCAGGTAAGTCGGCTGAAGATACGCAACTTCAGCTACGTGATTCATGTAGCTGAAGTTGGCGTATCTTCAGTCGATCCCTCCCCTCCCCCCAGTGAAGACCAGCACATACATAGGGACATTGGTCACAAACTATTCCTGTGGACTATCATCTGCAGGGGGCAATGCAGGCCCAGCAGCTGAAGGATAAACTTCATCCACCATCCCAACTACACAAAGAGCAAGTAATCAGAATTTGTTCAGCAGGAGGGAATTTCACCCATAATGCTTGTTAAATTAAGCATGGAACATTTTTTTCAGCATGCTGTGCTGCCATAGACAAGTTTTAGTTTGCACAACTTCATATGATTTCCAGTGCTTTTTTCTAAAGTCACAAGGAAAAAAACTACTTTCTATACTTTCTAACTTTAATCTAAGCATAATTTTTGATTCACAGAATACTTAAATTCCAGATGAAGATATTAAATCAATATTATTCTCAATCATTTGGAACTATGTTAAATTACATATAAAAAACTGCTAAAAAAGACTATGAAGTTAAGCACTCAAAAGTTAGGAAATGCCAGAATTAAGGTTGCTTTCTATTAGTATGGATGCATTGTTCTGGACTGAAGTAATAAAATCATCAGTATTTTTAGCCTATCCAGCAAAATGAAGGCAGAATTAAAAATAGGGGTTTGGCTGTTTTCTAAAAACAACAAAACTGAAAGCTTATGGTTCATTTTCTGAACCCCAAAGCCTTTCCATACAACTATTTCCAGAACCAAGGAGAGAGAAAACTAACCACAAGTTAAACTGGAAATAATCAATTATTTTGTTTACATGATTGTTATATTTTAATTTCCCTTTTGTTCAGACTTTAAGACAAAACAAAATTCCGTGCTACAAAAACCTATTGAGGCTACTACAGGGTCTGTCCAGGAATAGTTGAACCAGGAGAATAAAACAAAAATCACTGAATGTAAGGCATGTCTACACTTAAAATGCTGCATTGGCGCAGCTGTACCAGTGCTATTGCACTGGTGTAGCATTTTAATGAAGATATGCCATGCCAACAGGAGAGAGCTATGCCATCAGTGTAGTTAATCCACCTTCCCGAGAGGTGGTAGCTACATCTACAGGAGAAGCTCTCCCATTGAAGTCAGAGCTCATGGGGACAAAAGGGGATCAGGGATAAACTGCAGACTGCTTTTTCTAGAGTTGAAAATAAGGGACACTGAATGAAGTATGACAGCCACTGCTTGCTTAACCTTCTCACTAAAATGAAATCATAAGCATAATCTAGAGTTCAAAACAGTAAGACATTGCAATTATTTTAAGTAGCTTTGAGGGCTTTTAGTACTTCATTAGAAGACCCTTGGGTCCTCAGGTTGCCTCATTAGTAACGAATCATGAGTCAAAACTACTAAGTGAGAAATATTTTGATGCAAAGGCTGAAAAATGAGGCATGGTGCTGCAATGTAATCCTAAATAAATTCCCTTCCAGAAGCGTGGGGGCGGGGGGAGAAACGAGTGGGGAGGGGAGGAGAGAATTCCAAGCTAGCTTTCATGGTGGGTGGTCGAGAGAGAAGTGGGAAGAAATCACTATGAAAAAGTAATGTTTTAGACAAAAATCCCATTTTGCACAGAATCCCTGAATAACTCTAAGTCCAAGTTTACTAATGAAGCTGCAGACACTAGGAATTTGAAGATGCCTTGCATTAGGTTCACTATGTTCTGAAGAGTCTATTTGATTTTTGACACCCACATTCAATTCAATTCAATAAGGAAGTTGTGATCAGCAAAGATTAAGCACAGTTCAGTGGGAAGGTGGAAAAAAGAACTAACACTTGATGTGGACCCCAATTCATTACGAAGAGACCCTTCTTCAAGCTTCTGGACATCTATGTTGTTAACAGAATTTGTAAACTTTGCAAGACAGTGATGATCTAGTCTCCTTGAAGGAAGAAGTAATTTTGTTGTAGCCTTTAGAGGCTCTCCAGGGTTAGATCCCTACCTGCTTGTTAGAAAGTGTCCAGGGTGAGGTGAGGAAGGGAAAAATAACTTTAACTTGGTGGGATATAAACTAGTTGGCCTCTTGCTAAGGGGACTTGCTGTAAGGTTTTATTTTTTTTCCAACTGAACTTCCTTGAAGATTTCTGTACATTACAGAATATTTTCATCTCTCTCAAACACATGATGTTATAGGGTTTCTAACAGCGGTTACAGTGAACCTCTTCCATGAACCAGGTGTCTGCTCCCCAACCAGGGTGACCAGATGTCCCGAGTTTATAAGGATAGTCCCGATATTCAGCACTTTGTCTTATGTAAGGACCTATTAGCCTCCACACCCCCATCCTGATTTTTCATATTTGCTATCTGGTCACCTTATCCCCATCTCAAGATCTTCTCTACACTACAAGAGCTATCATTCTGATGAGTACCTGCAATAGGTACATCAAAATTCGTACTAACCACCGTTTAACTACAAGTGTAACCAAGAACAAATTGTTTGTAGTTAAAAGTAGGCTTGGCATAATTAGATTTTTCTTATATATGTATATAATTTTGACAGACAATATCAATGTTTATTTTGAAGCTTTTTTATTTCTATCTATTTAAATTTTCACAGTTGAAGGAAATAATGGGTGGGTCAAATAGTAATTCTGTATGGACAGTAGATGTTGAGATTCAAAAGATTAAAGACATAACTTTTAAAACACAAATTCTCAACATTACATGTCAAAACTTACATAGTAAATATCCTTATACCAAACAAAGTTTTCAAACAGCATTTTTCTCATTTTACCTAGCTGTACAGTTCAGTTATTGATGAAAACATTTTTCATTAGTTCCTTTATGTATGGTGAAATAAAATAAGTAAATGTTTGTAAATGTCTAACAAAAAAAAAATTAATTCTTCCAAGCTTACCTGTGGTCATGCCTTGATCAGCACCAGTTCTGTTGCATCCACTGCCAGCAATGAGTACTTATTGCAGTGGAAAAAAGGCTCAAGAAACTAACCTCTCTAGGAAGTTACACAGAGGGAGTATCTGTTGCAAGTTTGTTACAGAACAAGTCACCAAGGGAGAACATATGTACCTCATTCAGGACATCAATGTATAAATGGCATACTTATTCAACCAGGATATTAAGATCACAAATATTAGACAAAACTTAATGGAGAGTTTCATATGCTGGATATCCCATAAACTTCTAATTTAAATTCAGCTGGGATAGGCCAGGAAGGAAAAAGTTCTCCAGAAACCTCTTCCCTTGTACAAGGAAATTTAGAAGTTACATTTAGGAAGTGGAAACTTTTTCTGTCATACATATTAAATCAACAAATTTGCATTGTGATTGTCAGACATTGAAGGCAGATCTGAACTGATACATGTCTTGTTAGAGTAAAACCTTTGTTCCAAATGAGATAGGGGTCTTCAAGGACCGCTAAACAGAACTCTCCTGACGCAATATGGGGAGGTGGGAAAGGGGGTGGAGACAATTGTCTGCCAATACTGTATGAGATTTTTTTTGTCCCAGAAAGAGGAGTGGACCAAAAACATGAGGAAGTCAGATGTAAAGCCTGAAGACCTTCTTCGATGAGACTTCACCTCCTAGACAGCTTAGTCCCATTACAAAAAAAGTGAGAGTGCTTCTTGAGGGCTATAAAACCAAAAACACCTACCTAATTCTGGTGTACTGAAGTGTTATAGAACAAAAATAGGTTTTTCCAAGGATCTCAGAAACCCATGCACCCTGGATTAGAAGTAGCATCTTTAAAGACTTTAACACCCCAACATTTGGACTTTTTAAAGAAGATAGCAGAAGCAAAACATTTTAAAACTATTTCTACACCACTTGGCTAGTGGATTTCATTCACATAGGATTTTACTTTTTAGAGAACTTAACATGGTTTCAATCCCCTGGTTCAGGTCTCTCCACTGAACAAGATCTCAGATTCCTCTTGGGAAAAAGCCTATTGGTCTTGTCCATAGACTTAAAAAAGGAGAATGAAAACCGTTCTTTTTCAGCTCACCACACTTCTGATATGTTATTGATATGCTGATAGACTACTCTATTTCATAGCTTACTTAGCCTCCCTCCAAAGTTGTGAACTCTTGTGATTTTACAGTGACACTTGGTGTTTTTCTTAAAGTCCCAGATCCTAGAGTCCTAGGATTAAATAAGAATCTCAATTTTTATTTTAAAAAGTTTTAAAAAGTTCAAGTACCTTCAGAGAAACATTTGAATAAAAATGATCCACAACAGCTCAAAACCAGAAGAAATACAAAAAAGAAGCCAACATTAATTTTTTCAACTCTCATTTTTTAAGCCATTTCCATGATTTTTTGAGGACTTGACTCATGATTAAAAGCTTGGAGTTGGTGATACTGAGCATCATAATCAGATACTGGAAAAGGGATTGAATAAATTAATTCATACTAGGAATCTTAGAACAAAGAAATATTTTGTTTTTCTGTTGTAAGTCATGCCAATACATTATTTCAGGAATGAGCTGCAGGAACTGCTAATTTTCTCCCCATCCTTATCTTTTTTCCCTTTTCAGTAAGAGAGCTAAGCAAGGGGAAAGATGATCCCTGCTCAAATACTCTAACATTGCTGCCCTAAAATATCTTTCCTAAGGAATACTGAGATACCTAGGAACACTGAAACAGATTAGAAGTAAATATAGCTGCAGTGAAGGGTTAAAGAGAATTTGCCAAGTAGTACTGCCTTCTTTAAACCTGCTTTGAGCCAAAGGACATAGATGTAATGAGAGGGACTTGTGGCTTTAAGGTAACCAAAGAGAGTCTTGGTCCCTGCACAAGCACACTGAACAGGAAGTTCTTCCCCCACTCCACCCTGGCTGGGATTGCAGCCAAAGAAGGAGCAGTCAATTCAGAAATGAAAGCATATGGAGTGAGTGTGTGAGTATGCATGCGGGGGAGGAACCTGGGTTTTAGTTGTCTACACAGAGCCTAGAGAGGCAACTAAACTTTCCTTACAAGATTTGTAGTTTGATACTAGCGATGGAGAGAATAAGGGAAATGCCAGCAAGCAAACTGACTGTTGGTTCAAAAACTGCTCTCCTGCTGTCTCATGGTAATACTGTTTGTCAAAATGTGGAGGATTGACTCAACACAATGGAGGCATGATGTGATTATGAAAGAAAAACTGATCTCTGCTAAAGCCACTTTACTGGACCCCCTGAACTTTACCCAATTCACTGTACAGCAAAGCAGGAAGAAGCTGTGTTTGGTTCCAGGGAGGAGTGCTCTGCAATAGGGAGGTAAGCACTAACCAAGATTTTTTTAGGCAAACAAACTGGACTCCTGTGCACCATACTGCTTTCTAAACAATTGCTGCTGAGGTGCTCAATTACTGATAAATGCTAGCCATCTATTGCTAATTTAGGGGAGACCTCAGCTGTCCCCAAAATGCATCTATAAAAACCTCCTGTCTTCCAGACAAAGACCAAACTAGAGGGAAAAGGAGAAAACTACTAAGAAAAAACAAACAAAAACTGGGAAATAATTTTTCAGATGACATAATTCTTTGCAAAAGGCTTTTATAGCTCACACACAACGGAACCACTGCTTGCAGAGAGCAGAATAGACACCCTGAAGAGAGCTACAGATTCAGATTTCAGCTCCCAGAAGCAGCGGCATGTCCCTCCTCTGGCTCCTAGGTGGAGGCGAGGCCACATGGCTCTGCACACTGCCCCACCTGCAAGCGTCGCCCCTGCAGCTCCCATTGGCTGTGGTTCCCAGTTTATGGGATTTGCAGATGCAGCACTTGGGGCGGGACAGCGTATGGAGCTTCCTGACTACCTCTAACAGAGAGATGCCAGAGGGGGGACATGCCGCTGCTTCTGGGAGCCAGGGCATGTGTGGAGTGGGAAAATCCCCCAGCCCCACTCTCCAGCAGGAGCTCTAGGATGGGATTAAAACATCTGAAGGGCCGGATGCGGCCTGCGGGCCATAATTTGCCCACCCCAATTTAAAGGTTGAGGGACTTTCTTCAGATATTCAAAAACTTAAATATAGACTTCTTCTATTTTCAGAAATCTCAATCAGAAAAGCATGTCAAAAGTTACCAAACGATTCCACGTATCACAAGTTTTTTAAAAAAGGTCAGAAGCAAAACTGCAACATGTTGCCCATACCATTTAATGTGGTATTGAAGCAGTTAACAAAGTTTCCTACTAGACATTTATCCTGTTAGTGTTAGCAGCCTACTGAACACATTTTAACAAGTTTGTTATGTGAAGTTCCACTATAAAGTTTGTATACATGTTTAAAGGAATGCTTTGCAGTTTAAGTAACCAGTTTATTCAATCTGTACTGCTCTATGATTAACTGTTAATCATCACATCCGATTCCTGTGTGCCCTAGCTATCATAATTTGCATTATATTAGTCGCTACAGGTCACAAACAAAAATCAGAGTCAATCTGATACACACTGTACACAATAGAAGATATGGGCTGGCTCCAGAGATCTTGCAGTCTAAGGCTACATCTTTACGCACAGTTGCACTCGCTTATCTAGATCATTCTAAAACTGATGTAGCTAAATAACTGCAGGGGTGGGAAACTACGGCCGCAGGGGTGGGAAACTACGGCCACAGGGGTGGGAAACTACGGCCACAGGCACCTCCTGCTCGCCCCTAAGCTCGCTGGGGAGGCTCCTCCTTGCCCCATGCCTGCTGTCCCTCCCGCAGCCACGCCGCCATGCACTCTGGGAGGGCAGGCTGCATGTCTGGCTGGCTCTCGCCAATGCTCTGAGCGGTGTGGTATGGGGAGCGGGGGTGGAGCTGGGGGGTTGGATAATGGGCAAGGAGTCCCGGGGGGCAAGCAGGAGACAGGAATCGGGGGGAGATTGGAAGGGGCAGAGGTTCTGGGAGGTGGTGGTCGGGGATGGGGAACGGAGGCGGGGATTGATAGGGCCTGGGAGTCCCAGGGCTCTGTCAGGTAGCAGGGATGTGGATAGGGGTTACAAGTTCTGTAGAGGTGCTTATTTTCATAACTGTCTAATATAGGCAATATAAAAATAGAGACCTACTTGTTACATTAAACACCATTTTCAGTTTTAAAAATTAACAACACATGAAAGCTGCTAGAACATTAATAAAATACTATATCATATTATTTCTTCTTGTACCTTTTAAATAATCTGCAGTACAAAGAGCAGTAAATGAGAATGCTATGTTTCAAAAGAATGCCATGCTTCAAAAGAATGCCATGCAATGTATGTAACATTTCTAATGTGCAATCAGAAAACTGAGGTGAATTCTCTTCCTATATAATTTTTTTTTTTGTTTCTTTTTAAAGAAAATACAAGACCCAACTTCCTTAAAGTGTACCAGTTTGATTAAAGCATATAACTTCTACTGTCAGGAAGAACAAAAAAACTTTTTTTATTATCAGTTAAATTTTGCAGTTGTTTAGGTCAGAGGCCATGCTCTACACCAGGGGTCTCAAACTCAAATGACCACGAGGGCCACATAAGGGCAAGTGCATTAGCCCGAGGGCCGCATCATTGACACGCCCCCTCGCTGTTCCCGCCCCCGCCCCCACTCCACCCCTACCATGACGCCCCACCTCTTCCCACCCCTTTCCAACCCCTTCCCCAACGCTGTCCCCTTCCTGCCAGCAGGGAGTGCAGGAGGTGTGCAGGATGTGTCAGGGGGCAGGGAGTTGGTGTGTGGGGTGCAAGAGGGGCGAGGGGTGCGGCAGCAGGTGGCTCAGGGCAGGGAGTGCAGGAGGAGTGCAGGGTGTGGGGAATGTGAACAGGTTTCTACCCAGTATCAAGCGGGAGGGGACGGGAGAGGCTGAAAAAGGCTCTCCGAGAGGAAGGAAGGGACATAGGAGCGGACCTATGCAAAGGACCCAAGGGGGGGTGGGGGAGCTGCCTTATGTCTTCTAGCGCAGGGGTGGGCAAACTTTTTGGGCCGAGGGCCACATCAGGTTTGGAAAATTATATGGAGGGCCGGGTAGTGAAGACCCTGCCCCCTATCCGGCCCCCTCCCATGTCCCGCCCCCTGACTGCCCCCTCAGAATCCCTGACCCATCCAACCCCCCCGACCTTGTCCCAAGTGCCCCTTCCAGAGATCCCTCACCCCTGACCACCTCCCAGGACCTCACCCCCTACCCAATCTCCTGCTCCCTGTTCCCTGACTGCCCTGCCCCCTATCCACCCTCCCGCTCCCTAACCATCACCCTACAACCCCACCCCCTATCCAACCCACCCTGCTCCCTGACTGCACCCGCCCCTTATCTAAACTCCCCCTCCCCCGTCCTGGGCCCCCTTACCATGAGGCTCCTAGCTGCTCCATGTGGCTCCAGAGGAGGGGGACAGCGCACAGCTCTGGCCCCCGGAGTGCTGCCGACATGCACAGCTCTTGGGGAGGGGGGTCAGCGCCCAGCCCTGGCCCCCGGCGTGCTTCCGGCGCAGCGTGGGTCCAGGGGACAGCATGCAGCCCCAGCCTCCAGAGTGCTGCCGGCGCGGCACTGGAGGAGGTGGGGAGCACGCAGCCCCGGCCCCGGGAGTGTTGCCTACCCAGCGTGGTTCAGGGCGAGGGGGGAAGTGTGTAGCCCCGGCGCCCGGAGTCTGCCCGCACAGCTTGGCGGGCCATACAAAAGAGTCCTGAGGGCCGCATGTGGCCCGCGGGCCGCGTGTTTGAGACCCCTGCTCTACACCCTTTACCCCCTTCACCTTTGATTGGAAGATGCACAGTACATTATTCATGCTACCTACATGTAAATAAAAATAGTTTTAGTTGCATATTGCAAGGGTCAGACAGGCTTACAATTTTACTGAAGTGGATCAGTATGAATTGATCTTTTAAAGGTAGATATTTTAATTTTATTTGTTTCCTAATTTAAAAATACCGTTAAAATTGAGTTAAGTTTATTTTAATTTTCAGGGGTATCAGAAATTCACCAAATGTTAATGTCTTTCCAAGACAAAACAAGTGTATAGTCTACCTATTCAATAAGTCAAGAAAGCCTTATTCTCCCTGCCTTTCCCAAGTCTCATAGAGTGATTAATACAAGGAGTGACAGCCAAATCAAAAGCTAGCTATAAAGTATTATTACTTTGAGGCCACACCTGTCCCTGCAAACAGTTTTATTTTTAATTATATATCACATGTGCATTTGGACTGTTATTTAAAATTAATATGCAGTGGAAAATTAGAAAGACAGCACCAGGCCTAATCTACCCTGGGCTACATATATATTTATTTCAATTGTGGTAAGGTATTGTACATATTTTTATATCAAAGTAGAGTTGGCTTCTGAAAATTAGTGTTCCTAAATTGCGTACAGGAACATTGTATATATTTGTTTTCATAGGATTTTCAACTTCCATTGACCACAGAAATATTGATTTGTGTTGAAACATCCCAGAATCCAAGAATTTTAAAATCCATCTTCACTCTTCCATTTCTGCACCTTTCAACACCTTTACTCCAGACCAGATGGGTTGACTGCTAAATCATGTCTCCCAATTTCCTTATGCTTTTTGTGTGACTGTATCAAAATGTCCATGCATAGACAAGTTAGTAAATTCAATCTATCCTCAGAGGCAAAGGTGTTATCTATAAAACAGCTGCATGTATCATTATAGTCACCCAGAAATGTTCAACATAAGAGCATTTATCACTTTTCTTCTATTTGTGCTGCTTATTGATCAAGCAAAAAGGCTGCCAAGTTACCATGATTCCCATAGTTGTACTTCCTGCCACCAGCAGTAGAGGATTTTAGGGCTTAGTTTTCTTCATTTAAGGTTTAGGTACTGGTGTGCAAGCATATCAAAAGTATACCTAATCTTTAAATTGTATTCAACATACATAATCAGTGACTGGGAATCACCTCATGGCTTGTTGAAATAAGGCAGTTCAGTATAATAATCACAGTGGAGGAATACAATGCTGTTTCCTTAGCTTAAAAAATGCCCACAAACAGATGTAACAGTTCAGCTTGATATCCTGATCATGTGGCCCTATTAACAAACCTGTCCCAAACAATATTTGTCAAAGCAGCAGTAGCATGATAGTTCTTGGACTTGATTAGTAACTACTACAGTTTCTTTAGCTAAGCACTGTGTAATTATTTTCTTTGATTTGACAGAGAAAAATAAGCCATAGACAGAAAATAATCACCACTAGACTATGCTCAGACATCCATTACTAGTATTTGGTTATTTTATCTACAGCTGGACTATTGTTTTCCAAAAGTTTTCTAAATCCCTTTTCTCTCCCCACCATTCTCAAATCACTTCCTCAGAAATATCAACTTAAATCGCGATGACAGTTTGAATAGCAGAATGAAAATTGCTCTGGCGCTAACAAATGTAAATCTGGGGAAAGACGTGGTGGCGATTGTTGCCTCCTGCTGGGTTTCTGTGTTGTTTCAGATGGTAATTGACACGCCCTATAATTTAACAGTACCAGACAGTTCTATCTGTCCCATCTCTGGCAAAACACTGCCTCTCTGTTCCTTTTCATTACGTATTATATGAGAGTATAAATGCAGCTGAGTATGATAAAGAGCGGTAGCTCATGTTAAACAAGAAGGATCCATGCACAGAAATGTTTTCCAGATTAGATCGCCATTCACAAGTATTAACAGAAACATATAGCAAAACGTGTGTTGCGGCAACACCACACACGACGAACATTTTTCTTCTCCTCCCGCCCGCCCCCGCCGCTACCACCACCAAGCTTCTGCAGCTCTGCTTAGGAACATATAGCAAACAATTTAAATACCAATTGCACTAATGTGTCAGTAAAAACTTGGCGCAGAAAATCAAAGGCCCTTCATAACGGGGAGGAAGTGACTATCCTGCCTTGCTCAATTCGGGTGCGGTGAGGGACTAGTAACCTTCAAACTGATCTCATCGAGGAGAAATGCAGCGGAATCTAACCTGAACCTGTGCAATGCCACGCCGAAGGCATTAAGGCAAGCAGACACCGCTCCTGCCCTCTCTGCAGCACGGAAACCCAGAGAGGTTCTCTAGCTCCCGGGTAGATGCTCTAGTGACCTTTGACTATTGGAGGAGAGCCGAGCAAGGAGCGATCTGTTGCAGCGGGTTGTGTGCGCGCTTCCCCTGGCGCATTCCTCACATTCCAGCACAATCTAAAGCCCCAGGAACAAACAGCGTGTCCCCCTCGCTTCCCCTCACGGTACGAGCCGCTCACCTGCCTTCTCCTCCGCCCCGCGCTCCGCTCCGCAAGCGCCCTGTTTGTCGCACTCCGGGAACACGCAGGCAAAAGCAGGCAGCCTTCTGCCGCCTCCCCACGGGGCTCGGTGACCGCAGAGGGGCAGTTCCGAGGCCCTGCCACCTAGCAGCCCAGCGCGGGGCAGGGGTGATTGGAGCCTGGCTGCGTTCACACAGCCTAAGCCCAGGCAAAGCCAATTTCACAGGGAAACGGAAGGCTGAAGGGAAACGCGCTTGGGAGGTGTGGGCGATAGAGGTTAAGCATGGAGAGGGCGTGAGGGGGAGATCTGGGAGAGGAGTCAGGCCAAAGGCGGCGGGGATGTGTGTTTGGGGGGGATCAGAGGGAGAGCTAGGCCTCGGGGGAGGGGGAAGATTCGGGGGGCTATGGGTAAGGCTGGGGGAGGGAAGCAGGACTTGTGCGGGAAGAAACAGGCTGGGGGGGGGACGATTGGGGTGGAGGGTAGGAAAGAGGCCAAGAGGGGAGAGGCTGGGGACGGCCAAGTGCGGGGTTGGGGTGAAAAGACAGAGACCTCGGGGGACGGGATCTGGGATGAAGGGAGAGACAGGGCGCCACGACCCCGCAGGGAGACCCAACCTCTCTCCGCGGCTCCCTACAGCTGGCTAGGCTCCCTCCTGGCTCAGCCTCCCCTCTGATCCGGAGCCGGGTCCCCGCCCCAGGGTACCCCCCCCAGCGTGCCCCCCAAGGCCTCCCCGTCCCCGCAGCCTCACTCACCGCGCAGATGACGCCGCTGGCAGGGGCTCTAGGCGCGGAGGGGCCCCAGCTGTAGCCTCCCCGCCGGACCGGGCCCTACCCCGGGGTCTCCATGGTGCCGCTGCCGCCGCCGAGTCCCGACCCCCTTTCTGCCTAGTCTCCCTAGTCCCTCCTCCCGCCACGGACGTCAGCACACCGGCCTGCCTTGTGCCGCGGTGTCATTGGAAGAGCCATGCTCAGGGCCGCACCCTATTGGTCACCGCCTCATATTGAACCACCCAATGAGGCGGCTACTTGAGGTTTCCATGGTTACCGATGCTGTGATGGGGCTGAGTGGAAGGACTAGGACTCGGAGCGGCTGTTCCTTGGGGCGCGGGTGTGTGCGGCGGAAGGGGAGCGGGACTGGGGGAGAGGGGAAGGCCCCGGGCGGAGAGAGGTCACTGGGCGGGAGGAGGGAAGAGAGGGGGCCGGTGGAGGGGGAGGGTACCTGGGTGGGGCAAGGTCCTTTTCCACGCCCTGGGTCCGCTTAAGCAGAAGCCCCCGGCAGTGTCGGGATTTGCATGGGAGCCAGCACCCTGCAGCCCTGCCCAGGGCTCGGAGACTGTCAGGCTCGCCTGTCTCGCTGGAAGGGTGAGGCGAGAGGACAGGAAATGCACCGACAACGTGGTGCAAAATCCCCAAGTTCCCACCCTAGGAGTGAAGTTTGCCCCGGAGCATTTCTGCTAGTAACTGGGCGGGGGTGGGGGGTTTCCTAAGAATCCATCCTTCTTCCGGTAAGTGTGAATCCCAGCCTCGATTTCAGCTCTGTTCCCCCCCTCCCCCTGCCCCCCCCCCCCCTAGACTTGGCTCCTGGTGAGCAGCTGCTGGGCACGGTCACTGACTCTTGTCCCTGTATGTTGCATAAGACCGGCCTGGTGAGAGAATGGCTGTCCATAGCTGATCTATAGCAATGGGCATATATTTAGCCATTAGCAAGAGCAAATATAATGGAAGTTAAGAATACTTCCTACCTGGAAGACAGGGAGCAGCAACTAGTTACAAAATGGCTACTTTAGAACTACAGCTGCTTGACTCTTCCAAATGTAAAGGTGAAGCCTCAGAAAGGTATTCTGGGAAAAATGCTCCTATTAGAGGGCAGCCCTTTAATAGTCAGAATAAACCTGTAAATTACTAAGGAAATGGTGCCTGCTAAAGAAATAATATCTGTAGCATGTATCACTGCAGTATTATAGGCCCTAAACAGACAATACAATCCATAGCATTAGCTGACTACTAAGTTTTATTCTGCTATTGTCCTGCCTAGGTGAGGTGAATGTAAAGACTGTTTTGTGGGTGCAGACTTTTGTGATATGTTGTTACCTGTCTATGAAATCAGCTAGACTTCAGTTTCTGGGTTATTTATATACTATATATGTAAACCAGCTTTCATCCTGTGTTTTGCTCTGTGAAACTTTTGGTCCTGATTTTATAGGTACAGTCATGATTTTTGGGTCTTTTTCTTATATAGGCTCCTATTAACCCCCCACCGCCCCATTCTGGTTTTTCACATTTGCTGTCTAGTCACCCTGTCTTGGTCTGTTTAGTGTGGTGCTGATAATGTGGAAAGCTAAGTGATGTGAGAAAATGAATTTATCATAGATCTTTAAGCAAGTTGCTTACTCACTATCTTCTGATATTGTATAAATTAGGTGACTTTAAAAATATTAGTAGTGAATCTGCTCCTCTTGGAAAGTACTAAAACAGCAACAAGTGCTGGGAGGAGAAGCAGGGTCCCAGCGTGCTCAGGAGAGGAGGCAGAAGTGAGCTGGGGTGGCGGGGCAGGGAGCTTGGCTGCTGGTTGGTGCAGAGTACCTGCTAATTTTTCCTCATGGGTGCTCCAGTCCTGGAGGACCCAAGGAGTCATTGCCTATGGGTTTGAGGTATGGGAAGGGTGCAGGCTCTGGGCAGTGCTTACCTCAAGCAGCTCCTGGAAGCAGTGGCATGTCCCCCCTTTAGCTCCTACACAGAGGTATGGCCAGGCAGGTCTGCATGTTTTCCTATCCACAGGCACGGCTCCTGCAGCTCCTATTGGCCATGGTTCCTGGCCAATGGGATCTGTGGAGGCAGCACTTGGGGCGGGGGGAACGTGTGGAGGCCCCTACCTGCCCCTATGCTTAGGAGCTGGAATGCTTCTGGGAGCTGTGCGGAGCCACGGCACACGTGGAGTGGGGCAATCCCTGGATTGGGAGCTCAAGGGTCAGATTAAAATGTCTGAAGGGCCAGATGTTGCCCCAGGGCCATAGTTTGTCCACCCCTGAGGTACAGTAAGGGAAATGACAGTACAAGTTTCCCTATAATGTACCACAACTCTGACCTGAAGGGATCACCTCTAGGTATAGGAGGGGTAGTCAGTCTCCAGTTCTACTTAATCATTAAAGAAAATGAGCCTAACCAGTTTATTTCAGCATAAACCTTCGTAGGCTATGCTGAAATAAACTGTTAGTCTCCAAGGTGCCACAAGTATTCCTCATTTTCTTTACAGACACAGACTAAGGGCTGCTAATTTTAAACCTACTTAATCTTTGACCACTTTGCTTATACTGTTGATAAAGCTTTCAACTGTGACTTTGTATTTGGATACTTTGCAATGACTGGTTGTGAAATGAAACCACCAACTCATTTTACATAAATTATAAAGCAGTCATCAGATAATCAAGTCTGTCACACACTAGTAACATGGGCCAGATTAAAACCTGTGACCTGCAGGTGAATGCTCTATGGGCTTGATTCTGAACTCAAGAACACTGATTTTATACTGGTATAACTTCATTTAGAACTGTTTCTGATTTTCATATAATGTAATTATATGAGATCAGAAGAAGTCAAAATCTCATTTGCTGGTCACCTAAGTCAGCCAATGCTCTCTAAATAGATGATTTCTCTATATTTATTAAAGCAAAATCCCCTCCCATCACTTACATTAGGGAAAAATGGGGTCTAAAGTATGCAACTTTTAGAGTAATTACTAAAATTGTCAATTACAATCTCATCTCTATATATAGTGAGTTTACAATGATGACGGGGGGAAGGGGAGGGGCTAGTTCCGTACTGTGCTCTTGGGAAGCACAACACAGAAAGAATGGCTTTTATGCCACCCTGCCCATGAGCTATCTTTGTCTCTTTTCAATTCTGGGTGGCTCCAAGGACAGCTGCAACCTCTAATATAATTTAGAGTAGGATGTTGTGCTGGCTGTGGGGCAGCTGAAAATCTTTGAAGTGCCGTGCTTTATGGGCCCATCCAGCATATCCCTTGTGCTGGGGCTTGCAAAGAGGGAAGCATGGTCTTGTACAGTGACTCTCCACAACCTTCTGTGAGCTAGTTTCCCCACAGCCCATTTCACAAACAGGGTATTGAGTCTGTCCAAGCTTGTTTTCCTAGTAATGGGAAGATGGAGAATGGCAATTTATCTGGTGAGATCCACCCAGATTTGAAAGCACGTTAAAGATCATTTTCTTTATCATTTAAGCACAATAATTTCAAACCTGTTCTTAGCCACAAATTCATACAAATTAAAGGTAGAAGGGACCATTAGATCATCTACTTTGACCTACTGTACATCACAAGGCATTGCCTTTCACTAGTTACCTCTGTATTGACCTCAATATCTTGTGTTTAGCTAAAGCATATCTTCCCAAAAGGCATCCAGTCTTGATTTTAAAAACATCAAGAGGACGAGAATCTACATTTCCCTTAGTAGTCTCTTCCAGTGGTTAATTACCTTCACTGTCAAAAATTTGTGCATAATTTCTAATTTGAATTTTTCTGGCTTCAGCTTCCATTGTTTTTTGTTATGCCTTTGCCAGGATTCGACTTGGACATAACAGCGTGGAGCTCTCTCACTCCCCTGATCCCCACAGCTGGAGCCCCAAGACACTCCCACATCACGCTGCAGCCAGTGTAGTGTGAGAAACTTCTATCTGTAGGAATTTGCTACATCAGATAGCAGGTTTTTTAAACAATCCCATACATATGAGTAACTGCAACAGGTAGTAAATTATTACAGGTAGCACACAACACCAGAGCCCTCAGACCCCCTCCCCCATTCCCACTCAGAGGAATTCTGGGCTGGCAGAAGCCCCAAACTCCCTCCCCTCCATCCTCAAAGGAGTCCACGGCCATTTGCAAGTGCACCTCCCTTCTCCAGACCCCAAGCCACCCAGATAAATGTGTGCGTTTCTCTTCTCCGAAAGGCACTTTTGCTATGCCCCATGCAGGTTCCGGGATGGTTAATGAAGCAGTAAACTATTATTGTATGTAAAGTAAATAAGGTTTTTAAAATGTTTAAGAAGCTTCATTTAAAATTAAATGCAGAGCCCCCCAGACATGTGACAAGGACCCGGGCTGTGTGAGTGCCACTGAAAATCAGCTCACATGTAACCTTAGGCGCGCGTGCCATTGGTTGCCTACCTCTGGCCTAGCACATACTGCCTCCTCAGCTGTCCTGGAATCTGCATGGGGCATAATCAATCAAAAACTTCCCCCCAAAACCCTGCAGCCAGACTGAGCCTCTCCTGGCCTATTATACCTGCAGCCCATATGTAAAAGCATGATATATTTGCTTAATCTCAATGTCATAAGCAGAGGAATCTGTCTCTATTGCATACACTAGTAAATCCTATAAGAATTTGATGTCATTTGTTCCTTCTGAAGTGTCTGGGATTCCTATGGGTCTTAAATCTTTTTAAAAGTATTCTCTGGATCTTCCAGTCTTTTGGATGAGCAGTTTAGTTGACTGACATCTGGTGACTGTTTTATTTGTGCTGTATTCCTCCTACCTTTCAAGTCATTAATGGGAGTTTCTGCTTAATTTAACCTATCCTAGAATTGGTCCAAATTAGAGTCTCGCTTTTTCACAGAGGTTCTCAATACTTTCAAAATTCTACCATTCCCAGCTTTAATTTAGAGCTAATACTCTTATATTTGGGGTCCTCTTACCTGTGCAGAGGAGCACTTTTGGCTAGAGTAGTGGGAACTGCATGAGCAGATGGCCTAATCTGTGAAATGTTGGATTATGAAGATAAACATCAGTGACCCTTGAAAACTGTACTTTACTTTTCTGGATTTTTTTTTTTAATCTTTACCTATTTTATCAGTAATCTCATTCAGATGCTGAGGTTACAGGAATTTGATTAGTTGGAGGAGAAAGTGTAAACCTCATGAAAAGAAAGCTGACCAAATGAGCATCTGCAAAAGAAATAATTTAAACATGTATGTTTAAATATAAATTTTAATTTCAAAATGGTTATTAAAGGTTTATTAGTTGAAGTTTGTTTGAATTGGTTGATGTCATGATACAATCGACTTCAGTTCATTTGTTTTCTGCAATCCCAGTGGTTAAAATTTAGTAAATTTCTCGCACACAATAAAAGGCCTGTTTCTCAGTTCTAATGTCTAGCAGTAAGGTGACATTTTGTTACTTGTCAGTCAGATTTGTTTACTATAAAGAACACAGTTTTTCTTCCAAAAAGCAGCATGACAAAATAATATGCTTTAATATAGGTATAACTGTGTTCGATTACCATATTACTGTTTAACTGTGATAGTTGGATGGCTGGAGAGAAATGGTCTGGATACAGTAAAACCTCCATTTAACGGACTAATTCGGGCGAGGGGGTGTCCGTTAAATGAAAAAGTCCGTTATTTAATAATAATTAAAAAAAACGAGCCGTGGGAGCAGCAGCCCGACAGCCACAGGGTTGGGGCGGCAGCTCCGCAGCCCGCCGGCTGCCTGGACCCGGGAGGCAGCGGGGAGCCGGCAGCCAACCCGCCGGCTGCCTGGACCCGGGAGGCAGCCGGGAGCCGGCAGCCAGCCCGCGACAAATGGATTTCGGATGCATCAGACTTGCTTAGAAATTTTGTCCGTTGCATCCGAAGTCCGTTAAATCGAGGTCCGTTAAATCGAGGGTTTACTGTACTGCCAAATAATTGCATTCACCTTTTTAATTAGGTGCTGAGCATAGTTAATCAACATGCTGTAGGATGCTGTTTATTACTGAAGCCAACTAGGCAGGGTTGTTCAGTACCCAAAGTGGATATTCCAGTGAGAAGATCTGAGGCAAAATTAAGAGCCAAGTATGATCCTAAATGAGGAAAGAGGGTAATTAGCAACCATCTTGGCCTAAAGTTATTCCCAGGCCAAACTTTATCATAACTCTTTAGGAGAATACACTCAGTGGCAGGATATAACCAGTTCTGGAGAGCACAGGCAGCAGTAAGTTGTATTAGGGTCCATTGCAGCCTCTACAAACTGCAATAACTCCCAGTATGTCCACAAACCTACCTATCTGCCTGTTAAGATCTAGTTTTATATTGTGATGTATAAATTTAAGAGATAGTAAGTAAATTACCACATGACAAAATTCTTCCCATGAGGCCATGGATACAGTAGTCCAAGCTGTGAGCCTTAACATGGAAGCTGCAAAAAGAAAATTGGATTCTAGCTATAAATTTTCTTATTTACAGCCCCTGGAAACCTAACCTCAGCCATAACAATTATGTAACAAACTGTGGTAACAGAAAGCAGTAGGCATTCCATTCCACCTAGGTGTTCCATTTTGTTGTCACCAAATGCTGCTATGCACACAAAGCAAGAAAAATGGGTTCATCAGGAATAACAAAACGTATTACAGCATAAAACAATCATAGGAGTAAAAGGGACCTCAAGGGGTTGACTAGAAGGGACCTTAAGAGGTCTTTTAGTCCAAACCCCTGTACTCAAGGCAGGACTAATTATTATCTAGACCATCCCTGACAGCTGTTTGTCTAACCTGCTATTAAAAATCTCCAGTGATGGAGATTCCACAATCTCCCTAGGCAATTTGTTTCTGTGCTTAACTACTCTGAAAAGTTTTTCTTCATGTTCAGTCTAAACTGCCTGTACTGCAATTTAAGCCCATTGCTTCTTGACCTATCCTCAGAGGTTAAAGAGAACATTTTTTTCCTCCTTCCTCCTTGTAACAACATTTTATGTACTTGAAAACTGTTATCCTGTCCCCTTTCACAGTCCTCTCTTCTCCAGACTAAACAAGCCAGTTTTTTCACTCTTCCCTCGTAGATCATGTTTTCTAGAGCTTTAATAATTTTTTTAAATAATTTTTGTTGCCCTTCTCTGGACTTTCTCCTGAAATGTGGTGTCCAGAACTGGACACAGTACTCCAGCTGAAGCCTAATCAGTGCGGCATAGAGCGGAAGAATTACTGCTTGTGTCTTGCTTACAACACTCCTGCCACTTCATCCCAGAAGATGTTTGCGGAGTGTTTTTTGTAGCCGTCTTACACTGACTCATATTTGTCTTGTGATCTACTATAACTGCCAGAGCTTTCTGCAGTACTCCTTCATTTCTCATTTGCATGTGTGCAACTGATTGTTTCTTCATAAGTGGAGTACTAGGCACTTGTCCTCAATTAATTCCTTCCTATATTCTTCAGATCATATCTCCAGTTTGTCCGGATCATTTAGAATTTTGATCCTATCCTCCAGTGCAGTTGGAACCACTTCCAGCCTTGTTATCATCCACAAACTTTATAAGTGTATAAATGGTGTCTATGCCATTATTTAAATAATTGAGGACGATATTGAACAGAATCAGCCTCCGAATTGATCCCTGTGGGACCCCACTTGATATGCCCTTCCAGTTTGACTGTGAACCTCTGATAACTACTCTATTGAAACAGTTTTCCAGCCAGTTATGCACCCACCTTATAGTAGCTCCATCCAGGTTTATTTCCCTAGGTTGTTTATGATAAGAAAATGTGAGAGCATATAAAAAGTCTTTCTAAAGTGAAGTTATATCACATCTACTGTCCCCCCCCCATCCAAAAAGCTTTTTATCTTGTCAAAGAAAGCTGTTAGATTACTTCGACATCGTTTGTTCTTAACAAATCCATTCTGACCATTACTTATCACCTTATTTTTTAGCTGTTTGCAAATTGATTGCTCCATCTTTCCTGGTACTGAAGTTAAGCTGACAGGGCTCTAGTTATCCTTATTCCCCTTTTTATAGATTGGCACTATATTTGCCCTTTTCCAGTCCTGTAGAATCTCTCCCATCTTCCAAGAAAATTAAGTCTGCATGTCTGTCACAGAAGTCATGGATTCCATGACCTCTGACTTTTGCAGCAGCTGGTGCTGGCTATGGAGCTGTCCCAGCTGGGCAGCTTCTGGGTGAACAGCAGTAGTTTGGATGTGTGGGAGGGGGCTCAGGGGTAAGAGAAGGAGGTGGGGGGGGGGTGCTTACCTTGAGGTGGAGGACTCCCCGGCTCCCACTGGCCTGGCCCCTTGCTGCTCCTAGGCGGCAGAGGGGCTGAGGTTTGTGTGTGTTTGTCTGTGCTGCATGCTGGCCATGCCTGCAGGCCCTTCCCCAACAGCTCCCATTGGCTGTGATTCCTGGTCAATGGGATCTGGGGCAGCTGGTGATTGTGGCAGGAGCAGCAGAGCCCCTGCCTTAGCTGCCTAGGAGCTGCAGGGATGTGGAGAAGGGTAGGAAGCCCCTACCACGCCACATCCCTCCTCCAGTACCAGCAGGGGTCTCTGGCTGCAGCCCCCTCCCCTTCACCCCATATCAGCGGGGTTCCTGGATCACATCCCCCTGTATTGCCCTCCCCCCTGCCCTCCAGAGCACCTGAGGCCCCCTTCTAAAGTTTTAGTCAGGGTGTGAATTTTTAGTAAAAGTCATGGACAGGTCACAGGCCCATGACTTTTAGTAAAAATACCTGTGACTAAATGTAGCCTTAAAGATGATCACTGATGGTTCAGATATCTCCCCAGTCAGCTCCTTGAATATTCTAAGATGTATTTCATCAGGCCCTTTTGACTTGAAGACCTCTAACTTGTCTAAGTAATTTTTAACTTGTTCTGTCCCTATTTTAGCCTCCTACTATATCTCATTTTCTCTGACGTTGACTGTTAGATGTCCAACTACTACTAAACTTTTTGGTGAAAACTGAAATGAAGTCATTTAGCACTCTTGTCATTTTCCATTTTCTGTTGCGTTCCCCACCCTCCTGTTGAGTAATAGGCCTATCCTGTCTTTGGTCTTTCTCTTGCTTCTAATGTATCTGTAGAATGTTTTCTTGTTACCCCTTATGCTAGCCTTGACAAATTAAACATCATGCAATGATTGCCACAGCATGTACATCACACATCCTCCTCAGCTGTCTGAGAGAGAGAGTGGGAGGGAGAGAGAGAGAGAAGCTATGAACTCCTTCTTCAAAACCATGGGTGTAGTTTGGGGAAGGTGGGGGGCATTGTCCACCCCAGACTGCAATGTGGAATTTCTCTTCCCCCACACCATGTGGTCCCATTGGCCTGACTGGAGTTGCTGTCCCCAAATATGTAAGTCATATGTTCCCACTGTGCCTTCATTAAGGATTCAAAATACTTAAGGAAAAAACAAAATCACAACCCTGAAAAAAAATACTGTGATAACTTTATGACCTACTGCATTGAGAATGAAAGCAGATCAGTACCCTTTAGGTAGGACCCAGTGACGCTTTGCTTCACAACAGTGATTTAGCTAACGTGCCAGGAAATGGGCAATTTTCAGATGAAGTTGCTGAATCACTCATTCTGGGCTAATTGTTCCGTATCAAAGTGTACTATTGAATGCAATGTGTTTTAGACTCCATTGGCTTTACAGCTGTGGCACCAATGCATCCGTCTCAGATGTTTTAGCAATGTTAGATAGACTACACCAGGGGTCTCAAACTCAAATGACCACAAGGGCCACATGAGGACTAGTGCATTGGCCTGAGGGCGGCATCACTGACACATCCCCCTCACTGCCCACAGCCCCGCCCACATTCCACCCCTCTCATGAAGTCCTGCCCCTGCCCCGCCTCCTCCTCTGAGTGCACAGCTCCCTACTTCTCCCTGCTGGAAAGTTCTAAGCACCGCCAACTGCTGTTTGGCAGTTGGAAATGCCTGGAGGCAGGGAGGGGTCAGGGGGGCCGCGGGGAGCCTGGTGGGCCTCCTCCCCTCTGCGGGAGGCTTACCGTTCCTGGCCCCTCTTTCCCGGAAACTGCTATGCTCCAGAGAACTGCCTGGGGGTAAGTAGAGCAGTGGGAGGAGGTGGAGAGTTTAGTTGCCCCAGAAAACAACTTGCGGAGGGGCAGGGGGCTGCAGGGAGCTTGGAGGGTCACAAGGAAGGGCTCCGCGGGCCGCATGCGGCCCATGGGCTGCATGTTTGAGACCCCTGGACTACACCAAGTATTATGATGTGGCAAATGGCTTTAATTAAAAAAAAAACAACGTGACTTTAGGATTGTTTGCGATTGAGAAATCCATAATGTTAACAGGGTCTTACCTAAAATATATTTATGAAAATTGCTTTATTATTTTGATTTGTTAATAAAAGCTTATTCGTAAAATGCACATCATATAAACATATGGATGTTTTGATAGCTATTTAAAAATATTGCAGTTAAATTACTGCAGGTTAACTGCTTTATTATGTAAATCAATTGCTTCATGCAGGTAAATATTAATAAATATACTAACCTCTTTTTGGCACTCTCCTCAGTTTTTAATACTGAGAGCCAATTTTGATAGAATTTGCTATGTCTGATGCAAAGTCCTTTGAAGTCAATGGGAGTTGTATATTCTGGCCCTTTGAGCAGGGGTTAGTTGGCTTAACACCTTAGCCCTGGCTATCCTAATACTTCAACTGTTCCTATTGCCAGTGGTGAATTATAGAATCAGTGTTGTTACCATAGACAGTTCAATTCTGCATAGCTGTTGAGCAAGGTGACTTAACTAAATCCTGATCCTATGTGATGTAGGGTATATAGAGATGAGAGGGGCCTGGCCCGAGCCCAGGGCAGCAACCTTTGCAGCAGCAGGGACAGGCGGAGAGCAGCACCCAGTTCCTGCTGCTCTTGGCCGGCAGGTGCGGGGCCCAGCCGAGCATGGCCCCCTGCGTCTCCCCCATGGTGGCGCCTCCCACCCCAGCGGCCTGGGAGCCTGAGAGGAGGAGTGGCCTACGGGCAAGTGGGGTAGACTCCGAGTTGAAGAGGCTGCTGGTGCAGCCCAGGCGCTGGAGACTAACAGGTACCTGCTCCTGCCCCATCCCGGCACCGCCTGCCCCCAGCCCAGTGAGTGTTACCTGTCCCACCAGCCTCAGTGCTCTGCCCCATACTGTCAGCTACCCCAAGCTCACTGTGACACCAGCACCCCTTGGCAAAAGGCCTCCTCATCTTCACATACAGCTGTCACTACAGGCCTGACAAACTCACTGCACCCCACACATGTCTTACAGGGCACTTACCCACAAAGAGGAACGTGGAAGGGGATCTACACAAGGCTAGTAACTTGTCAAGAGTGAGAATCTTTGTGAGATGTGTGCATGGGCAATATTGAAGGAATAATGTATTTACCTTAAAAGTCTGCTTTATAGACTTGGAATAGAAATTAGTCACCAGGGGATAATGGCTCTTTGGGGCAAGGGGATTTGTCACCCTGGCTAACCTAGCTGGTGATGCAATGCAAGGCTCAATTGTTTAGCTTTGCACAATAGTAACACTTTGAATGGGACACCATCAGAGACAATGGCAAACAATTGAAATGCCTTAAAGGTAAAAAAGAAACATTACAGTAGCCATTACCCATTCTGAGAGACTGTTTATAATGCTAAGTTTGCTGGGTTTTTTTTGTTTTTTTTTTGGGGGGGAGGGGAGTGGTAATTTCGCATAGGGTGCAAAATATCCTTGCACTGGCCCTGGCTGTAGTAGTTTGTTTCATTCTAGGTACCACACTTTAGGTAAGATGTGCATAAATTGTTGAAAGACCAGAGGAGAGAAGCAAGAATGCTACAAGGCTTAGAAACCATGATCTATGAGTGAAGACTTTGAGCATGTTTAATCTTGAGAAAAGAAAATTTAGGGGATCTGAGAACAGTCTTCAGATGTGTTAAGAGGAGTGTGATCAATTGTTCTCCATGTCCACTGAAGATAGGATTAGCAGTCAACTTAATATGCAGCAAGGGAGATTTAGGTTAGCTATTAGGAAAAACTTTTTAACTATAAGGATGTTCAGCACTGGAATTAGGTAGCCCAGTGAGCTCGAAGTACAGGTTAGAAAGACGA
This sequence comes from Sternotherus odoratus, assembly GCA_032164245.1. Classification (NCBI taxonomy): domain Eukaryota; kingdom Metazoa; phylum Chordata; order Testudines; family Kinosternidae; genus Sternotherus; species Sternotherus odoratus. Next base: position 37,974,212 of record JAVMKO010000011.1, read on the forward strand.
ATGCCTGTCAGGCATACTTGGTCTTGCCTCAGCATGAGAGGGATGCAGTAAATCAGTGGTTCTCAAACTTTTTGTATTGGCGACTCCTTTTGAATACTAAGCCTCTGAGTGCCACCCCACCCCCCATTAGAAATTAAACACATTTTTGATATTTAACACTGTTAAATACTAGATTTAAATCCTAGTGCTTAAAATGAATTTTGCCACTGCTTTTCTCGCTGCTTTTAAATCGAGTGAAACATTTTTAGAAAAGTTATTTTTAAGTAAATCTTTATTTTAATACTTGACAGTAATTAATGACCTGAAACAATCCGGGTTTAGGGTTCACAGCCTGGTGCAGGGATTGGGCTGGGGGGGTGCCGGGGCTCTCAGCCCAGCGCAGGGCTTGGGGTCAGGGCTTACACTAATCTTGGGGCTCAGGCTCACAGCCGCCTACCGGCACTGGAGTCGGGGGGTCGGGCTCCCGGCTCGCAGACCTGCAGCTGTGCCCCAGGGTCGTGGCTTGCAGCCCCACTCCGCCATGCTGGGGTCAGGCTCGCAGCTCCACCGCTCTAGTCTTACAACCCTGCAGCTCTGGCTCAGTGCTTGGGGCTCGCTGCTCCAACCAGGGTCAGGGCTTGGGGCTTGTAGCCCCACTGCTCTGGGTCTGGGCTCACAGCTGGCAGCCCCTGCGCTCCAAGGTGGGGCTCGTAGCCCTGCCACCCTGCCACCCCAGGGTTGGGGCTCGCCGCCCTGCCATCCCCACCGATCTGCCAGAGATCGGGGCTTGGGGCTCGCAGCCCCCCTGCTCCGGGCTCACAGCCCAGCTTCCCCGGCGCCCCAAGGTCAGGGCTCACCACACCGCTCTGCCCAGGGGTCAGAGCGGGCAGCACTGCTACCCCGCAGCCCCGGGCTCGCTGCTCCGTCAGGGGTCTCCGCCCCACTGCTCCAGGGCTCGCAGCCCGGCTGCCCCTCCGCCCCAGGGTTGGGGCTTGCAGCCTCACCGCCTTGCAACTCCAGGGTCGGGGCTCGCCGCGCCACTCTGCACCGGGTCAGGGCTCTGAGCTCGCAGCCCAGCCGCCCCACCGCCCACAGCACTGCTGCCACGCTGCCCCGGGCTCGCCGCTCCTTCCCAGGGTCGGGGCTTGCCGCCCCGCCGCTCTGGGGCTCTGAGCCCTGCTGCCCTGCCACCTGGGGTCGGGGCTCACAGCACCACTGCCCCGCTGCCCCAGGCTTGCTGCTCCTTCCCGGGATCGAGGCTTGCCACTCCACTGCTCCGCCCCATGGTCGAGGCTCGGGTCTCGCAGCCTCACCGCTCTGCTCGGGGCTCGCCCCTCCGCCCTGGGGATCGGGGCTGGAGCCTGCAGCCCACCAGGGGGGTCAGGGCAGGAGCCAGCAACCCGCCCTTGGATGGGGGCTCGCGACCCCCACATAAGCGGGCCGCGACCCCCAGTTTGAGAACCAATGGACTAGATGACCTCTTCAGGTTCCTTCTAGCCCTACATTTCTGTGAGTCTGTTTTTTCCTTGCCAATTTTGGCCTTTGCTATTTGACTTATAATTTGTTCTGAGTTACTTTACTAGCTTGGTATGATGTTTTCATACACATGAAACTTACTGTGCTATGGGTCAGTCAGAGCTCTGGGAAGATGCTATGCCTACTACTACAAAGAGAGGACAAAACCCTTTTGTTGGTCAGACAAAATGGTGGTTTTATTTCTTCTTAACAGAAAGGTAGATATATTAATAATCTAAATATTTGGAAACTGGAAGATTTCCTCATTTGATCTTAACAGTTATAAGGCAGGTCAAGTTTTGGACCTTGACCGGGTTTCATTAATGTTCTTAAAGTAGGAAACCCCAAGCAAATTTCAATTACTTCCTCTATGCTTATTTGCACTGCTATTTCTGTTCTTTGTTCTTATGGATTGAATGCTTTATAGTCAAAAGAGGTGACTAGATCTCAGTTTTGAAGGGATGGCTGAGACATTTAGGCCCAAATGCGGGGCCTGCAACAGATGAGATTTAAGCAGTGCTGCTGGGGGTGCTCCTGCACCCTCTGGCTTGAAGTAGTAATGACAAACACCAAATACATGGTTTCCATCATCAGCACCCCCACTATAAAAATTGTTCCAGCAACCCTGGATTTAAAAGCAAATATTAAAATCAAATATTAGACAAGGTGGGTAAGGTAATGACTCTTATTCAATCAACTTCCATTGGTGTAAGAGACAAGCTTTCTAGCTACACAGAACTTTTGTTCAGGTCCTGGTCCACTTTGTCTCTTGAAGCCTGGAACCAACACTGCTACAACAACACTGAAAACAACACAAGAGAACACTGGCAAGGGATAGTGGTTTCCAGCTGGTAGATAAATGCCTTGGTTTTGTTATATGTTTATCAGTGTAGCGGGGTGACCACCCGCTCCCCCCCTGAAAAGGGGCTGGGGTAGCCCCAGGAAAAGGGGGCTTGTAGCAGCCCAGGATAGGGGCTGTGGCTGTGAGCCTGCAAGTTCCCAGGCTGAGTGGGAAGCAGGCTCAGCTGGGTGGCCACGCCCCAAACATTCCAGACTGTATAAAAGCCTGGGAGGCAGGAGCCAAGCGGTCAGTCTCCTCTGTAGCCAGAGGGAGACAGGACCTGGCTGCAGGGAGCCATTAACAGGTTACCGGGACTGGGACTGGGACTGGGACTGGGACTGGGACTGGGCGAGGGCAAAGCAGCTGGGAGCCAGGGAGCGACTAGCTCTAGGGAGAGGGCCCCAGCCTGCTGAGCCTAGGGAAGGCCCGACCCACGGGGTGCTGGGGGCTGCAAGGGGGCAGCCCGGGGCTGGATAGGAGCAGCAGGCTGAACTGAGGCAAATGATGACTGGTAGTGGCGGTATCTGAGGCGAGTTGGGGATAGTGGGTGGTGGGTTCCCCCCAGGGAGGGGAGACCCTGAGACAAGGGGAGTACTGCCGGGGTGCAGCACCCTCAGCAAGGGGCTCTGGGGTCTGGGAGGGGCACGGGGCCAGAGTGGAGAAGTGGACGTCGGCCCGGCAGAGGGCGCTCCGGGGTCAAAGAGCTAATTCCCGTGGCGACCAGACGGGGTGCCGCCGGATGAGTGATGAGCATCGTTATAATCAGTAATAAATATGTTTTTAATTCATTGGTTCTATGGCAGTGTCCTATTACAATGACTTTATTTCTGTTGTACTAAATGAGTGATGCAGATTTAATCGGATGGATGCTGATGCTAGAGTGATAGCTGTTCAGTGTTATGGTATGGTAAAGCTAGTTTTTATGTGGGTTGGCGAATAAGCAGATCTATTATCTGAGTAAATCTATAGGTCAGTTTATCAACAACTTTAGTGTTGTGGGGTATTTTATTTTGTTTTTTGTTTTTGTCTTTTAAATCAAGCAGTTGTAAGTGTCTGGTGTATAACTCAAGGTGCCTTCAACCAAGAGCCTACCACTTGAAGTGTGGCTGTTACTTCAATATGTGCAGTTTAGGATATGCTATTTGTAACTTATTAATCTTTCACATTTTACAGAGAAATATTTAGGGTGAACAGAAAAGGAAATTTTTCATTTATTTTTAATTTTAAAAGTTATTGTTAAAATACTACTTTTTAATGTGCTGAATCCTAAAATCAAGGGGTGAAATTCTGACCCTATTAAAGTCAATGGGAGTTTTGCCATTGACTTCTATGGGTTCATCTATAGTACACTGCAATAAAAAAAAGAAAACATGGCACTGAGTCTCAGAGCCTGGGCCAATTGACTTGGGATTATGGGGCTAAAATTGCAGTGTAGTAGATGTTCAGGCTTGGGTTGGAGCTCTGTCTCTAAAACCCTGCTATGGTGGTGAGTCTCAAGAGCCTGGGCTCCAGGCTAAGCCTACACTGCAATTTTTAGCCCTGAAGCCCCAAAACTCACAAGCCCAAGTCAGCTGACCTGGACCAGCAGCTGTCTTACTGCAGTATAGATGTACATTAAGGGGCAAGGCTTTCACCAAAAAATATGTATGAGGAACTTATAGGAAATGTCTGCACTGAAACCAGCATCTTTTGTTAGAGCAGTACTTTCTCTCTGCTGAGCCTTTGAGACTGGCAGGAATACTGTCTGCTGCTGGCTAACTTCTAAATGGATGTCTTTGGTCAGCAGAAATTGGCTGTATAGGGGGTTTGTTTTTTTAGAAAAACAAAGCACCAGCTGAATCATTTGATTCAAAATAGCTTGGCAGACAGAGGTGACTTCAGTTCCTGCTTTTTAATGTCTCCTTTCAGCTCTTTTTAAACCAACAATCTTTGTTTTTTGCCTTATTTGTTAATTCTCAGTATATAATGTTGACTTTAGATTCATGTATTTCAGATGTGATATTTCAAAAATACTCAAAGAATTAAAGGGAAACCATATTGATACTACAATGTGCTGATATGAAGGATATGAGCTCATTTTTGTTTGTATTGTGGACAAAGTATTCCATAAATCCAAACAGCTTCATATTTAAATGTTACTGATCTTGATTGACCTACTTTAGATTAAATTTCATTTAACAAAAGTAATGAGATGATCAGAGACAAAAAGGACTGCTTCTGTTTTGGGAGATGTGATTTCTGATATCTGACTTTATTTCTATAAATACATCTTTTTTTGTTGTTTGGTTAAAGACTGCACGTTTTGCATGATATTGAGGAAAGGGGGAATTTTCCATTAATGCTTTAATACTAGAGCATAAAACTATCTATTTGTAATAGTGTGTTCCTCTCTGTGAAGAGGATGTGTGTCTGAGACTATTGGTGGCACTTGTGAAGAGAAATACTGTGAATGGATGTTCTCGGGGAGCTAGTTGAATGGACAGAAGGGAATGACTGTGATTAAGGATAATATGTATTTTGTTCTCTTTTTACTCCTAGCCTTGCATCCAGAAGTGGTTCTTCCCCATTTTTCCTCATATTTATTCTGATTTCTTGTCTTAATCCAACATTTGTTTTCTCAATATAATTATCAGTGAACTGCCACAATTATGCATTCATATCGTAATCTTCTGAATTGCAACATGCAATGGTAAAGTAATTACCTGAACAATCAGACCAAAAGTTCAGTAAACCATCCAAACATAATCAAATCCCCTGAAAGATACAGCACTGAAGACAAGAGGCTTCCTGAACACTGGGAAGAAACTTTCTTAAAAAACACCACATGCATATAGGCTGTGTCTACATTCAAAAAATTATCACTAGTTCTCCATTGGGAACCTTAAAGGTAGACAAACCTCTAGTGGCATCTGGTATTTTTAGTTCTATATGTTAAGAGCTATTTGCAGTAGTAGCTCTGGTGGAGAGTAGACATGTCTCTAATATACTGTCTTCAGTGACACATGCCAATGTGAATTACACAGCTTTCAACCACAGTGCACATACACACTACAATGTCCTTGCTTGATATGCTATTAATTTTTATTAAAAATTTACTCTTGTGTTTTGTATCAACATTTTCAATATTACCATATAACTATATATTATTGGTTTTGTATTAAAAGGAAGCTACCCATTTGACCTTTCTTTAGTCTGTTTCTGAGACCACCTTTTTGAATAGTATCTGCTGAAAACTACTTAATATTTCTTTTCTTGGAAAAATGGAATTTTTGGTCTCCTGATGGACATTTGAGCCAAGATAGAAACTGACAAATTGAATGCTGATTCTGCAAATATTTGTTGCATTGAATTCAATAGATGAAATCCTTACATGAAGTAATAGTAATAAAACATTAAAATTATCAACATGAACAGGAATTCAGGATTAGTAATTTTTATTGTTTACTAAAAAGTTTAGTTATGGTTGACTGTAGACTTGGGAATACTTCAGAGCACATAATTTTTGGTGTATGGAAGACTTCTGTTCAATGTCTATTTCCTTTATTCACCCTTTGTAATTTTTGTTTCTAAGATGCATCAAGGCTTCCAGCTTTGAGGCTGTATTGAAGTTTCAACAAATCCTTGAAGCTGAGTCTGAATTTGCACTCATAGGGACTCTCACAGTGGAGGAACGTTTCAGATGTATCAAATTTAAAACAGAAATCCATTTAATTTTCATTTCTTTCATCATTTGTCTTGCTACATTTTCTAGTTATTGAAGACAAAACAGAGGCTTAAACAAGGGCTTGCTCTCTCAACCCCATCATATTTTCTTTTTTAATGCTTTAGAGAAATAATGTTGAATTTGTGATGATAGAATAATTTCCATTGAAAGAGATTGAGATCAAACAGAAGCTTATAACTTCATTGTAGAATAGAGGAACAGTGAGGTTGGGAGGGAATAAGCTCTTACCCAATCGTATATCTGGAACAATAGCAACAAAATACTGAAAACAGGGCAACTAAATTGCTTTTATATAAATTCTTCTCCTTCAAGTTTGCTCTGATAGTCCTTTTCAAAGGACTGAAGGCTGTTGAAACCTTCTTAAAACACTGTCAGTGTGTCAGAAGTATAACAGAAGGAATGAGCATTGGCTATGAGATAGTGGCATTAAAAAATATCTATCCGAGGATGAAGACTGGGTTAAGATGGTCTTACTAATGTCCTCAGTAGGCTTTCCAAACAAAGAAGACATGGTTCCTGTCATTAGACGCTCACAGTGTAAAGTTGGGAAAACAGGCATACATTTAGAGGGAAGGGGTACAAAAATATAATTAAAAACAGCAAAGGGGGTGTTGGCCTCAACTGGATAATAAGGTTGTATATAAGATTTATGACGGTTGTGTATGTTTGAGAATAATTTTTATAATAAAACAATTTCTCAGACATTTCCTCCATCAGCTAGTTTCCTGTAGATCTTGAATATGGAGAGTAGGCTTGCAGATGAGCGCAGGAAAACTATTCTATAGTGGATAATAAGTTTGGACAGAAAATATGATATAGGATGAAGCTGAGCTGCCCAGACTAGAGTAAAAGAATTTCTTTTTATCTAGGCTTAGTGAGAGCGTAAGCAGCTAGAATGATCTCAAACTACTATTGATGGCAAATATATTTGGTTTTCATAAAAGTGACATTTTGTGATTTAAAAACTGCATGAAGTCTTCCATTACACTGTAAATATCCTACTTTAATTGAAGACTGGTTCTGCAACCAGCAAATATTGGCAAGGTTTAAAGTATTATGTAAGAGTGCATAGTTGAATGGAAATTTAGTTTTTATAAGGTTACAAAATACCTATTCCTACACAGCATAATACAAATGCAAATATATGCCTCTATTTGTTAAAGAAGAAAGGGTGGAATGTTGCTGAAAACTGCTTTCAAGATGTATTGTTTGCAGTGGTTGCTGTAACCATATTGGTCCCAAGATATTAGAGAGACAAGCTGTTAGTGTTGTGCAAGTTTACATCAAAAGATGAGCCTCAAAACTTAAATTGATAACTCTGCTAGACACCAAACTTCATGAACTTAATAGAGACACTGAATTTATGGATTACAACAATCTGTATCCATCTAACCTCCTTTGTCTTACAACTGTAGAGGTAGGTGTTAACTGCACACTTCACCTTGAATGATCTCTTGCAAGTTGCAATGAATTAACTCTGTCTTTTCCAGCCTTGTATCTATCTGTGACAATCTGAGTATCTTTCCCAGAACTGAAGAAGGGAGTTTGTCTCTTTCACCAACATAAGTCCGTCCAATAAAATATATATTACCTCACTGTAGCCTATAAATTATGTATTAATTGTATTGATTACTTAAGAAGTTCCAGTTTTCACTTTGAGGGTTAACAGGTTCTTGTCCCAAGGTCAGGCCCTGTATTATTAAAATTACTATATAGTCGAGAATCCCCATGTGTACAGTCGCAACACTCGCACTATACGAACTGTTCTATATTTACATTAATTTATTAATGCATTTATAAAAGTCTCAAACACTCGGTAGGGTAGATAGTTGTACATTTTATAATATCTCTGTACATCTATATACTCACACCATCCCTTGCAGAACAACCTGAAACGTTAGCCATTATCTTTTTCATCACCATCACCTTCCTCCTCCTCCTCAATTACCATCATCCTAGAACCTCCCAAGGGCTGTCTTCTCACTCAAATTGGAAAACAGCTTTTGTAATATGTTATGCTGATGCCTCTGTCTAATGGATCCAGTAGAGGTTTCTCTCCTCTTCCTTACTTATATTTCCTCACCCTACTAATATTGGAGTGTCATTCTCCTATATGTTAGTATAGTAATGATCACAATGTATCATGTCTGTCAACTTGTTGCCATTGCACTCTTGTGGTCAGATATCTGCATATGTTAGCTCATGTTCCTGTGGTTGGCTGATATCATTATGGATAAAATTCACCCTTACACTCTATTTCCAGTTCCCCAAAACTTAGGGGTGACCACCAGGTCATTTATCTTTGCCAAAGTTAATAGGGCTCAAGTCTTATGCTAACTGCTCAAACCAACAAACTTACAGGATACAAGCCTGTAGGTTCCTTGCATTACTGCTGAATATAGTAAAGGCAAGCTAGCTCTGTGGGCTACACCCACCCACCTTGTCAATCAGACATATTCAAATAGAAAATTCAGTGGCTATCCTTCAGAATAAAAAACAATAAGAAAATACTTCAGTGTTTGAACTAGGATAGAGGTACAAGACAAAGTAAGCAATATTTCTGCCACTTCTAATTTCCTTGAGTTATGTTTGTCAGAATGAAAATGCAAGTAGATTTTTTTGCTTTTGCTTTCTGAATCTGCTGAATCACTGTTCCTCCATTGACTCAACTGTGCAGACTGTTCGAGCACAGTGGGGATTTCCTTAATACTAGTGATTCAAAACCCTCTGCTATCAAAGCACTTTCAGAAAGCAGAATGCCCATACTAATACAAAATAGTTACACTATTGTTAGGTTAAATTAGCTTACCTATTTACTTACCTATTCCACACCCGGATCGTGCGGAGTTGGACTATTGCTCAAACTGTCAGAGACCAAGAAACACACAGACAACAGGCAGCTTTTTAATCAAAAAGGGCGCGCACCTTCCTCAGGCTGATAGCTTTGAAAAAGTGTGGCGATTTATTAGCTTGATACAGCAGTATTTGTATCCTACAAGACAATAATAAGTTCTGCATTTCTACATAGGAGACCACTCTTTGCATGGCCTGAGGGCCTCCTGCTTGAGCCCGTTTTGTGGTTCCTGAAGCAAGCTTAATGCAAGACAATCTTTCCAAAGATTGTCTTGTGAAGGTTAGGCAGAGTTTACGGTAAGAGGGGTTTCTTGACCAACAGTTAACCCCTCCCTTAATATCTAATAAGCAGCAAATGCAAGAATCTCTTTTGATAAGGGCATAAGAGATACAGAAAGAGGTTTGTCTTTTATTGTTCCTACACTATAATGTAACTGACCACTACATACAGTTGTATGCAGTGGTGTTGTGGCTGAGTTTGGTCTCAGGATGTTAGAGACAAGGTGGGTGAGGTAATATATTTATTGGACCAACTTCTGTTGATGAGAGAGACATGCTTTCAAGCTTACACAGAGCTCTTCTTAAAAGAGCAGCACTAATTTCCCTTTGGCTGGGGGAGCAGTACAGAGCTCTGGGGGAATGTTATGGCATCAGAGGACCTTAAGAAGCCATGATGAGATGTTTCAAGCTACAAATTTTATCCTGTGGTTTTGCCTTCTGTGCATGCTGGTTAACACCTGCCTCATTCCAGATTCTCCCACACTGAAGTCAAAAGGAGTGTCATCAGGTGCAGGAGTGGGAAGTATGAACAGGAAACTATAAGGGTACGTCTACACTGCAAGGTAAGCCCAGGGTCAGTGGGACTTGTCAGCTGACCCACATTAGGGAACCCTGGGCTTGAGCATCTTCATTGTATTTTAACCCTATGTTAAGACTTTTCTAACCCGTGCTCAAATCTGAGGCACTAACTTCCACACGGCAGGGTGCAGACCCAGGTCAAAGAAGTCATATACCAGAGTCCCTAGTGCCCCTCCCCCTAAAATGGGCTGCTTTAGCCCTAGAACTGGGTGCACTGTGGGAAAACTTTACTGCCTACCCTGCATGTTACAGGAAGTTTGAAGCAGCTTGGCTTGCAAAGAGCTTGATCAGTTCACTCTCCCTTGCAAATCCAGGAGGCTCTGTGATATAGTGTGCTTGTAAATCGGTAATCAGAACAGATACAGGCACCAGCTTCCAGGAGGAGTGCCCCGACCCCACACTGGCCAATGTGAACTGAGGACCCAGCGCTCCAGGGGGAGCGGAAGGGGAGTGCAGTGCATAGACCTCTGTGGCCATCCCTATTCCTAAGAGCCAGAGGGACATACCGACAGCTTCCCCGGTTCCGCGTAGGGAGCCTGCCAGCCCCCTGTCAACCGGAATTTTAACTGCTCAGTTAGCAGTGCTGACTGGAACCGACAAGGTCCCTTTTCAACCAGGTGTTCTGGTTGAAAACCGGGACACCTGGAAACCCTACCTGGGGAGAATCAGAGAGGTAGCCGTGTTAGTCTGGAATAGCAGAGGTAACAAAGTCCTGTGGCACCTTAAAGATTAACTAAAGTATTGAAGCATAAGCTTTTGTGGGCTAATACCCACTTTGTCGGATGCAAGCAGTGGAAGTGTCCAGGGGCAGGTATAGATAAGTAGGCAAGAACCAGGTAGGAGGTAACAAGGTTAGTCCAATCAGCCTGAACCAGCTTGTTATCTCAAATCAGGGAGGGTGAGGTATTCCTCTAGCAGCTGAATTGGAGGTGTGAACTCAGAGAGAGGACAAGCTGTTTTTGTAATTAGCAAGCCATTCAAGATCTCTGTTCAATCCCAGATTGATTGTGTCAAATTTGCAAATGAATTGCAGCTCTGCAGTTTCTCTTTGCAGTCTGGACTTGAAGTTTTTTTGCTGCAATATGGTGACTTTTAAATCTGTAATTGTGTGTCCAGGCAGGTTGAAGTGTTCTCCTACAGGTTTTTGTATATTGCCATTCCTGATATCTGATTTGTGTCCATTTATCCTTTTTCGTAGGGACTGTCCAGTTTGGCTGATGTACATAGCAGAGGGACATTGGTGGCATATAATGGCATATATGACATTGGTAGATGTGCAGGTGAATGAACCAGTGATGGTGTGGCTGATCTGGTTAGATCCTGTGATGGTGTTGCTGGTGTAGATATGTGGGCAGAGTTGGCATTGAGGTTTGTTGCATGGATTGGTTCCTGAGTTGGAATTGTTATGGCGTGGTGTGCTGTTGCTGGTGAGAATCTGTTTAAGGTTGGCAGGTTGTCTGTGTGCCAGGACTGGCCTTCCTCCCAAGGCCTGTGAAAGTGAGGGATTATTGTCCAGGATGGGTTGTTGGTCACTGATGATGCGTTGCAGAGGTTTTAACTGAGGACTGTAGGCGATGGCCAGTGGTGGTCTGTTGTTTTCTTTCTTGGGCTTGTCTTGCAGCAGCAGGCTTCTGGGTACACGTCTGGCTCTGTTGATCTGTGTCCTTATTTCCTTGTGTGGGTATTGTAGTTTTGAGAAAGCTTGGTGAAGATCTTTTAGGTGTTGGTCTCTGTCTGAGGGGTTGGAGCAAATCCGATTGTACCTCAGTGCTTGGCTGTAGACAATGGATCGTGTGGTATGTCCGGGATGGAAGCTGGTGGCATGAAGGTAGGCATAGCTGTCGGTAGGTTTTTGGTAGAGGGTGGTGTTGATGTGGCCGTCATTAATTTGCACCGTGGTGTCTAGGAAGTGGATGAGTAATTTTGTTTACATTATGTCAAGAATCAGAGAGGTAGCCGTGTTAGTCTGGAATAGCAGAGGTAACAAAGTCCTGTGGCACCTTAAAGACTAACTATAAAGTTTTGAAGCATAAGCTTTCGTGGGCTAATACCCACTTCGTCAGATGCAAGCACTGATTTTTCACCCCCCTGATCCAGAAAGTTAGAACGCTATAAAGCACCAGTGTAGCCAAGCCCTAACTCACTAACAGAAGCTGGTCTAATAAAAGATATTATTTCAGCCCCTTGTCTCCTTAAAATCCTGGCACCACCATGGATACAACAACACTTCATATAAGTTTCCCACAAAGCCTTCTATTCATATTCTATTCCTGGGATGATTTTAATAATACTAATACATTTTATAAAGCATTAGCTACATAATAGGTGACAATTCTGGAATCTTATCTTTGTGACACTGAAGTCTAGAATGCCTGTCCGTGTGAAGCAATGGAAACAGCTACAAACATGGTTGAGAGCTTTTTTTTCTGTTCAGAATATCAGCAAATTCGATCATCACTGGGATTCACAGTCCATTAACATCAAGGTCTTAACTTATCAGCCATTTTGATTTTGCAAAATATATCCAAGCAATAGCAAGTCATGTATCTATGCCATGACTGGTTGAGTTATTGCTGACCTATCACCACTCCTACTCTATAGCTAACTTGCATGCAACTGTTTCATTGGTTTTATGAGGAAGGCTGAACAGATGGCGGATTACTTGTCCCAAATACTGCACCCAGCGAAGCCGACTTTCTAATCTGCCTCAGGCCATGCTCCCCACTCCATCTCTTCCCACCTCAGCCCCACTGTACTCCCACTCTTCCTCTTCCTGCCCCCTGAGCGTGCCCGGCCCTTGCTTCTCCCCTTCCTCCCCACCCCCCCAGCGCCTCTTGCATGCTGCAGAACAGGTGATTGCAGCAGGCAGGACAGGGAGTGGAGGGAAGGTGGCTGCATTTTTTCCTCCCTCCAGCCCTGAAGCACTCATGGAGTCGGTGCCTATGGCTGCAACCCATGCAACAGCACTGGCTTTCAGCTATTAGTACGTATATGACTTCATGTTTGACTGCATTTTTCTGAAGTAACATAGATTTACCACAGAGTACTTTTTCTATTTCTTCTAATGTCATCAATATAATATAAAAGGGATTTTGCTAATGTTTCACAAAGTGATACATGAAGTCTGTCCTAAAATAAAAGATGAACCGTTATAATTTATTGCCTGGTTAGAAGGTAGCTTCAACAATCTGACACTAGTTTTCCTGTCCCAGTGTACAAACGAAATAAGAGTGTTGTTATTTCTTAGCTATATTGTTTTTTAGAATATCAAAATTTTTATTTCTCAACAGATGTAAGAAACATGAGTGGAAGGAACGTTCGAACATTCATTACAACTCACAGGACTAGTGACATAGGTATATTTATTTGAGTTTTTATTCCAATTTACCTGTTCTATCACAGTCTATAATATAACAATATGTATAAGCTACTGTACAATTATCTACATATGAATGGCACTATAACATTCTGATCTTTGGTATTAAAAAACCCTTCTTTCATGATAGGTATCTGGAATAATTTTGGAAGCCACTGTTTTTTCCCCCACATTTTATTTATTGTGCTCCTTTGCTAAGCTGTGATATGTAAATGTCATAACATCTGATTTATTACTAGGCAAATGTTCATAAAAATATTTGTATTACCTAAGCACCTAGAAGAAACACAGAACAAAAAGAAGGTCCGTGCCCCGAAAAAGCTAAGTATAAGAGACAACAGATGGATACTGATAGGGGAGTACTAGAAATCAATGGGAAAATATTGGTCAGTGCATTAGGCAGTGGTCTCAGCATACGACTGGCCGAACCATTGTCAAGTTTTTTTTGTAGGTGTCATAGCAAAGGAGAGCACTAAAGAGGATAATGAGGTAGCTTTGCAGATGTTTACATTAGCATTTTATGTGGTGCTTCTGTGCAACAGATACCTCAATATTGGAAACATCACCCCATGTAATTTTAATAATCAATCAGGAAATATGTTGACACCAAAACATAATAGCAAGTTTTTCTAAATAAGGTAACCTAATGGGATGAACCTTTTCTTTCCAATCCCTTTTGCATTGAAATCTTGCGTAGGCAGATCCCACTGATTTTTATGATCCTTGAAGGAGTGAATTTTTGAAGCATGATTAAAAGAGGTTGGAGCTAGGTTCAGAAGGGAGTTCCAGGCATAGGGTACATGAAACTACCCAAAAAAGTACACAAAGAAAAGTGTACTTACTTACTTATGCCCGTCACCGCAGTCGGGGTATGGGCTACCAACCACAGATCTCCAGAGTCCTCTATCCTGGGCCATTCTCTCTAGCTGGTTCCAGGTGTAGCCCATTTTTGTGGTGTCAGCCTGAAGGTCGCGTCACCAGGTGTTTCTTGGACGGCCTCTTTTCCGCTTGCCTTGGGGGTTCCTCCGCAGTGCCTGTCTGGTGATGTTGGTTGGCTGTTTTTGTAGTGTGTGTCCTATCCAGCCCCACCTTCTCCTTCTGATTTCTTCTTCTGCTGGGAGTTGACAGGTCCTCTCCAAGAGGTGGATGTTGCTGATGGTGTCTGGCCAGCGGATCTGGAGAATCCTTCTGAGGCAGCTGTTGATGAAGGTCTGGATCTTCCTTGTGGTTGTTTTGGTTGTCCTCCAGGTTTCAGCTCCATACAGTAGGACTGATTTCACGTTGGAGTTGAACAGTCGAATCTTTATTGCCAAAGACAGCTCTCTGGAGCTCCAGATGTTCTTGAGCTGTAAGAAGGCTGCTCTTGCCTTACCAATCCTTGCTTTGATGTCTGTGTCTGTGCCACCCTGCTGGTCGATGATGCTGCCTAGGTAGGTGAAGGACTGCACTTCTTCCAGGGGGCTTCCATTCAGTGTGACTAGGTCGCTGCTAATGGAGTTGATCTTGAGGATCTTGGTCTTGTCCTTGTGGATGCTGAAGCCAAACTGTGATGACGTGGCAGCCACTACGTTGGTCTTCTCTTGCATCTGCTGTTTGCTGTGTGAAAGGAGTGCAAGGTCGTCGGCAAAGTCCAGGTCATCGAGCTGGGTCCACAACGTCCACTGGATTCCATTCCTGCGCTCGTAAGTGGATGTCTTCATAATCCAATCGATGACGAGGAGAAAGAGAAATGGTGACAACAAGCATCCTTGTCTGACTCCAGTTCGCACCTGGAAGCTGTTTGTGAGCTGCCCTCCATGGATCACTCTGCAGTGTACACCGTCGTATCAGTTCTTGATCAGGTTGACCACCTTTGCTGGGATGCCGTAGTGCCGAAGGAGCTTCCAAAGGGTCTCTCGATCCACGCTATTGAACGCTTTCTCATAGTCAACAAAGTTGATGTACAACAAGGAGTTCCACTCCATGGACTGGTCGACTATGATCCGGAGCGTTGCTATCTGGTCCGTGCAAGATCTGTTCTGCCGGAAGCCTGCCTGCTCATCTCGTAGCTGTGGATCGACGGCATCCTTCATTCTCTCTAAGAGGACTCGGTTGAAGACCTTCCTTGGCACCGACAGGAGTGTGATTCCACACAGTTGCTGAGGTCTCCTTTCTTGGGGATTTTGATGAGGTATCCCTCTTTCCAGTCTGCCGGAATCACATCTTCTTCCCATATCTTCTCAAAGAGAGGGTACAGCATTTCCACTGAAGCATCCAGGTCTGCTTTCAGGGCCTCTGCTGGGATGTCATCAGGTCCAGCCGCCTTCCTGTTCTTCATCATGGTGATGGCTTTTCTGATCTCGTCTCTGGTTGGTTTGTCGCAATTGATTGGGAGGTCCTCGTTGGCTGGGTCGATGTCTGGTGGATTTGGTGGTGCTGGTTTGTTCAGGAGTTCCTCAAAGTGCTCCGCCCATCTGTTCATCTGTTGTTCTATTCCTGTTATAGACTTTCCCTGCTTGTCTTTGATGGGACGTTCTGGCTTGCTGAACTTTCCAGACAGTCGCTTGGTGGTGTCGTATAGCTGTTTCATGTTGCCGCTGTATGCTGCCTGCTCCTCTTCTGCTGCCAGTCCATCCACATAGTCTCTCTTATCCTTCCTAATATTCCTCTTCACTGCTCTTTGGGCTTCAGCATACTCTTT
Source organism: Sternotherus odoratus (assembly GCA_032164245.1). NCBI lineage: Eukaryota > Metazoa > Chordata > Testudines > Kinosternidae > Sternotherus > Sternotherus odoratus. The sequence goes on from JAVMKO010000011.1 coordinate 37,990,038, forward strand.
TTGAGCTTTGGCCTTTGCTGCTCTAGTCCTGCTGTTGTTGACTGCTGCCTTCTTCTTCTTTCTGTCTTCTATCTTAGTCAACATCTCTGCTGTGATCCACTCTTTCTGCTGGTGTTTCTTGATTTCAAGCACTTCCTGGCATGCTGACCTAAGTGTCTCTCTCACTTTCTGCCAGCTGTTGAGTACACTGTCTTCCTCTTCCTCAAACCGATCCTGTAGTTCTGAAAACTTTATTCTTCAGCGTCAACCCAAAATCTTCCTTGGTCTTGTGGTCCTTCAGAAAGCTGACGTTGTACTTCGCTCTTCTGTCTGACGTGTCTATCCAGTTCTTCTTCAGCTTCAACTTCAATCTGGCCACCACTAAGTGATGGTTGGACACCGCGTCTGCTCCTCTTCTAACTCTAACGTCCTGCAGGGATCTTCTGAACTTCTTGCTAATGCAGACATGGTTGATCTGGTTTTCTGTCGTGCCTGCTGGTGATACCCAGGTACTCTTGTGGATCCGCTTGTGAGGAAAGATGCTGCCTCCTATGACCAGGTTAAGTGCACACAGATCCACAAATCTCTCTCCATTCTCACTCATCTCTCCCAGCACGTGGGTCCCCATGACTTGTTCGTATCCTGTGTTGTCAGGTCCAATTTTGGCATTGAAGTCTCCCATAAGGATGGTGATGTCTTTGTCTGGGAGAGTCTCTAATATTTTCTGAAGTCTGTTGTAAAAGTAGTCTTTGTCCTCCTCTTCACTGTCATTGGTTGGAGTGTAGCACTGAACAACATTCATCTTAATCCTCTTCATTTTAGTTCTGAAGGATGCTCTTCATTTTAGTTCTGAAGGATGATCCTGGGGCCGTGTGCCTCCCAACCAATCAGTGCTCTCTGTGCCTGCTTGGACAACATGAAGCCTACTCCCTGTGTGTGGGGTGCATTGCTCTCTTCATGTCCAGAATACAGCAACAGCTCTCCTGTCAACAGTCGTCTCTGTCCAGCTTGCGTCCAGCTTGTCTCACTAATGCCTAGTAGGGTCAGGTTGTTGCTCCTCATCTCTGCTGCAACCTGCACCATCTTTCCTGACTCGTACATGGTCCTCACGTTCCATGTGCCGATGGTGATCCTCCTGGTTGCAAGAAGGGTGATCTGCTTAGTGGCTTCCTCGTGGCTTTCACCACCCAGCGTCATGCGTCTTTGAGTTGAAGATCGTTCTTTTTCCAGGCTAAAAGTCTCTGTTATCTCTATTTCTGTTGTTGGTGTTTCTGTAGCAAGTTGATTTTTTTATGAGGTGGAGTTGCTAGCCCCATGCCCAACCCTCCTCCTTTACCCTGACTTGGGACAGGCAGATGGTCCCAAAGGACTTCTCTGGTGGAGTTAAAGAAAAGTATAGAAGGACATAAATAACACAAGCTTCTTAGGGTGAGCAGAGAGAATGTATAGACTGAAAGGAAATGCCGGTAGAGATATAAAAAGGGAGTAAGTTGCGAAGAGCTAGGAAAAGAATACTTCAACTTTCACCACTGTCATTCTGGTCCCTTTCTTGAGCACATGAAAAACTATATTTAGAAAGAAAATTGCCAGGATGATAGAGACTTATTACCTGGGGAGGACATACAGTATTACTTTCTTTACCAAGCATTGGCAATGGAACAAATATTTTTCAGGTGTTTAATGTAGATACTGCTAAGTAATTATTTCATGGTTGACAAAAGCATATGAATTTTATATGTTTACTTAGTGGTCTATTTTAATACATCTTTCTATGTGAAATGGATGACTGTTAAAGTTAAAGTTAAAAAAAATGAGTGTAGTCTCTCCCATTTCCCCCATCCCCTTTCTTTTTCCTCTCCCTGTTCTATCTGTCAAGGCTCTCCATGGACTCACTTTCTATTTTTGTTCATCTGATACTCCACATTCATTATTGCCTCCTCTGCTGTTTTCTCCCTTGTTACTTGGCCACTCACACTGTCCTCATCCCAGATACCCTCTCCCTCACTTAGACCATGTAGGCGTGAGAGAGATGAGAGAATGAAGGGAGGGTATTATTTCACTAAATTTGAGTTGTACCAGGGATGTGTGTTTGCCATCCATGTCTAAAATTGATTTGCAGTCCCACAAGACAATAGGCAGTGGATGGGATTTTTCAAAGGAGCCTAAGGAAGTTGGATGCCTAATTCCCTTAGGCTCATTTGAAAATTGCAGTCAGAATGTCTTGTATCTATCTGCTTGTCCAGATCTTTTAAACAGTGACCATTGGAATCCAGACGTCAGATGTTATAACCTATGTTGCATGCAGTAGGAACTATTTATGTTGTCCCTGAAGTCTGATGGTTTCCCAGATAGTCAGAGAAAGTAAATTCGTCCCCCCCCCCATTTCCCCAAGCCTACATAATTCAGAATGATGAATTAAATATAGTGGAAAATGTTTTCTGTTCTTGTATTGAAAATCAGTCTGATCTATAGCTGAAATAACTGGGTTTTTAGAATTCATATCATTCATATGTAAATAGAACTATTCACCTGACATCTTAGAAGTGATACTGGTTCCTTAACTCAGAGTTCATGATAAATATGTCTGAGTAGGTATAAACCAGGAATAACTAAAAGTACATTGAAGCCTGTTTTTTCCTATTATTTTATTAGAATTTTCTAAAATTCCAGCAAACCCAATTTAAATTGAATATTCTTTATTTAAACTGAATATTATTTATTTATCTGCATTCCCGCAGAGCTTAGGAACTGTAGTCATGAACCATAACTCCATTGTGCTCCTTATGTTAATTTTTCGTGTTGATTGCCAATATCATTGATTGACTAAAATAGCTGTGAAATAGACAAATTGTGAAACTGTTTATGATATCATTTTTACCGGTTTAGTGCTCAGTTTATTTCAGTAGTTACTCCTGATTTGTCATTAAACACAGATTCACTGAACACAAATTACTTTTAATGTGTAACTATTTTCTTAATATTTTCTTAGAAAAATCATGTTTTTCATCTTTGAATTAAGCTTTAATTTTGTGTCCAACATTTAAAAAATGTTTCTACACAGTTTGAAATGACCTTTTTATGTTAAAATAGATAATCTGGTTGTTCGTATGAAAAATGGTCTTTTCAGCCAGAAGTATAAACCTGTTGACTATAAACTACTACATGCACTTACTGAAGAAAAGAAAAAAGCATCTGCTAATATACAATTAAAGGTAAGCTGTTTTTTATTCCTAGTAAAATTAATTTTTATGTATAATAATCTTTTATCTGCTTCAGTTTATTTATATTGTGGTCTGCTTAGAGGCCTGTATCAGGGACTTGGCCCCATTGTTAAGCATGTGGCCTTTTGGCTAAGAAAGCATTATCTAAAATTAAAAGAAGGTCTCTGCCCCAACAAACTAACTTTCTAAGTATATGACAAGAGACAACAAATGCATGGGAGGAGAAAAGTAACTGTATGTTATTATGACCAGGGCCGGTGACAGGGGGGTACTATGGGTAGAGCTGTACCGGGCCCCGGACTTGAGGGGGGGCCCCTGAAGTCTGGGGACCGGTACACAGCTCTACCCATAGTCGTCCCCCCTGGGCACCGCATCTCCCTGGCCGCTCTTTCCCCGGCTGTGTCCGGCGCCGCGGCCGGCTGCCTCCCGAGCCCTTCAGCCGGCAGCTCGTCCCGCGCCCCAGGAGCCGCCCCGAGGCACCCCCGGCTGCAGCGCTTCCCCCGCCCACCTGCATCAACTTAGAGCAGGGCCAGGATCTGCCCCGGCACAAGCCCCGCTCCTCGCCAGCAGCCGAACTGGCTGCCTGCTCCGGGCCTGGGATTCCCCCCCCACCAGCATGTAGCTGGGATCCCGGGGGCTCCGGCAGCGGCAGCCGCTCCTGGGACGCAAGAGTTTGCAGTTGTTCGTTTCTCCCGCCTGCGAAAGTTGAAAGGTTTCTTCCCTTCTCCCCGCCCTTGCCCAGCCCTTGGCCAGCCTGGAGACTTTGAAACTCGGGGCTGGGAAGAAATTGACACACTTGCCCACTCTCCCTTCTCGCGGGTTTATTGAGGATTCCCCTCGGCACGAGACATGACTCCCGCACCCTGCACCGCCCTGGCTGTCTGGGAGCCCCCTAGCACCACAGGATGCCAGCGGCTTCAGAGGACTGGCTGGGCGCGTCGCTCCCGAGGCACCCCCGGCTGCAGCGCTTCCCCCGCCCACCTGCATCAAGAGCCAGGCCAGCCCTTGGCGGGGGCGGGCCCCCAAACGCTCAGAGTAGGGGGCTCCAAAATTTCTGTCGCCGGCCCTGATTATGACTAGTCTAATAAGCAGTGATTACAGCACTCTGAATTTGAAGGAGGACAATATGCTGATTTTATTTTTATGAGGCGCGTCCCCGTGCATAAAGGTCTGCATGGAAGAAAATGCAAAGAAGGGCTTTAAGGAAAGTTGGACTAATGGGTAATAAAGGCTGGTATCCTGGGCAGAACAGAGGTGAGGGCTGACAACTTGATATCTAATGAGAAATGTTCAGTAGACTCAAATCATGAAAGGTCCTAAAAGTGCAAACAAGTACCTGTGTTTGTTGTGAAAAAGAAGAAGCTCATGAAGATATACAAAGAGAGGAAGGGGGATAACATAGTGTGATGAATCAGGTAGATGAGAATTACAAGTGTGTTAAATGGTTTTAAGAGCAAGATGGCATTTGTTGGAAGGCCAGAAAAGAGGCAGTGACTTCATATCTTTAGCTACTGCAATGAGGACCTAGGCCTGAGTTTTAGCTTTGGGATGGAGAGAAAATGAGAGGTGCCATTGTGTAGGAAGATGCCATTGTGGATGTGTCTAATTCAAGAATATGCACTTGCATTTTATGGTGATGAGGGATATATAACATAGGTAAAATGTAAAGTTGGGACAGAGACTTAGTGAAACATTTTAAGGAATTTTTAAATAGAAATATTGTAAACTGAACATTCACAATATGTTAGTATATGCTTTACTTAACAAGTAAGTGTGTAAGTGGTTTCTAACAATTTGAAAACCGTATTAGCTGCAGTTAAACAAGGTTCATATATAGATACGTATCAATATCTTGCTTAAAGACACCCCTAGATAGACAGGGAAAGATGGCTAGTATAAAAAACATTAGAGAGAGAAAATGAGTTAAACAAAAAAATACTGGACATCAATATCACAGCAGGTTTCCCCCCAAAAAAACTAAAGAAGGTGTTGCTATCCTGCATTTGTGTGTGGTTTTTCTTTCCTCTTCTTTCCTTTTGTTTTCTTGAAAACTTTCCTCATCTGTACCTTAATGTAATACTAACATCAATAATTTAATGTACAGCTCTACTCTGAAGAATGACTTTATAAAAATTGTACTTTATTCTCCCAAAGCTGCATTAGAGTGAAAATGTACTTTTCACAAAAATAAGTTATTGCTCTGAATACATAGGATGAAGATCTGCTGATCAAGATATCAATTTTTTTCAGTCAGTTTTGAGAGTACTTTAAGCTCTGCACTATATATTTCTACATTTCTCCCATTTTGGAGGTGCATATTAAAACTATATGTTGGCTTTCTCCCAACATTCCCTATAATTTTACAGAGGAAACTCATGAGATTTTGGTGAATTAGCCGTAAAAGACTACTAGAACAGCTGAGTTTAAAAATAGTGGCTAAATTACCATATATACTCGTTTATAAGTTGAATATTTTTGGTAAAAAAGCAAAGCATCAAAGGGCGAGGATCATTTTATAAACGACTCTACACCAAAATGTGATTATGTTAAACTCTATGGAATTATTGAATTGAATATCTAATGAATTGTCATTTTATTTACCTGGAGTGCCCACAGGCATGGAGCCCCTCAGCTCCCTGTGGCTGCGTTTGCCATTCCCAGCCAATCGGAGCTGTGGGAAGTGGCGCCAATTCCTGCATTTCCCATTGTCTGGGAATCGCAAACCGCAGCCACTGGGAGCTGAGGGGCACCGTGCCTGCAGACACTCCAATAAACAGAAGGTCCCGACCCGCCAGTGGCTTACCCTGATGGGCCGGGAGCCAAAGATTGCCAACCCCTGAAATATAGGGTCGACTTATGAAAGGGTCATACATTTTTTGCTATTTTTACCTGTCCGTATTGGGAGGTCAGCTTATGAACGGGCTAATGAACGAGTATATACAGTAAATTCTAATCCAACTGTGTCATTACAGTTTGTGTTTATGGGTCCAAATCGTCTTATAAAGAGGATCAAAATGTAACTGAGTCTGTAGACCTCTACCTCAACTAAAGTACTTCTTACAAACCTACTTGAAAAGTGGTTTGGTCTTTTCTACAAAGGTTCAACTAAACCATATTATATCACTAGAAAGCCACAATAATTTGTAAACATTGTTATATTTGGTTTCATAAGGTTTCTGAGACATGGAAATTGTCTTGCACTGTATTGTGGTTAATTTTGCATGGGTTTTTTTGTACACAAATATTTTAGGGAGATTCTTGGATCCATCATATATCAAGGGTGTCCATACATACCTGGTTTGAATCTTAGCTTGCAAAGAACTTGGCATAAAAGGAAAAACTGTGCTGTCTCTAAGGAAAAGAAAATATAACAGACTCCATAATGTTTTTTAAAAATCACCTTTAATCCCGGAGAGAGGATGTGGATACTATGGAAGACTCTTGCCTGCCATTCAGGAGAATGTCTGCTAGTACTATATGGTTTCCTTCTTTCCTTTGCAGTTGCAGATTCTTCAGCATATAAAGGCATATAAAATGACCTATAAAGGTCAGGTACAGAAAAACACAGAAGTAACAATTCCTTGTAAAAGTAGGGTGGTTGTTGGTTTATGGAAGTTTTTACTGATTATTGGTAGGTAACAAAGGTAATAAAATTAACAAATTTCAAAAGAAACTGACATCAATCATTCTCTGTAATAGTTTCTTTTGGGTTAGGACTATTGTTACATAGAGCAGTGGTCGCCAACCTTTCGGACCTCAGGGACCACTAAACTCACAATTTTGAATCCCGCGGACCACTAACATGAATTTTTTTAAAAAGGCCCGGGGGAGGGGAACGGGGGGGGGGGGTGGCAAGAGCGGGGGGGGGGTTTGTTTAACTTTTAAATGACTTTTGTGTTACCGTGTTTCCCCGAAAATAAGACAGTGTCTTATATTAATTTTTGCTCCCAAAATTACATTACATTATATTACAGCAAGAGGCAAAACTGGAAGTACGTCTTATTTTCGGGGGATGTCTTACTTTCGGGGAAACAGGGTATGCCTTTTCATATAACCTTGTTTTAGAAACTCTGTATTGAACTTTGGTAATCTGTTATAGCCCCCAAGGTAGTATAATTAAGGTAAAAGAAAAATGTCTCTGCTAGAAGTAGAATAAGATCTCTCCACCCCCCCCCCACTTTATAATCAAGTGCCCTGTTGAATGAATGAGGTGTGAATGAGGAAGGAGAGAGAGATCAAGGACAATCAAACTTGTCAAGTGGGCTAAGAGCAGACATAACCCTCAGGGGTTAGCACCAGACCAGAGAGAAGCAGCAAAAAGGAGCAATGGACACAGACCCAGATTTGCAGGAGAGGGAAGCTGCTATAAAATAGCAAACTTGGCAAAATTTTTACCTTGTGCCTCTGCCATCCCCCCCCCATTCCCTTTTCAAAATCGCTTTAGGTCCTTGTTTGGTGGTTTTCTCTTCCTGGCACACAACTCATCTAAATATCACTACTCTTTCATTTATTACAGAAAAAAGTTTTTAAATACCCTGAAAACTATTTAAAATGCAATTTGCTAATTTAAAAATAGAGATGATGGTAGCTATTCCCTGCAAAGTGGGAAAGCACCCTGTTCCCCGGCAGGTATGCGGGGCTCCCGCCACTTACCTCCTCCTCCCCCCCCCCCTCCGGCTTGCCTCCTCTCCCCTCCCAGCTCCGCTCTCGCTCTTCTTCCCCCCCACCCCCTCGCCTCTTCTCTCCCGGCCCTGGCTCCGTCTCCGGCCCCGCTCTTCTCCCCACCCCCTCGCCTCTTCTCTCCCGGCCCCGGCTCCGTCTCCGGCCCCGCTCTTCTCCCCACCCCCTCGCCTCTTCTCTCCCGGCTCCGGCTCCGGCCCCGCTCTTCTCCCCACCCCGCTCGCCTCTTCTCTCCCGGCCCCGGCTCCGTCTCCGGCCCCGCTCTTCCCCCCCCACCCCCTCGCCTCTTCTCTCCCGGCCCTGGTTCCGTCTCCGGCCCCCGCTCTTCTCCCCACCCCGCTCGCCTCTTCTCTCCCGGCCCCGGCTCCGTCTCCGGCCCCTGCTCTTCTCCCCACCCCGCTCGCCTCTTCTCTCCCGGCCCTCAGCTCCGTCTCCGCTCTTCTCCCCCTCCCCGGCTCACCTCTCTTACTGACCCCGCCCCTCTCCTCCGGCTGCGGCTCCGCGGACCACCCAAATTTTCTCGCGGACCACTGGTTGGCAACCGCTGACATAGAGCACAAAAGAAAACAAAATCATTATGAACTATGATCACCCTCTCCTCCCACAGTAACATCCAATGTGGCTATATTGTTTTTTCCCAGATAAGTGCAATGGAAGGACCGTGCATCCCTGGGTTTAACTCTCCTAACGTGCCTGCTTATTGTCTGCCCAAACCTCACCCAATACTCTGCATAAATCCCAGTCTCATGTAGGGCCTTCCATGGAGTTCTTGTGAAGGGTAGGAGAGATGCCATGCTGCAGAAGCAGCTGATTCCCAACTTCTATGTGGGAGGGATGTGCCCACGTGAGTGGATCTTGTTTGGCAAATGCAAGGCCTGATTCTGAGTCTTTATTTGGATAAAACTCCCAAAGAAGTCAATGGGAAATTTTGTCTAAGGATTGCAGAATCAGACCCAAAGTTCTGTCTAGAAAATTTTGTAGATTGCAATTCATAATTTCAATAAACAGCACTTAATAAATGCAATATGTTACATAGCAAAGAAACCTTAGGTGTTTATGTGGTATGTTCTAATTTTGCTTTATGCATTTTAGTTATCTTTTGCTGATTTTATTTATTAAACTGTAGTCAGAATATATGCAGTATTGACAGGTTTTTCGATATTCATGATACTGTCTGTTGGGCCTCAGGACAAAGAAAGGAATCTTGCAAAAAGAAGTTGTGAGCAAAAGAGGTGATATTGAATGAGAGCAGGAATACTTGTCTCCTTTATAGTATAGTTTCCTTTAGTGGTATGGGTACAATTTATCAAAAGAGTGGGCAGATGATATTTCTTCATGAGCTGGTAGCATAGAATTCTGCTGAGCTCATTCAAGCTTTAAAACTAAATTTTAGTCCTATGTGTTTTAGTATTTCATTTTTCACAAGTCTCTTCCAGTCAGGTGATAAAACTGTACTTTGAAACCTGCACAATATAAAAAAGGGGTTCTCTTATGTTGCTTTATTTTTTAAGGACTATGTATGTTTAACTCATGGTCTCCCGGCTCTCAGCTCAGCATACCTTTTCCTTATTTGATAGGTGGGGGGGTCTCCTCTCCCCCCCCCCTTTGGGTCTGTCAGTGCTTGGGGCTACCAGAGGAAAGGATATACAAGCTCCCGTGATGGTAGCTCACCAGATTGTCAAAGTTCTCTGACTTTGACAACGGGGCCGTTGCTTTGATACAAGATACAAAAATGATACATTCATACAAATAGAATGAACACACTCAGTAGATTATAAGCTTTGTAATGATACCTTACAAGAGACCTTTTGCATAAAGCATAGTTCTGTTTCATTATATTCACACTCATAAGCATATTTCCATAAACATATAGAGCAGTGGTTGCCAACTTTTTGGTCCTCACGGACCACTAAAATGGCGCGGCGTGGTTCGCCCCCCCCCCCCCCCCCCGCCCGGCCTCAGCGGCGCGGCTCAGCCCCCCCCCCCCCCCCCGCCCGGCCTCAGCGGCGCGGCTCAGCCCCCCCCCCCCCCCCCCGCCGGCCTCAGCGGCGCGGCTCGGGTCCCCCCCCCCCCCCGCCCGGCCTCAGCGGCGCGGCTCGGGCTCCCCCCCGCCCGGCCTCAGCGGCGCGGCTCGGCCCCCCCCCCCCCCCGACCTCAGCGGCGCGGCCCGGGCCCCCCTCCCCCCCCGGCTCCAGCGGCGCAGCGCGAGACAGGAGGCAGTAGCGAGCCAGCGCTTGCTGGCCACCGGGGACGGGGCGGGACAGGTGCCCGTAGCCTCTTGCCTGCCCAGAGGGGCGGCCGTGAGGGAGCCCGGCGCCATGGACCACTAAAATTTTCCCGTGGACCACCGGTTGGCGACCGCTGATATAGAATACAATGTCACAGCCCCATTCACTTCAAGAATATTATGTAAGTGCATGCAAATGTAAGTAAGAGCTCAACAATCTGGCATTATATGAGGTGAAGGTAACTTGTGGAAAACTAAAAGTGACTCTCTGCTCAAAGATATTTTGAACTCACCTATGTTTGAAAGATTTAAATATTTGTTAGTTTTTAAAGTGAAAAATATTAGTTTTAAAATAGGGTTTTTTACTTTATCACTGGATGGATAAAAAGTTATGCTAGTTAACAAAGGGCAAAATTATCACTTGCCTTATCTGCCCTTGCAGGGACAGAGGAGTTATAAATTGCCTCCTTTCTTCCTTATATGGACTATGTATACCAGTGGTCCAGTTGTGTGCACTGGGGAGGAGGAAGGGAACAAGCGCTAGCAGATAGGAGCAATTTCTAAATTTAAATTCTCAGTCTCAGTTTAGATCAAAATGTTGTTTCTCACTAGCATTGGTTGAAAAGTAGAAGTAATTTTTTGTGAAAAAATTCTGAAAATTTCACTTTTTTGTTCTACATATTTCCAATAGAAATGATTTTTCATTCATCAAAGTTCTTTGAACGTTTTCAGTTAAAAAAATATATATTTTAAATTGGCCAGGGGAGGTGGTGTCAACTTCCCTTCTTCCCCTTTTTCTCTCTCATTCATCTCCCCTTTCTTTTTTCCATTTTGCCACTGAATATAGGAAGCGGGAGCAGAAAGATTTAAAGCTGTGTGTGTTTGTGGTTGGGGGGCAGGGGATAATTTTTTAATAGCACTGACATTTTTTTGCTTTTTCTTGGTTTAATTTTCATCAAAAAATGGGGAAACTAAAGTAAAACCTTCATGAAAATTTCCAATGCCATTTTTTATAAGAAAAAATTGTTTGAAATTTTCAATCCCCTCTGGTCTTCTCAAAGATGTGCTTGCAGAGGCACATAGGTTCATAAAACCTAGTATTAAAAGTTTATTTGAGGAAGCCATTTTGTAAATATACCAAACTAATTTCAATACTAGTAAGAATTTTTTTCTTTTTCCTTTTTCACTTAGGTTAAAAAAGTAGAACAAGCTTCAAAAACTAACAAAGAACAAATGCTGCTGAAACAGCACCACCAGATTTGGTGGCAAGAGCATGAACAACTCCGTGAGAATAGGTAAGACCTGGGGAATCTTAGACTATAAAAGAAATACTTGGATAGCAAAAATGTTGGTATAGAGTGCTTGTTTGAAAGAGAAAGAGAAAGTAATTGAATAGCAGTAGATATAGAGTATTTGAAAAGAGTGGGAGATTGTAACTTCCCAAATCTAAACTTAATTTACAGATAAGAAGAAGATAGGTAAAAAGGGAGAAGGTGGTGTGTTCTGTCTCAGTCTCCTACTCAGAGCCAAATATTTGGCTATCGGTCAGCCTGAGCAGCCTAGAACCTATTGGAATATTGGCAACCTCTAATGTTAGTTCTTTGTAAATGGTCACATTCTGTCCTCAGATATGATATGCAACTCATACTTATTTTAAAAAGAGTGGTATGGTCATTGCTTACATCTGAAGGCATGATTTGGCCATAATTAATAATGGCGAATAAGCTTCTTCCTGCCACTGCACTGCTAATGAACTTCAAATTCTACTCAGGTTTTTTTTAAAAAAATTATATATTTGACTGCCTGTTAGGTTTTATTTTGCCCCCAAAGTGTTTAGATGACATCATGCCTTATCCTGCAAGCACTTTGTATACAAAATGCAAGTAGAAATGGGCCCATAATGCTTTGAGGGTCTGCATTCACCACAGCACACGTGTCCAAGGGATTGTAGCTTCCATAGCCAACCTCAGATCAGATTTTAATCCTACAAATCTCTTGTAGAGAGTGTAGTTCAAGGTGTCTTCCCCCCCCCCCCCCCCGATGTTGAATGCAAAGGAAACTTATTCTTTTCTTGTAGAGCAGCCTACAGTTAAAGTATCCTACTGCTGTTGTAGGATTTTTCCTTTCATTTTTGCCTAGCAAGGTTGCTAGATCTTTGTGACTGACTAGAAGGAGGGTCTTATTGTGGATCATAGAGAATCAGTGGGAGGTCCCATGCCATCTGTATGGAGACATCATGCCTACTCTCCAATTCTGTGTCCCCAAGCCTTGCTCCTGTCACTCAGAAACAGTGCAGCCCCAGTAGAGCTGCAGTATCAGGGACCCCTCTGCATGGGGCTGCCTCCAGGGATTGCAATGACAGAGGGGAATCCAAAGAAAGGTGGTCTTTTCTTTGGAATAGACATGATGCCAGAGGGCCTGATATGTATCCTGTATTCTGCTGATTTGCCTAGTCTCTGCCCCAGTCCACCTACTTGCCTTCTATACAGAATCTTCCCCCTGTTCTAGTATAATGTTAATCGTGTGTAAGATGGTGGTGGTTTTCTATTTTTGTTTATATGAGTAAGAAATTGAATTTTTTGCATAAATTCCAATTATACATTCCAGACATAAAGTGGAAGCAGAAATACAAACTTTCCTTGATGAGGGGAGCCTTGAAGGTGAATGTGAATTTCTTTTGGATATGTGGGACTTGGGTAAGTATTTTCACTTGATGTCTTGATTAATTTAAGTGGGGTTTTTAAAAACAAATGTATTCACCATTTCAGATAAATTACAGAGCAATGTAGTAAATATTTGTCTTTTTTTGAGAAAGCATTATGTTTAACTGTCTATAGCACATAAGTTATCAAAGGAACGGGATACATATCAAACAAATACAGTAGATCCTATCTGGCAACTGAGAGAGGATTTGAAACACAGGCTGTCTGAAATGCAGTGCTACCCTTCACAGAAATCCTGCATGGAATATGAGTTCATTCCAGTCAAGGTATTAGAGCAGGTTAGTAACTTCATTTTTACAGTTTGCTGCTATTTTGAATTTTATAATATTTTCTTTTGATTATTATTATTATTATTTTTAGGGAGGGAAACAAAAGTTCCAAAGCCTTTTAAAAGAAGTGTGAAATGTCACCTTAAGATGCATATACTATTAGAAAATGTTGTAGCTATTAATTTTTAAGCCCATGAGCAACCTCAGTGCACCTGATTATCCTCACACTTACCCCAGTGTAAATCTAGATTAATTCTGGGGAAGTTACACTTGTGTAAAACTGGTGTATAGTAGAAGAAAAACAGGCTTTGATTCTAAATGACAGTTTTGATTTTAAGAATATCAGTTGTAACTGTTAATATTTCATAAAACTAGGTAGACTTTTTGAAGGAACAACAGAAAACAATTTTGGAATTACTTAATCAAGAAAAATTGACTTTGGAACAAGAGCTTGAAGACTGTAAGGCTAAAGTAAGAGAATGGTCACATTTCCAAATTAATTGAGTTACTCCACAACATAAAAAAATGCATTATACCACTGATAACTGATTTTTTTCCTTTCAGGTACTAATATACTCTTTTGAAGAGAAAACTGGCCTTTTTCATGAAGTTCCTACACAGTTACTGGCCTTGGAATGCCCATATCCCGATTTGAAGTCTTCAGTCCTTAATGAATTTCATAAATTTACAGATGAATATTGGTCTAAGCTTCAAGAGATTGATCAACAGTTAGAAGTAATATCCAGGTAATAAATTCTGTTTTGATTCTTTTTTTGAGGGCAGGATAACAAACTGTTTATGTGTTCTGTCATCTCCAGAGACTATAATTCCTTTTAGCAGGAGAATTATTTCTTTTGTTGGGTACAATACACAGTTGACTCACTCTCCAGTTCTATGGGATTAAATAGTCAATAACTATTTGCACAGCAGAAAGAATTGTAACTCTTTTCAAAAGAACTTGCCTGAAATAATAAGCAAAATTCTTTATGGAGTAATGAACCAACAGTATGATGTATAGCAAATGCCATCTTTACTGATTTTGTCCTTATATGGATAGAAATTCCTTTGAACATTATTTTGTATGGTAATTACTTCACATTAGGAAAATAACATTTGCACTTCCTTCCTTAGTCATAATCTTTTCATGAAGTGCAGATGATTACAGCAATAGATTACCATGAAGGCATATTATAAAAGCTATTTATAGGTCTAGTTTGGAGCTATTTCAAAGGGACAATAAAAAAAAGAGAATCGGCTGCCCCCAAGAGGTAGGGTTTTAAGACTGTTTTTCGTTTTGTGTTTTTACAACACCTAACTAGTGGAGTCCTGGTCCATGTCTAAAACTTGTACAGAAACAACAAAAATAGTGAGAATTGGCAACATTGGTATATTGGTAATTAAACATTTGGTCTCTACAACGCCTAAAAAAATATTTCTAAATATTTCATTTATATATATAAATGAAATATTTAGAAATATTTTTTTAGGCGTTGTAGAGACCAAATGTTTAATTACAAGGCTATAATTTTCTTTCAAAATTTTGATAACTACAGAGGACTTTATAAAGGGTTTGTCTACACCAACAATTAGACTTTGGCAAGCGGGTGCGTGACTCCACCCTGCATTAGCATGTCATGCTCTTAACTGTTCATGTGCGCCCTGCTAATGCATGTTAACAGTTCATTAGAGTGCTTTGAGCTATACCTGTTTCAGCAGGGTGCACGTAAATAGTTAGAGCATGGAGGGCTAGTGAGCACCCACACCCCGGCTTGTCATGGTCTGATGTGTAGTGAAGCCCTACGTTTACTCTCCTCTGACTTTGAGAACCCTGAAATTGAATTACAAAGTCTTAAATTTAGTTAGCTGTTCCAAACGTAGATCAGAATTATATGTTTTCCCCGTGTGTGTGTGTGTGTGTGCATCTTATATTTAGTTATTCACTAACTTCAAGGAAAGGGTAAAATCTCCCTGTCAGTGGATGGATGGAAGAGATTTATAAGAGGTAAAAGTCAGGCTCAGATGGTGAGGTGGCTGTTATTCCTTATCTTGGTAGACTTTCAATAAATGAGTGTTTCATTACTTGTTTAAGAAATGAAAAAATAAGTACATATTACAGATAATGAAAACTGCCAAACTGTATAGTAGGCAACAGCAAATTATGAAATTGAGGCTACTATTGGTAGGTAGCATTTTTCATTTGAGATGCTGATTATGTAGTTTTATTAAATTAAATCCCCCTTTTTACTGCTGTTGGGACATCTATTTTGTTATAGAAAATCCTGAAATATGCCACAATCAGACTGCTGAGTCTGCAAACACCCTTTTTACCTCAACTTCTAAGATACAGCAAATGTCTAAATATCTAAATAACTGAAAGAGGAATTGAGTATTAAACTACTTATTTGTATATTTAAAATGTGCATACTGTGCAGTGTCCTTTCAAATGAATAAAATATCAGAGTATGTCAAGTAAATCTAGCCCCTCTGTATAAGCACATTAGTTGGATGTGTCTGGTACAATAATCAGTGATCATATGGTTGACATGCAGGGGAAGTTGACAGCTTATTCAGTAGTATTGTTGCAGTCTATCTGTCTGTACAGATTCAACAGTGCATCCAGTTTACATTGTTGTGGCTATTGTAGAGGCTATCTGGGGATTATGAGTTGAAGAGGGTAACTTCCCTTATGAGTTGTTTATATTCTTTATAGGGTATAAAGATAGGGATTACCATTGGTAAATCTGCTTCAGAGGAAGCAGCTGCCTGAGAGGAGTTATTATGTTTAGGACAATTGCCATGTCTCATTTCTGAAACCAAATAATGATTATAGACACTTCTGTGGAGGAAAGATGTGTATGAAAGCAAGTGCCACATTTAAAATTTGAGCCATGTTTTCACCGTGGTGAAAGTCTGACCTCTGGAGAGGTGTGGTATCTATTTAAATAGTATCTGTGGTGAACTCAAACTTGCGTGTTTTAGATGTGTTGGATATTTACAGAAGCAAAAATAAAACTATATGTTCCAGGAGATTGTGCAACTGGCTATGTGCAACACCCCTCGTGTATATGAAGGGAAAAGTACGAATCCCCAGGAGGCTGAATCACACTTTCTCTATTTGTTTATGAGAAACTGATGAACCTTGGCATGGAACTGGCAACTGAAAATTATAAACGGATCAGGAAGGTCCTCCAGATCTCTTTTGGAGATCTAAAGAACTTCTCCATCTCCCTCCTCAAGAAGGTGGAGATTCATCAGTGAGAGTAACTCGTCATTGGAACAATTTGCCTAGAGACATGGTGGATTCTCATCACTAGAAATATTGAAATCAAGACTAGATATTTTTCTGAAAGATATATTTAGAGTTATGAGATTGATAGAGATGTTATTGGGTATGGTTCTATGGCCTGCTATGTAGATGGTCAGACTAGGTGATCATAATGTTCCCTTCTGACTATAGAATATGAGTCATTTTATTTAAAATAAAAAAAATGGGCAGGTCTTAAAAACATTCTTTACCAAGAATGAAGATGAATCTTTGGAGTTTTTATTCTTCTCTTGCATTGATGCAAAATTGCCAGCTTTAGCACTATAAATAGTCAATTTAGTCAATTATAGTAGCCTACAGATGCAGAAAAATGTGAAGTAGTACCTCTGGGGATGTACAAAAAGCTTCCTTTATCTCCATCCTATGATAGCTTATTGCTAGTGTTCAAAATGTTACCAAACATGATTACCAGCTATCATGGTGGGAACACTTAGTGTCCATTAAAGCTGGGCAAACTAATTGTAGCAAACAACTTTCTGATTAATGTAGCTCTTTTACTCTTTGAATAATTACAAATACATTTGCAGAATTGCAGATAATTTGCAAACACTGTAATAGAAACTCTTACAGCCTCTAGTTTTGCAAAGGTAACAAAGTCCTGTGGCACCTTAAAGACTAACTATAAAGTTTTGAAGCATAAGCTTTCGTGGGCTAATACCCACTTCGTCGGATGCAAGCAGTGGAAGACTTCTTGCATCCACTGCTTCCACTGCTTGCATCCGACGAAGTGGGTATTAGCCCACGAAAGCTTATGCTTCAAAACTTTATAGTTAGTCTTTAAGGTGCCACAGGACTTTGTTACCTCTGCTATTCCAGACTAACACGGCTACCTCTCTGATTCTAGTTTTGCAAAGTGTTTACCTCAACTACAATATGAACTAAATTCACTAAAGTCACTAAATCCAGATGTTGCTGTTTCTACTCCCTGACTTAATGGCTAGGGTATTATAAGAAAGGGAGGTCACTTCCTGTAGTATTCTTATGCAGATACTCAAATTTGTATATGATTATGGATATTCACACCCAAAGTAGCCTCAAACATTCATGTGATTAAAAACAGTGTCTGAGAAAAAGTGAAACAAAAAGATCAAGAACAAACAGCTATTTTGAAGGTTTTCAAATGACTGTTTTGTCTTTCTCTAGTGTTCTCCTTAATATACTATTGCAACCATGTTATAATCATAACTAGGGATCTTTACCACTGTTTCCACACAGCCATTTTTAATGTAACGGTACGTTAGAAAATGCTCTTGTTACGTGAAAGCTAAAGAGGAGGGGATGAAGAAAAGCAACTTTGAGCCATTGGTCTTCATCCACCGGGATCTCACGAGATTTCTTTATATTGTAGTTTGCACTTTCAGTATTGAGTGCTCTCTTTCAGAATCTCTGCCACTCTCCAGAATCTTCATAAAGACACTGATATAGTGTCACTCAGTTACGTTAGTCAGGAATAATGATCTTCCCTTATTTCAGTGACTGGCTTCTCAAGGGCTGCTTGTACAATGAAGTTGTGTCATGGTAAGGAAAGGTATTGTATTACAGAGTATCATGTTTTTGTTGGGTTTTTTTAAATGGTTATAGGTTGCACATTTGAGTGTTCATTGGTAGAGATGATAAAAAATAGAATTAATCAGGAAACTTTATCTAATATGAATATATTTTAACGTCTTGGGTCATAGAAGCCCATTTGTCTGTAATGCAGAAATTACCTGACATTCCTGACAGGCTAAAAATTGCTTAATTTTGTTTTTATCATTCAGTTGAGTATATCTTGAACACACAAATTTCTCTGTCGCAGATTAGCTGAGTTACTGCTTTTCGGGATTTCTTCTAGAAAACAGTGGAGTAATCAAATCAATGTTTTTCAGTGCATTAGAATTTCTGGTGTTTGTTTTAGGTCCTTGCATAACATTAAATATAATATTAATCATCCTCATCAAACACGCTTAGTCTACTGTGGACTGTTGCACCAGATCGACTGGCCACGGTTGAGGGCATCATAGTAATATTGTATATACATAATTAGTAGTAAACACACTGTTTAGCTTTTAGTTTTATCGTCCAAGTTCTGGTGGGAAGTGAGGAATCTACATAATCATGGGTTGTTTGAAAGATGTGTTGAAATATAAATCCATTAAATTTGATGAGGGGGCAAAAATGGACTTGAGGTCAGTGATATCCGTTCATGGAACACTTGTTTTGAGATGCACATTTGTACATTATACTATCATTTCATGTGTATCCGAATTACATTTTAATGTTGACACTAAATCTGCACCTAATTAACACTGTCACACAATATATATGCGTGTTAGAATTTTATGACATTAAATGTACTTTATGTGAAGCAAGAGTATTTCTTTCTAGTATTTTGATTCAAAACCCCCCTTATAACTCTTGGCATGTCCTCTGTTAGGGAAGCATTAGTCTTAATTTAGTGTGGGTGATCTTTAAATGCAAATATATCTAAGTTGTCATAACAGATTATTTTTTTATTTTTTTCTGTTATGAAAATGTTGTTTTTAATCTCTAATGGAGTGTAAGAAAACTAAACAGCCATCTGTCACATTGCATGCTACTTTTAAAAACTCTATTTGAAATATTATCTTTATTCTCATTAATACATCTCCATATGACACTTAAGTAATAAGTAAACTATATACAAAATATTTTGCTCTTAATTCCCTGTTGCCTTGCACCTTATGTAGTCAATTACATCTTCAAAAATCCTATTTAATAATCGGCTAGAGAAGTTTGTGTGAAGCTGTCATGCGCAGTAGAGATGGCCCGAACTAACGGCATGCTGGGAGGTGTAGTTCAGCAGCACAACATGGCCGCAGCGCGTACGCCGCTGAGAGGGAAGCAGGGTCTGGATCAGGGGCCTAGGGCAGGAGGGTGGCTGGGCGCAATAGGTGCAGGCAGGGGGCTCCGGGAAGAGCGCTGGAAGGGGGCGCTGGGCCGGCGGGGTGGAGGCGCCCGGGCATGGCCCGGCCAGCTGCGCCCAGCCTAGCCGGGGCCGTTGGAGTGGGGGAGCGGGAGAGAGCTGAACGAGCGGGGTGCCTGTCGGGGGGAGGAGAGGCTGAACGAGTTGGATATAAAACGAGTTGGATATAAAACGAGTTGGATATAAAATGCTACCAAGCAGAAATCTCACTTATGTACTGGTAGTGTTTTTATACCAGTTTTGTATTCACTTGTCAGAAGTGTTAATTGCTACACAAGGTGCAAGGCAAAAAAAGAACCATCCCTTTCTTTTGTATTATCAAGGGGTGGGGCCCCATCTTGTCTTCAAGGATCACTTTACAGTTCTGATAAGCAGGGGGCAACAGATCAGCATATATGCTGTCCAATGAATTGTATGTAGATTAAGCTTCCCTTGTTAAAGTGAGAGTATGGTACTTACTGTAAGGTACTCTCCTACCTTAAATATTTTTTTGTCTTTAAATCAAAGGCCCATCAGATATTAACCTGATAAGAACAGAGACTCCGCATGATCTTAGCTCAAAAGATCCCTTTACATTGCCAGATTGATGTAAAGTGGTTTTAGTGTAACAAAAATCAGGGCAAAAATCAACCCAGTTGCTTTCTTCACCCTTTAATTTTGAAGTTTTAACAAAAAAAACCCTATATAATCACAAATGCATATCGCTCCAAAAGCTCTGGAATGCCGTACAGATGCTTTTAACAGAACAGAACACTACAACGATTTTGAGAAAGGAAATAAATGAAAAATTTTGCCTGTTAAATACATTCTGATCACTTTTAAAAGATGTAAATAATAACATAAAATATAATTTTGACAATGACAAAGGGTGACAACACAATAGAGACAAAGGAACTCAAAGTTAAGGCTGACATTTTAGCTCGTAAGCTATGTGTGACAGGGTGCTAGCAGAAAAACTGCTAGCAAACCCTCTGTCACCCCAGCTACACTGAGGGAAGGTTGCGGAGGCCACCTGGCCCTAATTGGCAGAGCAGAGGCAGCTGCTGTCTCTGCAGGCTGGGGCTGGTTAGAAGCCTTAGGACAGGCCTTCTCAAACTATTCAGAACAGCGACCCCTTTTTAGTTTCTCTCTCGGTGTGGCGGGCCGTTGTATGTCCGCCGAAAAGCCGCAGAATAAATTAACTTTGGGAGCGCTCGGCATGTCCGCTGAAAATAGCTGCCGGATGCGGAAGCGATGGCACAAGCAGCTCGCGACCCAGGGTTTGAGAACCACTGCCTTAGGAGAAGGAAGCGGGGGGGCCCCCACTGGACAGGAAAGGTACCTGCAAAGGAGGTGAAGGAACTAGGGAGAAGGGAAGATGCTCTGAGGGGAAGCAGGAAGGACTAGCCTGCCCTTCTCTCCTGCTGAGGAAGAGAGAGAACGAACTTATACATATGATGACTCTGAAGGTGGTGGGAGCACGTCTTGTATAATAAACGAAAGGTGAGCACTGCAAACTGGGTCTCCTGAGTGACTTTCTGGGACAAACAGGAGCAGGAACCAGGAGGGCCCTGCAGGAACTCTGTTACACTATGACACTGTGTTTTGGACTTTTGTTAAATCTTAGTATTACAGTTTTCTGACATCCGTGCATAGTGGTCACTATACTGGGTCAGTTTTTGCCTAAATGTATGAAATAGCTGTGATGGTCTCACAAAGATAAATGTGAAAATAAGCCAGCATCTTGCTCAGTCACCGCCACAGGAGGAAGACTGGGTGCAAGGAAAAAATTGGAACATAAAACCCATGAAAAAACAAAACCAACAGAGGCACCAGAAATATCTTTCATGTTCCATACCACTGATTCAGATAGGTCAAAGGTCTGTGTGCTGAGAGATAATCAGAGACCCAATGGAGTAAGACCTATGTATAAACTGATATGGGTAGAGCTAGACTAGATAATATGGGTCATTGCCTGTTGAGCAGCTACTATGCAACAACAGCTGCAAGCATGGTGCAAACCAGAAAGCATGTACCAAAAGTGGCAAAGCAACTCAAGCACTAGCTGTAGCAATGAATGCTTGTCATAGCTCCACTAACCGCAGCAGTGTGTTCTGATGCAGAATGAACTGATTTTAAAGCAAAGCCATTTAAATCACTGATTTTCATTATTTAAATCCGCAGACAAGATACTTTGATTTAAATAATCGATTTTAGTCTTGTTTTGATTTGTACTTTGGTTAGTTCCCTGAAGAAAGGTTGATTCTCATTCCGTGGTTATCATTAGTGCTTTGAACAGAACAAAAATAGCACAGTAACATTACTGTAAGAGACTAAGATTTTGCTTGAAATGCTCCATTCTGTCTGTTCCTGGGAAAGGATTAAGTCAGTTCTACTGCCTAAGTGAGGCAGGTTACTCATTTATCATACCCAGAAATAAGGAAGGTGGGATTGACTAATCTTTATTCTCAAATGAAAACTGGGCTGAAATGTTTCGGATGAGCATAGCAATTATGTTAACCAGAAAGATGATTTGTGAGGCTACTGGTCCCCTTGCACATATATCATGTCATAATTCTTTGTGTTGGAGTGACTCTTGAGAGTCAATCTAGGGAAAAACTGAGTAATCTTGAATGAGGACCCTATAAGGAGCCAAGCTTTGGTAAAGCTTGTTTTATTGTTTTATTGTTAATTTATTGTTAACAACAATAATTGGCCTTTATTGTTAAGGCCAAATCACTGGAAGAGATTGTTTTGGACTTCACATAGTGTATATGGAATATACTTGTAAAGGAGGCTAGGAAAGATGTCTTTGTAACCCAGTGGTGAATGTATGGTATGAATTCCCTCTGTGCTGATCCACAGAGGATAGGAGTTGTTACATCCCCTTGCCTACAGAGCCTTGTCTCTTTAGCCCCAACTGTAGTAGCTTATATTTTAGCTCTGGAGATCCCTGGTTCAGTCCCCATGTGTTGGCCGAGAAGCGGCTGTCATACCTTCTCACAACTACGTATTCAAAAATAAGCAAAAATAAATAATCCAAGTGTGAGTGAGTATACATGGATAGTCATTCAGTGAACGTAATAAAATGAAGATACGGTGCTTCTCAAATGCTTTAATTCTGCAGATCACTTTGTAAAAGAAAATCATCTCAAACTACCACTACATTCCAGCCTCATCATTCCTACTTCTTGATTCACAAAATATTTCATTCTACAGATGTCAGCAAGGTCCCCTGCCCATTGGTGGTTCATGGACCAGAGCTTAAAATCGGGCGGTGGGTGGGGAGGGGGTGGGATATTGTGTGTGGGTTTTTTTGAAGAATCAAATTCCATCAGTTGAACATTGTCGTAAACATACGGCGAAGGGTGGCATAAAATCCCTCCTTTTACCTGTAAGGGGTTAAGAAGCTCAAATAACCTGGTTGGCACTAGACCAAAAGGTCCTATAAGGAAAGAAGATACTTTCAAATCTGGGGTGAGGAGAGAGGTTTTGTTTGTGCTCTCTTTGGAGAGGGAGAGGGGGATGGGGGGAGAGAGAGAGGACAGAGAGAGACTGACTGACCAAGCAGGCAACCCAGCTCCTATGGAAATGATACATCTAAAATTACAGAAATTGTAAGTAATAGCAAGGAAATGCATTAGATTATCTTTTGTTTTAGCCTGTGAATTTTCCCTATGCTAAGAGGGAGGTTTATTCCTGATTTTTTAAATTTGAAGTTAAGCCTAGATGGATACAGGTATCCTCTGTGTTTTTAAATCTTCTTATTACCCTGTAAAATTACCTTCCATCCTGATCTTACAGAGGTGCTTCTTTTACTTTTTTTTCTTTATAATAAAGTTCTTCTTTTAAGAATGTGATTGGTTTTTGGTGTCCTAAAACCCCAAGGTTAGTAAAGATTGTTAACCTATAGCCCATGAAAGCTTATGCTGAAATAAACTGGTTAGTCTCTAAGGTGTCACAAGTCTTCCTCGTCTTATTATTGGTTAGTATATAATTCTCAAGCCTCCCTAGGAAAGGGGGTGAAGGGTCTTGGGGGGGGGGGGATATTTTGGGGAAATAGGAACTCCAAGTGGTCCTTTTCCTGAATCTTTAAATCACTTGGTGATGGCAGCAATACCGTCCAAGGACAAGGAAAGGATTTGTGTCTTGGGGAAGTTTTTAACCTAATCTGGTAGAAATAAGATTAGGGGGTCTTTCATGCGGGTGCCTCAGAGTGGGGAGGGAACCCTGACACACATAATACACCATAAATAGGGCACAGTGGCATCTCTGCATTACCCATTAGTGCCAAATATAGCTGACAACTGTGCAGACAGCAGCAAGCTATGTGTGACAACAATGGATTGCTAACTAGCAAACACTACCCATGCACAAAGGGAAAGCTGTGTGCAGGCTAAAAATGAGGCAGTTGGTCATGGCTTCATTGACCAGGAAGTGTGGTGAAGGCTTACATGGAAAAAAAACCTGTATTCCTTTTGAAGTAATTGCACACAGTAAGAATCACTTAATAGAAAATAGATTTAGCACATGATAAACTGGGTGTGATATGGGTGGTTAAGCACTGAAATAAATTCCCTGTGGAGATTGTGGAATCTCAATCATTGGAGGTCTGATCATCTAGATAATTCTTGTCCTGCCATAAGTGCAGAGGACTGAACTAGATGACCTCTTGAGGTCCCTTCCAGCCCTACAACCCTAACCCTAACCGTAACCCTAACCCTAACCCTAACCCTAACCCTATGATTCAATGACATTGGTACCAGGCCCATGTTAAACTAGTTTGGGGTTTTTTTTGGTCTCTCATCACTGTAATATTTGATGACCTCAGAATATTAAAAATGTCACAATCTTGAGAAAGCCAAGCTGTCCATTTGTCTCCCTTTATCCGTTTTCTTTTAGCAATATGTCTGATGGATGATTCTTTCTGCAGTAAGTGGTGTTACAGTTTGGCTCTTGAAATAGGTGGGTCTTGTAGCATATGCTGAAAAGAGATCAGTGCTCATTCAGCGTTATGTCTTGCACAAGTTTGTTCCATAATTTTGGACTTCTGACTGTACATACTTCCTCTGATAAAAACTGGACTGAAATGTTCTGAATGATCATAGCAATTATGTTAAGGAGAAGAAAGATGATTTATGAGGTAACTGGTCCCGTTGCACTTAGGTCAGATCATAGTTCTTTGTGTTGGAGTGATAGTGAATGTACACCATCTATAAAAATCTCAGACTTACTCCTAAACCATTCAGTACAATAGTGTGTATAGTCACTGTTCACATGCAAGACAACTGATCTGGCTGTACATTCAGCCATGTGATCTGCAAAACTTCCATAAACAGTAACTAATCCTCTCTCTAACTCTAATTTCTGTGAGACTGGGTAGTGGGAGGCAAATTGCTTAGCATCTTGCAAGATCAAGGCCCGTTCGGCTTCCTGGATTAAGCTGTAATCAGTGCTCAAGTCCTTTTAAAAAAAGAATGCCAGAATATACTTCCATTAATACTGGAACACCATTCTGCCTCCCAAAAGAAAGTGTTTGAATTGTGTTCCAGCATGACTCCAGTCACAAATTGAATACAGGCATGAAGAGACTAATGGCGACTGAATGGTTGGCGTTCTGAGACTATCAATACTTATTTTTTTATTGTTTGTATTACTGTAGAATCCAGGTGCCCTAGTCATGGACCAGAACCCCTTTGTAGCAGGCACTGTACAAACAGAGAACAAAAAAACAGTCCTTACAAGGCATCCATGTTCCACATATTTTCTACTGAGTCACACTGGTGCCCCTACTCAACAAAAAGGGAGAAACTTTATATGAGTGATTATGAGAGTTTGAGTCATAATAGACTTACGCTGCATTTTGCACATATTAATGCAGAGTTTGGATAAACCACACACTTTTTTTGGCAATTCACACCTTTGTATCTGCATAATTGCTTTCATGTGTCACTTCTCTTCCCCCCCCTTTCTTTTTTTTAATTTAAATTAGAATCTGTCTGCTAGTTTCACACCATATGTTCATTTCATACTCAGTTAAATTTTGCCTACTGGGGCTAGACCTGATCTCAGGCATTCTAAACTGCCTCGGAAATCAAACAATACACATGTATGGCCCTTTAAAAAGAAATCGTATTCTTCTTCACCAGTGGAAACTATCTGAGCCACCTCGACTTAGTGAATGAAAATAAAATATTGTTACAACACTCATTATAGAGGAAATAACAGTTGGAAGTGACATTTCTGAACCAATTATATTTCACTTGGGATCTTTTACACAACGTCATTTCTTAAGCACTTTCACGTACGTTAGCATTTAATCTTATCTCTTCCTTAATCTTATTTTCTCTCTCTGTGTAATGGCCTTTTAGCGTCTGAAGGGACCCTTTTGGGTCAGCACTATCCTACTTCAGGAACAATACCTGTGGAATAGAAAAATATCCTTACTGAGAAAGAGGCTTCAGATAAGCAGTTTAGTGTTTGGGAAAATCAATACAACTCTGTGTTTCCACGGTTGAGGCCAAAGTTCCAGGAACAAGGTAGGGTTGCCTCCTGGCTAGGTTTTCCCAAGATCAGCCCTCTTCTGAGAGAGCTGTCCTAAGAAATCTGAAAGGATGCTCAGTGCACATTGCCTATTGTCCAGATTTATGGGCTCAGGATCATCCTAGATGTCCTGTAGGTTTTTAGCACCTCAGAGGTGGCAACCCTAAGGCAAGGAGGGCTGAAACTTCCATCTCTTTGTAATGGTAAGCTAGTCCTTTATGGTTGTAGCTAGCATCTTATTCTTTCATGGGGCAAAGTGAATGCAGCAGGGTGAAAATTGTGGTCTCCAGGACATCCAGAAGTGAAGTCCGGGGTTCTGGTGAATTCTGTTGAGGAATGGCTCCAGATATACAGGAACCACCTTCCAGCAGATAGGGATAGATGTGGAAGAAAATAGGAGTGATGATTGTTCTCCTCAAAATTTGGGCAAACTCTGCTGTCTTTATTTTACTTTATGTAACTGTGTTTCTTTTTTATAAGCTTGAGGTGGGGGAGGGACTGAACTCAGTAAGGAAGGACTAGGACAAAATCCATGACCAAAAAAAAAAGTGATTTTGATTTTTTTTCTCTTTTTTTCCCCCCCCAAGAACAATTCACAAGCATGGATTGTTTTGTTTGTTGTAGCACAGACCTTTTCCGTTTTCTCTATAAATCAAGTTATACCTAACCTGTGTATGGGCAACTTTTTTGTATCCTCTGTGCACCTGTACAGGGACTGAACATAATCTGACCTTGAATGCAGACTTGATTACTATGTTATCCTATTTTAAAAGGTTGTAAATTTCTCTGTCTCACTGAGTCTATGTACCCTCGTCATAGCATTTTGGCCAAGGAAGTTTATAAAATCAATTTAAGTATGGCCTTAGGTCATACTCAGATACTATAAGATCATCTCATTGGTGCATAGGTATGATGTTAATGAATGCCATAAAAAGAAACTTAATAGATATGAGCTCCTTTTTTCTTTATTCTGTATTTTTCTATCTCTTGTAAAATATTATATTATTGTAATTACTTTAAGAAAATCAATATAGTTCTATAGTCTTTCACTATAAAGCCAAGTTAAGGGGGAAAAAACAGTTCATTTTTGTAAAGACATGATAAGCAGCCATGTTTAGAAATGCCATTTACTATAATGAAGAGAATTTATAGATCTGTTCCCTGACCCTGCAATGAGTTCCATGAAGGAAAACCCCAGTATCAATGCAGAACTCCTTTGATGTTAACAGAACTCCACTCAGGTACCCATTGCGTGGACAGGACTTAGAGAAAGAAATCAAATGCAAATGTTATGATTTTCATATCTAATCCATTTAAAATTTATGCTGGATTTGATTGCTTACAGGAACTTTGGCTGGAGTGAAGAAGATCACTGGGTTTATCAGACTGTTATAAATCAGTATCCAAGTGACCTTCAGAGCAGAAGAACTCTGTACTTGGATATGTTACAGAGACATCTGCCTCACAAATCTAGGCATGATCTGGTCAGTGCCACTTCATATGCTAGAAAATTCCCTTTTTAAAAAATTGATTAATAGACTTTTATTACCAAAGCTTAGGAGAAAAAAAATTATAGTTTGAAATGAATTCAGATTTGAGGGTAGGTCTTCAATACTCGCCGGATCGGCGGGTAGCGATCGCTCTTTTAGCGATCGATTTCTCGCGTCTCGTTAAGACGCGAGAAATCGATTGTCCGCAGCACCCCCGTCAACTCCTGGAACTTCAGTTTGATGCAAAGTGCAAGCTGGAGTCAATGGGGGAGTGCGCTGCTGACTGCCGCCGCCATGAGGACGGCAGGTAAGTCAGCTGAAGATACGCCGACTTCAGTTGCATATCTTCAGTCAATGCCCCCCTCCCCCCCCCCCAGTGAAGACCAGCCCATAGTGGTTAAGAGAAAGGTTTCGTATTTATAAATACAGTCAAGACTGAATATCCCAGTTCATGCTTAGTTTGCTCAGTTACCTGTAAGAGAATTCTGAAAATTTATCACCTCTCCAAAGGAAGAGCTATGGCACTTTTCTAATTGCATCTACTCTTCTGGACAATCCAATAGCCAACAAATCCATCTTGCTAGGATAGTTTGTGCCTGTAAGTGTTTACGTGCACATCGTACGATCCTTGCACTCTGCCTCCCTATTTTCTTCTT
This sequence comes from Sternotherus odoratus, assembly GCA_032164245.1. Classification (NCBI taxonomy): domain Eukaryota; kingdom Metazoa; phylum Chordata; order Testudines; family Kinosternidae; genus Sternotherus; species Sternotherus odoratus. The sequence goes on from JAVMKO010000011.1 coordinate 38,018,074, forward strand.
ATGAACAGACACAGTATTGTTACACTCTGGGACCAATCATTCTAACTATTCCAAAGCATACATTTGAGAGGAAAAGAGGGGAAGGTTACCCCGAACTCTTAAAAAGAGTATATTTTACCAATGGAGATGCTACTGAAAGTAAGCGTACTGTCTTACAAATGGATTGCTGGGGGGATTTGCACTCTATAGTAGTTCATGAAATCCTGTAAATCTTTTCAGAGCAGAGTGAAAACATGTGCAAAAAATGAGCATCTTTTTTTCTTTGCATGCTTTTTTGCAGCAAGATGGGATGATGATGATCAATCCCTCTAGGAGAATTTACTGTGAATTTCAATACTTCTCCTGCTCCCAGGAACTGAGCTGGAAGATACAATGAGAGAGCACGGGCCTTGTGTCACATATATGAAAATAAAATGTGAAAATCTAGTTTTAGGCCTCCCATCCTTGAAAGGGTCCATTTTTAAAAATTCAAAACTATTATTCTCTTAACCAACTACATTTCAGCATTCTAAATATAGAAATGTTATAACAGTATTAAAATGAATTCTTAAAATTGTTACATAATATTAGCATAACTAAACTGGGTTTGTTTAATTCTGCATTAGTGATTGGCAGCATATTTTAGAAGCTTGTATATTTGTTTCTTTTTTGAATGTTTGGCAGGTGTGAAATTAGCATATATTAGGCTTTATGAAACACAGGTAAAATGCTAACAGTTGGATATTAGATGGAAAGTATTTTAAAAATTAAAGTGCTTCAGACTGGGAAAGTCTGAATAATGAACTAAAATCTGATGGGTTTTAACATATGGGATATTTCAGATTCAACAAAATTTTTAAAAATATATATGTATGTTTTCCTTTTTCCTCCCAAGAGTTGTTGCCTGTTTTGATGCCTTTCATCTACTTTGATGGGTGTGCTTGTCAAATACTGTGTCATTTTGTGGATAAATGCAAGGGGCAACTGTGGCATTATTATTTACATGATAGTGTCTAGAAATCCTGACAGATTTGCAGTGTTAAGAATGGAACATAAACAGAGTAAGAGACCGTCCCTGTCCTGAAAATGATACGGTCTTAGCACCTGACTCATCTTCATCACACTGTCATGCCTTATTATGATAGCAGTCCTGTTGATTTCAATGGATTTTTGAGGAGTAAGGCCCTGATCCTGTTCCCATTGAAGCCTCAAGCCTTGAATAGATGAGGTAACTGAAGAGTGGATGAAAGGAAGTAATGCTATAGCTCCTGGACTCTTTGAGGAGATTAAGGACTATCTCCTCTTTTTTGACATACATTGTTGGGAGAACCAAAATGTATTCTTACTTGTCACGAAGTGTCCCAGGGCGATGGTCTGGAACCGCTCCCTAGGAAGCCAGTCAGGACTTCGGGGGAAGTGTCCCCTCTCCGTACACAGCCTGTTTCCAAGGCTAGGAGCTTCACTGGTACCCACTTCAACCTTCCTGGGTCTGACCTCGGAGCATTCAGCACCTTCTGCCCCTCCGTGCGCTTCCCCCAGCAAGCCTGCCCGGGCTGGGTCCTGGGGGAGCCCGTGGATTCTGCACCCCACTCCACAGTCAGACGTGACTCTCAGCCAGCCAGTAAAACAGAGGTTTATTCGATGACAGGAACATACTCTAGGTAGAGCTACCGCGACCCCTCCACTGGGTCCATTTTAGGGACCAGAGAGCTAGGCCAGCTTGCCTGGAGCTCTCTCCCTCTCAGCTCCCTGCCAGACCCAGACTGCCACTTCCTCTCCTGTCCCTCCCCTGCATTCCTTTCTCTGTCTTTCCTTCCCCAGGCAGGTAGGCTGACCTCTCTCCAACAGGTTCAGAGTTAGAGAGGTGGGGGGAAGGGACAGAGCGTTGCCTGCTTGCTTACACTATCAGCCCCTATTCCTTCACATAGACACTTAAGAAATGCATTGGGGAAACTGAGGCACACACAGTATTCCTACTCTGTCACACTAGTATATTATGAATTGGGCTAAAACATGTTGAAACTACAGCCGCCCTTCCTTTGGGATAAATGTAAGAATGAGTTAAGCTCCTTTGTGGAACCAGATAGCTGAAATAGCAGCTTCCAACCAAAACAAAGGCACATATGGGCAGAGGAGTTTTGCTAGTATTGTTTGTGAGGATGTATGAGACTCTGTGAAAGATGGGCATAAAGACCAGAAGCAGACACAGAAAAGGAGGGAAAAGCCAAGGATACAGCTTGATGAAGTGCTGGGAACATATTCCTGAGGAAAGCCTAAAGAGAGAGCTGTTGGCTGAATGCTCACAGTTTCAAGCCTTTTTCAGCAGCAAAGAAACTATCTCCTATTTGTTTGATTCCTTCTGTGTTCAGAGAAACAGGACTTCATACATTTTTGTAAATAAATGGGGTTGCATCAAAGTTACCTGTCTCCATTATCAATTTCTCCTCCTAACCAAAACAATCTGCAGAACCCTTAATTTTGGACAACTGCGGGGGTCAGAAAATGGTAACCATAGATTTCACATGAGGAGAAATAGTGAGGCAAATTAAATACTCTTTTATGCTACATTATTGCAACTCTATTGACTTCTGTGGCGCTATGGTACCATAAAGGAGAACAGAAATTTGCCACTAAGGGCCTGATCTTGCAAGGTGTTGAGCACCTCCTGTGAAGTCATGAACATACTCAAATCCTGCTGAAGTTAGGAAAATTGAGGATGCTGAGGACCTCACAGAAGACTTTCTGCATCTACCAAAATCAAAACCTACATTTTCAATTCCACAGGAATATTGTTAATTTACTTCAAACCTACAAGTCTTTAATTTTAATGTCCAGAATTATTTATTCTTTTATCTATGCTTTTACTTTTTTTGAAATTTTACTTTTTAGGTTGCTCATGAAAAGGTTTGGGACCAGTATCATTTTGCTAGGAATCAACGTAGAGCTTTGGTTCTAAACTGGGCTCAGTCTAGAAAAGCCTTTTTACTGAAAGCAGTAATGACTATTGCTGAAGCCTGTGCTGCTCATGAGACAGAAGTGATGTTGGCTAATAATAGAAGGAAGCAACAGGAAATCTGTGCTGATCTGAAAGGAAAGGTAAGCTCAATTACAAGACCACATATCAATATATTGCTAGTTATATCCTGGTGGATTCAAAATTAACTCAAGCAAAAATCTTGCATAACCTATAGTATTAGGAGAAAAAATCCTAATGGAGACTGTCATATTCTTATTTTTACTAGTCTGTTTTGACCCTTCTGGGTAGTCCTTTATTACAAGAAAAGTATATACCTGTACATGAGTGAAGAAAACTGATCTTTTGACAGAGATCTATATGTTTTTATCCCTTTATTCTCTTGTGCAACTTGAACAGCAAATGACTTTGAGGTTACTCTATTTTATACCAGAGCTCTGGTTTGGCTTCTGTGGAGGTAATGCATGCTTGAATGGTTTTACAAAGACATTTTCTTATGCTAATAGAGGTTATTTAAAAATACATGCTGAGCACCTTATCTAGTATAAATCAGTGCAGCTCATTGAAGTCAATGAGGCTATGCCAACTTATACCAGCTATGGATCTGGCCTATCAAGATTAGGCATGTATAAATAATAACCTCAATGAAAAAAGGTGAAAGCTTTCATACCAGAACTTTCCTTTCCTTTCCTAAGTGTCCTTTTTCCACTGTAGTTGGACTTCATTATTATAACTCTCTAAAGCTGTATCTACACTAGCAATGTGAGTGGTTTAATAAGATCAAGAGAAAGTTAGATAAAGTGATTTGACATAAGAAACTAAAAGTGGGGACAGTTGGAACCAGAATGAGAGCAAATGGGTTAGGGTTTGATATAATATTAGTGTAGTGAGAAACAACACTCACTGGACTTAGCACCAAAGAGACAGGTGAGGCTATTCAGGAAGCCCTTATGCTTGGACCCACCACACTGGTTTTACATGTTAAAAGCAGATCTACTCAGGTGGATGGGCACAGAGAAGAAAATGGAGCATTGGCGGTGGCAAAAAGTAGAAAAGGAAACAAAATAAAAATTTGACATGTGCTAAGTATCACTTGGCTTGTATGATCACCTGCCTTCCCCTGCTTTTTCTTTTCTACTTAGTGTGAATAATTAATAATGCAAGAAAGTAGAACTGGACAAAAAATGGAAAACTTTTGTGAAAAATTTCATCAGTAGTGTATGAACATTTTTTCATTGATCAGGAACATTTAGTTCAAAAAATTTTGGTTTTGAAATTTTGTTTTCCTTTTTTGTCCTTTTATCTTCTACTTCCTTTCTCCCCCGGCTCTCATTTTGCCACTGGATGGCTGAAGGTGGGGAAGCTTGGAAGGAGGGGCGGGGGAGAAAAAGATCAATGTTTCGGTTTTTAAAAAAATTTTAAGAAGAAAAATTCCAATTTTGAAAAAGCTGAAGAAAATTGACATTTTCATGAAAAAAAAAATCAAGTAGCTCTAGAAAAAAGGGGTCCCAAAGGGCCAAATAAAGGAGCAGTTAGGATGAAGAGATGGACAAAGAAAAGCAACAAACATGAATATAAGATTTATGCCAATCATCATCCTGATCTCATTGCTTGTATTTTGTATCCCTCTTACCAACTCTTCATTCCATTTTGGCGTTTTTAGACTGTATACCCTTGGAGGAAGGGATCAAGTTTTCCAACATAACAGTACAGTGCCTAGCACATTTTTGGGCAGTAGTGTAATACTAGTAATAAATAAAATAAATAAATTGAGTATTCTCTACTCAGTGATTCATACTTATCAAACAGTTTGTGAGTGTAGATGCAGCCTTTAGCATGTCACCTATGTTGTTTTTTATCCTTTTTAGTTAAAATGGTTAAGTGTTTGTAAATGTGATCGTATCGGTTTTGATGGGCTTCACACATTCTGTGGGTGGGGGAAAAATGGGGTTTCATTCTAAGGAAAGAAGAATGCTCTCAAAGGTTAAAGTGTGAGATTGTGAGCCAGGACACTAGGGATATGTCTATATTACCCATTGGATTGGCGGGCAGTGATCGATCCAGCAGGGGTCAATTTATCGCGTCTAGTAGACAATGGGCAGATTCAGTGCATAATTTCCTCAGATTATTTGCCAAATTTATAGATGCTGAAGTGTGGTTTTATTCTGAAAATTGACAGTAATTTTTATGGGGTTTTGTGACAGTTTTTAATCTACTTTTTCCTTAAAAATTGTAGACCTGGTGAATCAGAAGACGTGTGCAGATAGAGTTTGGCACTTCGGGGAGAGAAAGTAGATTTTACATTCAAAGTCTCTTCCCAAAGAAAGAGACATCCCTGTTTACCTAGAGCAGAACAGGGAGGGGATGTACTTCGCAGAAGTAATAAAGGATCAAAAGAACTGTTCATACAATTATAGAAGGACATATACAAGACTTTACTGTTTCAAGCAATAGCAAACAATTCAAGTGATAAATAGAGATATAGTTTAGGTATAGGTAGGTGCAAATATCTGAGACAGCCTACATAATGTTTAAGCATGCTAATAAAAACTTCGAAATTCCCTGTATCAAGAACAAAAAAGTTCTTCTGTATAAAAACAGAACACTGACTGAAAAGGGAGGACATACAAGGACAGGCCGTGAAAGCTGACATACAATGATACATTGTCCTGAGCTAAGATGCTGTGACAAGCTTTCAGCTCCAAGGAACTGAGACGGGTCCCATATTGGATTGAGAGTTTTATAGCTACCAGTCTATGACTGAGGTTCCTAACTGATTGGGAATATTACCACACTGATTCTTTACACTCTGGGTCTAGACAAGATTAAATTTTTTTGTGAAGATAAAATTCTTCTCTACTTGTTAAACAGTCGTGTGTTTTGCAACTATGATGCGAACATAACCTGAAATTGAAAGGCAGCACATTCAAAACTGATGTAAGGAAATATTTTGCATACAACACATGATTAATCAATGGAACTCCTGGCCACCAAATATCATAGCCAAGAATTTAGCAGAATTCAAGAAAGGATTAGATGTTTATATAGATAATGAAAACATCCAGTGATATTAATAGAATAAAACTACAAGTGATGTAAACTTTCGGGGCATAAATTAACTGCAAACTGTTGGGAGTTAGAAAGAATGTTCCCCTATGAACAGATTATTCTATAATAGTCTGTTTCCAAAGATTATAAAGTCTTTGAGGTTTCCAGTACTGATCAGTCAGAGACAATGGACTAACGGGACACTGGACTATCTGGACCACTTGTTTAATTTGTTAACTTTTAGGTAAACTGGATTTGATGATTGGTGCTATCTGAAAGTCCCACAGGATGAAATAATCACTACTCTCCAGGGAGGCACAGACTTAAGTGACTTCCCCAAGGTCACACAAAGGAAATCTGTTTCAGAGCAGGGCACTGAATCTGGGTCTCCTAGGCTGTCACCCTAACAATTGAACCATCTTTTTTTGTTTGTACTGTACCCTGAAACTGGAGTTTAATTAACCATTCTATTGATGATGCATGAGCTAGAATAGTATCCAGATCTATAGGTATATTGGGTCTCAGTGCTAAGACATTAAAAAAAAAACCCACCTTAAATTGCCACTAAGGTAAACAAATAGTATGCTGAACGGCAGTCAGATCTCTGAAGTAAAAAGATGTGACTTTCACATAGCTACTTTCCTGAACATAACCACACTTCATCTTCTGACTATTTTAACATGCAAACATCAGTTTGTAGCAATTAAAACAGTAAGAAAATCCCAGATTGTCATATTATGGACCCAAAATGTGTATGTATACTATCTAATATAGCTGCTGTGTAGAAAATTGAATCACATATTATGCTAACGTCACTGTAAACATACTGAGGGACACTCAGATCATGATGTTCTATCCCTGCCCATCCTGGCTAATAGCCATTGATGGACTTATCCTCCATGAATTTATCTAGTGTTTTTTGAACCCTGTTATAATTTTGCCCTTCACAACATCCCTGGCAAAAAGTTCCACAGATGACTGTGCATTGTGTGAAGAATACTTCCTTTTGTTAGTTTTAAACTTACTGCCTATTAATTTCATTGGGTGACTCCTGCTTCTTGTGTTAAGTGAAGGGATAAATAACACTTCTTTATTCATTCTCTCCACACCAATCAAGATTTTATAAGTCTCTATCCTATCCACTCTGTCGTCTCTTTTCCAGACTGACAAGGCCCAGACTTTTTAATCTCTCCTCCTACAGAATCTGTTCCATACCCCTAATCATTTTTGTTGCCCTTCTCTGCACCTTTTTGAATTCCAATATATCTTTTTTGAGATAGTGTGACCAAAACTACATGCAGTATTTAAGATGTGGATATGTCATGGATTTATATAGTAAAAGTGGAGGAGCTTGGTTTTCCAAACTGACCCGCTAAGCCTATATGAAAAGGCTTCAAATCACCATGCCTCTGGGCTGCATCAACATGTAGAAAGCCTTATAAGCCAGTCACTGTCAAAGCCAATTTTAGAAGGACTTAATGAGGCTGTTAATGTTGGAGACACAACTCAGTTTATGTGAACCATCATGGCTATTGAATCATACTTGCTATTTAAGTAAGAGAGTCCATACACTACAAACTAGAGGCCTATGTTAAGTGCATTGTCACTTGTTAATCCTGAAGTTGGACATTGGTTCTGAACAAGATTGGCAAATGCTCACTATCTTTCTGCAAAAACTCAGCAGACTTTCTTGAAATATGTGGTGCAACAGTGAAAGATTCAGGAGTTGAAAAAGTGAAGAATTTTCTCACCATATTCAAAATATGTGCATACATAGCCGACAAATGCACCAATGCAAATAGGCATCAAGTATTAAGTCATTGTGTATGTTATCCTGATGTCTGTGGTAGGCCATGTAACATAGACCAGAAGGGTATAGGAGAACCCCCACCCTCTATCCCCACCTTGCCTCAGTCTAGGCAACTGCTAGTCACCACTTGCCCCCATTCACTGGGGCAGACTGCAATATCATTGCCACTCATCACAGGCAAAGGGGGGCAGGAAGCAGGGGTTGGCCTGCTGCCTCTAGAGCTATGGGCTGCCCCCTGCGACCCCAGTACCCTTTGTTGGGCCTTCCCTTAGGCACTGCAGCTTGGCAGTTTCCAAGCCAGAGCTTCCCCAGCTCCTCTTGCCTTGTCTCAGCCCTGCTTCACTCTAGTTACCTACTCAAGCTTCTAGCAGCCAGGCCTGTCCACCTCTGCAGACAGAGGAGACTCTCTCTCTGAGCACCAAACTGAGCCCTTTTTATCAGGGCCAGCTGGGCCCTAATTGACCCAGCCTCAGCTGTGGCTGCTCTGCTCAATCAGCCTGGGAGCTGCTTGCCCCCAGCTACAGCCCTTCCCAGGGCTGTTTTATTCCACTCTCTGCTGGAGTGGGGCAGCCGCCCCACTACACGGACGCACAAGAAGACACCAAAGTACAAATTACAACAAGAAACCAAGACGGGTGTAGATGTAGTGCTTCATAGTAGGCTTGAGTAGCCAACTTTAATTTGTGTGATGATTTTAAAACATGAGTTAACTCTAATAAAATGGTTGTGAAATATTTTTCAGTTTTTACTGTGGTGCCATACAGCCCACCTTTGCCCTCAAGTTCGATGCCCTCATTGGCCCTCACCACCCCCTGAATATTCCAGCACTCCCTCTCCCCCAATTTCAATTCCTGGGGAAAACACTTCATCAATCAATCGTTTAAATCTGGCTCTTCCCCAGGTTTAGTCTCTCAGGTTAATTAATCTAATTTAAACTGTTCTGCCTTGGGTGGGGTTTAGGGGTGAACATCACACCTCACCCCCTCTGAACAGTTAATATGAAGGCTCTGTTTAAAATTGAATTTTGAACCTGAAATGACCATAAATTGGGGATAAGTGGTTTCCCTCTGAAGTATCAAAAATGAAACACACTAGAAATCCAACAGTTTATTTTTTAAAAAAAAAATCCATGATTTTTAAGCCAACCTCATGAGTTTTGGGAATTGAATGCAAATTTTCCCTACCCGCGACTTATAAAGGGGGACACCTTATCTCTCCGTATGGTAAGTAATAGACATACACAGAGCTTTCAGGCATTACTGCCACTCTATAGGGAGGGGTTATAGATACAGACAGGAAAGGCAAAACAGCATTGTTTGTAGACAGTACTGATAAGTTAACAGAACTGATTGATTGTTTTAAAAATGCATCCTCATTAATGCTTTGAAATCTAAGGGTCTGTCATTTATTTGTCATTTGAAGTAGGTCCCTGTTGTAACCTCTAGTATCTCATACCCAAAGATAGTTAACTGAATATCTTTCAAACAGGAGATGCAAGTATAGATTTCACTTTCTTGGTTTCTTTCCAAGAATAACCATATCTAATTTTAGATTTTAATATACAGTAATTAGGTGAACAAAATTATACTCTAGGTTTCAGTATTTTTCTTATTTTTTGAAACAGAACTACTAATCTGGGTGCTTGGAAGACCTTTTTTCATAACAGGCATCCATTTCATTCCTTTGTCTTCAGTATAAAGTCTCTGTTAAAACCTTTTAGCTGCTCTTGAAAGTAACACATGTAGAGTTAGAGGAGAAAAATAGATGGTTATGAAAAGAGTGGGGTGGGGAAGAAAAAATGCATTTATTTCCAAATTCTTATTTTAAAAAGGAATGAAAAATACCAAATCCCTAATATCATTTGTATATTATATTTATTTTTAAAGTAGGTCTGCTTGCAACCAATTTTTCAAAACTTTATCTCATGAAGTGCTGTTGTCATATTGTGCTTATAAAATATTTTAAACTAAAGGATTTATTCTCCCATTAATACAATAGCAATTTATCTACTTAACTTCCATTAGCCTTAATGAAAATTATCTGTGTAAATCCCTGCATGTTGATAAGAGACTAGATCTTTAATATTGTATTTTCCTCTCCACTTCCTTCCTCTTTTTCTTTCAATTTTTTATTTTTTCTGCTCTTTGGACTGGAGGGAGTCATTCAGGCAAGAGACATAGATCAGCACACACTACTTCTATTTGAAATATTTATTACTGAATTGTATTGCAAGTGAAGAGGCTGCACTGCTGGTAATGAAAGTCACCCTTTTATGAGTTTTCCATGTTAATCTTCTCACGATCTCAGTTTGACTTCACACTTTGGCCTATGGTATTGTAGGTAAAACATAATGATCTTTTCTATAAAGAGATTAAAACTTCTGCCAAATGCACTAAATCAGCTGTATTATGTGATGTGTCTAATTGGAACTGAGTTGAGAAGAATAGTCTCACTGAAGACCTCATTTTGGAATCCTATAAATCACTTAGTTCATAAACTTTAATAACTTTTCTTTATAACTTTTTACATACATTTTGCTTAATTCTCATCTTCAGAAGCCCGCAGAGTTTGATGGCTCCAAAATGGCCTCTTCGCAATAAATAAATTCCTGTAGTCATGAGTCTGAATCCCTGATCTTAAAAATTTGAAGGGGAAATGTACTGACTGGTTTTGGATCTAAATTGGAAATTAAGAGGCAACATCCTTCCCCTACACTATGTGATTTGTTTCTGTTAAAATGAAAAGGGAGCCTCAGATTTACCATTAAGCAGATTCCAGACTCCTATTAAGCTCCTGCTTCCCACGTGGTGAGACGGAACAGAGTGTGGGTCAGGGTCTGAGAAGAAGCAGACAATGCAATAGGACTCAGGTAGAGTGGAAAAAGTGAGGAATGTAAGAGAGGGGAGGAGCAGATAGTAAGTGGAGAGAGATGGGACAAAGTTGGCTAGCAGGACCTAGTATGTAGGTCCTAATGCTGATTTCTGGACTTCTCCTGGCTGCAATTCCTTCAAACCTCCCTTCTTTTCTCTACTTACTCCATAGGTTGTTCCCCCTAGCATGAGCCTGCACCCAGGAAGGAGAAATACTAAGGGAAATGGGTAAAAATAATTAGCTATGTCCTCTGCTTTGGCTGAAATGTGATTGGTGCAGAACCAGCAGGGGAAGCACCTTTCTGCTTCCCTGATCCTGGGGCCACTGAAAACTTGATTGGCCCCTGATGTTCATTAGAGTATCCTAAAAAAACAACACTAACTTAGAACTAGCTGCTTACAGCCTCAGAGGGCCATTACAGCAGCTAGGGGTCAGCCAGGCATATTAGTGCCCCAGAAATACTGCTACACTCGGGGCCAGGACTTGGATTGGTATAGCAGTAGTAGGCTGTTACCTTCTTTGTAAACTCGCCCCTACTTAACCAGTGGTTTATGCAACTATTTGTGGGACTCCAGTTTTCCACTGTTTATAAGGATTCCTGGGTCTGGCTTTGTGAATGAAATGTCTTGTGTCGTGCTAGCTAGGCTGATCCAAGGTCTATTTATAATTTGGAGTTATCCCTGTTTAGAAAATAGACCTTGCATGCTGCAACATTAGCATTGTAGTTTAATAGAAAATACCTAGGGGTATTCTCTCAAAGGAGTTTTTACCATTGAAATAAAATAATTTCTATTCCATTAGGTATATGATAAAATATATTATTGTTGTTCATACTTTGAAAGGAATTATATGACCTTCAGTGTTAGTAATGTATTTTACACCTGCAATATGTAATATTCAAATAATAAACTGGAAATAAATATGTACTTATTCTGTTTAGCACAGTGACCTAATCACTCACTTGGCAAAAACTCCTCTCACTGTTTCTAAACAATGAAATATATTTGAAATGCCAATTGTAATTAAAAATGTTGATCTTACTGCTGCCAGTGGCTTCACAGCTAAATGTGATCTTTTTGGTGAAACAGGAAGTAGGGGAGCCAGTTTTCAGTGAATTTTAATATTAACAATCAGGGTTGTTTAATATTTAAACTGAACATTTAATATTTACACAGTAAAGTCCATGTCCTTATTTTGTACTTGTAAGAATGAAGAAGTGTGATCAAAACCCTGTAGCGGCTGGTGAACTTTGTGACAAGTTAGGTGTAGCAGAAACCCCTGGGGCTCACCAACACTGTAACTCCCCTCTTAGCCTCAGACGTCTGGAAGTCCCCCCATCCTCCTAATTCCCACTCTGCTTATTCCTGGCCCCTGAGTTTCCTTCCTCTCCTTTCCCTTCACTCTAATTCTTCGTTTCTCCCCACACCCTAGGCCCCTAGGGCTTACTCTGCCCCCTCCCCCCCCCCCCCCCCCCCCCGTCCACCAATGGCTCCAAGTCGTCTTCATCTCCCAGGCCTCTATGGGCTGGTCTTCACTACCCACCGGATCAGCAGGTAGCGATCAATCTTTTGGTGATCGATTTCTTATGTCTTGTGAAGATGCGAGTAATCGATTGCCCACGGCGCCCCCGTCGACTCCAGAACTCCAGCTTGCCGGGAGGCGCAAGCTGGAGTCAACGTGGGACCGCGCCGCCGACTGCCGATGCCGAGAGGATAAGTCGGCTGCAGATACGCAAATTTAAGCTACATGATTCATGTAGCTGAAATTGCGTATCTGCAGTCAATCCTCCCCGTAGTGAAGACCAGCCCTAGGGCTTTCCCTGCCCTGGCCTGGGTGTGGGAGTGACCGATTTATTAGCTCAGCAGGGTGGCTCTTCTTCTGCCTGTATGGGCCGTCTTCCTGCTTCCCCTGGGGCCTTCTTAATGGCTTAGGATTGTTATTCAGGACTTTTTTCATCAGATCACCTCAAGTTACTTCAGGAGAAAAAACCTGGAAATTCAAAATCAAGGCACCACATTAAAACAACCCAGCATTAAAAAGTATGGAAATATGCACCTGGAGCCCCCAAATAGACTTTGCTCCATCTCATTGCCTGTGTTCCTTGTTGTTTGTACTGTAGCAATGCCCAGAGACTCCAAAATGGGATCGGGGCCCTCCTGTGCTAGTTGTTGTCCCAACATACAGTAAAACACAGTTTGCAATGTAAACACAGATGCAGTGTGGTTTCAGTAAGATGGCAGTGTAATATATCTTTGTATGATCATGAGTTAAGGTAGTTTAAGGCAATGTGATCTTAATTTTCAGTCCATGATGAAATGGGTGTAAAACTGATTTGGTAAAAGTTTGTATTCACTTTGTGCAGTGTGACTATACTACCAGTGAAACTGAATGACTACAAAAATTAAGAACTAGAGCTGGTTTTCTAACAGAAAATGCAGTTCCACAAAATTTAAAATTTCTCCAGCAATATTTTGATTTTTGACAAAAAAAATGCAACATCCAATACGCCCACCTGAACCCTGCCATCCCAGGTTTGGAGCCAAAGCCAAAGTCCGATCCCCACCACCTCAGCCCTGCAATTCCTGGCAGGGGGGGCAAAGATGAAGCCCAAGGGCTTCAGCCCTAGGCAGGGTGTCTGTAACCTGAGCCCGCCACTCAGTGCTGACGTCCAAGGGCTTTGACTTCAGCCCCAGGTGGTGGGACTTGGGCTTCGGCTTTGGCCCTGAGCCCAGCAAGTCTAAGCCAGTTTTGGTGAGCCCATTAAAATGGGATTATGACCCACATAATGCAATAGATGTCTAATAGTGCATTTCCTCTATGTGGCGCATCATGGGTATCACATGACTCTAGGTATCTTATGCAAAGTGTAGTCTGGCCGGGGAGTCAGGCCCATAGAAGAAAATGGAGTCAGAAACTGTAACTCCTTTATGGCAATAGTGAAATACAGTTTAATTTTGAAACATGGTTAAACAAAACATTTATTTTGAGAATGTTGAATTGTTTTGATCAATACATTCTAAATGAAACATTTTGATATTTCCTATTTGCATTCTGTAGAAAATGTTGACATTTAAACATTTTATCTTGTTTGGAATAAAAAATAAATGCTGAAATTCAAAATTTTGCTCATCTGCATTGAGAACATAAGACTTAGATATTAAACTATCATATCTCAAGATCACACATGGATACAGTCCACTTCATCTATGTTTATTTTGCAAACTGTGTCTTGCAGTATATTTGTTTTTTCTACTTTTGTATATTTTTTTTCTTGTTCAAATTGAAACAGTGAAGCTCTCCTATTTTAGGTTACTCCTCTCCTACTTGTGAGAGGAGGAAGAGAGATGTGTATGATTGCTCAGCTCTTGAGAACTCCTGCTCACTTTGGACAGTGTTTAAGCAAAATGTCCAGGCTTTCATCCTCTGTCTAGATTAGAAAATCTTTAACTTTTATTTCTACTATTCTAGGACATTACTTGCTTTCCTTCTTACAAATTATATGACTGCACTTTACCATAGTTTTCTAGTCTGATTAGCTCCATGTGGGCCAGGAAAAGTAAGTCCATATTTTAAATTGTGCACATTCAGACTCAAGCAGAAAACAAAAAGACTAGTGAAACTGAATGACTACAAAAATTAACTAAAGCTGGTTTTCTAACAGAAAATGCATTTCCACAAAATTTAAAATTTCTCCAGTGTAAATGAGGTGTTGCATTACTATGCTCTGATTGACCTCTGGAAATGTCCCATAATCCCCTTAAATCAAGTGGACACTCTTGTCATTGTTTTGAAATTGGCTGTAGGAATGTGGATATGCCCTTTCAAAGCTTCATTTCTGACATCCAGCATGCTTATCTGCTCTGAGACAAAGCAAACATTACTGAGAAATGCTGCTTGCTTTCAGTGAGTGAGAGAGAGGCGGGGCGCGGAGGTTCTGAACATACAAGACAGCGTGCTGACATACTCTCAGCACCCCAAAAACCCACTCTCTCCCCCCCACATACACACAACACATTCCCTGTCATACTCTACCCCACGCCCCGCATTTGAAAAGCAAGTAGCATCCATTTGAAAGCTGGGATAGTTGCCCATAATGCACTGCTCCCAATGCTGCTGCAAGTCCCACGAATGTGGCCACACCAGTGTGCTTGCAGCTGTCAGTGTGGATAGACTGCAATGCTTTCCCTACTTTCCGAAGGATGATTTAACCCAAAGCGTTCTACATCTGCAAGGTTAGCTATGCACTTTAAAATGTGAGCTACATTTTCTCTGTCCTCTGCACCACACACCACACAAGTTCTGATCACACTTGGTTTCCATAGAGCTGTGAATCTCTAGCCTTAACTAGCAGTGGATGATAGAAAAATCATTATACTGCATTTATTAAAGAAAAACTGTTGGGAAAAAAAAAGTGTGTGTGTGGGGGGGTAATTGTTTTCAAGATATGTACTTGGCCCCACCCTCACCCCATGCCCGTCCTCTTCCCCAGCTCTTTCTACCCCTCCTCCAAGCATGTCCTGTCCCTGCTCCTCCCCTTCCCTCCCAGTGCCTCCTGCATGGCACTGATTATCTCACATGTCAATTAGAACCCTTTTCTGATTATTTCACGTTAATTAGAACACTTTTGTTGTCGGTCTCAGCAGCAAGGGGTTGGATGGGCACAGAGAGTGAACTAACTTCTTAGCACTAAAGGTGCCCCCTCCAGAACAGGCTTAAGACATACATGTTAGAACAATATAGTAAAGCTTTTAAAGAAAGAAGCTTTTTCTTCAGCACCATTAAATTAATACCTTTTAATGAGCATTAAATTCATGTGCTGGAACACCATGGTGAAGGTATTCAGATGCCATGGTGATTAAATAACCAAAATAGATTAGATAAAAATGTAAAAAAAGCAAACTATCGCCACTAAGAAAGCCAACAAAATT
The DNA here is from genome assembly GCA_032164245.1 of Sternotherus odoratus. Lineage (NCBI taxonomy): Eukaryota > Metazoa > Chordata > Testudines > Kinosternidae > Sternotherus > Sternotherus odoratus. The sequence goes on from JAVMKO010000011.1 coordinate 38,033,684, forward strand.
ATGTTAAGTCTGAATGAAGGGTACTGTATACAGCTTGCTGGTAAGTTATTGATACATATTAGTATATCACTTCTGTTTGGAAGCCGGTTTGTCAAGTGAGTAAACTTATTAATTATTTGCTGTTTGGATATGTTCATTTATTCATATAAAAGCAATCAGGCATTTAAGCTGTGACCAGATATTGACGTTTCTGCCTTTGATTTAAGGGCCTTAACTGAAGACCTGCATGATTGTAATTAAAAGCAAGTAGCTAGACTGTATAAAGAACATATTATGAAACGAGAGGGGAAATGGTCCCTGTAGTCAGAGATCTAGCTAGTACTGTAGTTTGAAATTTGATACATAGTGGGCATTCCATACCTTCTATTCCCACTGTATGTTTCCTGAGAGAGATCTGCCATTTGACAAAATGACTGGAATTCTTTCACACACACACACACACTCTGAATAAACAGGATTTGTGTGATTCTAAGTTGGAATAGTATCTTTGATTCCTACATGTATGTTTTGTTTTTTTAATCAATTGGCTTTGTGATTTTCAACTCAATGGTCAAGCAAGCCTCTCTGAGTCTACTGTTCTCCCTCTGCAGTGCTCAGTGCCTACTCCCATGTAGCAAAACCACTGGTGTTCATTGCATTTGAGGCCTACTCTAGCCTTTGCTTTCGCTGATTCATTTATCCAGTGTGATCACCATCCAAGTTGACAGGTGAAATTAGATACATATAGAAATCTAATAATGTGTTAATAAAGATACAATGAAGTATAATACCTCTTAAGAAATATTGAATTCAGGAAAATGAAAATTGCATACATGGTATATGGCTGCCTACATTCTTGTACAATCCAACAATTCATTATTGAAGGATATATTTCTCATATAGCGATTAGTATGAAAAAGTTAAATGAAATGAGACGTAACAAAATATTTGCTTAAAAAGGAAATGTTCTGAATTTTTCAACAGTTGCCTCAAAATTAAATTACATGTTTGAATCTCGCAGATGTAAACCTGAACTTTTTCATTCCAGTTCAGAAAATCCCAGTCCTGCTATTTTTCTGAGAATTTAGATTTACTTAGACTGCTTCAGTAGTTTACCTTTGCCCTAATATAAAAGTAATATTGTTAAGTTGATAATGTCAGCATTAACAGGTGTCATTCATTCACTGTCTACTGTTAGAAGGTTTAAGGTCTCCTTGTGCTTTTTTGTTTCCTTCAGTCTTCTCCGGGTGACATAAATATGACCATGTCCTTCACTGTCTTATTTTAAAAACAATCCTGGTTCATCATAAAAGAGTACGCAGAGCAACTGAAACTAACCCTTTTTATTTTATAGTCCTATCCTGCTAAAACAGTTGAATAGATTACTTCCAAAATTTCTTTTAAAAAATACCCATTTAGTCAAAAATCCTGTATTACAAGTTTCACACTGGGAGGGAATTTCCATCGAGGTATTATATATAACTAAGCTCCAGAAAATAGTCTTAGAATGGAATTCTGAAACCTCTACTATAAAGTTCTACCAAGCATCACTATAGTGAATTTACCTAATCATTGCCCTGCAGCATTATCATTTCACACATCTATTCAGATACACTGGTTTAAAACTATAATAGCTGTTTTAAATTAAGATGGATATTATAAAGTTCTTCTAGACCATTCTTTCTTTTGTTGACATTTTACTTGGAAACCTATCTGCTCTGCTACTGATTTCTTTGTCAACCTACTGGTTATCTTATTCTTGTACAGCTCAGAAATACTGTAATCAGATTCTCATTCTATCTGGATGAGACATTCCCAAACCCCTTGGGTTCCTCTGTGGGATCATCAGATAAACATCTGTTAAATAGCATTTTCTACTGAAGCCTTCAGATGTTAAATTCTTCTCAAACTGAGCAGGCTCTTGTAGGCAGTCACATTACTTAGACTCTCTCTGGTGTTAAATTTATTATCAGGATGTCTCAACTTGAGTGAACTATGAAATAAATGTGTCTTAGTGAACCTTAGCTGTTTTTTAGCTTTTGACATCATGAATACCTCTCTTTCTTTATGAATGAATTTGCAGTTGAGTTTTGCTTTTCTTCCATGGCTCTTTCCAGAACTTTCACAATATTAAGACAATAGTCACTTTTGATACTTTCTGTAATGGATCTTGTTTGGTTATCTTGCTTTGACAATGCCCCTGAATGTTGAACAGCCTTCCTGGGCTGCTTCATAAAGTCACTGACTTCTATAGCCCTCCTGAAGATGCATTTCTGAGATGCCTACAAGAAACCTTGTCTAGCTGACTTAAGGGCTCACTCCTTCTGCCACTGGTGGCAAAGGGAGTTTTGCTGCTGACTTCAATAGAATCAGGGTCAGATCATAAGTCACCTACTTCATTTATTTTATCTTGTGAATAACTTGTTTTATATGGAGGAATGAAGTCAAATGGGAAGGAAAAGGACAAAAGATGTGTGGGCTCAAATATGGAGGAAGGGTGCAAGGAGGGGAAAGCAGTGTGTTTAACTTAAAGGAGAGATAGAAGGATGAATGTGGGGAAAACAAATAAGTCTCTGGTAGTTCACTGACTATCATGACGTTTGGCTGTGATTACAGGTATTACATGGTTTTTATAGATTTCTCATTGTACGGGGGCAGCTCCAGGCACCATCACAGCAAGCGCATGCCTGGGGTGGCTAGCCACGGGAGGCGGTCTGCCGGTCGCTGTCAGGGCAGCAGTCAGCCGGGCTTTGGTGGCTTGCCCACGGGAGGTCCGCTGGTTCTGCAGCTTTGTCAGCATTTTGGCCCGCCGGTGCAACAACGATGCTGGACTGACGGACCTCCCACAGAAACGCCGCCAAATCCACAGGACCAGTGGACCTCCTGCAGGCGTGCCGCCGAATGCTGCCTGACTGCCGCCCCCTCTGACCAGAGAAAAGGATAATTTTGTCAGAAAACATCCTAGATCGTGGATCATTCAGCACCAATTTCACAGCTACTCGCTGTCATTCATGCCCCTTCAGCATGCATACAGCATATGTTGTTATAAAGGGGGAGGAGGAAGGGAATCAACCTAGCAAGGCAATCCTGTACTCCAGTGTTAAATATCTCTGTTCCACTTTTGATTCAGATTGTTTACAAGCAATTGTTAGGAAGATTGGTGCAAGTTACTCCTATAACCTTTTCTTAGGAACTTCAGGTGAATGATTTTTATGCAATATATATTCGAGTGGAATAAATCACATGTAGTTCTCTTTTATTAAAAAAAAATTGAAATGATTCATCGCTGTTGCTTATAGTTTTTTATAATACAGTACTTAACGTATAAGAGTTATTTATGTTAATGTATCATTTCTCATTAACAGGAAATCACAAAAACAGGTGTCTAATGAGTTGCATAAGTACTAAGGCTGGTCTTCTGATACTATAGGTGCTTAGCATACCTACAGATCAGACAGTTTCTGTAGGGGTTTGCTTTGTTTTTGTTTTTGTGGTTTTTTTCTTGAGAGTGACTGTATTTAGTTTACTTTTTCAATTGAGGTTATTTCTTGAATTATGCAGCCATGAAACAGCTGGTATGGCAATTGAGTCTGTTAAGAGAACATTTATCAAAGTTTTGGGAAGACCATGAAAATTAACAAGTGTACTCTGAGAATATTGCAGTGATATTTCTCTTTTCAAAGTTTACAGTTGTGAATTCCACACTAATGTCTCCTTGTAAGAATAATTTAAAAGAAAATAGCTTTTTACCTGCCTGCTGCTGCAGTGCAGCCATCCTTCTACACACGATTTGCTACCTGTGTGTCTGATCATTTACAACTCCCCTCTTCCACAAATACACACACCCATCAGTCCCCACACATACATATCTGTCCATGCTCTCTCCTCACAAACAATCCACTTTCCACATTCTCGTTCACGCTGAACTACACTTATACTCAGAGGCACATATATGCTAATTCTTTGCTCCCATCCTGCTACCTGGTAAAACAACTGCCCAGCAAGAAAGAGCTAATTGTTTCACAGGAGGGGAAAGGAGGAAGAGCAGAGCCCCAGCTCCTCCACAGCTCCCTGCTGTTTGGACCTAGCTTCCCCATTGCTGCCCTCTTCCTCCTTTCTCTCCACAAAAAGAACTAGTGGTTCAAGCCTCGCTAGTTCCCCCTCTCTTTTAGCTTATTAATGACAAAATTCGATATGACTTGCCCATTCCCCTCGGATACTTTCTCCTCCCCTCCCCCCAACTCTCTTCTTTTCCCTGATCACAAATGTAGAAGTTTCTTATCTGATCTCCTCCTCTTACTTTCCACTTGCCCCAGTGACCCCAACTCATCCTATCTTCTGATTTTTCCTCATGCCTGTCCTTATCATCTGCCTTATTCTTTTCCCTAACCTCCCAGTCTTCTCTGGTTTTCCCTTCACAATAAAAACTTGTTGTAATTTCCCATCTTAAAAATACCCACTCATGACCCCACCTGTCTCTCTTCCTATTGCCCGGCTTCTCCAACATTTGCCCAATCCCCTTTCTCATCTCTGAGATCATTGAACACACTGTCTACATTTGCTGTCTGGAATTCCTCTCCACCAGTTCATCCTAGACCTTCTCCAATCTGGCTTTCAGCCCTTGCACTTTACTGAAACCCCTCTTCCTCAAGTCTCTAATGACCTCTTCTTAGCCAAATCTCAGAACTAGTACTCCATCCTCATCCACCACAACCTGTTAACCACCCTTGACACAATCAAACATAGTCCTCTTTTTGAAATCTTGTCCTCCCTTGTTTTCCATGACTCTATCATCTCCTGGTTCTTATCCTGCATCTCTAATTGCTTCTTCAGAGGATCCTCTTCTTTTGCCTTTCAGCTTTTTGGGGAGATTCCACAGGGTTTTGAACTTGGTTCCCTTCTCTTCTCCCTCCACTCCTTATCTCTGGGTAATATCAGTAAACACAAATTGAACTACAGTAGGCTCTTGATTATCCAGGATGATAGAAAAAAAATTAATTCTGGTTAATAAAATCCTGGATAATCACCATCCATAGGAAATATGGGGAGGGGGGGTTGGTTCACCAGCCACCCTGCGCCGAGGGGGAGGGGGGGTTGGTTCACTGGCTGCCCTGCGCCCTGGTGGGTTTTTTTGTGTGTGTGTGCTTGGGGCGGCAGCAAAGCCAGAGCCAGCCCTGTGAGTTGCGCATATTTTTTTTTGACATCCTGGTTAATCGACATCCTGGTTAATCCAATCCTGGATAATCGAGAGTCTACTGTACTATCTTTATGTAGATAATTCACAGAGCTACTTCTGTGCGCCACACCTATCTCCTTCTGTCCAATTAAAATCTTAGTCTGTCTCTCTGATATCTCCTTATGGATGTATAGCTGGCCACTGAAGCTCAACATGGCTAAAAAAACCAAGTTCTTAATCTCTGACTGCTGAGCCTTCCCGCTACCTTGTTTCTTGATCACTGTGGATAAAATCACCATCCTGCCTGTCATTCAGGCCTGTAAATTCTCTCTAAGTCTTCACATACGTTGACACATTCCAACGCTAGAAGGAACCACTGTGATTATCTAGTCTGACCTTTATATCACAGGCCATAGAACTTCCCCAAAATAATTTCTAGAGCATGTCTTTTAGAAAAACACCCAATCTTGATTTAAAAATTGTCAATGATGGAGAATCTACCATGACCCTTGGTAAATTGTTCCACTTGTTAATTATTCTCACCATTACAAATTTACACTTTATTTTCAGTCTAAATTTGTGTGGCTTCAACTTTCAGCCATTGGATTGTGTTATACTTTCTCTCTGCTAGACTGAAGACCCCATTATCAAATATTTGTTCCCCATGTAGGTACTTATAGATGATAATCAAATCACCCCATAATTTTCTCTTTGTTAAACTAAATAGATTGAGCTCCTAGAGCAGGAGTTCTCCAACTGGGGGTTGAGACCCATCAGGGGGTTGTGAGGTTATATTATAATATGGGGGGTCGTGAGTGTCAGTCTCCACCCCAAGCTCTGCTTTGCCTCTAGCATTTATAATGGTGTTAAATATATAAAGAAATGTTTTTAATTTATAAGGGAGGGGGGTCACACTCAGAAGCTTGCTTTGTAAAGGGTCACCAGTACAATAGTTTGAGAACCACTGTCCTAGAGTCATTATTAGTGCATGTTTTCTAATCCTTTAATCATTCTCATTGGTCTTCTCTGAAAAGTCTCCAGTTGGTCAACATCCTCCTTGAACTGTGGACACCAAAACTGGACACATATTCCAGCAGCAGCTGTACCAGTTCCAAATTCAGAGGATTGCCCTCTTTATGCATCCAAGAATCTCATTAGCCCTTTAGCCACAGCGTCAAAATGGGAGCTCATGTTCAGCTGATTTTCCACCACAACTCTCAGATCTTTTTCAGAGTAACTGCTTTCCACACTAGAATCCCGCATCATGTACTTGTGGTCTACATTCTTTGTTCCTAGATGTATACATTTACATTTAGATGTATTAAAACACATATTGTTTGCTTGTACCTAATTTACGAAGTGATCCAGATTATTCTGTATTAGTGACTTATCCTCTTCATTATTTACCATTACTCCAATTTTTCTGTCGTCTGCAAACTTTATCCGTGATTATTTTATGTTTTCTTCCAAGTCATTGATAAAAAATGTTAAATAGCATAGGGCCAAGAACTGATTCCTGTAAGAATCCATTAGAAATATACCCACTCAGTGGTGATTGCTGTTTACAATTACATTTGGAGATATATCAGCCAGTTTTTAAGCCATTTAATGTGCGTCATGTTGTTGCACAAATGGCTTCATTTCTTTGGAGGCCTGTCCCAATTTTACCTTCAAAGAACAGGTAGACACAGGAGATCTTGAATACAAGTTTATTTGCTCAGCAAATTGAAGCCACAGAGTTAACACTCAAATTGTGGCTTGGCCCTATACATTGCCAAGACCTTTTTATATACTTCTTTAAATGAGGGAGGAGGCAAGAGGGGCCTCATGCAAATTGACAAGTAAAAACATGACGTTATTCCCTATCTATTTACTTATTTGTTTAGAAAGAACAGGACATACAAACACAAAGTTCCTATTTTGTAAAGACACCTGTGGGGCAAGAATATATGGAACAAGATAGAAGTTTGAAGCATATGAGACAAGAGACAAACGTATGAGACAAACATATGAGACAAAAAGTATGAGACAAACGTATAAGGCAAGATAAGAATTTGAAACAACTTAGAGCTATGTTACACAGCAGTAACCTCATGTTGCGTAACTGTACTGCACAGTATCTGCAGCACAGCCAAACAGCATCTCAAATTTATACCAAGTTACACAACATTTATAATACATTTACTTATAATTTACACTTTTCCTACAATGATAAATTTATATTGTTCTAGTATTTTTAATCAAAATATCATGCAGTTCCAGAAATCTATTACATCAGAGGTAACAGAGTCCTGTGACACCTTAAAGACTAACTAAAGTATTGAAGCATAAACTTTCGTGGGCTAATACCCACTTTGTATTAGCCCACGCAAGCTTATGCTTCAATACTTTAGTTAGTCTTTAAGGTGTCACAGGACTCTTTGTTACCTCTGCTATTCCAGACTAACACGGCTACCTCTCTGATTCGATTACATCAGTTACCTTTATCAACCAAAGTTGTAATGTCAGAAAAATAAATAAATAGAAATAAACAGATCCTGTCAAACTAACTTTTCCATAAACCCATGTTGATTGGCACTAATTATATTATCCTCCTTTTAGTTCTTTATTAATTGAGTCCCATATCAGTTGCTCCATTATCTTCCCAGACTGACAGACCTATAACTACCTGGTTCATCCATTTTACCCTTTTTAAAATTTGGAACAACATTAGCTTTCTTCCAGTCTTCTGGAACTTCCTCAGTGTTCCAAGATATATTGAAAAATCAACATTAATGGTCCAGCAAGCTTCTCAGCCAGCTTTTTTAAAACTCTTGAATGCGAGTTATCTGGACCTAATATTTAAACATATCTAACTTTAGTATCTGCTGTCTAACATCCTCTTGAGGTGGAAAGAGTGTTCTCATATAGTATGACTACATTTGTTTTCCCCTCAAATGCAGAACAGAAATATTTATTGAATACTTCTGCTTTTTCTGCAATATTATTGATAATTCTACCATTTCCATCTTGTAATGGACCAGTATCATTGTTAGGATTCTTTTTGTTCCTAATGTTTTTAACAAAACTCCTTTTTCTTGTCTTATTCAATCTTTCAGCATTCCTCCAAGAAGACAATACATCATCTAGGCTATTTCTAAGTCTTGCCAAATCTCTCTGTATAATATCTCTAAGATATAGCCTTTCCTATCCATCCATCCAGCTAAAACTCTTGTTCAGGTTCTCATCATGCTGCATCTCAGTTAGTGCAACATCCATCGCTGGCCTTGAGAAATGCCATCTTTCCCCAATTATATCCATTCACAGTGATGCTGCAAATATCATTTTCGTTGCCCATCACTTTGATCATGTCATTGTTCCCTTTGCATCTCTCCACTGCTCTGTTGCATCAAACATAAGCTACTTGGCTTCACTTTTGCCGTGCACTGGAGACAAAACCAAAGACACCTACAGATTAGGCCAGGACCCGTGAGACATAGAGCCTCAGCCATCAGCTGGCCTGATGTAGAAGGGAGGTATATAAGACTAACAGAGGACCAACAGGACACTACACAATAGAATAGGATAAAGGCAGCAACAGGGTGAAAGCAAGCCCTGCACAAAGAGCGGTAATACAAACAAGAAGTCAGAGACTGGTCTTAAGGCCAACTACAATGGGCTGGTGCTAAGGCTATGTCTCTAGGGTGGGCTGTATGCTAGTAACCTCTGGCCCCAACAAGACAGCAAACACTTGCACAAAAGACACTAGAACAAAAGCTGTTAAAAGAAAAAATGTAACAACCTGCTTGGAACTTGAAGGGAAGAACACAGATTGCAGGAGGAAAGAATTTGGAGGAGTCATCAGAAAATCAGACATTGTGCACATGGCTAGAATGCTAACTGCAATTGCAGCATCTCTAAATAGCTCTTTTTACTATGAGCCAGTTGAGTTTTACAACCTTGGAGTTCTTTCATGTTATTACTCAGCACATGGCACATGAAGCAAATACACAGGTCGCACTTCTGCAGCAAAATAAATATCTATCTACCAAAATGATTTTGACTATTATGTTTCATAATGTTCCCATATTGTGGCTTTTTATGTTCCACATTGTTATGCCTGGTATAATTTCTCTACAGTCATTTAACACTTAATCTTACTTTCTGAGAGATGGAAAAAAATAGGAATGGTTTAAGCATTTGCAAAATCTCATTGGCTGGGTTTTTGCTTTACAAACCAAAAACCGGGGTATTTTGGATCCCTGGATTTAATGGGGAGGTGGGTTTGGATAAATGGTTTCAATTATGGCTTTTATGTGCTTTTCAGTATTATTATTTTATAACTGGAGGGTCACACACTTTGTTGTTTCTGTAGGCTGAGCTGCACAAACAATGAGAGCAGCTTGTGATATGTGCAGGAAGCAGCATGAGGCCTCAGAGAGATTTATCTGCCTGTAGCAATGTGGTGGGGGAAGGGCGGTATATAGAGAGGAGTAACAGGGATCAGAAAGGGGGGAGTCAGAGAACAAGATGATGAGGGCATTGGATATCCCCCAACTAGGGTGACCAGACAGCAAGTGTGAAAAATCAGGACAGGAGGTGGGAGGTAATAGGAGCCCGAATAAGAAAAAGACCCCAAAATCGTCACTGTCCCTATAAAATCCGGACATCTGGTCACCTTACCCCCAACCCCTGCCCTCAGAGCTGCGTTGTCCTTTACCTTCTAGAAACTTGTTAACCTGCTCCACCAATCCCTTCTACCTGACTTCAGAAGTTCACATCCCTTCCCCACCAGAACCCTCCATTGCCCCAAGCCCTGGCTGGGAAATGCACACATGCTTGCCTTTGTGTGCTCCTTTTTCCTTCTAGAGTCAATATTTGCAAGGCCTGGTGTCTCCTCTCTATGTCTCCCTCACCGTGGACCAAGTTTTGAGAAGGCAGCATACTAGGATGGGAGAAGGATTTAGGCCTTCTTCACTTTTTTCTCCCTCTGGCTCCCCATGATGTTCTCTCTGGGAGACAAGCCATTCAATGTGCCAGCATTTAAAACTCTGTTGAGATATGGGCAGAGCTGAGATTGGCTTCTTGGACAGGTTTCTTGATCTATAGTCAATTACAAAGCTAAGCAAATGTGAGAGGGTTCTGTGTGTTGTCCCCGATTTCCCATTCCAGGTTTCCGACTTTTCCACAGAATCAAGAGGACATCATTGATGCCTAGAACATTTCCAGAAAATTTGGAATTGATAGGATGTACTGTTTCAGAGTTATAACATTACAGACAGACAAACAGAAATGCCATCAAATTGAATGTAGGGCCTCACTTTTCTTGGCCAATAATATATTATCATAGTGATGATTTAAAGCAATCTATGTATATAAAAGTCAAATGGTGTATGGGTGTGTTTGTGTGTGTGTGTATGTATGTTCCCTTACTCCTTCCACACCGTTTCAGCTAGAGACTTGAAATTTGGTACAGTTATAGGCTTTAGGGTCCTAATGAGGGCAAGAATCGAAAATTTTTCAAATCTCACCTCTTACACCCCCTAGGGGTGAAATTCTTTAAAGCCCATTAACATCAGCTGAGCAGCAGGTGAACACCTGCTGTTCTCTGTGACATAGTTATGATGTAATAATACCCCCCTCCAAAGGACCCCACACTCACTCAGCTCTCTGCCCCCTCCCCCCTCCAACAGCCCCCACACTCGCTCAGCTCTCTCCCCCCTCCCCCCTCCAAAGGCCCCCGCACTGTGTAGCGCAAACATAATTAAATACATTGTTTTTTTCTTAAAAAGAGCCCTATTCGTTATGCCGCGTAAAAAGCGAAAATATCGGAGAAACCACATCTAAATGCAAGAGAATGAAATTAATTAGACAAAATGAGACTTCTGAACAAAATTTGTATTAATAAAAAACATTGTAGTCTTTTTACATCCCAGTTTCCAATTACAAATACCCCGAGCAACGCCGGGTATTTTTGCTAGTATATGATAAAATACAAATCTGCATACCATGTATGATAAATGGTAACATTTATAAAGCACCTAAGTGACATGAGAGCCTCAAGCCCATTTTCAGAAGTGACTTAGGCATTTAGGAGCTCAAGTATCATTAAAGTCTTTAACTTTTCATGTGAAATTTTGTTCTTAAGTAATACACCAATTAATGGAGAAGGACTGACTTATTACTAAGTGGAAGTAATGTTTATTAAATAATAGTACATTGATGATTGAATCAGAATACCTACTTGATAAACAGTCTACCTGTTTTTCTTCAATGTATTCAATTTTCAGGCCCACAGTGTTACACTTACTGTGTTAAGGGATTGACTAAACACAAAGGCATTATCAATCTTTTATTTCAGGTTCTACAGTGGAGAGCAAATCAGGAGGAGACAGCCAGACTGGAAGCTGCTATAGCTGCCAGAAGAAAAGAAAAGGAAGATGAAAAAGAAAAGATACAGAAAGAAAAGGAAATGATTCAAAGAGCAGAGGAAAAAGAAAAAGTATGGAAAATGTGGTATTTGAATGATTTATTGTCTAATGCTTTCAAAAGCTTTAAGTAATCTCAATACTTTATATTATTGTAAATAGTCTTTTTGGTATTAGTTCAGAGATTAGCAAATGGTTGGTGGAATGTTGCCAATACCCATTTCAGCTTTAAAGCTGCATGTACTTGTGCAGCAATTGTGCTACTTTCTTATTTTTCTAAAAAGACACCAATATAGGCATATACTCTCTGGCTGCCACACAGTTGCAAGGACAATCAATGCAGAGAAACTACTGCATTTCTAGCTGTCTTACAGATTTATGCTATCAAGTAATATGGCAAGACCACTGAAGCTACCAAAGCTGCAGCAAGATATGCTGCATTGCAGCAAATGAGCTTCACGATATAAAGGCTACAGTGTTTAAGCACACTGCATTTAGACCAACACAGGGAACTTTCAAATAGGCTTCCAAGAACAGATGCACATTACCTCTTTCAAGACAGCAGACCTCTATGTTTACATCGTGCTAAGCATCGTTTGACTGACTGGGAAATGTATGCTGTGTTGTAGCCTTGTTGGTCTTAGAGAGACAAGATGGGTGAGGTACTGTACTATATTTTATTGAACCAGCTTCTGTTGGCAACAGAGAAGCTTTTGAGATTACACAGAGCTCTTCTTTAGATCTGGGAAATGTAAAGCTAAATACAAGATGGAACCGATAATTGTTTAGCATACGCTGTTAACACATATTTCAACATGATGTGGCCCATTAGCACCTCTCAGTCAAGGATTTCCTCAAAGGAAACCTGCACAGCCACAGCACCTTTAAGAGATGAGCCTGGGAGCTTAAATTCATAACTTCACTAGACACTAAAAATCATGGACTGAATAGCACACTGGAATTCAGGTTTATTATAACAATCTGTAGCCCCGTTAACCCCCCCCCCCCATAACTCCCCAGCTTTCCCCCTTCCCCATAACAGGAGAGGTGTTAATGTGCCACTTCACCTTGAATACTCCCTTGAAGTATGTGTTAATTACTTATGCTAAATAATCTGTTCCACCTTATATTTATCTGTGACACTCTGGGTATGTTTACACTGCAATTAGACACTGGTAGCTGGCCCATGCCAGCTGACTCAAACTCACAGGGCTCTGGCTGCCGCTAAAGGGCTTTTCATTGCTGGGGCTGCATCCTGAGGTCTAGGACCCTCCTTCTTCCAAGGTCCTAGAGCCCAGGCTGCAGCCTGAACCTCAACATCTACATTGCAATGAAAAAGCCTCTTAAGACTCCAGAGCCTGGGTCAGCTGGCAGGGGTCAGCCACCAGTGTCTAATTACAGTGTAAACATGTCCTCTGAATAAATTTCCCAGATGTAAAGAAGAGCTTTGTGTAAGCTGGAAAGCTTCTCTCCTCTCTCCCCAACAGAAATTAGTCCAGTAAAAGATATTATCTCACCTACCTTTTCTCTCTGTGGGGAAATAACATTATTCTAACTAAAGTCTAAACAGACTTTGTGGGAAAACTTTGGAGAATAAGGGTTTTTTTACTACTTATAGAAAAAGCTGCTTATGTATCACATACTAGCTGTATTTCTCTACACTAGTTTTTATTATTAATGTAACTTATACAAAATCAGGAACCTTTTGATTTTGAGAATTTACCTATTTTTTACTTATTTCTCATTTTGAAATCTTACACTCAAAGGATTAACATCGCAACTGGTTTCTGTGGAATTTTTATATTAAAAATTCATAATTATTAGTTCTTGTCAGCAATAAACAGCAAGAGCAAATGAATGTTTATAGGGTGCAAACCCTTAGTTTAGAACATGAGTAACTTTATTCACATAAGCTGTCCCATTAACTTCTATGAGACTATTGGTGTTGACATGCTTGCAGGATTGGGCCACTGACAAGTAGGTTTTTATGTATATATCTGTTGGAAGCAATGAGTTAAGGGAGGGGGAGAAGAAAGTCAGACTAGGGTGACCAAACACCAAGGGTGAAAAATCGGGACAGGGTGTGGGGGGTAATAGGAGCCAATATAAGAAAAAGACCCAAAAATCGGGACTGTCCCTATAAAATCGGGACATCTGGTCACCCTAAGTCAGACAGACAGAATTGTTTCAAAATAGAATAATTTCATGTTGAGTATTTGAAGGGTTTCGTGAAGTCCAGGAACCCCAGCCCACAAGCAGGATTTAAGTTAACAATTGATTAGCGAGTGGTGAAGGTTGGAAAATGAAAAAAATAGTACCCTGCCATGTTTCCTCCTTTGTCCTTAGGCTTCTCCCCAAGTAAATACCTGTCATAGTCCTTTGCAACATACCTTAATAGGAATGAACATAAACTCTGTTCATGCCCCATCTACTGAAAGCATGAATAGGGGGGTTCGGCTCCAGAAATGCCTTATCCTTCTCTACTTTACTTAGCTGTTTGAAGTCTTGTCTCTTTCAGACCATCTGCATGACATAATCCATACTGCAGTAAAACAAGATTTATTAAAACTAAAGAAAATATGGTAGTAAAACAAAAAAATGGTTTACAAAATTGAGTGATGTAGGGGTCCTTTTGCTTAGTTACAGATAAAAGAAAAGCAAATCCTAGATCTTTAGAAAATCCTCTTATCAACTCCTCTGACGTAGCCTTTCCCTATTGTGTCCAAAGAAATTTCCCCTTATCCCTTACTTCAGTTCATTATCATACCTGTGTGGCTATATCAACCATTCCACACAGGAGTATTTGAACATGAGTACTTCCTAGAGAAAGTGCCAATCTTTGTGTCCCATATGACGACTTTACCTCTGGGAGGTTTCCACACTTTCCCATCTCCAAGCCCACCTTGATCTTCCCTTCCTTAGACATGCCTCCCCAGTTGAGGTGATAGACTTAATTTGCATGGCCATCATTCTTTGCTATGGATGTTAGGTTGTGCCCATATACAGGCTGAACCTAGTTTCCTTCTTTGGTGGTTATAGAGGTAGCATGGATTTGTCTCTTTAATTCTCTCATGGATTTTCCACTGCTATTAAATATAAATTATTGCTAAACCCTGTTCCCTCAATCACATTGCCACTAAAAATATAGAATGAATGAAATGACTAAAGAGACCGGCATTAGTGTAACAGTGGGACAAAAGCACTTGAAAAAATGTTTTCCCTCTTGTCCTATAGATTATCCTATAATCTTTTTCTTTCATTTTGGGAACTTGTAACTTTCAATTGTGGTTATGAGGTCATATTTATAAGCATGTAAAATACGCACTTTGATCCAAATCCTGGTGCTGTTGAAGTCCATACAAGTTTTGCCTTTGACTTCGATGAGACAGGATTAAGTATACACTGTGTAGGCATGTTTCAGTCATTATCTGTAGACATTTTAAGCATATATCAAAAAAGTAGAAGAGGAACTTTTCAAGATTCTCTGTACTGTGCAGTTCCTGCATTCTTTCACATTGGCTCTGGCAGATATTTTTTGATATTTGTTCCCAGAGGCTAGGTTATTATTGCTTTTAGGTATTGGTTTAGTCTTTTTAAACTGCGGATTTCTGCTGGCATAACTGTTGGTCACAGGTATGAAGAGGTGTGGTCCCTGACTGACAAAGCATGCCAATAGACGCTCCTAGCATACACACAAGGCTGTGTTTATACAAATTTGTTTCACTCATGGCTAGTGATTTTACTATACCAGTATGATACAGTTGTGTTTACACTAGGAGCACTTTGCCAGGAAAAGTGCTCCTAGTATAGAGACAGCCTTTGAGGGTGTAAATGTGTATAATCTCCAGCCATTACAAAAATTATATTTGCTTTCTGATCCCCTGTCACCTGAATGACTCTTTAGTATCAGTGGTTTGTCGCTAGTTCAGTGTTGCAGGGGGCTTATCTCGTTGCCGGGAGAAACGAGGCTTCACACAGGTGGTTAGTTGGAAAGTGGTGAGTTTATTGAGGGGAGCGGCATTCCGTGCTGGGGGGCTTCGAGTCCAGCACTGCCGTGATACAAGATGTCTGACACACCCAGGCGATGTCCAGAGAAGCCCATAGAGGAAGCCCAACCCAAAAAGGTGTGTCAGCACAGATATACCCATGCTCATTAATAGCAAGCAACAAACTGATTGGTTACACACTGTTCAGCACTTGTTGGTTACGCAGTCCTGCCTTAGTTTCCCCATTTAGTTTCCCACGCATTCATTCTCACACAGACAGGGTAAACACTCATGAAGCTGGGAACTGGTTCCCAAACACACAGATAACAAGAATCCAAGGTCCTTCTCAGATTGATACCATCATTATGCACTCTCCTGGAGTTGACTCAGAAGCGTAACTGCGCCTTCTAGTGGTTGCCCGTCACAATGTCTTCCGGTCCTAACATTCAGGATGCAACACAAAGAAATTTTGATTGACGTTTCAGAGTTGTCTGACAAGTTGACTCTATTGGTGACCTTAGTCATCTAGTTTTTATTTTCTCCTATGTCATGGAAGGAGTGGTTGAGTTACTGGTTAGGTTGCATCTCATCTTTTGCTTGTTTTTATTTCAAGTTTTTCAGCTGTTGATCAATTTATTTTAGTTTGTTCTGCCTATCTGTCTTTTCTTATGTTGGGTTGCCCAGTGGCAGGTGGGCATTAAAAACCCAGAGGAACAGGAAGAAAAACAACCCTCACCCCTTCCAAGTACAGCTAAACAAAACTCTTCAGCCTTTATACTCAATAGAGCACATCCACTATTTGATGTCAATGATATCTTGTATTGCAGTTCAGTGCACTTGATGTTGGATCCTGGAGGGAGGATCCCTTCATTGTTGATCACATTTGTTTTTGCTTGTAAACAGACCATATGGTAGCAAAAAAGTCTGTGATCCACAGGGTTATAAGATATCTGCACATTACACAGACTGTACCGCTGTTGGTATATTGAAGATTCCCACACAGTGGAGAATGGGTAAAACATTATTAAATCTACATATACTGTTCTTGACCTACTCCATACAGAGCTATATTGTACAGTGTGGTAATATCTACTACAATTTGCTAGTCCCAGATTTTTTTCATTTTCAAATGTTATATTTCAAAAATATTACATTGACACAAAATTACATTTTATGATAATTTTTTTCTCTTAAGCAAGTCTGTGGAATGCAAGGAAATTAATTCAATAGGAGAGATTTTATTAATATAAATATGTTAAGTAATAATTAATTAAAATATAGTAACCAGAGTACAATTATCCTTGGTTTCATATTGTGCATACTAAAATGGCCTAAATAAAGTTATGGTTTGCTATTAAAGTTTAGCCCTGTGGAGCAGAAAACTGGGATTAATGAAAAAGCAACATTTTCTGAAAATCTATTTTTTCCTGAACCGCAGAACCTAAAGGATTGTTTGCAAAAATGGAATAGCTCATTTTGAAGGGGCTGATGTCCTGAAAGCCATTGCAAACTGGAGCTACAAAAGCTTAAAACAAGAGTATTTTTGTGGCATATAATTTATTACTTTTTATTGCCATTTCATAGAGGCTCTGTTGCAAAGAATGGTCATTTAAACTATTTTCTTTTTAAGTTAACACCTTCCTCACTAGGGATTGGGCAGGAGAAGGGGTGATTTCGGAGATTTCTTCCTCTTTATCCAGGGACTTGATATATTTTGAAATTAATAACATTGATTTTAGATGTTTTAGTTATGAGAACTTTAAAAATGTATATAATAAGTAAAAGTCTGTGTCCCAGACTGTACGGATATTCTGTGGAGCGCCTAAGATCCATGACTGGAGCTCTTTTGTGTATCTGTTTTGTGGAATTCCTAAGTTACACAGAACTTGGCTCTTACTTGCACTGAAGTCCAAAGAAACACTCCCATTGACTTGAGGTGGTCCAGAAGCAGGACTCTGGTACACATCTGATGCACAGAATATCTGCAGATGGGAGCCCTTTTGAGGTAAAGTTCCATGGAGTCTCAGAGTATAAGATACATATTAACTTTACCTGGAGAGTTCTTACAGTAAAGTGGACGAGAGGGCAAAGCTAAAGTTATTTGGGATACCTTAGCTCTGTATTTGCATAGTTTTAAAATAATTTTATTTAAAATGCATCCTTAATTTTGAATTTCCTTGTTTTCAGACAGTTGTTTGTTATATAAAGATTCTATGATTTATTTTTTCTTCCTTAAATTATTGATACATATTTACAACTTCAATTTTGGTTTAATGTCTAAGGGGTCTGTGAATGGTTGTTCTGACAATAGAACAGTGGTTTTCAAGATTGTGACAGTGGTTTCAGGGGTCTGAAGACTGTCAAAGGGTCTATACCCCCATTTGAATTTTTATAGGGGTCTGCAAATGAAATTTTTTGTGAAAACTGCTCTTGAGGGTTACTGCAACAATGGACTGTAGGCCATAAAAACCTCTGTGAATGAGACATTATCCTACTAGCCTTTGACTAGGTCAGGACAAAATAATATATCCAAAGTTACTAAATGTTCAGAGAGGCAAGGTGGATGAGGTAATATCTTTTATTGTACCAACTTCTGTTGGTGAAAGAGAAGCTTTCAAGCTTACACAGAGCTCATCTTCATTCAGTAAGTAGCACACAAATCTTCTGCATAATTTAAATTCCAGTTCTCTACCTAAATTTGCAAGACTGTTTTTTCTATTTCTTTCATCTTTATCTGGCATTACCAGACAGACCAAAAGCAATGTCAGTGAGGACATGTCTGACACTCCAAGCATCTGAAGAAAGCCCATCCATTTTCTTTAGTTATTTTGTGGGATTTCTGTTTTCTGTAATTGCCATTGCTGGGTAGAACAGAGGAAGAGGTCCATAATAACAAGAAAAAAATATTCACTGGTCATTCTGTTTGTTGTAGCTCTGATCCCATATTTGTTGCTTCTCCCCTGGAGGTCTGCCACTTGAACCTATTCTTGATACCAACTGGAAATGAGGTGCTCCGATTGCCATGTTTTTAGTTTCCTTGCTCCTTGGTAGAGGGAGCAATAATGCTGCCTGTAGTTGCTGTTGTTGGATAGGATGGAAAAAGAAAGGACTGCAGGAAACATGCCAGTTGGCAATTTTTCTCTTCATGCATGGGGTGTTCCACAAACTCTCTTCTGCTCCTACTACATCTCTAAACATGAAGCTGCAGAAACTGCTTTTGAGTGTAGCTTGTTAATGTTTCTTAACACAGGCAAATATGCTATTCTGAAACCCAAGATGTCAGGTTTTCCCTGGCATTATCTTGCTTTGTTGGCCTGCATCTTGGTTTATAAGTGTTCTGTTGTTTTAATCTGTATATTTCATTCATATAAACTCCAGGTGAGAATATACTGGGCTGAAAAACAACGCAAGTGGCAAGAAATGGAAGAGAAAGATCTACAGCGTCTGGCAGAACTGAAGAAATTAATGATTGAACAAGCAACTAAAGATAAAGAAAGGTATTAAAACAAACAAAACAAAACAAAAAACCCTGAAAAGTGAATAGATGATATGACGGAGTCAGACCAGAAGGGTATAGGAGAGTGCTGGAAGGCAGGTATATCAGCCTCAGAATGTGCAGGTCTCTGTTCCCTGGATAGCCAAACAAAGGCTACTCCAGGCCAATCAAGACACCTGGGGCCAATTAAGAAGATTCTAGAAGGCAGTAGAAATATCTAGCCTGATTGGGACACCTGAAGCCAGTCAGGGGCTGGCTGAAACCAGTTTAAAACCTTCCTAGTTAGTCAGGTGGGTGTGGATGTCAGGAGCTGTGAGAGGAGGTTGTGCTGTTGGTGAGACTGAGTGGTAGACAACATATACGCACGGAAGGAGACTTGAGGTAAAGGTGAAGAGAAGTTTGAAGAAGCAGGAACTGCTGTGGGGAAGTAGCCCAGGAAATTGTATTGTGTTTGGTACCTAAAAGGTCAGCCATCTTAGCTGATACTATTAGGGTTCCTGGGCTTGAGCCCGGAGTAGAGGGTGGGCCCGGGCTCCCCCCCTTTATACCTCCCCTAACTAATCACAGTGAGCCTCTGAGGCTAGCACAAACCACCTGGAAGCGCGGTATACACAGGGACAAGGCCAAAGCTTTGCCACAATGATCAACATGCAAGAATGAATAACTCTTCCTGATCTAATTTGCTCAATTGCCCCAAATTTGGGATAAATTGATTGGGTTTTTCCTTTCCAATTATGCAACGAAACCCTGTCCTACCATATAGTTACAAATGGATTATGGAACACAGTAGCACCACAGTTCCCTGGACCTATTTATATATACATATGAACTAAATCATATAAACAAGGCTTTATACTGGTGAAAACTGCAGATTGTTGCAATTCGAACAGGATTCAACAATTTATAACTGAGTCCTTTGACTCCATTGTAGTTTAGTGTAGATGATACTTTCCATTCCTCCATCTGACTATTTCTTATCTATTTGAGAGACAGGTAATGGGAGACATTTATATAGAATTGATTTCCTGTCTTATGCATACATTAAATAATGTATCTTTATTTGTGGCTTACATTTTCAAAAGAGACTAGTGATTTTGTGTATTTTGATTTTGGGGGGCATTTTTAGGCACTCAAAAAGCGGGAAATGTCTGATTTTCAGAAAATGTGGAGCCCCAATACTCTGAAAGTCAGGGTGAGATCTTTTTAAGGTGTTTCAAATTGGATACCCAAGAATGAAGACACTCAGAATTTGCAAGTCCTATTTAGCCCTTGGTTAATTAAATTAACGACAGCAACTAAAGACAAAGAAAGCTATTAAAACAAACAAACCAGGGGCTAAATAGGACTTGCGAATGGTTCTCTTAATTGATTGCATTTCCTGAGTTAATTTACCTGACACAGATATCCATTTTCAAAAGGTATTTTTTTTCTCCTACTGATAATGGCCCATCTACATTTAACAGCCCTCTTAGAATTGATATGCTAATGTACAATTTTTTTTCTTTTCTTTTTCTTTCTGTGTGTATAATGCATCTTACTTCTGTTCCATTCTATGCATCTTCGATGAAGTGAGCTATAGCCCACGAAAGCTTATGCTGAAATAAACTAGTTAGTCTCTAAGGTGCTACAAGTATTCCTCGCTTTCTTTATGGATACAGACTAACACGGCTGCTATTCTTGAACCTGTTAGAATTACTAGTTACTTTTGAAAATGTAGACTTAGACTTTACATATGTAACATTGTATTTACGATATGAATCTTGAAATTTGTGTTCATGTATGATACTGTGCCACTCCAAAGAGAGATTTTCAGTAGATCTGGGTGAATTCCCCCATCCAAAAATAATTATTTTAGAATTTTCAGCATAGAAAAAAGAGCATCATTATTATAGTTTCTCCACAATTTGGAACCAGTATAGTTCAACATGATAAAAGAAAATATGTCTGTCATGTATTGCAATTTATTAGTTTGATATTATAGACAACTTTACACTAAGGATTGGGGCCCTCTGTGAACCAGGGGTCCTGTCCGTTTTCTGGGATGGGAAGAAAGCCAGGAGCCAGTTTAAAACCAGGCTATTTATCTAAAACCCCTTTCTTTGTCTGTTCCTGGGGAATCCAATTTGAATTAGTATATGCTCACCTTTCCAGGGAAGTGGCTTCTCTTGAAATGCTAAAACCTGAGTGAATTTGCCAAATCACCCCCCTGCTGTTCTCCTATTTACCCTTTTCATGGAAATTCATACAATTCCACAATAACATTCAGTAGCATTTTCAATACAGTGAACTCCAAAGATGTTAAGTTAAACCTTACTGAATTAGTTTTATTTCAATAAATTTCATTCAGGATATTGTCAGTCCTTCATAGTATGAGCATGGTTCTGTCCTCTGTTGGACCTCCTCAGTGTTCTTTACTTACGTATATTTATTTGCTGCCTCTTAACACACCTGCAAAGGCTTTTCGTGTCATTCACTGCACTGAAGCCATTAATCTTGTACTTTATCTAAGGCCATGAATGTTTGAGATCTAGTTGAAATTTTTGCCCAAGGCTATTTAAGGATCAAGGGCAGAGAAACTGTATTCTGTTTTCCAGCAGTAGTTACAAAACATCAAGAAGGTGGATATGTAGAAGCTGTTGTGTTGACTCTGTTCCATATGAGGATGCTGTACAATGGGGTGATCCTGCTAAGGCCAGCTATGTCAGTGAGGCAGCCTGATTACAGTGATAGTACAGTATAAAACAGCCACACAACACGCCAGAATCTGGTCCTTGAATTCATGAGCAATTTACTATCCATTAGAAAACATATATAAGCAGTGAGATAGTTTCTAATGTGTTTTTAAAAGCTATAGATATTTGGTTATATAGCATCATACAGTAGGAGAGGATTATGCTCATAACATATAAAATAAACAAATTGCACAGTTCAGTAAAGAAATAATAGAGATGAGATTATGAATCAAAAGTAACTAAGTGCACAACTTTACGTTTATTAGACTTGTCATACTATACACAATAAAACAGTGTAAGGAAAGGAAAAACTACTTACTGTTGTTGAGGATACTCATTCTTGGGAATTGTGTAGTTCTTTTCATCGTCAGACTTCTTCACTAACATCAATCAAAGAAGGAAAGAGAGATGTTACTGTTGTTAAGTACTGTAGTGCCGCATGTATGCTGCCTGGCACTCTACAGTATATTACGTATGCCAAGCTAAAATGAAATATATGCCCAGTGATCTTACAGTCAAGGGTCACAATGCTGTGAAGACGTAGGTATGTGCTTATAAGCAGGAGAAGTCCAAGGCTTTGGTTACACTTACAGGATTATAGCGCTTTTGGTTATAGCGCGTCCCATATACAGCAATAGGTATTGCGCTAGAGTGTGTGCGCACTTAAACCCGCCAGCGCTAGAGCATGGCCACATTTGCGGTGCTTCAGGCGGCATTAGGAGCAGCGCAATAGGGCAGTGTTGCAGGGTACTCTGAGTCCAGGAGAAATGGGGCATACACACAGCTTCTAGATGAATAAAAGTGGTGAGTTTATTGAAGGTGAGCGTGACACATACGCAACGGGGGGCCCCAGCGTTGCTGTCACTGTGCGGGGAGAAGGCCTGATGCATCGGAGCAATGCTCAGGGTGAAGCCCAACATGCAGGGGCACGCTGACACAGAAATACCCAGGCACATTTACATCTCATGCATACCTCATGAATAGCTAATAACTTGTTTTGCTTCTTTAGTTTCACACAAGCCTGGCAAGCAGTTAGCAGCTGGAGGACTCTGGTATACAAGAGATAACACTGGCATGCAGTTACCTTGACCAACAGTACCCTTTCCCTAGAGTCGACCGTGGGAGCGATTGTGTTTCCCTAGCAACAACCGTAACAAAATCTTCTCGCACCCTACAGGCAGGTATCCCACAGAGCACCTCTTCCCAATCTGGCGCAATGCCTTCTGGGAAGGGGGGCGTCACTTGTGGCCATTCTGCATCCTGTTCCAACTCCCCGTGATGCTTTGTGTCATATCCCAGCAATCCCTGTGTTTCCGTCCACCTCAGGCGCCATCTTTCAATGGTTTCAGCAAGGCGTGCTCTGTCGTCCGTTTTCCTGTGCCGTAAAATGGATAGTGAACTGCTGAGGAGCATGCTGGCGAGTGTCACCAGCACAACTCTCTGCGCAGTGGAGTTCATTCTTGACATGGAAGGTGACCGTAGTGATGGGTCTGAAGAAGACGAGCTCGAGCCAAGGAACGCATTGGACACTAAACTGATTGTCGCTTTAACGGACATGCTCATGACCGTGGAACGCTGCTTCTGGGGATGGAAAATGAGCACTGAATGGTGGGATCGCATCATCATGCAAGTGTGGGACGATGAGCAGTGGCTGCCCCCCCCCCCCGCCTCCCCAGACAACTACCGATCGGTGGCCAACCACTTTGGGGTGGGCAAGTCTACTGTTGGAGTTGTGTTGATGCAAGTGTGCAGGGCCATTAATCGCTTCCTGCTATGAAAAATCGTGACTCTTGGTGACGTGTGTGAC
The DNA here is from genome assembly GCA_032164245.1 of Sternotherus odoratus. Classification (NCBI taxonomy): domain Eukaryota; kingdom Metazoa; phylum Chordata; order Testudines; family Kinosternidae; genus Sternotherus; species Sternotherus odoratus. The sequence continues at coordinate 38,057,267 of JAVMKO010000011.1, forward strand.
ATCGTGGCTGGCTTTGAACAGATGGGTTTCCCTAACTGTGGAGGGGCGATCGATGGGACCCATATACCTATTCTGGCGCCCACTCACCTAGCAGATGAGTACATTAACCGAAAGGGGTACTTCTCCATGGTTCTTCAGGTGCTTGTGGATCACCATGGACGTTTTACTGACATTAATGCAGGCTAGTTCAGGAAGCTGCAAGAAGGCACTTTTTTTCCAGACCAGGGGATCCCTGTGGGGGAAGTTGAAATGCCCATTGTGATTCTTGGCGACCCTGCTTACCCTCTAATGCCCTGGCTCATGAAACCCTACACAGGGAGCCTGGACAGCAGCCAGGAAAGGTTCAACTACAGGCTGAGCCGCTGTCAAATGACTTTGGAGTGTGCTTTTGGGTGTCTCAAGGTGCGCTGGTGCTGTCTTTATGGGAAGCTAGACTTGGCAGAGGGAAGTATCCCCACGGTTATTTCTGCGTGCTGTGCCCTACATAATCTTTGTGAGCGGAAGGGCGAAGGCTTCACTGTGGCATGGTCCTCGGAGGTTCAACAGCTGGAGGCTATGTATGCACAGCCAGAGAGCAGGGCTATTAGAGGGGCCCAGCACGAGGCTACTAGGATCAGGGATGCCTTGAGGGAGCATTTTGATGCTGAAAGCGAGTTCTAATGGGAATTCCCGAGGGAGGGTGCATTCTGTTAATAGGATAAGGCATTTGCTTTTCTGTAGCCATATTATATATATAAAATGGCTACAGAAAAGCAAATGCTTTTATAAAATATTATAAAGGCTATTATAAAATATACCGAATAAAGAAACCCATTTATTAAAAAGAATTCATTTTATTTAACAGTTTTTTCAGATTTTGAAATAAAGTAAAATGTGTGATGGAGGAGGGGGTGCAATTGGGGTAGGAAGGGGTCAGTTAGAGATTGGCGTATGTCCTGGCCTCATAACCTCCAATGCTCTTTGAGTTGCTGTGTTCCCCCAACCCCATTTGCGGAGGGCAATTATGCTGGTTATTAGGGGTTGAGTGCAGTGGATAAGGGTGCTGGGTCTGTGGGTTGGTCGGTGAAGAGAGGGGGGTTGGAGGCAGCTGTGGGTGGTAATAACCGGGCAGCTATTGATAGTGCCCCGAAGGGGACAGAGGACCAGAAGGGGAAGGGTTAGGGGGCAACTGACAAGGGGACGGCAAGCACGGTGCTGCTTCTCCGCCTGAACGGCAGCGATCTGCTGCAGAGTCTCTACTTGCAGCTGTAATAATGTGAATAGCTTGTCAGCTTGCTGCTCACGAGCCATCTCCCTCAACTGGATCTGTTCATCCCTCCGCTTGCTCTCATTCTCCCTCCGCTTGCTCTCATTCTCCCGCCACTGCTATGCAACGCGATTCTCTGTTGCAGCCTGTTGCATAGCTTGTTGTAAAAGATCTTCCTTGCTCTTTCATGGTCTTTTTCGAATCCTCCTCAGCTTCTCAGCTGCAAATAAGACTGACTGTGATGGGGTGTTCAAGGTCGAAACTAGGGAAAGTCAGTGCAAAGTTAAAACAGAGGATTCCCTTGTTCACAACAGACAGTGCTATGATTCTCCCGCATTCCATGTTTCTCTGTCCCGTTTGCCTGTCCCACACAGCTATATCACAAAGACAGCAACGGAGCCCCTGCCATGGTGAGTTGTCTCAGGATGCAGGGGTGTAAGACTGGGGTACAAGCATCCCTTTCCACCCCGGCCAAGCTGCCTGCCTTCCCAATAGAAAAGTAGCTGTACCTGCTGGGGCCTTTGTGCTCTTGAGTACAAAGACTGGGACTCTTTTTTTAGCCAAACCACTCAACTTAGCTGCTTCCCAGCCAAATTAAGTCCCTACACCCCGAGAAACCCCCCTTTTACCAGTGGGGTTCTTGGGGAACCATGGCTGCCACCATCCCGGTGTACTTCCAAAACCTTGGAGGGGCCCCCGGACTTCCCCACCCTCCGTCTCTATACCTGAGAGCCGGACCCTTAGAGGCTGTTCCCTTCCCCGCTAAAGGCAGATACAGGCTCCACTCCCCAGCTCCTACCCTGAGCTGGTCCGTTCCTTACCTCCCCCCTCCCCCATCTCTTCCCAGCCGGGAAGCAAAGGAAACCTGAAGGGAAGTAAACCAAACTTATTTAACTAAAAGCTTTAATAAAGAGCATAGAACATAGATACGGTACACTTCACAATCTGGGGTTCCCTAACTCCCCTCTAAAAAGGACCGAGACACCCCAAAAAGGCACAGTCTTATAATATTAAAAGATCACTTACAATCAGCTAAGTAGAAATAGAAGAGAAGAGTCATCTTAATAGCCAAAGATGCTCCAAGACCCGTTTCCAGCTACATGGCCAGCAAAAAGAAATGGAACTAAAAACTCCTCCCTCCCTCATGGCAGGGAGCTCTTACGTCTCTTGTTCTCAGATAACATTAACCCTCTCCAGCCCTTTACACTTATGACCAGGGGGAATGATTGTTTCCCTGACTTGTTGTCCTATGGCTTGGGGGGAGCGGAGGGCATTTGCGGGAACTGTACTCTGAGCACTGTCCCAACGTTCTCTGTGTAGGTGTTCGTGCTGGAAGATATCTCACTGCTGCGGGTGACGGAGCAAGGAAGGGAGGGCATTCTAATGAGATGCGGATTTCGGCCAGGGCCATATGCAGCTTGCCTCTGTGCAGCAATGTTCCCCCCACCCCTCGTAGAACAGCGGCGCGGACTAGTGACCTTGGCCAGGACAGGGACCACGCTGGCTCTCCCAAGAAACCTGCACAGGCAAATTGCCAGAGCTCTTATTGATACCTTTGAAGAAATTACTGATGACGATTACTGTGATGTGATAGAGTACATCAATGCACTATTCCACATGTAGACAAGCATGCAGCAAGCATCCCTTTCCACCCCGGCCAAGCTGCCTGCCTTCCCAATAGAAAAGTAGCTGTACCTGCGCAATCCGCTGCTACTGCCCTGCTCCCCGCAACCGCCGCCGGACGCTGTAGCTGGCTCTGGCTGCCCTCCGGGCTTGCGAGGAGGCGTGGCACGTGGAGCCATGACCAAGCAAAATGGTTACCTGCAACAATTGCCTGAGGAGCACTCCACGCCTGGCTGGAGCAAACAGGAAGGGGATTTTCAAATTTCTCTGGGAATTTAAAGGGCGGGTCTGATGTGTGGTCACCTGAGGACACGACAGAAGAGTTTGAAACTGATGAGCAGAGTGGCTCGAACGGGAATTATGGGCCAGGCTGGAGGCTAATTAATGCGCAATGGGTGTCCACATTCGTGCCGTAGTGCTACAGCGGTAGCGCTACAGCCCTTATTCCCCATACGGGGGTGGATTACCACGAGCGCTATAAACTCGGACTTATAGCGCAATACGTTTGTAGTGAGTCGACACTCACCCCGGTGGCACCTCCTGCTGGTCACCTCGGGAATTAGCTTTTCCAGCCTCTGGAGCGCCCTCTGCCGGCCTATGTCTGCTCCTACTACCTGGCCCCGCGTCCCTCCCGGACCCCGGTGCCCTCTTGTTGAGGGTGCTGCACCCCTGCAGAACCCCCTCAAGTCTAAGGGTCCCCTCCCCGGGGAACCCTCCACCCACTATCCCCACCTTGCCTCAGACTTTGCCACTGCCAGTCACCACTTGCCTCCACTCACTGAGGCAGACTGCAGTATCATGGCTGCTCATCACCGGCAAGGGGGGTTTGGCCTGCTGCTTCCCTTGCTAGCCCTGGGCTGCCCCCTGCACCCCCAGTGCCCCTGGGTCGGGCCTTCTACTAGGCCCAGCAGCCTGGGGCTCCCAGGCTTGAGCTTCCCCCAGCTTCTACCACCTGGCCCCAGCCCTGCACTAGTCTAGGTACCCTGTTTAAGGCCTCCCCGCAGCTAGGCCTGTCTTCCTCTGACTACAGAGGAGACTGACCCTTCTAGGCCCCTGACTCTCAGGCTTTTAAACAGGCCTGACTGTGTTTGGGGCGTGGCCACCCAGCTGAGCCTGCTTCCCAATCAGGCCTGGGAGTTGGCAGGCTCCCAGCCACAACCCCTTCCCTGGGCTATCCCAGCCCCAAGAGGTAGAGAGCAGGTGGTCACCCCGCTACAGTGCCTTGCCAGTGTGGACGGGTAGGAAGTTGTAGCGCTGCTGGAGGCTTTACAGCACTATAAAGTGCCAGTGTAACAAAGGCCCTAGAGTCTTTGTAAGATTGGGCTTTAAAAAACTAAGCATGGGGACAATACAGAGTATTACAGAACTAAACAGCCATAGCATGGCAAGTGGTCATTCCAGGTGGCATGTTTTGCTGTTCTAATGGATTTTCAGTAGATTTTTAAGGAGGGACAGGAAAAGCATTTGGCTATTCCAGATACAAGGGGTGGCAAAGAAGACATTAAGATAGGATCAGGCAAATGGGATGGGAAAAGGTAGTCTTTTTTTTAAATTAAAGTTTTCTGAATGAAAGTGAAAATTGGATAACTGGGTATATGAAATGATAGAAAAGGGCTAGATTGGTCTTTTTCATCTCAAATATGGATGATCCTGTCACTATACTAAGACTATATTCCAGGGGGTTTCTTCTGTGCTCTAGCTTCTTTTATTGCATAGCATGAGTAAACCAGATTTACAGCTGCTTTGTGTTACTAGAGAGTGCCAGTGAATCTGACCTTAAATATGATTTTTTTCTCTTAAAGACTAAGTACTTCACTTATTGAGTTTACAATTTCTGATTTTATGAAGAAATGTAAAATTATTGCTGTACTATTTAAAACTTAAAAATAAATCCATGTTATGGTGTAGTGACAATTATTCGTACCTTGTACCTCTGTTCTGATAGAAAATCAAAGTGTAATTCACTGCAGCAGACTGCTGAATCATTCATTGTTTGAAGCTGTAAACTTTTGATGTTCATTCTATGCAAATGTTCTAAAAAGACCAGAAAGTAAAGGCATGTGAAAGAGATTATAGAACAATAGTGCACAGCTACTGACTACTAAGCTTTAATAGTCTAAATTAATTTTTTAAGGAAGATTGTAGCTTATTTTTATAAATAATAGAGTCTGTTGAAGGATAACTATCCCACAATATGAAAGACTCCCACCATAAATACAGAAACCTAATAAGAAAAGTGTTCAAGTGGAGACTGAGATGCATATACATATACACCTACATTTGCACAGACAAAACCTGCATTTGCATATACATGTGAGATAAATGGGGCAGGTTATGATTATAGACATTGAATAGTATTGTTCTCCACAAGTAGTCCCATTGAAACCAATAGAAACCACTCGTGGAGTAATGGGTTACTTAATATCAACAACAAGGGTATCAGCATTTGGTTAATTGAAAGTGCAAATGGTACATGTATGTGAAAATACTGTACCAATTTCCCTGTGTACACATAGGGCCGTTTCCTCAGCTCATGTAAATTGTCATAGCTCTATTGGCTTCAGTTGACAGTTTACACCAGTTGAAGATTTGGCCCATAAACGTTATGGATGCTAGCAAGAGGCTACTTCTGGAAAACCTGTCCCAACATAAAGAAAGCGAAGAATACTGGTAGCACCTTAGAGACTAACTAGTTTATTTCAGCATAAGCTTTCGTGACCTATAGCTCACTTCATCGGATGCATAGAATGGAACAGAAGTAAAATGCATTTATACACACAGAAAGAAAAAGAAAAGAAAAAAATTTGTACATTAGCATACCAATTCTAAGAGGGCTGTTAAATGTAGATGGTCCATTATCACCAGGAGGAAGACACACCTTTTGAAATGGAGATCTGTTGTCAGTAACTCAGGAAATGCAATTAATTACTGTAATGAGAGAACCAATCTGAACTTCTGTTAAGCCCTTGGTTTATTGTATCCAATTTGAAAATTAATTTCAGTTCCTCAGTTTCTCGTTGGAGTCTGTTTTGGAAGTTTTTCTGTTTCAAAACTGAAACCATCAAATCTTTAGTCTCTAAGGTGCTACAAGTATTCTTCGCTTTCTTTACGGATACAGACTAACACGGCTGCTGTTCTTGAACCTGTCCCAACATGTGATGTATTTTAGGCCCAGGTTTCCAGTGACTTGGCAAGGTTATGCAAGTGAGTGTCATATATGGAAACATCTTCTGAGCTTCCATCCTTTTGTATAAACGCTATATGTACCTACAGCATACATGACATATTTATTCTAATCACAGTAACAAACAATAACTGATATAGTCTGAAAAAAATTGTATTACAAATGTTTTTAAAAGTTCTGTTAAAACTTTTATAATAAGCATGTTGGGTTTTTCCTCTTGAATAGTTATGAGACAGTGTCTGAAAGCAGAATTTTAATGAAATTATGCTTATCGGAAATTACATAAGTGTGTACCCACAACACTTCAAAAGGTAGCTCTGCTGAAACCAATTAGCTAAACTAATTTCTCAGTTTGTTGCTTATTAAAAGTGTTATTTTCTGGGATACTTAAAGTCAAAATTGAGTATTAAAACATTAACATTAACATGTTTTGCTGTAAAATTAAAGTTTACTTTGAAATAGCAGTAGTTAAAATATTACTAAGTATAATACAGTAAGTATAACAAAATTATTACAGTATCATGTGGATACTGTGAAGTTACAGCAAAATGAAACATGTAAAGCCAACTATAAAATATTTATTAAGCTGTTCTAAACTTGGTATATTATTTGCAACTGAGAATATATTTACAATCAAAACTCCTCCATGTTGTGTATGTAGCTTTCATATCTCTACTCTTATCCTCTGACCAGGAAGTTAAAGATCTTTGTTAATGCTGCTCCCAACTGGACAGCATGAACAACATAATGATCTTCTCAAGATAATATGATCATGAAAAGACGATGATCTTCTTAACTTCTTCTCATGAGCTAGGAGTGCCACTTTTTCAACACTTTCAGCCCTTGTTTGGCCAGAAAACAAGAAACAGAAACTTTGGGTCTGACTCTCTCCACTGCTTTGCATTTACGTAATCATTTATACCTGTGCCATAGGCATGCGCAGCACATTTCATTAGGGTGTGCACCCAGGGACGGCTGCGTCTCCCCAAACAGCCTGGCCTCGCCCCCATCTGACCCCCACCCACTTCCCGCCCCTCAGAGCCCCCAACCCATCCAACCCCCCAGCTCCTTATCCCCTGATTGCCCCCTCTGGAGACCCCCCACTCTAACTGCCCCCTGCTCTTTGTCCACTGACTGCCCCCTCCCAAGACCCCCACCCTAACCAACCACCCCCCAGGAACCCACCCCCTATCTAAGCCCCCCCCTCGTTCCCCATCCCTTGACTCTGGAGACCCCCTGCTCCTAACCACTCCCCCAAGACCCCACCCCTACCTAAGCTCCCTGCTCCTTGTCCCCTGACCGCCTCCTCCAGAGACCCCCACGCCCCCTAATCACCCCCAAAACCCCACCCCCTATCCAACCCCCCTGTCCCCTGACTGCCCCATACCCTAGCCACACCCCTGCTTCCTGACAGGCCCCCTGGGACTCCCACGCCTTATCAATGCCCCCATTCCCCATCCCCTGACTGCCCCCCGAGACCCTCTGGCCCTTATCCCCGGCCCCAACACCCTCACCATGTTGCCGCTCAGAGCCAGACATGCTACCACCATGATCCCCTGTCGGGAGTGCACCGTGTCTCTGGCCTGAGACCCAGACATGCTGTCGCACAGCCACCCCCTCATTCCCCCCCCCCCCCCCCGAGTGCGCAGCACGCTGAGGCTGCAGGGGTAGGGGTAGGAGCAGCCTTCCCAGCCGGAGCTCAGGGGCCGCCGTCCCACCCTACATTAGGGTGTGCCTGGGCACACCCGGCACACCCCATGCACATGCCTATGACCTGTGCAAAGTGAAAGCAAAATTCATGTAAGAATCTACCATTCTGCTGTGATAGTGCTTCACACTCCCTTTATACACGTGTAAATGACTGCAGTAAGGACAAGTCACTTAAAAATCAGGCCTTGATACATGTCCCTAAATTTTTAATTTGGTAATTCCTTGCAACTTTGAGGTCGTTGAACCTCATTTTTAATAACACTGGATAGTTTTATAAATAGTATGGTAGTGCAAGCAGTAAAGCTACATGAAAGGCTTTCAATAAAATGCTAATTTTATCATTTGCCATTTTTCATTAAAAATGAAAATTCTTAATTTTTATTAAGAGATTTTCATATTATCTCACTTTATGCAAGAAGCAGGTTAGGCTTTCACCTTGAGACAAAAATATTGCCGAGGCCTGCATTATGAGTCTGAATCTATTTAAAATACAGGAACAAGAACAAATCTAGAGAGTGTCTCGTGTATGCTTGAGTAATATTGTACCATCTTCTTGGGGCATATCAGTTTGTCCTGTTAATTGCTCTTGGATCATTGCAGCCATGGTCTTTTGTAACTGCCTGGTTAACTGGCTGCTTGTTCCAAATCCTTGCAATTTACACTACAAGTTACACTCTCCTCCAAGTTTAATGAAGTTTTTCTTTTTCTAAAAGAATAAAAGTATTCAAAATCCCTACTTTTTTTTGCTGTGCTTCCTACTGCATATCCCCAAAAGGAGTTAAAAGTTTTGAGGAAGAGGGGTGTTTATCTGTCTGTCCCATGAATACAGGGAGGGCAATATTGTATTGTTTTAGGGCAATACAATTTGGTAGGTTTACTTACTTCTATAAGTAGCAAGATTAGAGATCTTGTCTACTTATTGAATGGAAAGAGGAAGGATAGGGAGAGACATGTTTTTGCTGCCAAGTCTGGACATCAGAGTGCATTTCTTTTAAGGTTGTTACAAAAGAAAATGGAAGAAAAATAATAAATTATAGAGAATATTGGACAAGAATTAGACTCGATAAATGTGTTCTGATCATTAGCTAACTTGTGAGAATATTGATGGATAATTATCCATTCTTTAAACTCTGGTAAAATAATTTAAAAAAATTAGTTTCAGGTGTTTTCAGGAAATTTCATATTACTCATGAGACAGAGATAAAGAATTTCACCCTAGTTTTCAAGCACAAATGTTAAAACCAGTTTGATACAACTTGTCCAATGTTCTCATCATATATGCTCTATTGCACAGGATTAAGTTTAGACAAGAACTGTTGGAAAAACGCCTGATGGAGAGAAAAGAACTGTCTCTTCAAGAAGCCCAGGAGAAAGAAGAAAGAGAGAGACGTCTTGAAGCCCTCAGACAACAGGTGATTTTGTTTCCTGTGTATAGTATTTAGATATACAATTAAGCTAAATAAAATTACATTAATATAACACATTAAACACATTACAAAAGCAATCCCTCAGCAATCAAGGAATGAAAAGTTAAGGTTTTCACAGTAACATTACTTCTGCCACACCCTTAGTGTTTTGTATTTCTGACAATATGAGCATTAACATATTAAATAACACAGTTGAATCTGTTGATATTTGGAAGTGGATCATTATTAATATCTCTGAGTTGGGACTCTTTTAATTCTGTTGCTTTTCCTTTTAGTTTCAATCCTGTGTAGAGGACCAGCACAAGGCTTATGAACCACTTAAGCCCCGTGTAAGTGGTTAATAGGCTTTGGGTTGGCTCTCTGCACAGTATTGATTTGAACTCTCTGAAGTTTGTCAAGAATCAGAGAAGTAGCCTTGTTAGTCTGGAATTGCAGAAGTGACAAAGAGTCCTGTGGCAACTTAAAGACTAACTAAAGTATTGAAGCATAAGCTTTCGTATAAGCATAAGCATAAGCATCCCACTTCATCGGATGCATGCAGTGGAAGTATCACATGCATCCGATGAAGTGGGTATTAGCCCACGAAAGCTTATGCTTCAATACTTTAGTTAGTCTTTAAGGTGCCACAGGACTCCCTGTCACTTCTGAAGTTTGTGCAGTTCATGAAAAAACTGTATTCCAGACAGCACTTATCGAAGGTTGCCAAGTAAAATTTACTGTGATCACTTCATTTTTTTCTTTTCCTAACCTTTGAACATATGCCCCCTTTGAAACACTTACGTTACATTCAATTTTTTTAAATTTAATTTCCCTGAGTTGTTTTTTGTCTTCAAGGAATAAAAGGGAAATCCAGTATTTGAGATTCTATGCTGTACTCCTGGAGGTGCAGCATAGAATGTGCAGCCCAGAGTGTGGGTGGGGAGCAGGGGAAAGTTTATTTAAACCACTTTTTGTGTTTTTCCAATTGTGGGCTACTCTGGGGGCCAAAACAGCACCCAGTGTAACTCAGATAGTAACTCAGATAGTGTTACAGCAGCCTCCCCAGGGTAGCCTGCGGTTTGCAATGCAAGCGAGAATGACCATAGCAGAATTTCTTATGACCCCACCCCCAGCACATGCTTTGCACTGGGGCATAGGCAGCCCAATTCAGTGTGTGAGCCAAGTCTGAGTGGCCTGTTTATGCCCTTACAATTTCCTTGAATTAAGACTTTGGAATTGCAGTTTACAAAGTCTGCAAGGAAGGAAGATCCTGCAGAATTGAAGGTCTATAAATGAGGTTCTGAGAGTACGTCTGCACTGCAACTAAAAATCCACAGCTGTATAAGCTGACTCAGGCTCACAGGGCTTGGGATATGGGACTGTTTCATTGCAGTGTAGACTTCTGGGGTCGGGCTGCAGTCCAAGCTCTGGGACCCTCCCACCTCGCAGATCTTAAAGCCCGGGCTTCAGCCTGAGCCCAGAATTCTACATGCAATAAAACAGGATCTTGACTGACTTTTGTGGTTTAATTTACTTCAAATGGAATGTTTTCAGATCCTTTTGGACCACCTGCCGAACTTTAGTAATGTAGGGGTATTATCAACTTAATACCTCCTCTCTCCTAGTCCTTAGTTGTCTCTACTCAGAGCAACACCCCAAATCTCTTATGTCTTGATCGAAGTTAGCAAGATCTCTTTGCCAGCATGCATATACTTTATGCATGGTTCTAGCACTAGAGTTTAGGGTAACTCAGAAGAACACTGCCTTTCTGTACAGGTTTCTGGAACCTGCCAGCTTGTTACAAAGATACAGATTGAATTTACTTGGGCAGGCCTAGACTAGATTGTTCTCTTCTGGCCAAATGTCCTCATTACATTCCTTTTACATTCTTCAAAGCTGGTTTATAGATAAATGAGCCTCAAAGTACAATTGGCGGACTTGGCTGATTTTCACGGCATGCCTCATGGCCCATTTGTTTTACCTAGCATTTGACCCTTTGAGATGATGGTGACGGCTGTTTGATTATGTGCTGCTGTTTATTTTTTGTCATTTTTAAATAATTGGCAGAAGATGCATATTTTTGAATGGGCACTTTTTTTTTATTCTGAATAAAATAAAAGTAAAATAAATAAAATATTGAGGTGCTAGGTCTTCTCTTGGCTGCCCAAACACAAGATATGGCTTTGATGAGTCATCTCAGCACCAGATGGTGGTGCTGTCATCCAAATGCCAGAAGAAGCATCATGGATCCAAGGAGAGGCCTCTATGGATGAGCAGTTTTGATCTGAGGAGACTGTCCTAAAAACAAAATTGATTTGCTGCCCAGATCTGTAGTTACATCACATAGTGGCCTAGATAGTGATAGATTGCTGAGAACAGATGTTCAGTGCTGTGAAGGAGTGCAGAACAAACTACTTCAGTGCAAGGAGTCTATGGGACCAGCTGTTCGCTGAAGTGGACAATGATCTCTGCATAAACTGTAATCAATAGGTTATTTCTTTTGTGAATGCCCATGTTGAAATTTTGGACTAGTCAATTCAGTTCAGAGGAGTCAGGGGATCTGTGCTATTATCCCTTAGCAGCTATTTCTGCTCAATGAGATTCTTCTCTTGTGTCCTGCCCGATATCATCTTATGATGGATTTTGAAGGGACACGTGTATTTCTGTTAGTCCAATAAGCTGTTCCATCTTTTGACTTGAACTTTGTGCTTACAAGATGGACAGCACCATGTTCAGGACTCCTGGCAGACTGCTGTCTGCTCTATATATCACATCCGAATTTCTGTGAAATTTTCATGAATCCTCTAACCTGCTACCAAAAGCTCCGGCCAGTACTGTTCCCATTGTGGAGCTTAAGCAAAGCTATCATTTGTGAGTATCTAGACATATCTTTCTGTAGGACCACTCTTTTGATTTGGAACCTCACCTGTTCTAGGAAATCAGCTCTGCAATCATTGTTTAATTAACAATCCATCTCCTGGATTGCAGAGCTAGTTCCTCTCTTAAATAGCTAGTTTACTAGTTATATTGGGAGGAAATTATTGGCGAAAAGAGTTATTTGTCAATAACTCTTGTTTTGCTCCTGCGTTTTCACATTTCTCACCTCCTGTGACACTTCCCTCCCCCCCATTTCCTTGCTTCTTCAGAGTTTTCTGAGATTGTTGGATTCAGTGGAAGGAAGTGAGGGCAGATGAGGTCACACATCCTTTTTATAGCCTGGATACCAATCATTTAGACCCACAGAGGTTGCATTACTTTTCAGAGTGGTTCAAAGTTTGGCATGGGCACACTTACATCTCACAAATGCGAAACTGCATAAAGAATATGTTTAAAGGACAACTGTTATTGGTAAGGAACTTTTCTCCATGGCAGTCCACTTCACTCCAACTTCGTTCCACTTAGATAGTGTCAACTGACTAATAAGTATTTTCATGTAATGTTATTTAGGTTGCTATTGTTGCTGAAATTGATCCAGCTAGAATGATGGCTGATACAGTGGCATCTAAAGCTAAAATGGGCATTGGAACTGAAGAAGAATGTGTTCTTCAAAGACCACTATTTACATTACATACATACAATGAAGAACAGGTAATTACCTATCTTTTATAGTCTGTGTACAAATGAATATTCCATTAACAGAAAGATTAATAATAGAAAGTTATTGTCACGTGTGAAACCAAAAACATTGGAGAGAAACTAGTAGGACTATTGAGTTATCACAGTTAACTCATTCGATTAACTCTAAAAAAATTAATCGTGATTAAAAAAATTAATCGTGATTAATGGCAGTTTAATCGCACTGTTAAATAATAGAATACCAATCAAAATTTATTAAATATTTTGGATGTTTTTCTACTTTTTCAAATATACTGATTCTAGTTGAAACACAGAATACAAAGTATACAGAATACAATGTAATATTTTTATTACAAATATTTGCACTTTAAAAATTATAAACAAAAGAAATATATTTTTAATTCACTTCCTATAAGTAGCATAGTGCAATCTCTTTATCATGGAAATTTCAATTTACGAATATAGATTATTTTTGTTACATAACAGCACTCAAAACCAAAACAATGTAAAACTTTAGATTTCCACTCAGTCCTACTTCTTGTTCAGCCAATCACTAAGAGAAACAGGTTTGTTTACATTTACAGGAGTTAATGCTGTCCGCTTCTTAATTACAATGTCACCTGAAAGTGAGAACAGATATTCATATGGCACTTTTGTAGCCAGCATTGCTAAAAACCTTTGTGCACCCCTTCATGCTTTGGCCACCATTCCAGAGGACATGCTTCCATGCTGATGACACTTGTTAAAAAAATAATGCGTTAATTAACTTGTGAATGAACTCCTTGGGGGAGATTTGTATGTCTCCTGTATGTGTTTTACCTGCATTCTGCCATATATTTCATATTATAGCAGTCTTGGATGGTGACCCAGCATGTTGTTTGTTTTAAGAACACTTTCACTACAGATATGACAAAATGCAAAGAAGGTACCAATGTGAGATTTCTAAAGATAGCTACAGCGCTCAACCCAAGGTTAAAGAATCTGAAGAGCCTTCCAAAATCTGAGAGAGATTGGGTGTGGAGTATGTTTTCAGAAGTCTTAAAAGAGCAACACTCCAATGTGGAAATTACAGAACCTGAACCACCAAAAAAGAAAATCAATCTTCTGCTGGTTGCATCTGATTCAGATGATGAAAATGAACATGTATCAGTCTGCACTGCTTTGGATCATTATCGAGCAGAACCTGTCATAAACATTGACGTATGTGCTCTGGAATAATGGTTGAATCATGAAGGGACATATGAATCTTTAGCGCATCTGGCACGTAAATATTTTGCAGCGCTGGCTACAACAGTGCCATGCGAATGCCTGTTCTTACTTGCAGGTGATGTTGTAAACAAGAAGCAGGCATTATCTCCTGCAAATATAAACAAACCTGAGTGACTGGCTGAACAAGAAAGAGGACTGAGTGGACTTGTAGGCTGTAATGTTTTACATTGTTTTGTTTTTGAATGCAGTTATTTTTGTTCATAAATCTACATTTGTAAGTTCAACCTTCATGATAAAGAGATTGCAATACAGTACTGGTACTCAGTCAATTGAAAAATACTGTTTCTTTTATTTTTACAGTGCAAATATTTAGAATAAAAAAATATAAAGTGAACACAGTACACTTTGTATTCTCTGTTGTATTTAAAATCAGTATATTTGAAAATGTGTTAAACATCCACAAATATTTATATAAATGATATTCGATTATTGTTTAACCATGCAATTAATCATGATTCATTTTTTTAATCATGAGATCAATCACAATTAATTTATTTAATCACTTGACACCCCACGAAAGCTTATACCCTAATAAATGTGTTAGTCTCTAAGGTGCCACAAATATATGTGTTACATTTTTGAGGAAGTATTAATACTAATATTTTGTTTCGGTTCATCAATATGATATTTTATTTTAACAGATCATTTCTGACCCTAGAGTTCGTGTTGAGCTAGCTCTTCGAGAAGCTGGACTTCATAAAACCCTTTATGCTAAAGAGATTTTACCAAAAATTCCTCCACTGAAGCTTCCAAGAAGAGACATGGAATCTACAGTCTTTAAAATGTAGAATCCAGCATGGATTTCAGAACTCTTTGACTATCCTCTGACTATAATAGGAAATTTTTAAAATAAAATTATTTAATTTAGATAACTTTGTGAATTTAGGATACTTCCTAGAATTATTTAGTTCTCAGTCCAGTCATTTAAAAATAAATGTATTTTTATGGAATGCGCAATAGGCCATTTAATACTCCCCCACAATCTTAAATAGAGTTTTGGAACATCATGTTTTTTAAGAGATTGTAATCTAATTATCTGGAGACAAATCAACCCCCTATGTAAAAGTTTCAGTGCATGGAACCCTCTGTTAAGATTCCCACGCAGCATTATGTCTGTGATAGGGTTTTCCCACATGATAAACACTGTGGGGCCCAACCCAAATCTGGTGGATCTCTGGGGATCCGTGGGAGGCATGAACTATCAGCATGTCCCCTCACTGGTTCTGATCCTTAGAAACCTCCTCCCCATTCCCACCATGGCAGCATTGTTCCTTTGGAACTACACTTGTAGGTACTCTCCCCCGGTCCACAGTAGCATCTGAACATTCCTCAGGAAACTCTGTGGGAAAGGTTATAAAATGGGGGATCCTGCCCCCAGCTTTACTCTTTTTCAGCCCGTCCCACCACAGTGAGGGCCCTAAAGAGGGCTCCATTGGTGTGTGATAGTGTTGAGTCTCTTTCCTGCAGAAGAGGTGAGATTTGCATGTAGAAGGCTCTCCACACAGAGATCACACAGAATACAATCTGGCACTTGGTAAACAACACTTTGAAGAAATATTTTTTGTGTCAATTGGTAGCACAAATCTAAAGTAACTTCACAAAACAGTCATTTCAGATGCTAATATAGTACATAGATGCATCCCACATAACTTTCATATTATGTTATATTACCTGAGAATCTGATTTTTTTGATTATAAAAACCTTATTATCATAAATGCTTCTATTATTTCTTCATTATTATAAGAGGAAACTTAACCTTTCTCTAAAGTTAGAAACCAATTTGGTGCATCATGTTTACTGCAAAGCAATCATCCAAATGATTTCATTTTGCAATGTAGTCCTTCAGAATACATTATAAAATTAGTAATATCATTTTAGCTCTAGGATCTGTATTTTGGTATTCAAAAACTGAATATGTTTCATTTACATGAAAGGGAAATTGAAAAGTAATTTTGTATAACTCTTCACTTTTTCTAACCTTACATAACATGCGTCGAACATGTATGAAATCAAGAAGTATCAAATATGTAGCTAGCAGCCTAATCACCTTTCAAGAAACTGTTTGCATATGACTGAGAATATGGTCTTTTTATTTAATTTTACATGACTTGTAAAATAATATATATATATATATATATATACACACACATTGAAATGTCTTATTCAACCTTACATAAAATACATACACTGTACGGATCATGCTGTATTAAGAGACAATAAATATTAGAACAAAATTAGGATGTATGCAATTTCCTATCAATCTGGTTACATATGTCCCTAATCACCATAGTCTGAATGCCTCAGTCATTAGTGGTTTGTACACTCACAATGCCCCAGTGAGGTAGGAAGTACTTCCCCATTATACAGATGAGGCACTACAGCACAGTGCAGATTAAGTGACTTGCACAAGTTCGTACTAGAAGTCTGCATCTGAGCCAGGAGCTGACCCTGGATCCTTTGGGACCCAGTCCAGTGCCTTAGTAATTTCTTGCTATGATCTCCTACTGTTAGCATGTTGTACATATAATGTTTGGACTTGACTGCTGAGTGTTTGTACTCAAATTAAAATTCTGTGTTTATTTATGCAACTGATGACTCCTAGAATCATAGAAATGTAGGAGTGGATGGACTTTGATAGGTCATCTAGTCCAGACCCCTGCCTTCAGGCAGGACTAAGTATTCTCTAGACCAGTGGTTCCCAAACTGGGGTTCATGAACCCCTGGGGTTTGCAAAATGTTACAGGGGGTTCTCAGGGAAACATTCCCTGATGGCAGACAGAGCTGTCCATAGGGACCCCAGGCAGCACGCAGCCAGCAGCCCAGAGCCTGGACTTCCAAGATCAAGCATATCTATCATACTGAGGAAATTTAAACTTCAAGAATCCTTATAAGAAATGGCAAGGGAGGTGGATATTTTTTGCTGTTTTAAGAATTAAATAGGCAGCTAGTATTGTTTGTAAAATTATTATGAAGAGCAAGTTTAAGCTTTGTTGTAATGTGCGTTGTTTGGCTGGCCTGCTCAAGACTTGAATGCTTGTGTAGGATGAACTCTTTGAGTTTGCTTCTTAAATACCTTGCTGTTTCACATCTGATACTCCTTGATGAAACATAGGAGCCTTGTCTTATAACAGGCTTATTCAAAGTGATACAAGCTTGGAAGAGTGTTGCAATTTTCATAATGTAATACAAATACTTTAATGATAAATAATGTGTAATAAGCATGTCATAAAAACAAAATGTTATATTTCCAAGATCACTGCTTTGTAATTTATACTCAGGTAAAGGAGAAAATACCTGGAAATATTCATTTTTAGGAGGGGGTTCGTGAGACTTGACATTTTAGTGTAAGGGGTACACAGGTTGTTAAAGTTTGGGAACCACTGATCTAGAGCAGTGTTTCTCAACCTGTGGGTTGGGAATGGATTTAGAGGGGTCCCAAGTGAAGGTAAGAAAAAACATTTGTCTGCCAGATCAAAGTTTATTTTTACATAGAAACAAACTATAAATTCACTTTTTATGAATTACAAGTCTTACAGTCATAATATAGCATATTTTGGGGTAAGAAATTTCTCTGCTAATATAAGAATATAGGAACTGAATTTACTCAGTATATTTGCGTAGATTTAAAATATTCATTTATTAATGCTGGTGGGCCAGTATTATTCATAATTTACTTAATGATATTTAAGGTAGTGGGTTTAAATTTGTTAAGTCTTAATATAGGGGCTCACAGTATTATTTTTTTAAGTCCAAAAGGTATTGCCTCCACAAAAAGGTTGAGAAAAGGCTGATTTAGGCAGGGGTTTCTCAAACTGGGGGTTGCGACCCCCCAGGGTGTCGCCGAGCGCTCCCGGGGGGTTGCAAGCTCCTGCTGCCGCCGAAAAGCCGCCAAATTGATTAGTTCCACATTCGGTGGCTTTTCGGTGGACATACCGAGCGCTCTCGGAAGCGCTCGGCATGTCCGCCGAAAATAGCTGCCGAATGCAGAAGTATTCAATTCGGCGGCTTTTCGGCAGACATAGAAGGGTCGTGCCGCGCCGCCGGAGAGGAAAAAAGGGTCGCGGTCTCAGCAAGTTTGAGAACCGCTAATCTAGGCCATCCCTGACAAGTGTTGTCTAACCTGTTCTTAAACACCTCCAATCATGGTGATTCAACAACCTCCTTATGTCATTTGTTCCAAAGTTTAACTACCCTTACAGTTAGACAGTTACATAATTCTTCCTTTCTGCAATATAACTCATTACTTCTTGTCCTGTCCTCAGTAATTAATGAGAGCAATTTATCACCCTCCTCTTAATAACAATCTTTTATGTAGCTGAAGACTGTTATGTCCCCTTTCAGTTTTCTCTCCTCCAGATGAAACAAACCCAATTTTTTCAGTCTTTTCTTGAAAGCCATGTTTTCTAGACCTTTAATTATTTTTGTTGCTCTCACCTGGGCTTTCTCCAACTTGTCCATACTTTCCCAAAATGTGGTGCCCAGAACTGGACATAAAACTTCAGTTGAGGCCTTATCAGTGCGAGTACAGTGATAGAATTACTTCTCTTGTCTTGCTTACAGCACTCCCACTAATACATCCCAGCATAACGTTTGTTTTTTTCAACAGTTTTATATTGTTGTCTCGTATTTAGTTTGTGATCCACTATCACCCCAAGATCCTTTTCTGCAGTACTTCTTCCTACGCAATCATTTCCCATTTTGTTTTTGTGCAGCTGATTATTCCTTTGTAACTGTAGTACTTAGCATTTGTTCTTATTGAATTTCCTCCCATTTATTTCAGACTATTTCTCCAGTTTGTCAAGATCACTTTGAATTCTAATCCCATCCTCCAAAGCACTTGCAACCTCTCCCAGCTTGGTCTCATTTGCAAACCTTAAAAGTGAACACTCTATGCCATTATCCTAATCATTTATGAAGATATTGAATAGAAGTGGACCTATAACAAATTCCAGTGGGTCCCCAGTAGACATGCCCTTCCAGCTTGATTGTGAACTATTGATAACTATTCTCTGAGTATGCTTTTTCCAATCAGTTGTGCACTCCCCTTAAAGTAGGTTCATCTAGGCTATATTTCTCTAGTTTGTTTATGAGAAGGTCATGCAAGATTGTACCAAAAGTAGGGCGGTCAGTTAATCGAAATTAACGCCTGCGATTAATTAAAAACAAAATGAACATGTTAATCACATACCTCTCTGTGGGGAGGGATAGAGGGAGGGCTAAAGCCGCAGCCCACAGCTCCAGAGGTGGTGAAGGAGAGGCTGAAGCCCCAGCCTGCAGCTCTGCAGACAGCAGCAGCAACAGCCCCAGCCCAGAGCTCAGTGGGCGGCGGTGGGCGGGCTGAATCCTAGTCTGGAGCTCTGCGGGTGGCAGTGGCCAGAAGAGCCCCGATGGGGACTGAAATCCTAAGCTCCACACCCTGAGAGGGGCTGAAGCCCAAACCCCAACCCTCCCACCCCAAGCAGGGCTGAAGATAGGGGGTCACAATTTTTTTAAAGTCTAAATGGAGTCCCCAGAAGGAAAAGTTTGAGAAACCGTGCCATAGGGAACAGAGGCCTGGCAAGCTCAGCCTTCCTGCACCAGCCTCTCCTCCCCTGCTGCATGCCGAGTCCCTGAGGTAAAGCCCATCCTCCCTTGCAAACAAGGGCTCACTCAGCTGAAAGGAGTTAAGTAAAAATAATAATAATTCTACAGTTGTACGTTCAACTTTCATGGTATAGCGATCGCACTAAGTACTTGTATGAGGTGAACTGAAAAACTATTTATTTTGTTTATCTTTTTACAGTGCAAATGTTTGTAATAAAAATAATATAAAGTGAGCAGTGTACACTTTGTATTATGTGTTGTAATTGAAATCAATCTATTTGAAAATATAGAAGACATTCAAAAATATTTAAATAAATGGTTTTCTGTTATTAACAGTGGGATTAAAAAATTAATCATAATTAATCTCCGTTTTAATCATCTGACAGCCCTAATCAAAAGCTTTATTAAAGCTGAGCTACTGCTTCCCCCTATCCACAAGAGTTGTTACCCAGCCAGAGAAAATTAGGTTGGTTTGACATGATTTGTTTGTGACAAATCCATGTTGACAGTTACTTACTACCTTATTTTCTTCTTGGTGCTTACAAGCAAATGTATTGCTTTCTTATTTGCTCCATTATCTTTCTGGGTACCAATGTTAAATTGACTGGTCTGTAATTCCCTGGGTTGTCCTTATTCCCCCTTTTATAGATTGGTACTATATTTGCCCATTTTTGTTTTTTCTGTTTAAACTGTAAAAGGCCAACCCTCACACAATGATAGGCCCTAACGCTCCTCAAGGAGGAATCTGGCCTTGTGTTTCATCATTGTGGTCCCAGAGAGATTGGGTTGGTGTGTCTGTGAGTTGCTGAATCCATGTGGGGCTCCAAAAAGCCCAGGGCCTCAAGCAGTAATTTGTTTTCTTTGTGCTCAAGGTAGGCCCAGAAGGTAATTTCAGTGGAGTAAAATGTTGCCACAGCATTAATAGCTCTTACTCTTGCATAAACACTGAGTAAAATAAATGTTAAGTTAAGCAGAGGTTGAGTCTTGAGGCACAGGAGATTGATCCTGTGACAACAGTCTAACACTGTTTTTGTTTCTGTTATACCACAGAGAACTTCTGGAATAAATGAATGCAACACTCTTGAAATCAACGGGTCTCTACCAGGTTACACCAGGAGCGAATTGGGCTCACTGGTTGATATTTTATGTAATAATTTAAAACTATTTCCGTGTGAGGGTAGTAGAGCACAAAGGTGATCCACATCAGGGACAATGGCTGCAGACATTTTGCCTGCAGTGGACATAGGCAGAAAATGTGCTCTTGGGTACAATAGCGCTACACCCTGTAACACTGTACAACTTGCTGTGGAGAAGGGAGAAGGACAGTATCACTGCACTCAGCCAAGCTCCCAGGAGGTTGAATTGTTTTTGATGAAATGAAAATTTTCACACACATTTCATCAATCATTTTCATTTTGGAAGAAACAAACAACACTGCCGAAAAGAAAGAATTTTCACTTTTCAGTTTTTTGAAATGTTTTTAATTCAACCCCCCAAAATTCTGTGAAATTCTGATGAAGAAAAACATCTTTCATATGCACATATTTTCACAGGAAATAAAATATTTCCCAGCCAGCTCTAGTACTAAAGTTCCCACCAACCGTGCTAACTTTCTCACTCTTACACTTGGGTAGAACAAGGTGTGGGATTCTAGCTAGTCTGAGTAAATACTGCTCAGATTGGCCCTTAGTTTGTTGATGGTAGATTTGAGTTTGTGATAGTTTGTTGTACCATTATTGACTTGTTGCAATTTGGCTGACTGAATTTGTTTTCTTAGCCTGAAAACAACTAATTTGTTACAGTGAAGTGTTGTAATATATTATATTTCTATGAATAAAAAAATTAGCCAGTCAGCAAATAGCTTAAATGTTGATCAATGATGAAAGGTACAGATCCAACTGGTACAGAATCTTTTTGGCAGTAAATTCTACATATGCCCATGTACACTTTCTCAGACTATTACCATTTGTGGGCAAAAAGGAAAGTGAGAGTGATTGTGATGCGAGCTGTAATGATCCCTTCCAAAAAGAGAGAGGCCTTTTCAGTAATAGTTGACATTTGGAAAATGAACTTCTCATGGATATAGTATTCTGAACTCTGTAAACTGTTAACGGAAAGCATTATAGAGCATCAAACTTTGCATTTGCAACGGAGAAATCATTTTATTCTAGTCATTAAGCTGAAGGCAAAATAAACAAAACAATGTTCTTGCTAACCACAAAGCACTCTGGAAAAATGAATAATTCACTATAATTGTTTAGCTTAATAATTAAGTATATGGTTTTCTGCGCTATAAAATACTCCTCTTAACAATTTTGGGGATAAATTAAATTATTGCATGCATTTTGGTGGTGTGGTTTTAGATGAATCCTGTAAGGAAATTACAGTAGTGGTTACTAGGTTGTACAGAGGTCATTGCAATAGTCTTTAACCTCTGCAGAACCGAGTTCAAATTCTAGTGGGGAACTGTTTATAATGGTCTAATTTCTATTCCTAAAGGACACTGGTCCATGTTCCATTATCCATTTGCTTAAATCCAAGGTATGACCAAGACAGAAAACTAAGGACCAGTCTGCCCCCATTGGAGTTGATGGGATTTGGGGAATCATAGAAATGTAGGTCTGGAAGGGAACTCAAAGCAATCAAGTCTAGCCTTCTGTGCTGTGGCAGGACCAAGTAAACGTAAACCATCCCTGACAGTTATTTGTCCAGACTGTTTTTAAAAATCTCCAGTGCTAGGGATTCAACAGCTATCTTTGGAAACCTGTTCTACAGCTTACGTATTCTTATAGTTAGAAAGTTTTATCTAATATTTAGTCTAAATCTCCCTTGCTGTGGATTAAGCTCACTACTACTTGTCCTATCTTCAATGGACATGGAAAACAATTTGTCCCCATCCTCTTTAAACAGCCCTTAACATACTTGAAGACTGTTAACAGGTCTCTCTGTCTTCTTTTCTGAAGACTAAACATGCCCAGGTTTGTTAACCTTCCTCATAGGTTGGATTTTCTAAACCTTCTTTCCTTTTTTATTGCTCTCCTCCTCCAAACAACAAAGAACCTTTTAGCCATTTACAAAGTTAGAGATCATGATTTGTATTTCTATGTGCTGATTATCAAACACCTATGAAAGACACAGGACTTGTTAGTACCGTATTTTTCGTCTTATAGGACGCTCCGGCCTATAAGACGCCCCCTCGTTTTTTAATAAAAAATCCGGACAAAAAAAAAAAAAAAAAAAAGCGCCTCGCTCTCCCGTCCCCGCCGCGCGGGCGGGCTGCCGAGGTTCCCCCCTCCTCTCCCGGCAGCCCGCCCGCGGTGGGGAGGGGGGAACCGGGACGCTCCCGGCAGCCCGCCCGCGGCGGGGAGGGGGGAACCTCGGGAGCCCGCCCGCGCGGCGGGGACGGGAGAGCGAGGCGCTTTTTTTTTTTTTTTTTTTTTTGCCCTATAAGACATTCGCCCTATAAGACGCACCAACTTTTCCCCCCCCGTTTTGGGGAAGAAAAAGTGCGTCTTATAGGGCGAAAAATACGGTAATTTACAGTAAAATTAAATTTGTATCAATAATATTTATTTTTCTCTTTATAAGTTGCATAACACCTGTGCTTGCTGAAACTCAGTGAAGAACAATGATGTCATGTGACGGTGTTGGGACTCACCACCGCAGCATCTCCTGCTGTTCAGTCCAGGAATTAGTTCTTAAGAGTCCTGGACTGCCCTCCGCCGGTGTTGTCCCGTCCGTTGTCTGCTTTCTGCTGGTATCAGGACCCGTGTTGCTACCCGCTTGGCGGCATCTGCTTCAGGACACTGCCCTCTGGCAGTGCCCCCTAGTCCACGCTCACCCTCTTCTGGGTCCAGCCGCGGCGGCCAACCACAACCCCTCAGTTTAGCCCCTCTCATCAAGGGCTGGTTGTAGTCCGTTCTGGCCGGTCCTCCACGATCAGGTGTGGTACAAGGGAGAAGGTGGGGGGCCAGGCCCGTCCACTACTCTAGATCCCAATCCAGGGACCCTCTCGTGGCAGCCTCTCTGCCCTCCTTTTCTCCCCTTGTCCAACCACTGTCCATGGGCCACTTCC
Organism: Sternotherus odoratus; assembly: GCA_032164245.1. Lineage (NCBI taxonomy): Eukaryota > Metazoa > Chordata > Testudines > Kinosternidae > Sternotherus > Sternotherus odoratus. The sequence continues at coordinate 38,080,940 of JAVMKO010000011.1, forward strand.
CCTTTGGCCCCCTCTGGACCCCTTTTCCTCAAGGTTTGCAGCCTGGCAGGTAGCTGGCTGGAGCCCTCTTCTGCCCCCTCCCAGCCAGCACTGCACTGTCCTTGGCTCAGGAGACCGTCCTTCTCCCTCACTGGTCAGGGAGAGACCGCCTGCTGCACTGCTAGGGAGCCATTCTATAGGCCCAGCCTGGGCCCCAATTGGCTCCTCTCAGGTCCTTCGTGATGGACTGCTAGCCTGCGCAGCCTCTGTAGCCTGACCTAGGCCACTTTCACCTGGGAGTGGGGTAGCTACCCCACCACATCCCAGATGCTGATTTACTTTGGTTTGAGTTTGCCTAGTTTTGGCTTCCTAAACAATCACCTTGGGGCCCAAACCTGCACCCACTTAGTGAGCAGTTCCACCATGATGGTGATTTTATTTTTGCTGTATGAAGGATTTTATGGCCTACCCTTTTGTGTTGTAGTACAGTCGGACCCCACAATACTGCGATGATCGGGATCCAAAAATACCTGATCACGGTAAACGCGGGGTCGCGCTATTGCAGGGTCACACCACATCAAAGTGCCGCACGCCGCCGCCATCGGGAGCCCTGCACGTCCTGTGTTATAAGCATATTTGCACTATAGTGGGGCACGGTATTGCAGGGTTCCACTGTTATACTTGCAGGCTTTCCATTTAGACCTTTTCTCAGATATATAAATATATAAAATTTAAACAAAATTAAGTCCTAGCTAGGTCTGGATCCTGGGACACTCCAGAGCCAGATGTTCAGAGATGCTGAACACCCACAGTCCCTGTTAAAAGGAGTTGGAATTTTGGATGCTCAGCATCTTATAAATCAGGTTCACTGAGTCCCACTGGGGCTACTTGTGATTACACTCTATGTATTTTTATGCCTATAGAGGGATCTGATGTGGAAAGTGTCTCTTTTATAGACAAGGCGTTAATTTTATATGAATGTGTATGGCGTAAAATCCCCTTATAGGACAAAATGACTACATTATAACTGGCTTTAATATTTTCACTAACTATGCATTGAAACAATTTGGAACAATTTGGTTTCATTTATGTATGAATTTACTACACAGCAACATTATATTTATCTCTGCCTATAGGTATCCATATACAGAAGTCATTCATTTCATGTATGGGCAGGGTATATTTTTCCTTAGTTATTCAGGAAAAATGCATTGTTTAGTAATTCCATTTGGTTATATTACCCAAGACGCTTTTTGATAAAAAGTGAGATCAAATACTGAGGCCGTCGCTGATATTCTACTAGAACTTCAGGGGGCGCCTTGATCTGGTCATCTTCAAGTCGGTCAAGGAGTGCCACACAGACAACAGCAGCTATAAGTAAAACAAAAACACCCTTTTAAGTAACGTATGATATACCAAATATGCTTGGTATTTGCTACAGTAAAGGATTATATTCCTAGCACACACAGATAATGCAGGTTTATTGGGGGAGGGGTTAAAAAATGAAGGTCTCAAAATACCTCCCTGGGAAGGTGTAAGCTGCACTTCCTGGAACTTACAGGAGCAGCTGTACTGGAGAAGCAGAGACACTGTCATCATATCTTCCCTCCCTTTGCAGTTCTGCAGCTGCAATCTTTAAGCTTTATCCAGAGCCCCTTAGGAGCTCAGTTGGCAGAGGTTGCCTGGAAAATTTATTCATCACATGCACTGAAAGTCTGCCCCATAATATGTTAGCAAGAGACAAGTGATCTTTGCAGCTAGTAACAGAAAACCAGAGACACTGGCATAGCCTGGAAACTTTTAAGAGCTGGGCTGAGTGAAATTTTGGTTTTTCCAAGACCGTTAATCATTTTTTCTATGCCCTGCACTTCTAAACAAGCAGTTTCAGGTAAACATTTTATGAAGCCACTGGATTTGTGTTAATATACATTTTAGTGAAAGAAGCTTGGAATACATTTGTAGTTTTCCCATTGTATAAATCCTGGCACTGACCAAATCCATACGTAGATACAGTTATGAAGTGCAAAGGTGTACGAGAACAAACATGAAAAGGCAAGAAATCTTACCTTTTAGACCACAAAGTCCACATATAGCAGCAAATACAGTTGACTCCATTTCAATATTTCTAACACCAGCATCATAAGCTCTTTTTAAGTACTCCAACTTCTTTTCATTGGAAAAAGAACACAATGCTCCATCTAATCGTCCTTGACCTGGAAAGAAAAAACGTATGACTGCTCATTCTTCTATACAATATGGGGTTTACAGTCATAGTAAAACTGACTGCAGTCTCAGGCCATTTCTCTCAAAGTGCAGAATTTATCTAAATACCACTTAAAACCGCATTACATTGTTATTTTGATAGGACTCATTAAATTATTTATTTCTTATTCCATTTGCCATATATTTTTAAGCCAATCTGCAATGACAAAATACCGCTGAGTTCACTATAGAAGTTTTAACAAAACCGAGACAAAAAAAACACAGGTGCATAGAAATATGGTGGCAGATTCTCAGCTGTGTAAATTGGCGTAGCTCTGTGAGGCTCTGGCAGATGAAATCTACAATATATCAAGTTGCGTTAGAAAAGGATTAACAAATTTAGGTACATATGCTCCTTCCATTATGAGGAGAAAATGGAGATTGGAAAGATCTTTTAATCTTCATTTTAAATTCTTTTTTTAAGGGGAGATGATTAATTGTAGGAAATCAAAATGGTTTAAGAGATTTTTTTCTTGGCATCTTTGTTTTCTACCAGGGGCTCACACTTCTGTTCTCATGTCTCCAAATCTCTTAGACTAAGGATCCATTTAGAAAAACAATTAACTCACTCATACTCTCAAATATTTTAGGGGCCCAATTCTTGTATCTGGCCAAGCTGCCCACTTCACTCGATGCAGGACCTGAGGGCAAGTGGGCAAAGATACTTTTGCACTGTTCTGTCCTTAGGGCTGCTGAGGGTAGTCGTGTCCTGCCACTTAATGCAGCACTTAGGTTAGGAAATGGCCTTCAAAATGATCTATAAGGACTGCATTCCTGGTGGCTGTAACATTAGCAGAGAGAGCAGGTGAGATCCATGCTGCAAAACCAAGCCCCCCTTAACAGTGTGATGTAAGGATAGGTGACCTATGGGATGATTCCGTTTACTTGACTCAATCTATTCATCTATCACTCTTGGTCCCAAATCTTCCTAATTTAGCAGGTGAGGCTAGATAGTTATCTTCAAAATGTTCTTAGTTCCTATTGAGAAAGGACAAACCCTTTTTGTAAACCCCATTGATTATTTGTAGCAGATGGAGACCAGTCCAGAGGGCTGATAAATTTTGCTTAGAAAATAAGTGAATCATGCATTACATTCAAGCCTGCTGTGACTTTACATATGCCTTTAATTAAGGTTTTAGGCTTATCTATACCTAAAACTGTACAGCTATGCTGCTGTGCCTCTAGCACTTTAGTGTAGACACCCCTTGAACTGATGAGATGGATTTTCCCTTCAGTGTCAGTAATCCGCCTCCCCAAGAGGCAGTAGCTAGGTCGATGGAAGAATTCTTCCATCGACCCAGCACTTTCTACATGGAGACTTGTATTGGCCTTAATCCACCATTCAGGGCTGTAGATTTTTCACATCCCTGAGCAACATAGTTAGGATGAGCTAATTTTCTACTGCAGATCAGGTCTCAGAACACTTTCTAGTAGATGTGAAGCAGCTACACAACTACTTAGAAAAGTCTCTGTAACAGAGATGTATAAGGTTGTCATTCCTTATAAGGTTGTCATTCCATTGTCATTCCTACAGTTAATCCTCTCAAATGGCTTTTTATTTAAGTAAAACATGACCCTGAGAAACACACAGATGGCTGCATTTGCAAGCAGATCCAAAGGTTTATAAATAGTCCTCCAATTATTAATTCTTCATTTATTCTGTTTCATCCACTTTGCAATCAGCATTTAATTTTGTAAAGGAAACAGTTCCAGGAAAGTGCCAAAGATCTAAGGTTTATTTACACAAATGCCACACACTTACTGACATTTTTCTTCTGTTTGGTAATTCTGAAGCTATAATCCTGTCATAGCAAGTAACGTAGTGTAACCCATCTGTTAAAATTATGTTAAGATTATAGACAAGGGGCTATTTACTTTAACTGCGTAATGTTATGTGCCTATTGCTTTCAGAGATTCACTAAGTATATGCTGGTTTCTGTGGCTCAGTAGGGATGAGGGACAGCAGGAAGTGCTATCCGGGGAATCCTATACTTTCCTAAGGGAGTGAGTGCTGTCCAGAATGAATTGTAATGTTTGATTCACTGCCATGGTTATAATAATATTTTCTTTGCAGATGTGATGTTGTTACAAAATTTGACTAAGTGGCAGATGCAATAGAGGCCAATTACACTATGGTTAATGGTTCTGAAAATTGGTATGACATATTATGAAAGTAGTTCAATTTCTGACCTGTAAACAAGTCTCTAAAATATATGGTGGATCAAATCCTAAAGTCCGTCCTTGTTTTTTTACTCAGTACTTATTCAGGCAACTCTCCCGCTGACTGCCCTGGTCATTTTGCCTGAGCAAGGGTTTCAGGATCTGGTCTTATGTTTGAAAAAAAAAATGAATAGAAAATTACAGGTACTCCTCACCTTCATAAAAATCATAGGTGCACATAGTATGTCCAATAAGTGTTGGAAAATCATGAATCTCTTTGCTGCAGTTCAGAAGCTCCTCAACAAGGTCCTTATCAAGTTCAGTGCTTCGTACAACTATATTATCCAGTATCACCTGCTCAAACCGAGCCTTAAAAAATGAATCCACTGCGAAGTCTGTTATTATAACAGTTCCAGGGTCAATGCCTACAGAAGTGGGGATTGAGGCAAGGTTAGTGCTATGTAATACTTATAATTTAGATTATAACCTAATTTATTACAGTAAAATCTTAATTAATATGAATATCAGCAATATATATATATATATGAGAGAGATAGTCATACTAAAATTCAGTAAGTGCACATGTATGGATATGAAGGGTTGCAAAGGGAATATGTTGATTAAAGGGTGTTTATTTCTTCTGACACATAGGTGGGGCAAGGAAAGTTCATGTGTAGCTCTTGGTTTGTATGTACGATTTGTCTATGTTTTAATTAATATTTGCTTAGGCATATTTATTTTGATTTCTAACCCTTCCTTCCCCTCCCCCAAACCTCCCCCCCCCCCCCGTACATCTTAGACCCTGTACTCCTAAAAGGCAAAGGAGATTCTCGGTCAGCTAATTCACTAGGGGCTGTGGGCGTTTTGAGACTATTAGTTTTCTATCCCACTACTGCCGTGACCTTCCAAATGACCTTCTATGCAGGGGCAGCAGAGTGACAAATGTGAAGTCCTAAGGTGTCCATGGATTGGATAAAATACTTTATTGTGCTCCTCAATTTGGGTTTAATCCTGAAGGGTGTATCCAGTCAGAGCTCTCATTGGAGGAAATGGGAGTTTTGCCTGCATCCAGACTGAATGATCAGGTCTGCTTTATTTCCATTACACAGCATTAACTGAATTTATATTTTCCAAACTTCAGGTTAATGGGGTCATGAATATTGACTGAATGCATCCATGATAAGAGACAGATTTCTTAGTCCCCATTCCTTGCCTATCTTTTCCATTCATCTTTAGATGGTAAGTGTCTCTCCATTCATATTTGTATAGCACCCCACACAATGGGACTTCAATGCTGATTAGGACGTGTGGGCTTGCTATACAAACACAATTGATTATACTTATTATTATTATTAATTGACTGAAAGATGTTCTATTAGGGCTGAAACTTTCCATGCATGGTATCAGTTTATAGGTGAGTATTTTGGAAAATAAGAGTAAACTTCTGTCAGCTGGTTTGGGTCTGGAAAGAGTATTATTCAGATGTATTAGATTTTGAGATACATTTTCTTAAGACATGCTATGTTCTGCTAAACCAGCCACTGGAAGTTTGATATTTGTTGACCTGAAATAAAAACTTATGTTTTGTTTGATGTTTGAAGACCTGAAAAAAGTAAAAAATATGAAAAGCTCCTATTAAGTTGACCTATGCTTAGCTGAGTTTTATTAAACATCCTTTCCATCTGGCAGTAGTAAAGCTGGTAGCTCACCTAAGCCCCCAGAAGTACCGATGCGTATAATAATAACATCACGGCATTTTGCATGGTGTAGTAATTTGATTAGTTCATGAAGCATAATAGAAATGGAAGGAATACCCATCCCGTGCTATTGAGAGAAAAGAAAATGAAAGCATCATTAATCATCATTTCAAGCTGATACATATTTATAAAATTACTTCAGAATATTAGTATATAGCCAGAGGTATCCAGTTCCCATTGATGTCAATGGGCTATTTCTGTGGGGAAGCATCAGAATCTGAATCATACCTTCATGGATTGGGGCATCCATGTGAGGGGCCAGCTTCTCTGAACTACTCTTTCTTATCCCACCTGACAGCATGGCGCCAGGTGAAGTTGTACTGCTGATAGTTCTCTATGTGCACCTACTGTGCTCCCTATCCAAATACCTCGTACGGAGTTGGCAGCACAGAGATGGAGCCCACAGGAGTAAACAGTGTCAGGTTAAGCATTAGTTCCCACAGGTGTTTTTCTCAGGTATATTAGGGAATGATGCCATATAGAAAGCTTTTTGGAGCAGGGACTGTGTCTTATTCTGTCATGCTTGGGAGGAGCTCCCTGTAAATATCTGTAAAGCTACCTCATTGTCCATCTTCATATCCCTCCACAAAACTCTCCTACAAAAACATGACAATGGTTAGGCTGCTGGGATGCTGGGACCACTGCCTAGCACGCTGACCAACATTGTCTCATTGTTTCCTTCATTTCCCTGTCTGTGTCCATCTGATGTCTCTTGTCTATTCTGAGATTGTAAACTGGTTTAGGCAGGGACTGTCTTCTTGTTCTGTGTTTGTATCTAGCCCAGTGGGATCCTGGCACATGACTAGAGCTTGTAGGTGCTATAGCAAGATAAAAAATCAATAGTAAATATAATAATATGTTTGTGAAGTGCCTGGCACAACAGAGTCTGCTGCTTTGGCTCACCTTGTCTTCCCGGGTAGGTCTACACTAAAAAAAAGCCAAAAACAAACAAAAAACACCCTCCTCCCCACAATTCCAAACCCTGCAGCCTGGGTTCTCTGAGCTGGGGGTGGGGGAGGAAGTGTTAAAAATAGCAGCTCCAAAAACCTCCTCACTCCCTGGATTTCAGAGCCTGGGCTTCAGCCTGAGATGGAATGTCTGCATTGCTATTTTAGTCCTGTAGTGAAAGCCCAAGTCAATTGACCCAGGCTCTGAGGTGTGTTGCCACCGGTCTTTTTTGCAGTTTCCTACTACTTTCATCCCCTTTGCCTAAAGTCAGTACAGAGAGAATGTCCTTTCCCTAAATCTGTCTTGTCAGTAAATCTGTTCTGCTTTCAAAAACCCAGAGGCAGCTGTTTCCAAAGGGGTAGGATTTATTCTGGCTCAATGGGAACATCATTGCTTCCATCATTTCTTTTTCCCACTTGCAGTGTGTCCCATCTCTCTCTTTTTGTTATAGGCAGATGCTTTTATTAAGTTGTATTGCATTTTATATGTTAACATATTTTTATGTTCTTATTATTCTTGTACAGCTGCCTGAGTTCCTTGCCAGTGCTTTAAAAATTTTATTCTTATTAAAAATAGCCAAAGGCAGAAATCTCATAAATACCCCTTGTATATCTGAACCTGTTTGCATCTAGCTAAAACATGACATCAGCAGAAACTCATAACAAATCATCTAATGGGGCATTGGCCAGACATTTTATCTTACTTACCATCAGAATCATGCAGTGTTCAATGAACAGTGGAAAGTTGCTCCTGACCTAGCCATCATTAATTGTCTGGTTTCTTGATGCCTGAAAGATATCCGTCAACTAATGATGTCTAGGTCAGGAGATATAAAACAAGAACAAATAATTTCGAGTTGACAAGTTGTGCACAAAGGTAGACTATGAAACTGTGCAGTTATTACTGTTCTTTTGTCTTCTTTTCACTTCCTATTGTTTGGCTACATCTTGTCTTAGGCCTTGTCCACACACAGATTTCCATTGTTTTAACGAGCAGTGTGTTTTAAAACTAATTTAGCTAAAACAGTACAAGTTTGTGTGTAGACAAGGCCTTACATTAGGATTGTATCCTGATAGCGTCACAGTTGTCACTGAATTTTAGACTGATTGAGCAATAATAAAAATGTTATTTCCTCTTTTGTTTTTCCCAGAGACCTGTCTTTTCTGTGTCTGTCTGCTTTTTAGGCTACAGTCTTGCAAACACAAGTGTGCAACTTCACTCACCTGGGTGGGCTTCTTGATTTCTCATGTGAGTACAGTTAGGACTACTTAGATGAGTACAATTACAGATAGGTGATTGCAGGATTAAGATTTTATAACATGCCAAAAGTATTGTAGTGGTGGGGCTCCGGGAGCTATTTAAAGGGCCTGGGGTGGTAGAGGCAGGGGGTCCGAGGGTTGGTGCCGGCTCTGACCTCTCAGACCCGTCCCTTCCACCCGAGGCCCCGACCCTTCTGGGGGGCCAGAGTTGGCCCCAACCCGGCCCGGTACTGGTGAGTCCCTATTTTTACTTTCACCCCTGCCACACGTGTACTAGAAGTATGGAAAAGGGAAATTTGTGACCAGGGGTGAGCATGTGCTCTAGTCCAAGTATTGAAAGTAAGGGGAAATAATTCATAGAAACCAAAAGATCACACAACAGCAGATTTTCACTCGGCTTATTAAAGTTTTAAATGTAGCTTTATGAGTGACTGAAAGATTTTACTGGTGCTAACAGCTGACATTTTTTTGAGGGTAAAGGGAAAATATACCACTGGATTAGTCCATTATGAACTAAAAGCACAGGCATGGGAATCAGGGCATCTCTAGAGAGCAGGAGATGTGACCTTGTGTAAGTCACTTAACCTCTGTGCCTTGGTCTTGCTGTAAAATTAGGATAATTACCCTTTCCTACCGCATAAACTATTGAAACGTTTAATCAATTGGCACTTTTGGATCCTTTGATGGCAGACACAACAGAAAAGCAAAGAGAGTGGAATTGTTGATATTTCTGGCTTGTCAACCCCTGAGACAATAAGGACAGCTCTACATGCACTACAGCAGCACAGCTAGAGTGCCATAGCTATGTCACTATAATCCCGTAAACATGCTATCATGACAGAAGGGGTTTTTCCATTGCTGTAGGAACGTCACCTCCCCAAGCGAAGATAACTTAGTCAAGAGAAGCTGTGTCTACATCAGGGTTTAGGTTGGCGAAGCCACAGTGCTCAGTGGGGTGGATTTTTTCAACCTAAGTCTATTCCAGCCTAAGTTTTAAGCATAGATCAGACCACAGAGATGTGATGGAAGAAAATGACCTGCTGTGGTAATCACTATGTTTAAACCATTGGCCAACCTGCTAGCTTGTTGAACTATACTGTTATTTCTATATGCACTACCTCTCGGAAACAGCAAATAGGGAAAAACGTAACAGTTAGGCTTTTTTGGAAGAATCCAAAACTGTTCCCATTAGTTACGTGGGGTCTTTATGGCTTGGGAGATAGGAGCCTTTATGTCTAAGTCACAGATTTGAATCCAGCTCAGGCCAGTGATGCATGGAAGTTATGATCTGATACCTTCTTGACAGCCAACATGAAATTAACATGATAGATTATCCAATAATCAGGGGATAGGTGTCCACACAAAAAGTTATCACCATAACTGACACCCTTCTTGACAGTCTCAACACAGGGGCCAAGAACTGAGGGCATGAAGACTTAACAAGCCTCTCGCTCCAAGAGGCAGTTCCTCTAGGTCAACATACTGAGGAGGTTCCTGCAATGCTGTTCCCCATAGTATGTTCCCTCTTTAGCATCCAGGGCTCTCAATCCAGAAGTTTTTCGAAGCTCTAAGTCCACACAAAACATTTTAAAAAGAAATACAAACAATGTGCTAAATTCTTCAGCTATTGTTGGGCTGGAAATGGAAGTATTTTAGGTACACTATAAAGTACTTACACTGATGGAGAGCACTGGACCAGCCTTGTACATAGAGTACCGATCTGTCCCAGCACAAATATCTTTCAAGTCTTTCCCATCTCCTTCAAGTCCAAGTTCTTTGTGCATGAGCTGAGCAAAAGCTTTCATTCTGTTAGGGCTGCCACCAACACAGACAAACTAGAAATAAAATGTAAGATTATTTGTACCATTCTAGCTAAAGCAGGGATCAAGACTCAGGCTACACTTCTTATGTTACACTCAATTGCTCTAGTAGAATCCTATATCCAAAGGGAGCAGATGTGAAAGTAAAGCACCCACAAGACACAATTATCTAGTCTTGCAATTCTTGTATGGAAATTCTTTTTAGAAACGTGACATTTTATAAATCCAGCCCCATCACAAATCTACAGTATATATTTTTTAAAATATGCCAAGACTGTTTTAGGAGGATTAATTGTCTGATATATAAGCTCATATCCTTGATAAATAACCATTGTTCATGTAACCTTGTTAATGGATCTGGACTTGTGCTGATACTAAGTATCAAGTGTTTATTTGGATGGTTTTGTGGCTACAAGGTGGAACTCAGATTCTATTCCTATTTATACTAGGCTTTTTTAAGATGTATTGTTCACATGTCCTGGTGTTGCCACAGGCTTTCTTCCTCACTTCCTAGACAAGTTACTTAATCTTTTTGTGCCTCAGATTATCCCTCTAAAATGGGAATAAGAACTCTTACTTCCCTCACAGAATGATTGTGAAGCTTAGGTTTGTTCAAGTGCATTGAAATCCTTGGTTGGAAGATGCAGTGAGAGTACATAAATGGAAAATATTATTGTTATGTGTTAGGTTTTTGACTATTGCTCTTGGGAATGAACAAACTAGGCTCCCTTTCTTTTAGTTAGGACTATAGAAGATCAGATTAGTTCAAGGTTCTAAAAAAAATAGGAAATAACATTAAAAATTATATATGGTGTTACTATAGGATTTCACTACTGTACAGCTGCAAATACTTGGATATTAATTCCTGGCCAAGTAAATGCAAAATAACATCAGTGTAATATATGTACTGAATTTAAGTTGTTACTATTCCTACAGACAGCAAAGCAGAAACAGATGTTAGAGTAGCTAATGGTCTAATTTGTTCTCTCAACAGTGTCAACAAGAATTACTGAGCACTGCTGGAGACAAAAACAATGCGGGGAGGGGGGAAAACATTTCACAGGCGACAATATTTTCAAAAATCTAACTCTACATTTAAAATGCAGCTAAATGTTCCCCTCTGCCAACCTGATTTCAAATCTGGCTGCTGAGGTCAGAAGTAACCTCACGAGGTTTCAGACCACCAACACAGTCTCTATTGGATACTCGTTTACTTGTAAAACTATTGCTCAGGAAACAAAGAGGTCAGAAATGAGGTGTTTGGCAAAGCTGTGGGGAGAGCTTACTGCCAGTGCTACTGCTAGGCCCTAACTTTCAGGTGTACCACATCTGTCACCCCAAAATTGTGTTTTAGGAAATGTTAGGGCTTGTCTACATGGGGGATCCACAGCTTTGAAAGTTAATCCACTTTGAAAATGCTTGTGTACATGCAACAAACATCATTGTAGTGCACTGACTCCTCATGTATTGTGAACTCTGCAGTCCTTTTTCAAAAAGAACTAACTTTTCTGTGAAGCGAGTTAGTCCAGTCTAGTGTTCGTGTGTGAGCAATAATGCTGCAATTTACTTTGGCAGTCCTTCAACAGCTCTCACTCTGCTTCATGAGTGACCGGGACTGACCTGTGTGTTTACCTGTGTGCCCTCCCTAGCTCTGGGGTCAAATTGATCAGGTGTCCCTGCTCCAATTTATAAGCTGGCACAGTGCCAGGTTTTGTCCATTTGCTCCTAGATGCTAGTTGATCATAATACCTGTGATAATACTTCAGAAGCTCCATTACAGGCCTCAGGCAGCCTCTTGGCTGCATTGAGCCCCAGAATCTAATCACTGTCTGGAGAGAAACATCAATGCAGGAAGCTCCTGTGGCCAAACACCAGAATAAAGACCTTTTTGTGGACATTGCTTGGCAGATTCCTCTGAGGAGCCATGACCAGCATACTGAACAGTGCCAGATAAAGAGCAAATAATTCATGAGCACCTACATTACATGGAGGGACAACAGGAAAAATTCTTCTGGGGATATGAAACCTGTCAATTTCAGGCCTATGCCATGGAAGACCCATGCCTGTGTTTCAATCTCCCTTTCCTCTTCCCTCAGCTGGTAACAGTGAATGCTTCAGGCAATCATTGCAGAACCCTGTCTATTTTTTCTTTTCACTTTCTACATGCCTGCAGGGGAGAAATCTAAGCACAATCTAAGAGAAATGGCTCAATATTTGTTCTGAGATTATGAGGAACAGCTGCATGGCCATCCTCAGTGGTATAGCCAGTGACTCCCTTCCACTCCTGCAGCACTTCTGAAGGGACCATCTTGGTGATTAACTTCACAGTGTATCTCACTGGTCTGCCTTTTGTCCTTTTGAATAAAGGGGCGGGGGGGGGGGGGAGGAGGATTCTCTGCCTCTTAATCACCCACCTCAGAAAAACCTCATCCACAGTCAGGACAGCCTAACAGAGATGGAGAAGGGATTACTAAACAGCTCATCCCCAGATTCGCCCTGCTAACCTTTTTGACACCAAATAAATGCTTAAAAGGCACAGCAAAACTAGTCCAGGGACTTAATTCCCAAGCCTACCCCACCCTCCAAGGAACAATGGCAAAGGCACACAGATATACTGTACAGACAATAATCCCAACACAAACACCACATACCATCTTCAAGGTCCCCCCAAGACTGAGAAGAATCACAGAGGTAAAGACAGAAATGCATGTTAACACAATTGCTATCTCAGCCTTCCTAGAATGTGAACAATACCCTGCTTGTCATCTTTTAAATTCCCCCAACTGCTGTGCACCTGCACTGGTCAGACCCTGAAGGCAAGGGCCTTTATAAACAGCAGAATAAACCTGAGAGGGAAAAAGGGAAAAGTCCTGTGGAAATGTTTATGGACATCAATACAGAGTCCTCCAAAACCCTTGAAAAATGCAGAGGCAGGAGGCAGTATCTGAGAACTGAAAATGAAACTGACAAGGAGCTTTCTGGGAGATGGTTGCAGTAGCAAAGGACAGTGTGATCATTGACAAGGAAAGCACTGCATTAGTCAAAGATAGTATGGAAAGAGACAGGGAGATGTAGAGGCAACTCCCGGAGGCAATATAAAGCCAACATGCCCTTTTGAAGTGCATATAGACTTAGGGCAACAGCCAATGTTTTCTTTCTGCTGCTTTCAACCTATCCTGCAGACAACGCCATCTCCCTTTCAAACAACCAAATGCTCACTCTGCTGTCATTCTGAGGCTACTAAGGTAGGGGTTAAACAGTTTCTTCCTTCCTTCTGTCCAAGTGGCCTGGGAATGGCTTCATTAACCGGGGGAGCAGAGGATAAGCAGGTGTCCTAGGAGCAATATCCTCACCATTAATATCCATAGTGTTCCCAGGGGCAAAAGATCCTAGAACTGTGGACCCTTCTAAACCACTCTGCGTTTATGTCTATAATCCTGAAAAAATGGTTGACAAGCCCTTGGGATCACCATGGAGAAATACCCCTGAGCCCTGATTGGGGGCAAATAACCGGCACAGGAGTCCCACAAGTTGTCCAATACAGTTGGGAATCCCTTGCATGTAAAACCATCAATAATCTCCTGAGCATTACTGAGCTTTAACGCCTGCTTCAACAGTACCTCTTCCATGGCACCGCACACAATGGCCCCAATATCTGATCTCTCCATGCTGAATTGGTTTGCAGTAGAGCAGTAGCATTCAGGGGTGGCCAGCTTCCAGATAGCAAAGGCAACCCGCAATCTGTCTGTTCAGAGGTATGGGGCACTGCATATTGGCATGCTACCAGTGCAGCACTGGAATTAATTCAGCATGTATCTCACAAGAGGTTGCCTTCCACATCCTGAAATTCTCTCATGACTGCTGCCTGTCCCAGGTTTGCATATCAAGCCATTCTCACCAATCTATGCTGGTTTCCTGAGCCCAGGAACCATGTTGCATGCTGTGAAACTGCTCAAGGAACAAGTCCTCCACTGTCAGTTGGTCAGTGTCTTCCTCTTCATCCTCATCAGTGTTGCAGTTCCACCACCGCTGAGGACGCTCCTGTTGCTGGAGAAGCTGCTGCTACCACCACATCATCTGTTCAGAGGTATGGTAGGCAAAGTCCCAAGTCGAATTCATCCAACTTAGAATGCTGAAATACTGCCCAGGCAGCCTCTGCACATTTGAGGTTGCCAGCATAGGGGTGCAGGGCAGGTTGAATGGCAGCAGTTCAAAAGTGGCACAAGCCTGCCCATAAAGGAAGTACGGGGCAGAGACAGATGAATCATGGGATTTTTTTTAATTGTTGAACTATCTTGGCTTCCGCTCTGCATCCCACAAGACAGCAAGAAAAATTCCAGAATAAACATTGCTCAGCAGTGAAATGTGGGACTGCCACACCCTGAGTTTACAGCAAAGTGTACACACTGATGTGCATCAACAGAGGATACATCATCCCGTGTGCACACTATTATGCAGCATGTGTATGGTGTGTTACCTGGTGCTCAGCAAAAAGTTGCACATTAAGCCCCATCCCCCCCCATGTAGACAAGCCCTTAATCAATAAACAGAAAAGATTTGTAATCATGATCAGATGCATATTGACCTCAGATCTCAATCAGAAACAAGAAGTCTTATGTCACTTGCCTCAAGTAGATGATGGCCAGATACTTCAATCCAAATATTCCTTCCCTGTGTAACTCCACTGATGTCATGGCAGATTGGAAACTAGATTTTACCAAGGTAGGTTTTATTAAGGAAAACGTTTTGTTTTGGGTTTCTGACCATATGATGAACTACAGAACTTTGTAGATTTGGAGCAGAAAGAATCTTTGCATATATACATCTCTGTATAACAGCTTACCTTTGGCTATGAGGATGAGTAAAAATTCCTTAAGAAATTGAAGTGATAGCCATTTTCTGAAGTTATTTAGATTCCGTGCTGCTGGTGCAGCAATAGGGCACATCCTTTTTTCCTCAATAATAAAATACGCAGAGTTGGAAGTGACAGCTATCACCGACACGATGAGCCAAATTCATCCTTTGAAGTCCATGTACTCTCTCCATTCTGAAGTCAGTGGAACTTTGTCAGGAAGGATTTTACCTCATTCTGTCTGTGATAGGTTTAGTTTTTGAGTCTACATATTTTACTGAGAAAAGAAGAAGAATCTCCACTGCTGTATCTGCAGCACAGTTTTAGTAAGTCACAGAATGGCATTGGCCTATGGGAAGTTTAACTCATCTTCCTAATCGGAGCTAAGAAGACACTAGCTAAAGGTAGCAGTAAGAGATGTTTGAAGAAAGGCAAGTATGGGCAAGTATGAAGGAAATTATTTGTATTTAGAGCTATTGTAACCTTTGCATTTTTTGTTTACCTTTACGTCACCAAACATCACTGGGAGGTTGTGTGTTTTAGTTCCTAAATTTAAGTGATAAAGAACATCTTCATCCATTGAATCCAAATGAGGGTTTTTAACATGAACAAGTCCATTTCTGAAAAAAAGTTTTGAGAGGTTTTATGGACAAGTCAGATCAAACAAAGAAGGGAGTTCATGACATGAGACAATATCGGAGTGTTTGGTTGGTTACTTAGATTCATTATTAAAATGTTATGCTCATGACATCAAGGCTATGTGTCATAGAACCAACCACTGGGGATGGGGATAGCTTGTCCTCTTCCCATTCATTTGTTAAAGTTCTGTAGGTGCCCCCTTGTTGCAGCTGCAGGACTTGAGCACCTTCACACTCACCACTTTCCTCAACATTTTTAATGTAATTGTATCTTTGCTATTGGTCATGTGACTGAAACTGGCAGTGAGAAGGAAGGTTGTACTAGAAAGCCTCTGATTTCTGCCATTGATATAAAACATGGAGAGTAGGGTCTGGTACCACCTGTGAGGTGTAGAATGGAGTGACTGCAGAGGAGTCCATCAGAGAGATTATTATCTCATGAGCAAACCATTACCCTGTAGGAATGGAGTAAGCTGCGTAGGCTCCTTCCCAAAATAATGCAAAGTGAGAGGAGAAGGAAGAGGGTAGAATCTGCAGGGGAAGCAAAAGTGTAGGAGAAGGGACAGCTGTGGTAGGAGGAGAGCATGTGGGGTGGATTTGTGGGGGATTGGAGTGAAGAAGTAAATAAGGAAAGAGGGAGAGTAGCACATGGTGGAATTAAAGGAAAAGGGGACAGATCATACAGAGAGTGGAGAGGTGTAAGTGTAGGACAAATAGACTACAGAGGAGAAAAAAGAAGAGAGAAAACCTGAGGACACAAAAGAGGGAGGGAGGGAGAGAAACAAGAGGAGAGGCAAAGTTAGAAGATCTGGAAAAATCAGTTGTGTCAGAACTGAGAAAAGTTCCTCATGAAGAACCAATGCAAACATCAGGAAATACAGGAGCAACAAGGGAAGAGCTAATGGCTCAATTTAGTTAGGAAAACAAAGGGAGGATGGGAGGCAAGGCTGCCCCACTGCATTCAGCATTAAAGTGCTCACATGCTGCATCTGTTCCAAATAAATTGTTTCCTGGGTTGTCCTTTCAGCCAGCCAGCTGGATTTGGGATTCATATCCAACTTCTTCCCCACTAACTCCACTAGCCCTTTTATTTCATTCTGAATTGGCTGCAGTGCCAGCATCTGCCTGTAGTTTTTCTGCCAACTGTAGTTGTTGGGTCCCTTCATGGGTTCTAAGCAGCTGGCCAGCTCAGGCTCCTGTTAGAAACTATTTCAGCAGGTGGATCCTGCATTCCCACACTTCCAGTATTACCACCACAGTCACTGGCTGTTAATGTTTAGGGAAAATCTTACCGTTCTCTGTCTTGCCAAAGGCATCTCTCTGGAAATGTTTAATGTAATATTAACCATTTTTTGCAGCTATTACACAATCATTAGAAACCTTAAATAATTTGTAACTGTTATCTCCACAAAGTTAGCAAAAAAGTCAATATTTTCCACTAACCTTAGCAATGGGAAGAACTGTAATTCTTTCTTTAATACAGTTCTCCCAGAATTGATGGATAAATAATGCACTTAAACACTGAGTATATATTCTCTTACATATAGGAGTTCGCCGAAATGTTAACAAAGGTTGTGATTTTCATATTGTCCCAAAATCCTGATAAATCACTGGGCAATAATCTGCATTTAAAGTAAAGCGAGATTCAGAAGACAATGAAGTTTTCGTTTTCATTCCTCTTCCAATTGTATAATAAATGCAAGAGGATTAAACAGCAATTCAAAATAAAAGCTAAAACAAAGCCTAGAAAACAGCTATCTTATCAAAACAAATTCAAAACTCACCTAATTACTTACCCAGCATAACCTTTCCTTTCAGTCATAACGGGTTTACTGGAGTCTGCTCAAAGGGATGTTATGACTTCCCTCCCTTTCAGAAAAATGCTCCTTGGTTGACACCAGGTGAGGACAACACTCTTCTGTTGCTACTGCTGCTAATTGATAGGATCCAATATGAATATTTGAAGAAGCTTGGCAGTGAGTTAAATACCCTCTTTTTACTTAGTGTTGTTTCTAAGAACAATGGAACTTTTTCTCCTATGTTTTCTATTTAACCAGTCAGATGCAAAATATTCCTTTTCCTGTAGATGCATTGCTATTTGTTTCAGTAGATCATAATCAGATCAGTATTACAGGATTCATATTGGCTGTTGCTGAAGGAGTGTCACTTCTCACCTTAACTCACCTCCCACTCTTACGGGAAGGCCTCAGATTGGCTATTTTTGAAGGAGTGTTGTTTCTAACTTTAACTTGCCTCCCGTCATTATGCTGAGGTAACTGAAGGGCGAGGGCTAGCTCACCTCCTGTTGTTGATATACTTACACTTTGATCAGGGTCCCTGGTTCTCACTCTTGGCAGCCATCCCAGCATGAGGCTCATGTGGCACATGTATAGTCTGAAAACAAAAGGGGTGGAGGATGCAAATCATCTGCCTATTTTCATGATTCCATAGGGTTCTGTTGAAAATGCATGTAAGGTACACATGACAGCCAGAGCCAGGAGAACTTGATGTTTTTGGATCACAAGGATTTGTGTAAACTAGAGCTGGTCAGAAATGTTTGTGTGGCAAAATCTTTATAAGAAATACCTCTGTTAGAAGAAAGTTTGTTTGGAAAGAAAAAATTGAAAAACTACATTTTGATAAGGTTGAAATGGAATGTTTCAATTCTTCTGTGATGGGACATTTTGATTTTCTGTTTCAAAATTATTTTTTGTTTCAGTTGCTTAATTTTCTATAATACAACACAAAATAAAAGTTGAAAACAGAGCAAAAGGTTTTGATTAACCCAAAATGAAAATGTTTTCAGAATTTTGTTTCGTGGGAAATTTTGAATTTTTTTCTTTTGTTTGGTTTTGGAACTGGAAAAAAAATTCAATTCCAGGATGAAATGAAATGAAAAATCTGGTCCGTGCCCCGGTCTAATGCAAAACATTAGATTTGATTTTTAGCTGATGATGGCTCTTATCTCCTGAGCTTTGCTTTCATGTGCAAAACAATCCAAATTCTCAAACTTGGTTTTGAGTTGTATTACGAAACCATGATTCCATTCAGCACAATAATAAATCTCTCCATGCTTTCTCAAATGTTTTATGAACAGAGAATAAAGCTTTTGATAAATCTGCTCTGGATTTCAAAGAGCTCCCATGGCACAACTCTTTTTATACTTCTCCAAAACTTTCCCCCGCTTTTTTTTTGGTCGTCTAAATAATTCGTAGAGATAGAATCTGGCTGTGGAACTCGCCAGATTCATCTGGTTGAATTTAGTGGTTAGAAACCATCTTTATTATTATTTATTTGTATTGTGCTAGCACCTAACAGCCCTCGTCAACGACCACATCCCCACTGTGCCAGGTGCTGTACAAACTCAACAAAAAGAGCTTACAGTGCAGGGCTTCAAAGAGCTTACAGTGTAGGGCTGATCCTGCCACCCATACTCAAGTTCCATTCCTTCTCTGAGATGTCTCATGGGAGTGAGTGTGACAAGACAGAGTCCCAAGGGCACTTTGAGACTTGGTTCTAATAAATGCCTAAAATTGCAGATCCTCATCTCATTCACATTAGAGCCACCTGAGTAACACAAAACCAGGCTCTGTTACAAAGTGTCTACTCCCGCCTGGTTCCCTAGTGATATAATTCTCCTGGGAGAGGAGGAAGTGAACTGAACATCTCAAATCATTCAGAAAGAATGAGCTCCTCAGAGTCTGTTGTTACATGCAATCATTTTTAAAGTGGTTTTAAGTATTGATTGGAGGGGCCCAAAGCTCCCATTTGGCATTTACATCTAGCTGTGGCAGATGAAAGTATTGGCTAATTAGATAAGCATTAGGTAATTAATTACTCCAGTGAATTAAACTGGAGTAACTAATTAATATGTCTGATTCTGGTGCAGATTTTGTTAGCCAACACTTTTGATTTGCAGCAGTCACAGAAAACTCAGTGTGAGATTTATGTGTCCTAGGTTACAGCTCTTCTGGTTATTATGGCAAGTGCTCATTATCTTATTGAAAGATCCCCATAAGGCTGGGTAGTAAATCTGAGCTGTTGATCAGAGATGACTGGTAAAGCCATAGGTGTTACCAGGGCTGCTTTTTAACCACTGTAAGAATATGTGCAAGCTGCAGCCATCTCTTTCACAGGCAGATCTGGCAATCATGATAATTCCTCTGTTATACTAAGGCGAGACTAACTGCAATATACTCTATGGTGAATCACCAAAAGAGCAGATCCATCACCAGCAGCTGTTCCAGCACATAGTAACTGCGCAGCTGTTGGAGGCAGTGGTGGTTTTGTCTTCCTGCCACTTGGTTTACTTCTGAGCTTTGACTGTGTGGCTACAACTTCAGTATTAGTTGAATATTTTGCATAGCTATTACGGTGCTCAGTTAGCTGGGTTGGGTCCCACGGTTCTTTCTGATCTTCTGCTTCATTTGGTGTTATTACTCTGCCTGGGGCCACAGGGAATAGAGCTTTTGGCCCCTGGGATTGGTACAATCAGGAGGGTTACAATATACCTACCTTTCTCTCCTCCCAGTGCTGTGAAATGCCTTTACCTTTCTTTTGAGCTATAACTAGCCAAGACACTGGTTTTAAAATGGGTTTAAAGGCTTTTTCATGTATGTGATGGTTTTATTCTTGTACAACAGTCAGTTAACTTGAACTTTTTTTAAAAAAAATCAAAGCATTATATAAGTATCTGGCCATTCAGATGAACCATCATCCCCTGTTAAAAACACATTACGGGGGGCATGATTTTTGTAAGTAATAAAATCTAAGCTACCGTCTCATATATCAATCATTCATTCATCCAAGGCTAGTTCTCATACATGGCTCAGATGTTTTATTTTCCTAGATCATAAGAAGTAAAAAAACATTAAATAGCTGGAGTAATTATGGAACAATGTGTATGAAGAAAAGTAACCTAATAACATATTAACCTTGTAGACTGATTTTAGATAACCTATTAAGAATCCCATGGAAGCTTGAGAATATTGATCTCCAGGGTATATACTTCATATAAAGTCTTGCCTTGGAGTGGAGAACACATGCTACCGAAGCAGCTCCAGCCTGAGGTGCACTTGCAAGATGTCGAGACAAGGCATAGTTTGGACTGAACTGGGTTGTAAGAAAGAAGATTGAAAAGACAAGGGGAAAAAGTCCTAGAGCAGAATTCTGTTCTTGGACGTGTGTTTGATGACCTTTGACTTGACTGTCCCTTTTTCAGATGACAAGCAAAGTAGTGCGGCAGCTAAAACAGAAAGTGTCTGTGTTCAGATGTCTGGTTTCTTAAATCCTGGTGTAACAGAGTCCTTGGTAGTTCATCTGTCAAGGGTGGGGGAACCTGACAATGCCCAGTTAGCTACATTGGGGGGGTTTCAATAGCAACCCATTTCCTCACTATTTGCAAAGGGGTTCTACCCTTTGTGGCCTCCTTAAATCTCTGTGGCTGGGGGATCAAAATGAAAGTCACAAACACCCACGTATTCAGGGATACTCCCTCTCTGCTGTCCCAGCAAAAGTGGTCATGGTGAATCTTAGTGCTGCCAACAATCCAACCCTCGCTCAATGGGTTTGGGGAAATCACTCTGACTGGGTTCCTGAGGCAGGCTGTCTGTCTCACTCTGTATCCTCTCCTCGGGGTCAGGTGAAGGTTCCCTGTTTAGGAGCAACAGGCACAGCTTCAGGAGCTGCCTGCAGCTGCTCTTTAGGTCAATCCCATTCCCCATCCCAGTCCTTTCCCTTTCCCTCACTGACCACTGTTTCCTCCTTTTTACAGACCTCCTCCTGATCATGCATGATTGACAGGGCTGGAGGGGTTGAGCCCCACTGCCAAGACCTTTCAGCTCCTTCCTCGTCCATGTGGGGCTTATCTACCCCATCACACCTGGAATCTTATTTCATACAATTGGCCCCACTATAGTTTTAGCAGCTAATGTCATCATCATTATTCAGTCCTTTATTTCACTGGGAACGTGTGCTAGGATACAGAGCTGTTCCCCACTGCAATATGTTGCAGGATTGGAGCTAAGCTGGAATACTCACTGTTTTACCCCACTAAGGGTATGGTTAGATTGAAGATTTTTGCGTGTTTATTTATAGCGCTTCCCAACGTAGCGCAATAGGTATCGCGCTACAGACCGTACAAACTGAAACCTTGTAGCGCAAAATACTGTATACATTTGTCCCGCTTCTGACGGCAGTATCAGTTGCGGGATAGGGCAGGTATCCCAGCATTCAGCTGGGTGCAGCCTACTTTGCAAAGAAGAGGGGTAAGGGGGAACAGGGAAAGTGTAGGCAATGAGACAATTTGAGGCTGTCAGTGTCTAGGAAACTGACCAGGCTCTGCAGTGCACTCACACAGCTCAATAGGTTAGCATTTCCAGTGCTTATGGGCTGTGAGTTTTAAGAGAGAAACTGATCAGCTACTTCCTGATTCTTCCCCCCCTTTTTCAAAACAATGTTGACGTCATTTGCCTTAAATGGCTTGTTGATTCCCTTATAGCGTAATGAGTGTTCACATTCCCACCCTTGCGCTATAGCGTTAGCGCAAAAAGGCTTATTCCTCTGGAAAAGGAGGTTTAACACCTGCGCTTTAAACAGGGAGTCATTGTGCAAAATCTCCCTTTGAAGTTTGTTTGCTATGAAAATTATAGCGCTAAAGGAGGGTTTTGGCGCTGCAAAGCGCCAGTCTAACCATGCCCTAAGATCTTGGATACATTTCGGATACACCATCTTCATATTATAAAGATACCCTGGCTTTTCGGCATTTTCATCCAATCATCTCAAAGCATTTTACAAAGGTGAGTAAGTAATATTACAGAGACACATAGGTTACATGACTTACCCTCTGTAAACTGGCAGCAATGGGAATGGAACCAGTGATGCACTGGAGGGAGCTTGTTCTACCTCCTTGATAAAGGTCCAGTCCCCAAATGATCAAGATAGCTATAGCATGGCAGGATTGGGGAGATTTCTCATGGGATGGAGCTCTTCCCTCTCTGGATACTATTAAAATGAGATGATTTACGTCTGAGCCTCTAAAATGCTCATGAAGAGCAAGATTTTTGCCTTTGGAATACAGCAGTTTCCCCAGCCAGACATTTAAAAACATTCCCTGAGGAGTCTATGTGCATCTTTCTGCCCTCCCCTCCCCCCCATCTTAAATTGCAGAAGTTAATCAACATAATCAGTACACTTCTCAGAACAAAGCTATAAATGTTTCAGGCACTTTTCACTAATACAGTGATTGACATTAAAATCTTTACAGTTTTGCCTAATTAACAGTACTTGATAGAGGGAATTCAATAGTAATGTTACTTGCAAATAGCAGTTGTAAAGATTTTAATGGAGATGAGATCACAGTATAACTTGCCAAATGGGGTTGCTCTCTTGGAGTGTTTTGGGGATCTAGGGATGAAAAGTGACATCTGTACAGCAGCTGTCTGATTGTTGTGTTTTGTTGGCCTCCCACTCTACAAACGGCCTCCATTAATGTCAGTGAGTTACTCTGGCTTGTCTCTCTCTGTACAGCCTCCTGGGGGACAGTGGCCTGGACTCACTATTTCCCCAGAGGGAGGCACTGTGTATTCTACGTCCTCTTAATCCAGACTTATCCTCTGGGAGAGCCCCAACATGACTCCAGCAGTCCCATCACTCTGCTTAAAGCCTGGGGACTATGTCCTGAAGAGGGTCCCCTTGTGCCAAAGGCAAGTGGATGGGATCTCTCTGAGGGAGCCATTGCATTTCCATTTTCACAACAGGTTTAAAATACTTAGCATGAACTTGCTGCGGCTGCTAGTGAGAATTGTCCTTCTACTGACTCTCTTCAACTGCAAACCCAGTCTAAGGGCAGTTCAACTACAGGCCCAATAGCACGGGGACACATACCCCTGGGGGTATTCAGAGGTCTTCCAGATGGTACATCAACTCACCTAGATAGTTGCCTAGTTTTACAACAGGATACATAAAAAGCACAAAGTAACATTTCATACAGACAATGACTTGTTTATGCTGCTCCATATATCCTACATTGAAATGTAAGTACGGTATTTCTATTCCAAGATTTATTTTATAACTATATGGTAAAAATGAGAAAGCACCGGTAAGCAATTTTCCCAGTAATAGTTGTGCTGTGACACTTTTGTATTTGTAGGCCTGATTTTGTAAGCAAGTAGTTTTTAAGTGAGGTGAAACTTGGGGGTAGGCAAGACAAATCAGCCTCCTGAAAGAGGTACAGTAGTGTGGAAAGGTTGAGAGCCACTGCACTGGAGCACCTCTTGGGAAAGGAAGAGGGGAACTCTTTGCTTCAAACCACTGTTGCCTTATCTAAAAATGGAAATGCAGTTGCACTGTCTATAAAACATGGTTTATTGGACAATTTTGGAGTCTGTTGCCTCATGGTTTGTATGCTGATGAGCTGTTTATGCTTCTTGAGCCTCAGGCTGTCACAATGGCACTTTCCTGCTTCATAGTAAATGTTGTTTTCATTGATGCTACATCAATATTCCTTTGTAAGCAGCTGCAATGATTACAGACTCTTACACTTATTGTTAAAGTTCACCTGCAACTACTGAAACTTTGTGCTGATTATTTTTTATTAGAGTTAAGGCTGACTGCTCTACCCTCTGCAGTGGGCTACCAAAAACACAGATCCAGCAGCAGCAGCTCTGACAGTGCGTGGTAGCTCTATGGTTGGGGTAGGCAGTGGTGATTCTGTCATAACACGTATTTGCGTTAGCAGGATAAGCATGGTTTAATACTCAAAACTGGGATCAGGAACCTGAGTTCTGTTCCTAGCTCTGTCACCAACTCAGTTTTCCTAGCTCAGACAGACAAAGAGTTAATGTGACCATTATTGAAGTTACATAACATATCTGCTTGCATGTACCAAAAATTCAAGGCAGCCTTTAAGCAGGTCATGTTGAGGAACAAGGTTTTGACTGCTTATAAAGCTTCTATAAAGTAGCCACCCCAAATGCTTATCTCAGATCTGCAACTCAGATCCTATGCAGAGCTGCCTGTGCAGATCAGATATACATTAGTGGAGGCATCTTTTACTTCCTGAATTAGGAAGGGCAGGTTACTTGATAGATCTTGTCATGCTGGAAGCTGTTAATGGTTGCCAGTGTTGAGTGTAGTGCTGGGCCCTGACACTAGACTGAATAACTGTCTCTGACCTTTTGATCACCCCGACAGCCATATGTCTATTGTCTTCCTTATCAGCATGCCTCGATCTGTTGTAACACTGGTTTTAACTGGATACAACCACCGGGATGACTTGGTTGATCACGTGTGCATATCATGAACAGCTAAGTACCTGGCAGGGGTCATGTATACTTGTTTACTCCTCCCTATAAATACTACTATGTATCACAAATAAAGCTGCCATATGAACATCCTAGCCACCCTTAATTCAGGATAAATGGAAGACTCAAGTAAGCTCCTTTATGGAGTAAAATAGCTGAAATAATAGAAACCACCACAAAAGGTGCTGGGTCACAATGGAAGGCCTGAGCAAGAGAATAGGAAGTGTTTCCTTGGGGACTAGTAGCAAGTGCAGTGGATGGGGCACTGATGGATTGGAGCTGTGTTACTCCTGGGGGTATTCTGTGCCAAAAAAATAAAAATCCTGCATACTGTCTGTTACAGCTTTCCCCCTATTCCATTTTGTTTCTTACAGCTGTCCCCTTACTCCATTTTGTTTTTGTTCTCCTCCTGTGGCCGCCCCTCCCTGGCTGTTAAGTTGTTTACCAGGGCCATTGCCCTTCTCAAAGGGAGGGCCCCTTAAGTTGTTTACCAAGAGCCATTGCCCTTCACAAAGGGATGGCCACTTGTGCTGCGTGCTAAGTGGGACGACTGCCCTGTTCAAAGGGTTGGTCCTGTTATCACCTTGTTAAACCTGGGCTCGGTGTAGGGTAGGCAATGTCCAGAGCTGCAAGACCTAATGTGTTTTTGAGATCCTGGGCATGAGTCATAGGCCTCATGTGCTTTTGAGTCATGAGGTGGAACTCACGCCTATGATCCAGGACTCTGCCCAGGCATGTCTCTATGCTCACCTGCAGTTTTTCCCTGTAGCTCCTCCCCTGTGACAGAAGGAGCCTATCAGGATTACTGGCGGGGAAACTGCCTGAGTTTGCCTTTAAGAACAGGCATTTTTGAAACAAACATCAGAAAGGTTCCTGCATTGCTACCTGGTCTGATCAGCCAGGGGTTCTGGGGGGGTCCTTTCTCCGCTCTTGTTTTATTTTTGAGTGTACCCCCGTTTTTAAACCCCCCCCCACGAAGAACGAATTGCTGCCTGAGAGACCTCCTGATTATCAAGACCGTACCGAGCCCTCCTTGCTTCTTCTGATGTTGTTGCTGCTTCTGCCTTTGCTGCTGCCTTGGGGACTGGTAAGAATCCCTCTGTGAAACTTTCTATACTTTTATTACTTTAGCTGCTGGCTCTGTTTCCCCAGCACACAGACTCAAACTAAACCTTGGTCTGTGTCTTAAAACCTCTCTTAAACTCCTTGGTCTGTATCTGTAATCTGTTTCTTGCTTTGCAGCGCCTTTGCTGCTAGAAATAAGCCTTCCTGGACTGTATCCTGGGCTGCCAGCTTGCAGCCACCCCCCCCCTAGCTTGCAGCCACCACTAGTTAAATCCCCCTCCCCCCTTGGAGCTGTATCCTGGGCACACACCACTCTGCCCTCTGAAACTACCCCTAGTATAAGGTGCACCCATTAGGTTAGATTTTGTCTTTTAGTCTAGATAAGTTGTAATTTCATTTTGCATAGCTGTAGTTAAGTTAGGTTTAGGAAATTGCTTGCATTGTACCCTGTAAGTTAGCCTTAAAGAATTGTTGCATTGTGTTTTGTTACTTGCTAATTTGTGTAGTTTTGGTTAAGTTAAATCATAGATAAGATTTTGCTGTGTTTTGTATAATTGTCTCTCTGCTGTTTCAACTTACAGCCTGTCTTCTCTCTCTCTTTCTAGCATAAAACCCCATTGGTTACCTCTTTTCTCTCTAACACACCTCACATTTTACATTTACACCACTGAGACACATTTTTACCAAAAATTGTTGGTTATTTAACACATTTTACCCATACTGTTAGTTGGTTATATGCTGCTGTGACACACTCTTTACATAGAAATTGTTAGTTACCTGTTACATTTATACTTCAGTGTTAATTGGTTACCAACTATATTGTACCCCACTGTATTGTACCCCACTATTGAAACCCCCTATCCCATTTACTAAAAAAGAAACCCCTCCCCAATTGTCTACTTTAACAAACCCCTCACTATTGAATTTTACCTGTTTTTGCATTTTCTTAATAAAGTTTATTTTGCACCCCACCTGTGTGGTAATTGCTCCCCAAGATCCCATATACCTGCTGGCAGGGACACATACAATATTTTAAAATTCTGCAAATTTTATTTGTCAAAATAACACTACATAATCACACCAATTTCAATTATTTTGGAAATTTATTTCAATTCAATAAATTCAGTTTTCAAACTGTCCACGAGTATGTGTGTAACAATACAGACACACACAAAATTTCCCCCAGGAGTAGAAGGTTAACAAAACCCCTGACAACCCAGTTCCTCTTTCTCTGCCCTCTCCCCGCCCCCAGAGCCCAGCTGCAGGGTCCTCCCTTGCCCAAACACTTGCCCCCTACCCCACTAGAGACCAGCCATGCCCCCCCCCCCAGCCCAAAAATCCACCCCCATACCCCTCAGAGCCCAGGGATCCAAGGGGAGAAACAGCTTGATGCTTGGTCCCAGGCTTGCACGGAGTTCTTGCATGCTGCTATCTCCTTCCCTCAGGTGCGTGGGGAAGGGAATCTTCTAACTCCCTCCCTGCCTGCCTCCCAGCAGTGTCTTCTATGTGTGAGCTGGGCTTCACTGGGTCATAGTGGCCAGCAGCACTGCAGCCCAGTTCTGGAGGTTGGGGGGGGGGGGAGTGCAGAACATTAATTTCTGCAAATTCCTGCATTGTGCAATGGCATAGAATTCCCCCGGTACTGTGTGTGTCTGATACTAGAGTGATTAGTGCAGTATAAGAACCTGAACAGAATGGAATAGATCAGCGGGTCTCAAACTTCATTGCACTGCGACTCCATCTAACAACAAAATTACTACATGACCCCCAGGAGGGGGGAACCAAAACCTGAGCCTGCCTGAGCCCTGCCACCCCGGATGCGGGGAGCAAAGCCAAAGCTTGAGCTCCACCACCCTGTGCCTGGAGGGCAAAGCGGCAGCCCAAGTGCTTCAACCTGTACCCTGAGCCCCGCCACCAACGGCTGACGTTCTCTTGCTTTAGCTTTGGTCCCAGGTGGTAGGGCTCGGCTTTGGCCCCGGACACCAGTTAGTCTAGATATCAGCCCTGGCGACCCCATTGAACTGTGGTCCCAACCCACAGTATGAGAACCACTGGAATAGATTAAGCAGAAAGCCGGAGACGCAGCTGTGAGTATGGCCTTGAGAGGGAGCTGTAGGGCACAGGAGTGGCTGGAAAGGCAGTTTGGAAACTATGAGCAAAGAAGCTTGCTGCTGCTGTTTATTCCTATTGCACTCAGGGAAATAAGACTCTTGAGTACATGCTTTGCAAATAAACAAGACTGCACTTAAAAAAACCACACCCTGTTATCAATTTCTCCTTTTAACTGAAACAGTCCAGCAGGGCCCTGAATATTGGCCAGCTGTTCAAGCCAAGGAGCAACAATACCCACAGAGAGAGTCACACACATATTTATTTATTTTTAGCATCTAGAATCTAGATAGAAAATAATGGAGTCTGCTTTCACTATCTGGGGCTGACTCGGAGCTGTGGTAAGGACTCCTTGTGTCTGTTCTGTTCCCGAGACAGACAAATCATGATTCTTTTTGTCAGGGACATTCTTCTTTAGACTGGCTTTAAGGGCAGCCTCAAGTTAAACCCAGTCACTATTTTCTTAACTAGCTTATTGTACAGCTGTTCAATACAGTTATAGATAGACTTTGCGGTGATGCTTTGTAGACTCTAATAGGGCAGTGTTTTATCCTTGTTTTACACAGGAGGGAGGAGGAGAAGGGGGAGGAAAATGAGACACAGAGAGCCTTTGCCCAAACATAGGATTTGTAGCAGAGTCAGGAATAAAGCTCAGATCTGCTGCGTTCCAGTCAGTAGAGTTTTAATCATCTGTGTTGAAAGATTAAATAAAACAAGATGAAATATAAAACAGAAATGTGTATGTTGTTCTATTTCTAGTATGAGTGTAATCGAGAAAAACTTAGCAACATAGGGCTCTGGAGTGCTAGTGTCCTTAGGTTCATCGAATACCTTCATTCATATTAAATGCCATTTTAAAATACTGTTAGCTGCACCTCAACCTTTGTACAGAAGAAAGAGATTCCACCCACCGTAGCCTGTCCAATCAGCAATGATCTGTTTTGGACAAGTCTGAACTCCGGGCCGTTACTGATTTTTATCTTGTGATACCTCTGCTGCATTATTATGAAACTGCTGCACTGTTTGAAACTGCTAAGCGAGATATTACACTTGCAGAATAGGTCCCGGTACAGTGAATGAGGACAGACAGCCTACTGTGAATCCTTTGAGGCTGAAGGTCTCTGGTGCTGTGAAGAAACAGAAAGCTTGTATTCATAGGAGGAGCACACTGTTTCAGTGTTTTTACAATGGCATATCTAAGTCACTGCTCACATGAGTGAGTTATTGTCAGATTTTAAATTAACAGTTGTGCTTCATTAGTGAAAGGCTGATGTTAATGCACCTTGTAGGTGATATCTGCTATATTCTTCTAGTAATTACTTCATTTCTAGCTTTAGTCACAAAAACAGAGTAAAAGCACTCAGGATACTTTTGACATAGAGGAAATAAGGCTGTTTTTTTAAAAAACAACCGACCGTTAGCAAATATTTATGTTTAAAATACAGACACAGAATAGCAAAGAGGATGGGCGGAATGTAGATTTTTATCAACTGTTTCATTTGTGTCTGTATTGCCTTGTTTTATTGTTTGCATAAATTTGATCCATGCTGTGTGAGAAGGAAGTAAATGCTGTAGGAAGGAATGAGATGCCACAAATCCTTAGAGACATGCAAAGAATTAGAAGCTTGTCAAGACATGTCTTTCCCTGAGGTGAAACTGTCACTAAATCTATTCAATAATGTTTCAAATCTTCAAAATTAGAACCAATCCCCTCATCCCCTATCCCCTTTCCTCTTCTGCGGCCCCACATCCCCAACTTGTACTGTTAAAGGACTAAACCCACTCCACATCCCCGAGTCTACCCTTCCTCCCCTGCATCCTCATTATGTATTATTAAAGCCCTTCCTCACCCCTTTCTCCACTGTGTATTGTTAAAGGCCTAAATATCTTGATTGCCACATTTTCTGTACCCCTCAGCTAGTCCATAGTGCTTCCGCCTTAGCCCACAACCTTTTGGGAAATGTTCATAATATCCTTCTCCTTTCTTATATGCTTTAAAATATGTTACCATCAACACCGTTAACTATCATGGATGGCATTTAAATGAAAGAGGCAGTTCATACCTCAGAGCTATTATTTTAGGCTCTATGCACAGGTCATGCTCTCTTCATCTTTGGAAATTTTTCTTCCCAACTGTTATAGCTAGAATCTTTTTTCCCCAAAAGCTGAGACTTGGGAGAAGAATTTAAAGGCCTGGCTGTCCTCCTCCATCTAGTCCTTCATGCCCTCTATAAGCCCCTCTCACCATCACCCCAAGGGTACACCTTTTATTTTGGGAAATGTTGTTCTAGTATGACCTTATAATATCTAGTTTCTGGTAACAGTGAGTATGCATTGAAAAGAATCCAGACTTGAAATGAAAGATCAGCAGCTGTAGTGGTTTTTGGATTGTCCGTTATCACTGATCACTGTGATCCAGTTCATTTCCGGCACAAGTGGGCATTACTCCATTGAAATGAATGAATTGTACCTGCTCACTCCAGGGATGTTGTCTCTGTGCATGTGTCTACACAGCAACCAGGAGGTCTGATTGCTGTGCATACAGACATGTCCGAGCTAACTTTGATTAAGCTAGATTGAATGACAATAGTAGCGAAGCTGCAGCAGCATTGGAAGTGGCATGGGCTAGCCCCGTGGAGATGTATCCAGGATATTGGGCAAACTAAATTCTGCTGGGAAGTGCCATAATATAACCATGTAATGTAACCTAGAACCCTGTATCAAAGAGGCAATAACATTTTACCCTCCAGTGTGGTCAGTTCCCATTATTAAATATTGATAATGATTTTGTATGGGACTCTACATATAAAATCTGTAAACTTTAGCTAGGGTCAAATTATATCAGCCAAATGTAGAAGAGGAGAATGAATAAGGAAAATTAAAGAGCAGAAAAAGAGAGAGACCACGGTGAGATTTAAGAATAAATGCATTTATATTCTGGCCTTTTCAGATGAGAGCTATGTATGGGAAGAATGGAGGAGTCAATACAGGAGTGGTGCTCTGCAGTGGAAAGCAATGTCACAGAACTCTGCTTTGCGACAGGATTTATCGATAATGGAAAGACACTCGGCCCACTGGAAGAGTGAAATCTGGCTAAAATCTCCCATGGGACTTCGACAGAAGTTCGATCAGACCTATAGAAGAACTGATAAAAGGATACAGTAGTCCAGAGGGCATGTTCCCTGGCCTGAGCATTACTCAGGATGGAATCTTTCCTTCTCTCTCATCCTGTGTCAGACAGCTGCGCTTTCACCATACCTCAAATCATAATTCTACAATCCAGAGCACAGTGCTCTGGATTAACGTTTAAAGCAAGCCAGCTCCCTCATGGAGACTCCTCCATGCTGGTCAGTGCTGCAGATCTTATTCTCCCTCCCACCTGCCCCACAATATCCCTTGAGAATTCTCTTCTCATTCCAGTGTATCTACCAGCTCTGCAGCTGTTCCTCTGGATTAGGATGGCACCTTGCTGGGCTCAATGGAACATAATCTACATCCTGCTCACACATTGTTCCACTCCTGTGTCTGCCTTACAGACTCCAGGCAATGAAATTTGAGTGTCAATTCCATCTTCTTTGCACACCTGGATTTCCACTTTCCAAACATTTGCATGTTGGAGCCATTTTTTCCTGTGGCCTCTTAGACCCTTCATCAGCGAGGAATTCCTTACAGGCCTAGAAATTGATCTACTACTGAGCTTCTCATTGAGAGATGCCCGTTCATATTAATCACAGAATTATTTAGTTACACTTGCCTTCCATATAGTTTCTTCCTTAATCGAGACAGGCTGAAGTTCCCTGCAGGTTCTTTGTCAAAATGAGCTAAATTGTTCAGCCACTTGAGTGTTTTAATTCATGTCCGATGTTCACATCCAAGTGGGAGGAAATGATTAATTTTCTCCTCAAATTCTTTGAATGAAGCAATGCTAATCTTGTACCAATTAATACTTGCTAACTGCAGGATCCTTCTCACACTTGGACTCCTAAACATGATTAGGTTTCCTAGTCAAAATATTTTTTTTAAAAAAACCTATGCACCTTCACCCCATTTGGTGCTCTGTTTCCGTAATAACTACTGCATTCCCGGTCACCTCATAATTGTAAAATAGTTCATGTAAGAGTAGCTAGAAAGAAGGAACAGCAATACAGTGCTTTATTGAATAATTATTTTTAACAGTGAGACCAGGCTCTCTGGTTTAGTTGGAAGACTATTTTTTACTCGCAGTAGAAGACTGTCCCTGGAGACCACTTAACAGTCCTATTTTTTTTTTAAAAAAAAAGCAAATAATTTGTGGATCCAGTGTAGTAAACATTCCTCTTTCCAAAGGAAAAATCTATAGCACGAGGATCTGTTAATGGAAAACCTTTAGTATTCTTAAGGTTTACCACATGCCAGTCACTGCTCATTCAGCCAATCACAACACAGTGCTGCAAAAACAAAATGTTTATTATAAGGCAGCACCAGTCTAGTTATCACCCTGTATCAGTGTCTGAGATTAACCCTAATTAACTTGCAATGCTCTGACTTTGCCCACCACACCAAATAGAAGCTTTTGAGTTTTGCTTTTTATTGAATACAGAAAGGATTTAGATGAAAAGACTGCATGAGACTTGCAAGATAATTCCGCTCTTTTTTGTTTCTAATAGATTAACTGCCCTCATTAGAGAATGAGACATGAATTTTAAAAAAATCTATTAACACTTGATAGGAATTGAGAAGTGCCCAGTTAGCCAAAACATATAAAATAATACAAATTTTTCACAAATAATGGCAGCAAGAGAAAAGACACTAGTATTAGTGGCCTAAATAAGTATGATTATGGTTACGCACTTCCATATTTGAAACCAGAGTTCAAAGGGCCAGATTTTGAATGGTGTTTAGGTATTGCTCCATTCTGTATTGAATTTATGTATCACTGTGGCCAAGGACTATATGTAATTCCTAGGGTGTGTAGCCACTTAGATTACCACTGCAATGCCCTGATGAGTGTTGCATATGGTTCTCAAACTGTTTTGACTACTTCTTGATTGAGTGGACAGAATTAGGCAATTAAGATGTATTGTCATTGTTCCTCTCACCTTTCTCTTGCAATTCAACACCAATAGTTACCACAAATGAATTGCCTTCAGCATCAGCCAGGGAACCAGCAAATGGCCAAATGCCATATATGGGCTTGGGCTATTTATAATGACATTCTTCAGTTTAGCCAGCACTTCAGAATGGAGAGGTAACAAAGTCCTGTGGCACCTTAAAGACTAACTATAAAGTTTTGAAGCATGAGCTTTCGTGGGCTAATACCCACTTCGTCGGATGCAGGCGACGAAGTGGGTATTAGCTCACGAAAGCTCATGCTTCAAAACTTTATAGTTAGTCTTTAAGGTGCCACAGGACTTTGTTACCTCTGCTATTCCAGACTAACACGGCTACCTCCCTGATTCTTCAGAATGGAGGAATCTCTGTTCTGCTACCAATGAGAACTTCCTGTGCATGCTAACACTTGGCCATCACCCTGAGGGTTGTTTATCAGCTTCTATTCATTGCAGCCAGTAGTTCAAAAAGTAAGTTTGTTGTAACCAACTAGGTGCTATTGTTAGAAAAAGGCAATTTTCTTAAGTGCTTTATAAATAATGTCCTTTTGTTGTAATACTATAACAGTACCCATTAGAACCTGTGTCACATGACAGAAATAGCAACCTTTGTAACCCTGATCCATGTTGGGTGATTGAATAAAGTTCAGGCTTTGCACATCCAGACATTTATATTACAAATTCTACTCTTTTTTAATTATACAGCAAATAGGCTTTGTTTAATATCATTTGTTCAAAATAAAACTATAATTGTGAAGCCATTTGTAGGTCAGGTATATAGCGTCTTTCATCCCAGGAAGTTCAAATGTCACATACACACACACATTTTAGGATCTATGGTGTACTCTCCAAAAATGCAGAAGATTCCACTTTAGCTCACACCAGGGGGAGGGGAGCAGGCTTGGGTAGAAATAGGTGGATGTTAAAAAAGACACCTGAGTAGCTGCTGCAACTGGACTTTTATTTTCTCCACATCCACACAGGCACATGGGAATGCATCTAGGATGACCAGATGTCCTGATTTTATAGTGAATTTTTTTGTAAATAACCCCGATATTTGGGGCTTTAATGCATTAATCATTACCATAGATTTATAACTCCAAGCCCAAGGAATTAGAGAACATTCCCCAGGGAAGAAACATGAGGTCTCATTAACAGATGCTCTATCCTCCTTGGCATTATGCAGCTCAGCAATTGGAGTGAAAACAAAATAGGCTCTTGCAGGCACCCTGGCCTTGCTACTGAGTATGTCAGTAACCCATGCACAGCCTTGATCAAACAAAAGGGCCTATTTTAAATTGCACTTGAACAAACAGATTAATTGTGTCACTTTTTCCTTCTGTAGATATTGTGCATACTCTTAAAAAACTGAGAATACAAGAAAGTAAGTGACCTTGGATCCAGCTACCGTTTTCTATTGGAAATTACAAATTGGCTCAATAATGTTTTAAGGGAGAGGGAAAAAATAATAAAAGACATAACTGATTCGTTTATACAGTAGAAAAATAGGCCCAGACTCAGCCTTTCTTAATCCGAGCAAGCAGAGAGTTCACTGTGGAAGTCAGGCAGATGATTTCCTTTCTTTACAGAAACATCACAGTTTGTGTAGACGATAAAAGGCTGGACTTTAATGAAAATGGTAGGAAGATGGTTTCAGAGAATATACATGAGTTATCACGTAGTGATGTAAGCTCCAGTTGGCTTTTTGTTTCCTATCTAATAAGACCTTTTACAAACTTCTCCCAAAAATTGTAGTTATGCTGAGGTTTGGGTGAACCCTTGTTAGAGATGGCGTCAGGATAAATGTAAGGAGCAGTTAAACTCTTTTTTTGGAGTAAGTTAGCTGAAACAATTGGAGCCATCACCCAAAACACAGGCCATGTGCAAAGCCAGTCAGGAGCTGAGCTATGTTGGAGGAGATGGTTCACTGGGGGTTGACTGCAAAATCAGGGAGCTGGGTATTGTTTTGGTGGAGCTGTGTGAGCAGGTTCAGTCTGAAATCCCACTGAAGCAGACAGGGAAGGAACAGAAAGCCAAGAGAAGCACTTATAGCATATATATATATATAATAACAGAGAGCTAGATGGCTCTTGGGTAGAGTGCTGCCTGAGAAAAAAGGCTTCAAATTTTGAGCAAGGAAACTGTATTCTGTTTGAATCCTTCTATGTTTAGGGAAATGGCACTTTGTACATTCATTTTTTGTAAATAACAAAAGATCATGCATCAAAGATACACGGCTCCCTTATCAATTTTTCTCCTAACAGAAACAACTTGGAAATCCCTGAACATTGGCTAACGCTTGAATTCAAAGGGGGTAATATTATAGTTAGTCTGAACCCAAATGGAAGAGGATATTTCTGGTGGTCTAAAAATTATTTGTTAAGGTTTTCCTTATTCTTCAAGATTAATTCTGCTCAGGCCAGAATTGATGTATAATTTAATTCAGCAAGAAATCT
This sequence comes from Sternotherus odoratus, assembly GCA_032164245.1. Lineage (NCBI taxonomy): Eukaryota > Metazoa > Chordata > Testudines > Kinosternidae > Sternotherus > Sternotherus odoratus. The sequence continues at coordinate 38,116,634 of JAVMKO010000011.1, forward strand.
AATAGTAGGGAATGAGATTGAGGCATCTTAGATAGAGGAAGTGTTCAGTGACAGATGGAAGATTGGTTGGAAGCATCTGCTGAGTCCTACAATGTTCCAGACCAGCTATGAGATAACTAGAGAGGCTTGGGGGCCAGAGGCTGCCATATCCTTTTTGGTTGTACTCAATCTGAATGCAAACATAGGTGGGGTTATTTTGTTTCCTTTTCAGATAGCCCATCTGCCTGTGCTCTCCTCTGGAGAGGGCTCCTGTATAAAAGGTAAACCTAGTTATCATCTGTAACTGAAGATTTCTAGTGTTATGACATTTTTCCTTTAGGGCCTATCAATCCGCTAAGTACCACTGTGTTTTTCCACTCAGTTCATGATGTGCTCATCTGACCCATTTACAACAAACACAGCTGGGGAGTATCCACAGAGCAGCATTTCCCTGCTCCTCCTCTCCTTCCCCGCCAGCTCAACAATGTATCTGCTATGCTATACAACCACACCTGTCATGTTGCCTAATCCTGTTTGGATGAGTGCTTTCAGGCAGCTATCCCATAATAAGTCAGCAGGACAACAAAGTGCTTGGGGTGGTGTGGACAGACAACCATGTTATGATGTACTTACAAAGGCAGTTAAAGCCTGTAGTGCAGACAGGACCTTAGCCTTAGGTCCATTGGTCTTGAATTTGAACAAAGACTACACCTTTATTTGTCTCTGTGAGTCATTTCTAACTTGGAAGTTACTCTGTGAGCTTTCCAGTGAAATCCTGGCCATGCTGAAGTTGACAGCAAAAATCCCTTTGACTCCAGTGGGGCCAGGATTTCACTGTTCATCTTTAAACTGGTGTCATGCATATGCTATCAGCTGTGTTTTAAAAATTAGATGCCTTTATGCTGCTTGCAAAATGTTTGTGTGTCCTTCTATATGATCTTTCTGCTAGGGACTAAACCTCCCTTCATCTATGAAACAAGAAGCTATGCTATAATTTATTATTAAACTATTTTTTCCCCTTATCCATCACTGTTTTGCTTTGGTTCTTTATGAATCAATGTGGCATCATTGCCACCAGACTGTTGGCTTGCACTGCTACGCCTTGCAGCAGGCATGAGTCCTTTTCCTGTGGCCATATGTCCTTCCTTTGAAAACTGCTTACTTTCTGTGTGAATGGAAATTGTTCCTTTTCTAAATCCTTGGTCCAATGGAAGTCTCTCCCCACCCCAGTCCCAATGAATTCCCCCTCACGGAAGCCACTAGAGCAGACATGCAAAACAGGCTTACTTAAAATGGAAACAGCAAATCCTAAAATGCTGCATGCTTTGCTTTATAGTGAATGGATCGAAGAACCTGGAATAAATTGGTTTTACAATTCAACAATGCAATCAGTGACATAGCTAACAACTTTCAAAAGGATCTGCAGTATAGTTTTTCAGTTTAGGTATCACTGATCGGCTGCCCACCAAGTAAAATCCCTAAACACCTCATCCTGCTCTTCTGTCTTTGTAACAGTACAATTTCATACCAATAAGCTTTACCAGTCTGTTCAATGAGTTCTACAGAAGGGTCATCCAACCCTGAATCAGCTCCTCTGGAAAAGAGTTCAGCAGTGGTTTCCAAATTTCATAAACCCAGCACTTCATCTCTCTCCAAAGCTGCATGTTTATCCCTGTTTAGATCTCCACAACGTTATTAGTGTGGGTGGATGTCTCCAAAGTCCAGGATTAGACATTTCCAGGCAACAACAAGCCACATACTGATTCCATTACCCAGATGCAAGAGTATAAACAGAAGGCAGGTATGTTACTTTCAAAGCAATCAGAGCCCAATCCTGCAGCCCTTACTGGACAACTCCAGAGCAACTTTTTATTGGGTTTCAGTTGATGGACATGTCACCCAGCAATGCGGTCAGCTGGCTCCCTTTTTTGCATTTCAATTAACGTGGGTGTAAATTTGGAACAAACATGCGAGGCAAAGCTGGAGTACTAACACATGGTAGGTGTGATGCAAAAGATCATCTAGGGCTCTCACATTTCAAATGCATCAGAAATGTTTTTAAGGTCCAAAAAATTCTACTACGTTAATCATGCACACTTTCCTCTCTGCTCCCAGAGCTTCCCTGCTTCTCCCTGTCAATTGAAATAGACTTAATTCACTTTTTCATCTTCTATAAATATTTTTTTCTCTTAAAGAAGTGTTCATTTCTGCCCCATTTTTACTGTCATTGTTCCCCCTCATTTCCTCTCTTCTCTAATCTTTATCTTCCATTGCCTTTTACTCTCCTCCATCCATTGATCCTCTCAGATCCACTTTCCCTTTCCTCTGCATCTTCTCTCTGCTCCTTTTCTCTTTCCTTATCCCTTAAGCCTCTTTGAACAGAGCCAGAGGATTAGTCTTTTCACCTTACAATCAGTGCTGTGTTAAATGCTTTTGCCACAACTGCAGCTTCTGGTGGCTCCTGGTTCTGTAGTCCCATCAGCACCAGTGTGATGTTTGCTACTTGTGGTCCTAATGCAGAAGTGGATAACCTGCAGCCTGTGGGCTGCATGTGGGCCTGTCAGTGTAATCTGCTGGAAGGCCACGAGACAGTTTGTTTACATTGACTGTCCACAGGCATAGCTGTCCACAGCTCCCAGGGGCCATAGTTCACCATTCCCAGCAAATGGGAACTATGGGAAGTGGCGGCCAGCACATCCCTGACCCTGCGGCTCGCGCTGCTTCCTGGGCTCCCATTGCCTGGGAACAGTGAACCGCGGCCACTGGGAGCTGCAGATGGCCGTGCCTGCGGACAGTCAATGTAACAATCTGTGGCCTGTCAGCGGATTACCCTGGTGGGCCATACCTGCAGGCTGTCCACTACTGTCCTAAGCTCTGCCACATGGTATGGATGGGAGTTGCTTTGTGCAAATTGAACACCATGTTCAACTTGAGCTATTTAGGGAATCAGAATGTCTCCATTTCTTCTGTGGCTCTGGCTACCGTATGTTGCAGGATCACTCCTTGTGTTTAACAGGGAATCTCTATTCACTATTCTCTTACCCATTTCAGTACACACCAGTTCTGCAGTTCGGAAAGTATTACTTATTTCCCTGTCCCTTAGGTTGAATGGCATAGGAGCAGTATTGCCAATTTCAAGCATACAAAAATCAAAGTCCAGCTCAAAAGAATCATGTGATTAGTTTAGAAGTCTGGGGATTGAAAAAAACAACCAAAGTAATATTCTTTTTCTTTGCTTTCCATTTTTAAGCCTTCAGGACATACTTGAGTCATATTCTCTAGCTTTTCTCTGCAACTATGAAGATGAGAAACTAACTTTATTTATATTTTTTAATGAAAGCTGAGATTCTCCCAGAGGTCCCTGGCTGTAGGAGCTGGGTCTTTTAGAAAAACAGCAAATACAGTAAACCCTCGATTTAACGGACCCCGATTTAACGGACTTCGGATGCAATGGACAAAATTTCCGATGCATCCGAAATCCGTTATTGGGGGAAATCCGTTATATGTTGACAGCTCCCGCCCGGCTCCCCGCAGCAGGGACCCCTGCGGGAGCTGTCAACCCCCCCGCCCCCCCGCCCGGCTCCCCGCAACGGGGAGCCGGGCGGGGGGGCTGACAGCTCCCGCCCGGCTCCCCTCTGCGGGGAGCCGGGCGGGAGCTGTCAACCCCCCCGCCCGGCTCCCCGCAGCGGGGAGCCGGGCGGGGGGGGGGGGCGTTTGAGAGCTCCCGCCCGGCTCCCCGCAGCGGGAAGCCGGGCGGGGGGTTTGACAGCTCCCGCCGGGCTTCCCGCTGGGGGGAGCCAGGCGGGAGCTGTCAACCCCCCCGCCCGGCTCCCTGCAACGGGGAGCCGGGCGGGGGGGGGTTTGAGAGCTCCCGCCCGGCTCCCCGCTGGGGAGAGCAGAGCGGGAGCTGTCAATCCCCCCGCCCGGCTCCTCGCAGCGGGGAGACGGACGGACGGGGGGTTTTGAGCCGGGCAGGAGCTGTCAACCCGGCTGCCCGGCTCCCCGCAGAGGGGAGCCGGGCGGCCGGGTTGACAGCTCCTGCCCGGCTCCCCGCAGCGGAGGGCCGGGCGGAAGCTGTCAACCCCCCCCCTCCCCGCAGCAGGGAGCCGGGCGGGGGGGTTGACAGTGCCCGCCGGGTTCCCCACTGCCGGGAGCCGGGTGGGGGAGTTTGACAGTTCCCGCCTGGCTCCCCGCAGAGGGGAGCCGGGCGGCCGGTTTGACAGCTCCTGCCCGGCCCCGCAGCGGAGGGCCTGGCGGGAACTGTCAACCCCCCCCTCCCCGCAGCGGGGAGCCGGGCGGGCGGGCTGACAGTTCCCGCCTGGCTCCCCGCAGCGGGAGCTGGGCGGGCGGGCTGACAGTTCCCGCCTGGCTCCCCGCAGCGGGGAGCCAGGTGGGAGCTCTCAGCCCACCCGCCCGGCTCCCCGTTGCGGGGAGCCAGGCAGGTGGGCTGGGCGTTTGACAGCTCCTAAAACCTCTATATAACAGACTAATTCGGGTGAGGGGGTGTCCATTAAAGCCAAAAGTCCTATTATTTAATGATTTTTTAAAATTATTAAATAACGGACTTTTGGCTTTAACGGACACCCCCTTGCCCCAATTAGTCCGTTAAATCGAGGTTTCGCTGTATTGCAAGTCTCTTGATAAAATCTCAAAAGTTTGTCAATACTCTGAGTTTGGGGAGGGGCAGGCTAGAAAGTAACACACTCAGTCTTGGGCTTTGAGTGGGTTTTTCAGCCCTTCCTGGTCTGGTTGATCTGACCCTGCACAAAATGCAGATGAAAAGTGTGCTTTGAGGGAGTGAAAGTAACTGTGAATTTAGGTCACCAGACCCATTTTCTTCCATGCTTCACTTGTTTAACTTTCTGCTGCTGCAATTACATTGGAATTTTTCTGTCTTGTGGCCTGATCCAAATCCTATTTGAGTCAGTGAGAGTCTTTTGATTGAGTTCAATGGACTTTGGGTCAGATGCTATGGGGAAGTGTTTGCTGTTGGTTCTACTTTAAAAGGAAATTGTAATAATTAAGGCCAGCTCTGTTGCTGACAGGATATACTTTTCATAAGGATGACATGACAAATCAGGTGTGTGCAGCTTTCCTGTATACATTGTTAATGAAAACCACAAGTTCTCACTGACTAGGGCTGTTTCTTTCTTGCCTTGTTTACAAATTTAATCAGTAGAGTTGTGAAGCTGCATATCTGAATGGCACACTTTAGTATAGACCCAAACTATTTACGAATGGAGGCTCGAAGAGACACTGGGAGACACCTCTCATGCCTCATTTAAGCAATAAGATAAGACAGACAATACATTTCACAAACAGCTGAAAATGTGACCTTATCTATACTGGAGTCTCCCTCTCATTCATCTACATGACATCCCTGAATGGGTCATAAGTGTTAAAATGAACTGTGAGTGTCACTGAAATAAAACCATTTTTAAGAATGAGGGTGCAGTAGGTATTTTGCTGTCATGACTTTTCAGAACATTCTGGCCACCGCTAGCACTCCCAGGAAAGGGGCACTGCAATATCAGAAACACTTGCATAATTAAAACCAAAATGGCATTCTTGGTGCAATTGACTTCCAGAGGGAATAAGGCCACACTCTCCTAGTCTCGTTTGCCCATATTTTTTCAATACCCAGAGGTACCAGGTTAGCAGCTGTTTAGATTCCATCTTCTTACTAATGTTAATCGTATTTGCAACAGCGTATAAAACAGAAATCTGTAAACTGGGATTCCCAAGCTGCATGCAGCTCTTTCAATGTGTCTGGCTCAGTGGAATGTTGGCAAATGGTCGAACACATTGTGTTTGTAGCATCTGCTGGCATCTTTACTATGTGCAACGAGCTGCTAAGATGTAATTCTTTATACAGCAAAACAAAACAAAACCTCAGCCCCAAAGAACTTTACTATATATGTTAAAACATTGTAGTGATTTATTTATCCTTTCACTTAATTCACAGAAAACTTCTATAAATCTACTTGAAATCAAACTCTATCTATGTTTTTAAAAAGCGATAATGCAGTTCTGCTGGCACTAATGCACAGGTGTTCCATGCACAGGTGTAAGACGGATGGTGGAAATAAGTGGTAGTGTGCCAAAAAAAGAGAAGTTTCAAACCCCTGATGTGAACAGAGCTTGGGTGGGAATGCACTGGTTTGACTCCAGCTTTTGATTCTAGGTACAATGAATTTGATCTTAACCCAGCACCTAGTTTAGAGTATTTACATCACAATGCATCATTTGTTACAGCTGGGTTAGTTGCCAATTTCAGTTTAGAAGATACCCAGGAGAAGCTGTAAGTATGGAAACTGAATCACTGTTTACCTGTTTCTCAAGTCTCAGCTATGGATGTTTTGCAGTTACTATACTGCAGCTGACAATACAGCCATCTGGACTTTTGTTAATGACAAAAATGTCATAGCAGTCCTCTCTATCCCCTTTATCATAACAAATACAGCCACCCCATCTATGTCTAAGTATAGGCCAGATCCTGCATTTGTTAAGTCAATGGAAAATGTTAACATTTTTTAAAAAGCAAAGCAGTTTTATTCAGCACGGTTTTGGTTAGCTGATTCTAGTGGTGTTTGACTGCAACTCGCTAAATAATTAATTACATGCATAAGCAGGCAAAGGTGGCTTATGCAGTGGAGCTGCTGCTTTTGGACAATGAAGTTCCCAGCTGGCATGTCAGCTGTGATCATATTTAAGATACACAGGCAGTGAATGGGCTGGAGAATGGGGGGAAAAGGCACAACTGAAGACCTCATTTCTCAAAATGGCCACTGATTTTGAATGCCTATCAGGAAACATTTTGAGGACTGGAAAAGATGCTTCACCATGAAAGATGCAAGGAGATCAGTCTATTTAGCTTAGTTTTGAAGGAAAGCTTAATAGGTGACTTGATAATGGTATATAAGGATCTTCTTCTTTCTCTTAGCATAGGCACAATTTGCCTCAGACAGCAGGTGACCAGGCTACATCCCCGAATTTGGTCTGATGGTTGGATCATTTGCTTCCCCGGTTTGGACCAGGTACTGATGGGGAGTGTGACATGAACTCTGATCCTGCCCACCCATATAAATATCTATAGGGTGAGATGATTTCTGAGGGTGCCTTAATCTAGTAGGCAAAGGGAATAACAAGATTCAATAGCCGGCAGTTGAAGCTAGATAAATTTAGACTGGAAATAAGATATAAAATGTTAATAAGATCGTTAACCATTGGAACAAATTACCAAGGGACTGGATGGATTCTCCATCACTTGAGATCCTTAAGTCAAATTGGGTATCTTAAAAATATAGTACTGTAGTTCAACCAGATATTATTGGGCCTGATGTAGGAGTTACTTGGTGAAATTCTGTGGCCTATGCTATGAAGAACATCTGTTTAGATCATCTCAGTGCCCTTTCTAGCCTTAAAAATATATGTGTTTTCAGAAGTGTAGAGTACCTGTAACTCCCATTGACTTCAGTTATAGTTTTCTTTGTTCAGTACCTCAAGTCTTTAGGCCCAAGGTGTCTCAAGCCAGGCATCCAAAATCAGTGGCCATTAGAAAACAATTATCTTGGCCAAAAACCTCTTTAGGCTCTATAGTGATGCAGGCAGAACATAAAATATTGGGAGAAGCTCGCTGCTGGTGCAAAGCTGATGTACTGGTTCATGCACCATCACCTTCACCCCAAACTGAAGCCCATATATCCGGGGAATTGATGTGTCAGGCAGGTGGCTGGATGATGCTCAGCACAGACTATCCCCCCGTGAGGCCCATTGACCATGATCTTAGGTCAGATCAGCTCCAGACTGCTCTAACCCATGCCCTGACAATCAGAGCCATAACCAGATCCCTGATGTCTTAATTTCTCCCACTTCCCTGCCCCTGTGCTAAATGTAAACTCTTCAAGGCAGAGAATCTGTGCCACAGATTTTATTCAGGCACTAAATGAAGAGGATGGATCTGGCAAAAAAGATCCATTTTTTCTCCATTGACAATATCTCCCAGATCATAGTTTCACAAACCAGGAGCATTTTAACCTCATTCCTGCTAGTGATACCTTCTGGCCTTGGAAGATGAATACAGTGAAAGCATCTCCCAAAGTCTGGTTCTCAAAATATGGTGGCTAATTGTTCCTTTTTAAAATGTTTTAAGGAGCAATACAAGAAAAAGGGGTGTATCTTGCCTACAATAGTGCTGAGAAATATGTAGCTTGGGATACAATATTTCAGTCCTTCAGGGCAGGTAGCAGGTGTGTCCTTCACAACAGGCTATCAGTGAGCCAAAGTCTGTGCTCTAATAAATGGGTGTGTGATCAGACTAACGTTGCTGACTTCCAGAGATTCCTTCCTATCTAACTTCAAGCAGAATTTGGCTCTGTACCATCATTTCTGAGGAACATAAAGGGTAAAATATCATTTAACATTCTAAGATAAACTAAAACATTAATGTATATTTAAATATTCAAATACTTTAGCAAATCAATTTAATCAATCAATTTAATGTCATTACTCAAACACTTTTGCAAAATATGCATGTTAGTTAAATATGCATGCACAATTTTGGAAACTCATTACATTCACAGGTTGCAGTGGGCTAGAAAGCAGATATCGAGTTCAGTTGATTTATGCAAAAAATCATGATTTTTTTCAGGTAATTTTTTTTGTCATTCTGTTCCAGATTATTTTGCAATCCAGAAATTTAGTTTTCCATGACATCTCAAAGAATTGGTCATCCACATACTGAAAGGATGCCAAATATTAAACCTTGTAAGTTTTGCTGTAATTTTTGGTTAAGCGTTTGAACACGATTGAACCAAGGCATTTTGCTGCCCAGGATGAAAAACATTTCTGGTGTCTCTCACTGTTCCCTCCCACTGCAGCGAAGCAAAAATAAGTAAATAAATAAATAAATAAAAGATTTTAAATGTCCACCCTGCTTACCTGCTTCTAAAACCATCCCTGAATTTGAAAAAGGAAAAGGATTGGTGGAAGTTTGAAAAAGGAATTTGAAAAAGGAACAATCAGTGATTGGTGGAAGTCTGTTTAACTTAACACTTAGGGCTAGAATCAGATCTCACTTAAACTACTTTAAATATAGAATCAGAGTACGAAAGGGTTAGAAAGAACTGCAAGGGTCATCTTGTCTAACCCACTGAGGAGATGTAAGATTTGTTGTGTATAAACAATCCAAGACAGATGGCTATCCAGACTTTTTTTTAAAACATCCAGTGAATGAGCTTCCACAAGCTCCCAGGCCGTCTGTTCTATAGTCCTACTGTTGGTACAGTTAAGAATGTTTTCCTGAGATTTAATTTAAATGTGCTGTGCTATAGTTTGAACCCTGTGCCTCGTGTCCTTCCTTCTGTGGCAAGAGAAAACAACTTTTCTCCATCTTTTTAATGGCAGCCTTTCAAGTATTTGAAGACAACGATCATGTCACACACCTCCCTCAATTTCCTTTCTTTCCAAGCGAAACATACCTAGTTCTTTCAGGTTTTGCTCATATGGCCTGAATTCCATCCCTTTCTCCATCGTTGTTGCTTCTGTTGCCTCTGGGTCCTTTCCAGTTTCTCTACATCCTTTCTATAAATTGGTGACCAAAATTGGACACAGTACTCTAGATGAGGCCTAACCAGCGCAAAGGAGAGTGGTAGTATCATTTCCCAATGCTTGCATGCTGTGTTTCTGTTAATACAATCTAACATTGCATTTACCTTATTTTATTTTTATTTTTTTTTGGCAAGAGCAAATTAGCCTACTGTGGCTTTTTAAAAAAATCTTTCCTCTGCATCGGAATAGATTGATGTTGAGACTCTAGTATTACATATTTTAGGAACGGCCACCCCCATCCCTAGGACAGTGCATCCCATGCCTTCTGGTTGATGGGATCTCTTTCTGATCCCTTAACCCAGATGACTCTTCCAAGGCATTCCCAGCAGTAGTACCTGTGCAGAGAGCCTGAAAGTGGTTGTTTACCTCCATCTATGCTGGGGGTATATTGGTTCTTCTTCTAGAGGTCAGAAGCTTCCAGTTTTCTTCCCTATTCTTCAGTCTCCCTTTCAATGCCCTCTCTGATTCTTTGGCATGCTGTGCCCACAGTACTAAATCCTGACATTTTGTTCATTTACTTCGAGTCTTCATTTTCTCTGATGCAATGCAGGGTCAATACTTGGGTCTCTAATCCTTTAACTTTTTCTTCCAGTATGGAGACCAGCTTGCACTTTGTACAGATGAAGTCACTTTATCCCGCGGGAGAAAGATAAACATAGCACATTCTGTGCAGGTCACAACAGCTATCCGTATTTTTTCCTTATAATGTATCCAGAGCCTATTTGGATGATGTATTTACTACTCTCAGACGTCTGAAAGACAAACACTGTCTGGGGTTATGGCGTAACTCAGCTTAAATCAGCATAGATTTACACCAGCATGTCTGAGATAAGAAACAGGCCGCTAACCTTTAGATGTTAGAATGACAGATCGAAAGAGTAATATTTGTGAAACTTTTGGGACCCAGTCAGGAGAGCTATGAAGGTAGCTCAAAGCCACCTTTGCTTCCCAGCATGAGCTCTGCTAAGCCTGAGCTCAGTACAGCTCAGGATTGAGCCCAGGGAATCTAAAAGTTAACTAGGTTGACCTTTAGGTTCATAGATCTGCCATGAAACAGGGGACAGCTAAATTAAACTAAACAAAGTCAGTCTGTACTAATACAAAACCTATCAAACCATACAAAAACAAACTGCATATATCAACGTAACACTTTAACAGACAGCACAGTTGTCTGACGTTAATGAATAACTACTGAAACATTTAGCACTAAAACTTTAAAAACAAGCTATGTGGGGCTGACTGCACACATTAGAAGTAACTGCACTGAAGCTAATGAAATCACACTAGAGGTCAGACTGATTTAAGTGAGCAAAGGGTGAGGCCTTTTGTATTGTTTTGTTTGTACAGTATTTAAAAGAACAAGAGGCATTTTACAATGATGTGCTGGTTGGGAATTTTTTTCATTGGAAAATGCCAATTTGTCAAAAGTGAAAAGACTTGTGGAAGCGGAACAAATTCCCAGTTAGAAAAAATGACATGAAGCATTTCAGTAATGTTGTTCTGTTTCAACATTTTTTGAATGTAATGCTTAGATATTTGTTTTGAAATTCTTTCTATTTCAATTTTTTTAAAATTGAACATTAAATGTCAATATTGGCACAAAACATTTCAATGTTATGGAAATGAAACATTTAAATCACCTTGACACAAAAACAGTTTTGAACTTAATTTTGTGAGGAATTTTGAAAGTTTTATGTTTTTCTCATTCCAGAACAGAAAAGAATCCGAATGTATGAATTCCCCACAAAGAGGTGCAATGCCACACAGCTCTAGTGTTGGTATCATGTAGTACTGTGCAACAGGGCCAGTTTGACCTAAACTTCTGCCCCCAGTTATGAGATGCAGCACACCCGATCAGAAGATAATAATTGTGTTAAGTAAAGAAGCACTTTTGGGATGTTGTGACTGAAAGTATCCCTGTATTCACACCATATTGTAATAATTTTTATGCAAAATATGGCTTATATGGTATAATTTAAAAATTAATAACACACTGATCAGTAATATTCTTGTGTAACGTATGTACAAAAAGCATATTAAGAGATATGAACATAAACTGAAATTATGACTACAATGTGTTTGCCAGACAAGTCTAGGGAGGGGGCAAACCGATTTCTCAAAGACAAAGGACAAGCTGACCCTCCTAGCCAGATGTCATCAACACTGACTGACAGTCGTCTGTGAAGTGGTCATTCTTTGGCAAGGAAGTGGGCAGAAGCAGATTGATCTACATTTTAGCAAACAACAGCAGGGAAGCTCTTTCACCACGAGACTCCATATCTCCACTCTTACAGCTGGAAGGAACATTATCTTGGGGTAACCCTCAGGAAAATGCATTTTACACAGTGACTAGAACATAAGAGCGAGGGGCAAAAACACCCTGAGCTGTGTCTCCTTCACCTAAGACAGAGGAACCAGACATTTGACTTTGGAAGAGATCCTGACCTGAGAATTTGGCCAGTGATATTGCTGGGATCCTGTGGTAAGAATTTTACCTTGAACCAAGTCTAGCTTGTTAAGTTTTAGCTACTATCTTTACTTTTCTTGTAACAATTTTTTACTTTAATACAATATAGTTGCACTCATTTAAAATCTATCTTTTTGTAGGTAAAACAAGTTTATTTTCGGTCTAAACTGAGCTAGTATCATGTTTAAGCTGGCAGCTCCCGTTAAAGTAAACAATTGCATATTGACCTTTTACAGGGGCAGCAAATCTTTAATATCTGAACTGTCCAGGAAAGGGCTGGACAGTGTAGAAAACAGTTTTTGGAAAAATATTCAGGACGGGGGGGGGGTGTTGGGGGTCACCCTACAAGTGGTAACCAAGGCTAGTGAAAGCTGGAGCATACTGGAGTGTTGCTGACAGGTGACTGGGGTCAGAGTTGTTGGACCAGGGCTGCAGCTATACTCAGACACTCAGAGTGTGACCTGCATGCTGTTAAGCAGTTTGTGAATGGCCCTGGTTGTGAGCTACAACAACAAAGCATTGTGAGACACCCAAGGTTGTGGTGAGAGATGTGGACACTGGAATGGGAGAGATGTGCACAAATGCCCACTAATACTGAGATGAGGCTTCCCCCACCCCAAACCTTTATGTGGGAGTGATGAGCACATCCCAGCTCCATATAATTCTCCACCACAAGGAGATGGGATGGGAAGTTGCCCACTCAAGATGCCAGAGGTGAAGGGAAACAAGCTTGCTCTCCTCCCATAAACACATTCAATGGACCTTCTTCCCAAGAAAACTACAGGTAGAACAAGCCTCTTTCGGGGTGGCTTCAAGGTATTTTGTGAGGGGCCAAATTGTCAGGGATTTCATGGGGGGGAACTGCCATAGATGTGAATTAATATTCATTTCCCACCTACACTACACATTGTAATTGTATCATTACTAAGTAAGGGATATTATAACTATATTGTAGCTGGGTCCTCCTTATCTGCTGGGATTATAAAAGCCCTAAATTGTTCTCTTTAACTGTCAAGAATATTTAGTTTCACGTGTGGCTCATTTCGTCACTAGACATGGATTTGTTGCTGTGATATACTACTGGTATATTGGGGAAAGTGCTCTTTTTATACTGAGGTTCTGGAACTTTCCAGGATGTTTTCAATATTTTTCTCGCTGGGATTATAATGCATAGTATAATTTAAGACATTGTTATTGTTCCTGGAGGGATCAGATTCCCTGAATATAGAAGCCTTATGTAAGTGGTTGCCTGGTATTCCTGCTATCAGATATTGTATTAAATCCCTTAGAATTTAAATTTTAGAAACTAGTCCCCCACCAATGCATGGAGTGGATCACACTCAATTCTGATTTCTCTGCAATAGCCCACTGTCCAGGCCATCCACAAGCCAACTCCTGGGATACAACACTTGATTGAAGCGGTTAGATTTAATATACATAGTTATAACTTCCTGACACCGTTGGTTGGTGTTATTGTCCTTGAATAGCCAGGAGTTTCTGAGCTCTGTCTGATAAAAGAAACAGTTTTCTCATGATGCTTCCTGCTGTGTTCCTGCTATGTCTGCTGGGATCAAAAGATGTTGAATGCTGTCTCAGGTACACTAGAAATTTCAATATTACTGTGAGCTACAGGCACTCTGATCTTTGCCTTTCTCAAAAGTGCCAGTCAAGTGGTTATCCAAACATGGAAACTACACCCCAAAATAGAGGGGCCTGGATCTTCAGCAGCCAGAGAGGCAGCCACAACAGTGGCTTTGCACTCCTATGGTTGTGGGCTGGGTGTGTGCCAGTCTGGTCTCCTGGCCTAATTTAAAGTGGACTCAGGGCACATTCAGTTACATTGGCTGCCATTGACCCCAAGGAAGCAAAATGGGGGTAACTGGGGAATCACTGGGGCAAAGGGAGACCTGGCCACACCCCTTCCCTTGGCTGTGCTGTGTACACTAGTTCTGTGCCACAGGGGAAGTCCCCTATGATCCTCTTGTGGTTGGCTTTTTAGTTCCACTTGGTAGTAGCCGTGCATCTGACAGTAGCACTGAGAGAGTGGAGGAGCCCGGTCAGAGCCCAGCTTCACTAAGGTTAAACACTCTGAGAAGCCCGTGCCAGTCCTAACAGCCACACTGATGTCTTGTATTTCCACTCTAGCTCTGAGTGGCTTTCTAGGAATGGAAAGCATTTCTCTGTATAAATAGATCCTTCATATCACAGCCACATAAACCAAGATCCTTAATTTCATACAGGAAACACTGACCACAGCGGCACCATCTTTGTAATTTCATTAATAATAAAGCTGTGCTGTGCAGTGAAGCCCATTAACTATCTTGGATTTACGTCCAGAAAGAAAATAGCTTTCTGTGCTTATTTGTCTGTTACATTTACCTTGGCTATAACTACAAATGTTCTTGGGTGTGTGTGTGTGGGGGGGGGGCTAAAAGGAAAATGCAGCACCCTGTTGCTTTGCACAATTGTTAGGACACATCATCAAAGGTGATTAGGACTCTGCAGTGTCCACCAGTATGAGCTGAAGTGAGAATACTAGGTGTCTCTTTTGTCTCCTAGTCAAATAATGAGATCAAGTTGCCCCAGCTTCTTCATAAATTACCTGCCAATGGGACGGAGGCAGGACTTGAAGCAGGAAAATCAACTGGCAGGAAAGTGTATAATAAAATAGTGGAGATCTGCTTTAGTTTATATCATTTTACATCTGTCTATTGCTTTTCCTCCTAGAATATTGCCCCAGCCACCTCCTTAGCATGCAAGTTTCATTCACTAACTAACCAACCAATCTTTGGATTTGAGTCTCTGAGTAAGGATCCAGTGAGCTAGAACTTGGGTCAGGGCTCCAGGTGACTGACCCTTCCACACTGCCACCTGGCAGCCACAGCAGAGCCGTGATCAATGTGCTCTAAACACTGGGAGACAAGGCACCCCAGGAAATGCTTCCCATGGAAGACTGCCTTGTTTTTCCATACTTACCTTGTTCCTGGTTCCTGCATTTGTCTTGTTCCTGGTCCCTGTTTCCTTGTCCTGTTCCAGCCCTGTCCCAGCCTTGCTCCTGCCCTGGACCCAGCGCTTCTGCTTTCCCTGACTCCAGGTACCCCAGTTCTGACTCTCAGCTCTGATTCATGGCTCTGATTTGATGCCGGGCTCAGGTATTCGTTTCTAACTCTGGTTCTCATCCTTGGATCCCTTTTACTCGCTTCTTATTCATGTTCCGCCTGCTAAGTTTTACTCCTGCTCCAACCATGACTACCCATGGTCCAGTTCTGGGAAGATTACACAGAGTACCTCTGGCCCCTCTGCAGATGATGCCACAGTAGTTGGATGGAAGGAATTGATCTCCCACTGCCTAAGACACCGTGGGGGAAATGGATCTGCAGGAGCAGGTCATCCATCTCCAGATCACGGTCCATGCTCTGTGGGATCAGGTGATGGAACTGTTGGCTAAGGCATTTTGCTGCTGCCTCTGATTCTCAGCCCCATCACTACCTGGCATAAATCACTAATCCCCGTGGAAAGAGAATACAAAACATATCCATTCTGATCTGGAAACATTTTATACCCACTTTGCACAAAAGCAAATGTCACTAAAAGAGTCAAGGCCCTGGAAAATCAGGCCCTGCATGTGGTACTGTTATTTGCAGGTGTAACCCACTGGTCACCGTGAGTTACATGTCCCCCTCCATCTGATCCACTATCATGCGCATGCTTGCTCTAGTCTAGTCAATAGCTAGCCCAGAACCTGTTTCTAACTATTCTATGTATTTTTGAAATAGAAGAAAGTGAACAATACTTGGTAACTTTTAGCATTATTATGCTGAAAGGTAAAGATAGTTGTTATAAGCCCTGTAGAAACAGAATTGTTAAGCATCTTGCATTTGAATGTAAATTCATATAATCTGTCAGCTGAATGCTAATTGCACTGCAGTATATATGAAAATATATTTTAAAATGTCTTAATTATGTTTATAAAAACAATCATTTATGCTCCATCAAATAAAGTACAGGACCAATCTTTTGGGAGTAAATAAACCTCTTTGCTCATCTGTAGCATTATAGAAGGCTAAAGGAGAGTGTAAGGGTAGGTAACTGGGGCTTCGCCCCCTTCCGCCGGTCTGGCGGGCAAGTCCTACCCTCCCCTACGCGACCGTGCGGCCCTAAGGGGAATTAGCGGGGCCGCAGGGTCCTAACTCCCACCTTCGTGCCAGGCGGGAGCCGCAGTGGGTCCACGTTAGGGCTCAGGCCCTCAGGTAGGCCGAGCACTGTCCAATAGTGAGGGGCTCAGGCCCTCAGGTAGGCCGAGCACTGTCCAACAGTGAGGGGCTCAGACCCTCAGGCAGGGCTGAGCACTGTTCAATAGCGAGGGGCTCAGACCCTCAGGCAGGGCTGAGCACTGTTCAATAGCTAGGGGCTCAGACCCTCAAGCAGGGCTGAGCACTGTCCATTGAGTCTGGGCCCTGAGTCAGGGTGAACAACAACGAGTATAATGGGTCAGGGGGTCCAGGCCCTTAAGCAGGGGCTGAACAATAGTTCAGGAGCCGGTAGATCAGGTATTGGTGGGAGGGGGGAGACTGCCACCCACCAATGGGGTGGCAGGGGGGGGGTGCAGGCCCACCCGCTTCCACTGCGCCCCAGCCCGGGGCCCTAGCAGCGGAAGGCTCGCTGCAGTCCGTGGGGATCCTGACCGCAACACACTGACATTGGCTCCAGGCCTTCCCCCGGGCTACTTCCCCACTCCCCCTCCCAGGGTACCTGGGCCGTCTCTGGGTCCTCCGAAGGCCCCAGGTTCATGGGCTCCTCAGGGTCACTATCGGGCGGCAGGTCGGGCAAGTCCTCCTCCGGATAGCAGGCTGAGTCTGTTGGCGGCTCCTCCGGGTAGTGGGCGGACGGCAGCCTCGGCAGTTCCTCCCAGTCGCGGGCAGACGGCAGGTCCAGCGGCTCCTCCGGGTAGTGGGCGGACGGCAGCCTCGGTAGTTCCTCCCAGTAGCGGGCTGGCGGCTGGCTCAGCGGCTCCCCGGGGTACCTGGCAGGCGGCAACGCTGGCGGCTGTTCCCAATAGCGGGGAAGCGGCTGACTCGGCAGCTCTCGGGCCGGAGCGTCTGGTCTCCCCGGTGTCTGCCTCCCAACTGAGCTCTGAGGCAGGGCTTTTCTACTTCCGGGTCGGCCCCTGACCTTCCGGGGGCGGGGCTTAACAGGGCCCGGCTCTGCCCCTTCCGGCTCTTGCCAGGGGTTATCTCCCTCCCAGCCAGCAGGGGGCCCTACCACCCCTTTACAGAGAGAAAAAAATTTATTACCTGTTGCCCAGTAAGCCATACTGTTTTACAGCCATTGGCCCCGATCCAAATCCTTTGCATTGCTCCAGGAGTGCAAAGCAGTCCTAAAGCCTTCAAGAATTGCCCCTGAGTAGGTGGTGAATCCGAGGGGACATCTGGGCACGTGGGAAACTCTGAGTCATAGAGCAAATGTATTTGCTTCTACACTGACCTCACCTGGCCCACCTTCTTGTAGTGAGGTGATAAAGAGGAAAGAGCAATGTAGCTGCTTATCCTTACACTCTGTGGATCCCAGCTGTAAAACAACTACTCAGGAACAAAGCACAACAGTCTTCAAGGTCTGGGGCAGTGCAGATTGGACCACCTTACTGGTAGCTTAAAAGTACCTTTGGCGGGTTATTCCCATCACCTGTTAGATGAGGGGTTAAGTGTCCATTAGTGCACCTGTGACTGACTGCCTCCTGGTCAGAGGAGATGGAGCTAGGTAAAGGTAATTAGTCACCTGGGCCTTATAAGGAACTGGTGAGCAGTCAGCAAGGGGAGCCTGTAAAAGGAGATAGCATTCTGCTGCAGAGAGAAACCCCCCCTAGGATCAGGTCAGTGGAGAGCTCTGAGACCAAGCTTAAACAGACAAGAAGTTAACTAGGAGGGTCTACAGGAAGTAGGTTAGGTTCCTGTAGGGGAGGCCCTGAGGTAGGATCAGTAAAAGTTGAGCCTGAGAGGGGGGAAAAGACTCATGAGTTCAGGAGAGAAGCTAGAGGCCTGAGAACCAAAATGGGACTGTGTTAAGCACAGACTGTGGGGAAGCAGCACAAGGAGCTAGGGAAGCAGCCCAGGGAAACAGCAACAGATCTGGAGACGCAGACCTTCGTCCATACTACAGGGTCTCTGGGCTGGAACCCTGGGTTCCTTTTACCAGTCCTCAAAGCAAGGGCATGCAAGCCCCACATAAGCAATACTGAGCCCAGGAAGTACCTGAAGACTGACCGCCAAAGGATGGGCTGAGGAATAGCCCACGAGAAGGGGCTCAAGGCTCTTTCATGTTAGAACCATTTTGTGAACTTTCAGTTGGACCTTCTTGTTAACTTGGTTGGAGATTGAACTTTACATGACTTAGCCAGAGGATAGAGCCACAGGAGACCCAATGAGAGGCAGATGGCCTGCAGGAGGTGCCAAAGATGAGATCCCCTTGCAGCATTGCACCTGACATCAGCAGGCGGTATGGGTGGTGAGTATTGTATGTTACAGAATCTTTGCCATCTCTCCTAGCCCTTACCTGTGCTGAGCACAGTGTAGCTGGACTAGAGGATCTGTCCCACCGGCTTACTCTGCATAAGGTTTCTATGTCTAGACTTCAGTACTCTTCTCCCCTGTTTTGTTACAAAGGTTTAGGATGAAATCCTGGCTCTAAAGTCAGTGGAGCCAGGATTTCACCTCTGTTGTTTCTGATGTAGATTCAACACTAGAGTCTATTCCAATCTATCTCTGTGCACTGTTTCTGTGAAATTTAAATATTTGTTATCTAAATGTTCAACTTACTTCTCTTGTTGATCAGTAGTCCTATGAGCTATTAGTGAGTTCTGCAAGTATTGATTGCTATGGTATGAATTAATAAAGAGCCTTACTTACATGCTGGCTTGTCTGCTTTTCAGAGTTCAATTCTGGAGAATACTTTCTGGCTTCTTTACAGTGTGGAGACTGTCGGGAGTGAAGACACTCCCCGCATCTTGATAGCTGCCTCAGCTCCCCCTCTTCTGTACAACAGCAAGCCGGCTCTCTACCCTTCCCCTCTTCTTCCCCCCAGTAGGATCATAGGTTCAGTTTCTCACTGGGGCCTTTAAAAGGTCCATATGGCAATCAGGTGCCACTCCCAAATATTTTGAGAAAGTGAATTTAGGTACTATATGGCAGCCTAATTATCTAAGTGATATTAAAATTTCCCATTATTGTACTACTCTGGGGACAATCCATGGAGTATTTGAAAAATACTCAGGTAACATATTTGCTTCAAGGGCAACCTAAATATTACAAAGATTAATCCTTTTCCAAGAGCAATCCAGCTGCAATAAACTATCTGCTCTTGAGGTCAGTTGGGGCTTTATCACCTGCTTTAGTAGAGAGCTGCACACGGTGCGCACACACACACGAGAATGTATGAGCCAGATAAACTCAGCTTCTTCAGTTCCATTATTATACCTATTTACTTGCTGAACTCTGACAGACTCCTTAGCCTGTATGGATCTGAATGGGGGAGTAATCATAAATGTTCAGTGTTACAAAGGTGTCTCTTTGGAAAGAGAGCCATTTCCAGCTGGCTTTTGTGCAAGATACCCAATGTTCTAATGGTTTTGAGCATAGTGCAATCTTTGGACCTTCTACCTGTAAATATTAACAGTCTCATCTTCATAAATTAAAAAAAAAATTCCAGCTATCTACATGAGCACCCTTAACTATCCTTCTCCTTTTCCTTTATGCCCAGCAATGATTGTTATGGGAGTTTTGCAGTTGTACTGGAAGTCCAAAGAGATACGTGTTGTGTCAGGGGACACCCTGAAGACACACTATTCATTACACAAACTCATTATCAAACAGAACAAGGAAACAAAACACAACACACAGCTGCAACAGTCCTATGCCTGATTATTCCCAGCCTCTTACCATAATTTAAACAAAGCACACTCTTTGGCCCTCTATTGTGGCCATGTTATTACCAGTCAAGGGCTTGAATACCACAGGGATAAGTATTCACTGTATAAAACCTTTGATTAAAGAGAGAAAAATGATTCTAGGCTTATCTGTCTTCCTATCACACACTTATGGGCACTCTTTGCACCCCTTTCCTGATGTGAGCCTGAGGCCAGGCCTTAGGTTCAGATCCATTTGATTGCAAAATCTAGTCTGAAGTAATATCAAATGCTTAAAATGGCTGCCCCTGTTCACGTTTAAGAGCCATGTTGACCCTTTCCCCACTCCTCCTGCCCTTTTAGCTGGATGTAGACTAGAACTGGTTGGAAAAACTCTGAAATTCAAAAGTTTGTGGTGGAAGGGAAAAAACAAAAAATGTTGAGGAAGAATGTTCCCATTTTCCCTCCAGCCTTTCCTGCCTATGTCCTTCCAGTGCTAAGATACTTCCTCCCCATCTGTCCCTAACTATTAAGCAAAAGGGAAGAGGGGGAGCCTCCTTTACTTCATCCTTATCCTGAGTCTTTTTATCATCTTGTCTTTCTCCCTTGGCCTTCACTCCTCCATAGCAGTGCTCATTATCTGGATTGGCACTAGGTCTGTCAAGTGCTCATGACAAATATTTGGCACCCAACAATTCTGATAAAAAAAACTTGTCAGATCTGTAATGGATTTCCTAGCTTTCTTTGCTATGTTTGTCATTAATTACCATGGATATTTGCGTTTCAACCAATTTTGCACACTCAAGGTTCATTTCCTTGTCTGATGTGACCCTGCAATGAAATCTTAATGATAGAGTTGATATGTCTCTGGAAGGAGAGTGATTTCCAGCTCTCCTTCACAAACAGACAAAGCCTGTCAATGTCACAATCTCTTTTACAGCTATGGATTGTCAAAAGATAACGGATCTTAGCCTAGGACTCTGGATCAACCTTCTAGGCATAAATCTGCACCAGTGATGCATTGGGGGACTTGACTAGGAGAAAGATCAGACCTTTTCCCAGAAGTGTGCTGTGTGTGCTGGGGATGTTCACAAGGTGCTGGATGGGAGAAGAATTTGCCATAAGCTCTAGACTCGCTGGGGTGGTGCAGCATGAGCCCCTGATCCACAAAGAGGAAGGCAGAGACGTTGTGGATTGATCCATGTAGCAGCAGATCCGCTGACCTCACCCCTGATGTACCCCCGATCCTGTGACACAAAGACAGTGAGGGCATTCTGATGCAAACCATGAGTATCTGCTCTGTACCCTTCCCAAAATCCTAGCTTTGCCTCTGCGCAGTAGAACCCACACTGGCTCTGCAGTGCAGGGGCCCTTCATACTGCCGAGGAAGGAGCTGAAAACTAGAAAAATATCACCCACCGTGTTGTTTTGTTCATGTTTCGTTTTCCCAGCTTGGCTCCTCTACATGAATTCTGTCTTAGAGCCAGGGATCTAACATCATTAACTAAGCAATAAACCTCTGAGCCCTAGAACATGTCTAGCTTTTCAGATTAAGGGTTCTCCTATTACACCCTCTGCTTTCTAAGTAGTCTGCATTGTGACAGACGTCACTCTTCCTGGGGCGGGTAAGAGTGTAATCGTGGGGTGTTGGAAGACTGCCCCCCCTCCAAATTAGAGATGGGCTAAATCAGACACTTGACGCCAAACCCATTCATATAGTGAGGGGGGCTGGGTGTTCAGATTTAATTCCCTTCAGCTTTTGGCTCCAGGTCAGATCCCAGACTGGATGAGGTCTCTCTTCTGGTCAGGGCCAGCTCCGGGCACCAGCGTAGAAAGCCAGTCTTAGGGCGGTGCTGTTCTGGCCGTGCCACCCTTTTCGGTCCTCTGGCTGCGCCGCCTTTCGCCCCCACCTCCAGCGGCGCTCCTCCGGCTGCCCCCCTTTTTTTTTTTACTTGGGGCAGCAAAAAAGTTAGAGCCAACCCTGCTTTTGGTCCCAGTTTTTGATGTGGCTGCAGTCTAGTAGGAGCAATGTGTAAGATCTCACTGTCATGAGATCTATACTGAAGCCCTGATCTGGCCTTCAACCCAAATGATAGGCTCTGGATTAGATTTGGGCCATCACCCAGACCATCTCAAGATGAGACATGGGAGGGTTTCTGTACTGGAAAACTACCTTGGAAATTGGTGAGTTTCTCTTTCATAAAGGAACTACAGACCTTGCCTCTTAAATCTTTTCCTTCCTCCTCCATCACGTATCTTTCCTTTATCTGCCATAGAGGTGGGGCTGGGTGCCCAAATTCTAAGTGACGCTTATGCTAACATTGTGGGGTGATGGATTTCTTCTTCCTTTTCACCTTGGATTCTTAGGCCATGGTTACACTTACAGGATTATAGCGCTTTTGGTTATAGCTGTACCCATATACAGCAATAGGTATAGCACTATAACATGTCCTGGCGTGGCCACATTTGCGGCACTTGCAGCAGCACAGGGAGTGGTGCATTATGGGCAGCTATCCCAGCATTCAGCTGGGTGCAACGTGCTTTTCAAACGAGGGGGGCGAGGGGGAACGTGTAGTGTGTATGCAGAGGGAGAGAGCGAGGGGATTTTCTACGGGCTGAGAGTCTTGTCAGTGGTTTCCTTTGAAATTAGAGCCTGCTTTAATAGTTTCTCAGTCACACAGCTCCCTTTGTAAACATTTGCAGTGCTTATCTGCCGAGTTAAGAGAGAAACTCTGAAAAGATACTTCCGCATTCCTCCTGCCGAGTTCAAAACAACGCAAAGAGACGTCAATTGCCTTAAATGGCTCGGAGGTTTACCAGAGATCACTTATAGCGTAATGACTGTTTACACTCGCTACAGGGAATACGCAATAGCTATTATTCCCCAAGGAAGGGAGGATTACTAGGAGCAGTATAACTGTGGATTTATAGCGCAATACATGCCTTGCCAGTGTGGACGGGTAGGGAGTTATAGAGCTCCTGGAGGCTTTATAGCGCTATAAAGTGCCAGTGTAACCAAGGCCTGAGTCAGGAACCAGTGTTAGAAATCTTTCCATGGGCAAATCAGAAAGCATTTCCTTTAAAAACAGAATCTAACTGCAGTTAGATTAATGAAAATCTAAATGCTGGGTGGCTTATGAAGCATACAGATGAAGCAGTCACATCCACACATGTCAAGTGCATTTTCAAAGTGGAGCATAGGGTTTTAGCCACATGACTCCCCATTAAAGTTAATAGGAACTGCACAGCCAAATCCCTGCACGCAGCTTTGATAATGTAGTGGCAAATGTTTAAGATGTGCCGATTGAGTTGACATGGACTCTTATCTCGTCAGTGTTTCTACTGACTCCTTCACTTGTGTATTTATTGAAACACCATGTACTTGTCCCTTTCATTTTTGTTCAAAG
This sequence comes from Sternotherus odoratus, assembly GCA_032164245.1. Taxonomy (NCBI): domain Eukaryota; kingdom Metazoa; phylum Chordata; order Testudines; family Kinosternidae; genus Sternotherus; species Sternotherus odoratus. The sequence continues at coordinate 38,139,993 of JAVMKO010000011.1, forward strand.
TATGTGGTGGTGTATATTCAATTAAAGCAATCTGAAAATCAAATGACTATAGGGGCCTCCGCTGGGTTTACTACTGGCACTACACAGTTTTCAGCAGAGATTTCTGCAATGAGTAAATAAATCATCTCCATGAGCAAAATGCCCTTCTGGGCTGATTACTATCATTCTCTTTGCCAGGATCTGCTAATGTATTATGAAAACTGCCCTGAAATCCCTTTTGCAGAGGGCCAGATTCTGGCATCCATACTTATGTTAAGTAATCCCTTGCTCTAGTCTCACTGAAATCAATGGGATTACTGTCAATAATGTGTTCTCCCAGATTTGAACAGGGAGCCATACTCTGGTGCAGAGACATTACAGTAATTTTAGTAACGGCCCTTTCAAGTTAACCACCTGATATAATAATGGCTGTTAGCTCTTTGGATACACAGTTCTGTCACTGGGCTTTTGCTTGTATGACAATTTTACCCCACTGTTACTATAAAAGATTCTTTTTGCTTTTATAAACTAAAGATTTTATGTAATTGGATCATAAGGAAACTTTTAGTATCGCTTAATTTGATAAGGGCAGCAATTATTTTTGTATAAGCCTTGCTTGACTTTTTTTTTTTTTTTTTTTCATGCCTTGCTTTTTGGGACCACTCTTCTTTTTAAGACCTAGAGTATTTTTAAAACCAAGATATGGTCATTTAACATTATACTCTATACAGGATGTTTGCAATGCAGCCTCCTTTAAACGGATGCTAAAGCTTGCCATCTTGTGGTCTATATGATAACTGCTATCACTGTCAGGTTTTTGAATATGTATTTATATTTTTAGTCACCAGTGTAAGGAACTAATACTGATGTCTTGAACTAGGAACATATTTTGCAAGTTTTCTCCACACATCTATGCCAGTCCCTCTGTCCCCTGTTGTTACCGTCCTGGGCCTACCTTGCCACCTATTGTACTAAATTGTGTAGTATGTTTGATGGTGATCTCAGCTTCAATCCATGTTTTCTTGTGACCAGTTGCCTCGCTTCTGCACTGTTGCATTCCTTTGCAGTCACATGTGTGCAAATTGATGCGAACTGCTACCAAATCCAGATGATTGCATTTTACACTAACTCTGCACAGATGCAGATGACGATTACACAAAATGTAAAGCCGTGAAGAAGAGATCCCAGGTCACCATAAGTGCAAAGCAAGTATGCAAACCTATTGCACTGGATGCTACTATCTAGTGGGTCAAAACGAAGCAAATTCTCACTAACTTTCAGCAGAATGAGAGACATACATATGTTTGTTTGTTTTTAAATGTAGTTTGCATAAGCCTGCAATACTTTTTCTCTACATCCTTTTTGGATTAAGGAGGGTGTTCACTGAAACTGAGGATGTAGCTGTGGGTGTGGGTGGAGTGTTTGTCTCTCAAAGTTGGAAACCCTTTTTGACAGGTAGGAAAATAAGGGCTTGTCCTTGGGGGGGGGGGGGGAGATTGACGACAGATACGCAACTGCAGCTACGTGAATCACGTAGCTGAAGTTTGTATATCTGCCACCGATTTACCGCTTGTCCCCACGGCGGCGGCAGTCAGCGGTGCGCTCCCCCGTCGACTTTAGCTTGCGCCTCCCGGCAACCTGGAATTCCGGAGTCGACGGGGGAGCCACGTGTGATCGATTTATCGCGTCTTAGCAGGACGCGGTAAATCGATCGCCAGAAGATCGATCCCAGAGCAGCCTCGTGAAGACAAGCCCTAAGATGCAGCAGCAAATTAATGAACTAAATTAATATATCTATTAAAGACCGTAGGGGCCCAATGTTACACTACATATAAGAAAAATCATAAGGATTTTTTAAAACTTGGATCAAAGACAAGATTGTGGTCTTGCAGGTCACCTTCAGCCCAATCATGGGATCTTTAGTTAGATTGGAAAAAATAGGGCAAGTCACAATGGATCAACAAGTAAAGATATGTCTTTGTGCACAAAATAGAACCATGGGCTGCATATGGCAGCCTGCAGCCTGTAAGGCCTTGACAAATCAGATCTGTGATTTGGAAAATGACCCTGCCTCCTTCTGTGACTCTTTCAGTGTCTCTGGTAATGAAGAGTATCATGGATCATGTTAGCAATCCAGCTTTCTGAGGCTACTCTTACCATAGGGTGGAGATGCTGCCAAGAGATCATATCTTATTAGAGGCTTGTTACATGTATGGGTGGATGCTTTAGATGGAGAAGACAAAGTGAAAGATAGGGGGAAGAAAGAGTGGGACATGGGTAAATAAAAATGTCACCGTTCCCATCTCCCAAACTTTCAACCTTAGTAGAATTTTTGTCTCATCTTTTTCCTTCCCTCCTTATATTCAGTCTGTCAGATTAAGGCTTGTCACTTATCTTCCTCTTGATCAGCAACAAATATGCCCTTTCCTGACCACTCATACTGTTAAGTCCCTTGTCCTGGCTTTGGTTAGCAAAAGCTTCTTTCCAGCTCCTCTTCCCCATTCCAGTCTAGTCAAAACACAGCCGCTAAAGCCATCTTTCTCCTGCCACTCGGTCCACATCACCAGCCACCTCAAATCCCTTCCTGTCTCATACTACATTAAATCTGAGGTCTTTGTCTTCACGCTTCACCCCGCATACCTCCTTCCCTGATGTCATTTCCTTCTGCACTCTTGCTCACTACTTGCTCCATGCAAAAGCAAGAGTGCAAGAAACATGTCACCACCTCTTGACTCTATGGGAAGAGTAATCACCTGTCTCTCTTTTCCTCCCAATCCATTTCTTTCTCTTCCTTCAAGATCCTGGGTTCCTGCCACTGGCTTGCTGAGTGACCTTGCACAAGTCATTTCTCCGCCTGTTAAAAATGGGGATAATGATACAGACCACCTCTGTAAGATGCTTTGAGACCTGCATATGAAAAGTGCTCCCTAGGATTTTTTATTTACTTCTATTAAAATCCACCTTTGCCAAGCAGCCTTTTTTCTTCACTTCACCTATAAGCTCCCCTCACTTGGGCTGTTCTCCCAGATCTAGTCTTGTACTTGTTGGTTGTATTTATTTTAGTTTGTAAACTCCTTTGGGCAGGGACAAGGGCCGGCAACAGGGGGTACAATGGGTACAGCTGTACCGGGCCCCGGACTTAAGGGGGGGCCCCCTTAAATCCGGCGCGGGCCCGGTACGCAGCCGTACCCCCTTGTCACCGGGCCTGTGAGCAAGCCCGGGGGGGGGGGGGCGTTGGCGGCGGGAGACCGGCCGGGGGGGGCCCCGGCGGGCAGCGGGAGACCGGCTGGGGGTGGGGGTGGGGGCTGCGGGAGGCGGGAGACCGGCCGGGGGGGGGGGCCCACACGATCTGCGCACGGGGCCCCAAAATTCCTGTCGCCGGCCCTGGACAGGGATGTGCCAAGCACCTTGAACATCTACTGTGCTAAATAGTTAATTTCAATAATATATTAGTGAGATTGACCGGAAATTCCCTCATCTGTGGAGGAGAGAAAAATCATCTCGGCTGGATATCTCTGAAATGGGAAGCAAGCTGAGAACTACCAAACTACTACTGGGGTACTGGCTCTTGCATTAACAAAATCCAGGATTTCTGTCTCTCTAACTCTGTATTTTTAAGGCACCTACCAGCATGGTATCTGAGTGCACGTATCAATCTGTACCTGAAATGTGACTTCTCAACCCTGTGTTCGCTGCCTCCCACAATAGTGATTATGGTTCATCTGGGATGCCAATCAGTACACATAGTTGACAGCTCTTAAGGTAAGCTCTTGGGTTTTTTGATCACTTGACCAAAAAAGATTTTTGTGGAAAAAAGGAGCTTTATTAGCTAGTTTGGATCACATAAATGAATTATTGTTTAAATTATTTCCTCACAACTATAGTCATCTCAGCTCATCTCTAATTTTATTTAGACTGTTTGTAAATTTATTAGTAGTTGTATTACTTAATAGAAAAATGCTGACAAACAATCCACTAGATCACACGTGCAATCTTTGGGCAATACAGAATAAAATATAGGCCTGCTACATCAAATTAGAGGGATACAGTCAACGTAAATTTTATACCCTCTAGAACAGGGGTTCTCAATCTATTGAGAACCGCAACCCCTTTTTAGTTTTTTCCCTCTGCGCGGCGGACCCTTGTATGTCCGCTGAAAAGCCACCGAAAAAATTAAGTCCTTATTCGGCAGACATGCCGAGACGAGCGCTTTTGGGAGCGCTTGGCATGTCTGCCGAAAATAGTCGCCGGATGCGGAAGTGATCGCGGCGGCGGCTTTTCGGTGGCAGAAGCAGCTCGCGACACCTCGGGAGGCGGCCGGCGACCCCCTGAGGGGTCACGACCCACGGTTTGAGAACCCCGGCTCTAGAATAAAGGTTTTCATATGGTTAGCATGGTGCACCCAAAACTTCAAAACTGCAGTCTTCTTTTCTTCAACACATACACAGCTTTGACACTGGCAGATTGCTTGTTAATTCTGAGCTCTTGGTGTTTTTACCATGTTTCCCCGAAAATAAGACAGTGTCTTATATTAATTTTTACTCCCAAAATTACATTACATTATATTACAGCGAGAGGCAAAACTGGAAGTAAGTCTTATTTTCGGGGAATGTCTTACTTTCGGGGAAACAGGGTATTAATTATTTGTATTACAGTGGTGCCTAGAGGCCCAACTGAGATCAGAGGCTCTGTGCTAAATGTTGTACATACATACAGTAAGAGACAACCTCAGCACCGAAGAACTTACTATATGTTTTTCTTTTGAAACGAGTGTGGCTTTTTTTAAAGCAAAACCAACCCTCTCCCATGTACTTTTTTGTAAATAATCATTTGTTTATTTGTTGATCTGGAAAACAAAGTAAGAATGTTAATCAGACTTTGGTCCATGCCAAACTTATGATTTATGTGTAAATCTACAAACAAGTTAATTGATAAATATTTCCATTCACTCCACAGCACTAACTATTTTATCTAGACGATAAAAAAGAACACTCTTTAATAAAGGATGGGACACTGAAGTGTATATTACAAGCAGATATAACAGTTAATTTAAAAATAATGCACAATTTGAATATATAGATCAGTTGTTTTAAAACTTTTTTCATTTGTGAACCCCTAAAAAATTTCAAATGGGTGGGCGGGACCCCTTTGGAAATTCAACCTGTAGTCCGCGAACCCTTCCATAGAAGTCTTAGACTGAAAACTGACTGAACAGAATTAAACTATGAATGATGTTGCACATGCTCGCCATGGAATTTGAGGCAGTGTGAGAAATGGCATTAAACTGTAGGCTTCTATGGTAATGACAACACTTCTGGGTTTTGACCTGTAGGTGGGGGTATTCACATACTTTTGGTTGATCAGAAAGAATGCCTTTTCTGTGTCCTGAAATGTTTTCATAGTCACCTTTTGCAGACCCCTTAGATATAGTCTGAGGACCCCTGAGGTCTGCGGATCACTGATATAGATCATTCTAGACATTTAGGCATCTATCCTGTGCCAATCACTATGGAATAGACATGCTTTTCAAACAAAAAATATACCCTTACCTCTGTCCGTGTCTTCCCCCCAACCCCCAGTACTGCTTCTGGCCCTGGTTCCAGGGGGGAGGGGTGTTTGCAGCAGTAAGGGGGAGCATTACCCTGAAAAGTCTGGGGAGCACTGCCTTAGTTCCAGGAGCTGGCAAACTGCAAGTGGGGGTTACATTTGCTGCAGGATTTAAATCCTGTTTGCTAGGGAGAACATTGAGTGGGGTAAATTCTTGTCTTACAAGTGGGGTTTAGAGATTGTGGAACGGACTGAGGATGTGTAAAAAATTATACATGAAAAGGTCAATAAATAAATGGTTATCCCCAACGCATTGGCTGCAGCCATCATGAACTTCTGTGAAAGGCTATGCACAGGACAGGTATGTTTCAACTCTCTAGTGCTGCAAGGTTTTCAGATACCTCTGCTAGTTATTTGAAAACATGTCAGGCTGGTTCTGAGTGGGAACTGCCTTACTGTAATAGCCTTAATTCAGCACCAAGGTGGCAGCGTGGTGGTTGGATGGCTGCTCTGAAGATGAGGTCCAGATTGGTGTGAAGGGGAATAATCTTGCTCTTGTTAAATCAATAGGAGGATTGGCCAGACTGACCAGGAATCTTAGATCTTGGTGTAGACAGCCTGGGGTCCGTGAGGATGGAGTGAAGTTCCCTAGGGATGCCCAGGTAGCAGGGGTTTGAGGGTGAGTGCTCCCAGCACCTTCCTCAACACTGAAATCCCTACCCAGTGTTGTCACAAGAGTTTCTCAATCCTTTCCCATGTATTTTTCTAGGGGCTTGGCTACACTTGAAATATCAAAGCGCTGCCGTGGGAACGCAACTGTGGCAGTGCTTTGAAGTGTGAGTTTGGGCATGCTCAAGCGCTCCTGGTAATCCACCTCCATGAGGGGATTAGCTCCGAGCACTGGGAGTCCGGCTCCCGGTGCTCGGAGCCTGTCTACATTAGCGCCTTAAAGTGCTCAAACTTTAATTTTTCACACCCCTGAGCCGGCAAGTTAGAGCACTGTAAAGTGCCAGTGTAGCCAAGCTCTAAGGCAGGGTGGAGTACAGTCCTCTGATAATGTGATCCTGGGAAAAAGAACTTTTAAAGCAAATTTGGATCCCCCTGGAAAGCTAGTGGATTTAGATCTGCAGCTGCAAGGGTTATGATCCAAACCAGGCCCAGCTGCCAATCTATGCCAGATGTCTGCAAGGGGAGACATAGCTGGACGGATCTATGGAGTTGAGGGGTAGGGGTAGGTAATATGCTCAGACTGATGTGGAAGGAGAGAATAAGGGCTATATTCTGCTTCCCTGTTAAACAGAAGAGGGTAGCTACCACTGATGTGTCCCACCCAGGTCTGGGAAAGAGTTAGACATATTGATTCCTAAGGGAGTCCACACAGCTCTCAGCATTAAATACACTTATGCTCCACATCATGCAGTGCCTATTGAAGTGAGCGTAGTGAACAGCACAATAACATAGGCAGACTCTGTGACCCAAGAATCAGACGTGTCCTTATCTAGAAAACTAGCTTACTGGCCCTACTGAAACTAAAAACCAGAAGTGGTCTAGGGAGAAGGATATATCATAATTTTGAAATAAGAAATGAGGGATTTTCCTAATCTGAACACAATAACATGGATTAATAAACCAATAACACAGCAGATCCTATCTTGTTAGCAAGGGGAAAAAATCAAGAGTGACTCAAGGCAGGGTTTGTACATGAGACTCTTACAAAGCCATTTGTGAAACTGAGAGCAAAGTTCATGTTTGTTCACCTATCAAGTGTGTATTGAATCTGTATCTGTTATTGTAAAACAATGATATTTCACTTCAGTTTCAATACATAAATCACAGCACAACAAAGGGCATTGACTCTCTAAATAGTCCTGCCTAGGAAATGACTAATTTAAATTTTTGAAATATTTGTAATTGTGATTAATTGCCCTGTAATAATGGAATACCATTTATTTAAATATTTCTGGATATTTTCAAATATATTGATTTCACTTACAGCATAGAATACAAAGTGTATAATGCTCACTTTATATTTTTTATTACAAATATTTACATGGTAAAAAACCCAAAAGAAATAGTATTTTTCAATTCCCCTCGTACAAGTACAGTAGAGCAGTCTCTTTATAATGAAAGTTCAATTTACAAATGTAGAATTATGTACAAAAAATAACTGCATTGTTTTATTTTTCAATGTAAAACTTTAGAGCAGGGATTGACAACCTTGGGCACACTGCCCATCAGGGAAATCCACTGGCAGGCTGGGATGGTTTGTTTACCTGCTGTGTCTGCAGGTTTGACCAATTGCAGCTCTCACTGGCTGCATTTTGCCGTTCCAGGCCAATGGGAGCTACGAGAAGCGACGTGGGCCGAGGGATTTGCTGGCTACTGCTTCCTGCAGCTCCCATTGGTCTGGAACAGCAAACCACAGCCAGTGGGAGCTGCAACTGGCCGAATCTGCAGACACTGCAGGTAAACAAACCATCCCAGCCCACCAGTGGGTTTCCCTGATGGGCTGCCTGCCAAAGGTTGCCGATCCCTGCTTTAGAACCTGTAAATCCACTCAGCCCCAATTCAGCCAATTGCTTAAACAACCAAATTTGGTTACAATTTACAGGAGATAATGCTGCCCGCTTCTTGTTCACTGTCGCCTGACAGTGAGAACAGGCATTCATTCGCATGGCACTGTTGTAGTCGATGACACAAGATATTTACGTACCAGATGTACTAAAGAGTCATATGTCCCTCCAACTTTAACCACCGTTCCACAGTATATGAGTCCATGCTGATGATGGGTTCTGCTCGATAACAATCCAAAGCAGAGCGGACAGATGCATGTTCCTTTTCATCATCTGAGTCAGATACCACCAGCAGAAGGTAGATTTTTATTTTTTTGGTGCTCCAGGTTCTATAGTTTCCACATTGGAATGTTGCTCTTTTAAGACTTCTGAAAGCATGCTCCACTCCTCGTCCCTCTCAGATTTTGGAAGGCACTTCTGATTCTTGAACCTTGGGTCAAGTGCTGTAGCTATTTTTAGAATTCTCACACTGGTATCTTCTTTGTGTTTTGTCAAATCTGCTGTGAAAGTGTTCTTAAAACGAACATGGTCATCATCCAAGACGGCTATAACAAGAAACATATGGCAGACTGCAGGTAAAACAGAGTTGAAGACACACAGTTCTCGCCCAAAGTGTTCAGTCATAAATTTAGTTAACGTATTATTTTTTTAATGAGCATCATCAGCATGGGAGCATGTCCTCTGGAACGGTGGCTGAAGCATGAAGGGGCATATGAATGTTTAACATATCTGGCACATAAATACCATGCAACCACATCTACAAAAGTGCCATGTGAGTGCCCTGTTCTCTCTCTCAGGTGATGTTTTAAATAAGCAGGTAGCTGCATCTCCTTTAAATGTAAACAAACTTGTTTGCCTTATTGATTGACTGAAAAAGAAGCAGGGCTGAGTTGACTTGTAAGCTTTAAAGTTTTAAATTGTTTGGGTTTTTTTAGAGCAGTTATGTAACCAAAAAAAAATCTGCATTTGTAAGTTCAACTTTCATGATAGAGACTGCTCTACAGAACTTGTATGAGGTGAACTGAAAAATACTATTCTTCTATCATTTTTACAGTACAGTAAAACCTCCATTTAACGGACTAATTCGGGTGAGGGGGTGTCCGTTAAATCAGAAAGTCCGTTATTTAATAATTAAAAAAAAAAAGAGCTGTTGGAGCAGCAGCCCGCCCGCCACAGGGCCGGGGCGGCAGCTCCGCAGCCTGCCTGCTGCTGGGACCCGGGACCAGTCAGCCAGCCCGCCTGGGTCCTGGCTGCTGGGACCCAGGCGGCAGCCGGGAACCGTCAGCCAGCCCGCCTGGGTCCCGGCTGCTGGGACCCGGGCGGCAGCCGGGACCCGTCAGCCAGCCTGCCCGCAGGCGGGACTCGGGCGGGACCCGGCAGCCAGCCAGCCCGCCTGTAGGTGGACCCGGGCGGGAGCCGGGAACCGGCAGCCCGCCCGTTGGTGGGACTCGGGCGGGAGCCGGCCGCCCGCCTGCAGGTGGGAGCCGGGCGGCAGCCGGAAGCCGGCAGCCAGCCCTCGACAAATGGATTTCGAATGCATCAGACTTGCTTAGAAATTTTGTCCGTTGCATCCGAAGTCCGTTAAATCGAGGTCCGTTAAATCGAGGGTTTACTGTACACGTATTTTTCCAATACACCTTTGAACAACATAGTAACCCACAGAAACCTTCTTACCAACACACACACACAAAAAGGATAATTCTGCATGGACTCCTCCTGATGGTCGAAACAACCGACTGGACTGCTACATAGGGCTTGTCTTCACGAGGCTGCTCCAGGATCGCTTGCTAAGACGCGATAAATTGATCGCCCGCGGCTCCCCCGTTGACTCCAGAACTCCAGCTTGCAGTCGACGGGGGAGCGCGCCGCCGACTGCCGCCGCCGTGGGGACGAGAGGTAAGTTGGCGGCAGATATACAAACTTCAGCTACGTGATTCATGTAGCTGAAGGTTGCGTATCTGCCATCGATTTCCCCCCCCCCCCCCCCCGCCCCAGTGAGGACAAGCCCATAGAGTGTTTCTGTCGATGTGCACGGGCTGGAATTGTGGAAAAGTAGCATCACTTGTCCCATAAACTCAGCCATATAGAACACAATGCCATCCACGGCCTCCGGAACAACTGACATCATAATCATAAAGGCTGACAAAGGAGGTGCTGTCATCATCATTAATAGGCTAGAATATGAATGAGAGGCTGCTAGGCGGCTCTCTAAAACCACATTCTACAGGCCATTACCCTCTCATCCCACTGAGAATTACCAAAAACAACTACACCATCTTCTCAAGAAACTCTCATGTTGGAATTCGACCATGATTCCAACAATTTCCATCCCACCATCAACCTCAGCCTGTACCAATTCACACAAGCAATCCACCTCCTGGGCACTTCAGTCCTAATAAGCTAAGGTCACATAAACCCCACCATATACTGGAAACCTACTACCTTCTATACTTACCTACATGCCTCCAGATTCCATACAGGACACATCACACAATCCATTGTCCACAGCCAAGCTCTAAGATACTACCGCATTTGCTCCAATCCCTCAGACAGAGACAAACACCTACAAGATCTCTATCAAGCATTCTTAAAATTACAATACCCACCTGCTGAAGTGAAAAAACAGACTGAGCCAGAAGAGTACCCAGAAGTCACCTACTACAGGACAGACCCAACAAAGAAAGTAACAGAACACCACTAGCCATCGCCTTCAGCCCCCAACTAAAACCTCTCCAACGCATCATCAAGGATTTACAACTTATCCTGAAGGACGATTCCTCACTCTCACATATCTTGGGAGACAGACCAGTCCTCGCTTAGATGGACCCCCAACCTGAAGCAAACACTCACCAGCAACCACACAACAAAAACACTAACCTATAAACCTATCCTTGTAACAAACCTTGTTACCAACCCTGTCCACATACCTATTCAAGTGACATCATCATAGGACCTAATCACATCAGCCACGCCATCAGGGTCTCGTTCACTTGCACATCTACCAGTATGATATGTGCCAGCAAAGCCCCTCTGCCATGTAAATTGGCCAAACCAGACAGTCTCTACGCAAAAGAATAAATGGAGAGAAATCTGACATCAGGAATTATAACAACATTCAAAAACCAATAGAACACTTCAATCTCTCTGATCACTCAGTAACAGACCTAAAAGTGGCAATTCTTCAACAATAAAAAACCTTCAAAAACAGACTCTGATGAGAAACTGCTGAACTGGAATTAATTTGCAAACTGTATACCATTAAATTAGTCTTGAATGAAGACTGGGAGTGGCTGGGTCATCACACACACTGAAATCTATTTCCCCATGCTATATTTCCCCCTATTGTTATTCACACCTTCTTGCCAACTGTTTGAAATGGGACATCCTGCTTATCACTACAAAAGTTTTTTTTCTCCTGCTGTTAATAAGTCACCTTAATTGATTAGTCTCGTAAAGTTGGGATGGCAACCCCCATCTTTTCAAGTTCTCTCTGTCTCTTTCTCTGTGTGTATCTTTTTACTGTACACATTGTATTCTGTGGTGTAAAAGAAATCAATATATTTGAAAATGTATAAAAAATCCAAAATATTTAATTTCAACTGGTATTGTTTAACAGTGTGATTAATCACAAAATTTTAAATCATAATTAATTTGAGTTAATCATGTGCATTAACTGTGATTATTAATTTTCAGGAAACATTCATTCTTCTGATTGTTTTTATCTTAAGAATATGAGGGACATCAAATATGAATCCCCCATTCTTGTTTTTGTTGTTGATATGAGCTTTCTCGGGCTTTTTGATGGACTGGAAATGTTGAATCTTTAACAAAGACCTCTTTTATCCTAAGTGTTTCCCACGCACTGAGTTAAATATGTTAACCAAAATAAAGAAAAAACATGAGTTTCGTAAAGTCTGAAATTCACAGTTCATCAGGTTTCATTCTTTAATGACTTAATAATGTTCCTAGTTCTTTCCCTGCAGAAAAATTGTGCAAACAAGACCTGTATTTTTAAAAAAGGCAGAACCCTGCCTCTCCTTTCCCCGTGGCTCCCAACATCTTTAAACAAATTTCTCAGGTCTTCATACACCATAAAGGGGGGAAATGGCACAAGCCTCTTTCCCCCTGTACAGGTCTCCTTAACAACCAATAAAAGGTTAACTAGAAAGCTATGTCTACCACCAATTTTTTGTTTTTTTAATTAAATATTGCAGCTGATTAAAAGCCTGCTCTTACATTCTAGAGTTTTACAACCAGCAAACCTCTGCCTCTCCCGGAGCTTCACATATGTTAGTAGCAGTGGAAAAAATACTTAAAGTAGGCCCCGTTATAACATGTTATTGTTGCTGATGACCTGGACTGTGGACTGAAATTACTGTACTGCTTGTATCAAATTGAAACACAAAAAACCTGTGCTGAAGTTCTATTAGGATTCTAATTAAATGGTTCACAGTTACAGAAGAGATTCATCCAGAAAAGCTCTTGGCTTTTATTCTCTCTCTTCCCCTCCCTCCATTTTAGTGTATATTAGTCAGCATCCAGCCTTCTTCAGCTACAACCAATTGTTTACCCTTCAGTTCTAAGAAAATGCCGCTGGCTACCATAGCAACATTAGCTTAGATTTCAGTTCTGCTGTCCCTATTCAATATTATTTCTTTGTAATAACTAATTTCAGAACTGCTAGTGTCCAAATACAAGGGCAGGGTTCATGACTGCCTGTGGTTTTAAGTATCTATTCATTCAAAAATATTAGTAATTATCATCAGAAAATGAGGAAAGAAAAGAGTTTGCTGGCAGAGACCAGACTGACAAACTGTGATGGAATTTAAACATGATTTTCTTAGATAGAAAAGAGGATTATTCATACCGGGTAGGCCCTATCTACTAAGAAGTCCAGCTCAGGAGGGAGATGGGAGAGCTCTTCTGAGTATGCCCAGCTTGCCTAGTGCTATATTTTTGTCAGATCCCAAAAGTGAAGCAGCATTTGGCCTGGGGTGGGAGGACTCCAAGGAAAATTTAGAGGCTAGATGAAGTGTAGTGCATGAGTCAGAAAATGACATTCCTCCTTCTGAGTCCGCACTGGACAGGAATTGTGTTGGAGGTGGTATGTAGTGAATGCCACCCTCTGGCTTAATCAGTGTGACTAAGGGACTTGTTTGGATTTGCAGGGTTCAGGACAGCCTCACACTGAAAGGGGAAGGGGGAATGTATGCAGGGCCTAATAGTGGGTGCTTTGCCACCTATGGGCCAGCCAAAAGGAGATGGGATTCAGATTGACTCCTTGCTCCCCACTATCACTAATTTAAACACTTGCCTGTGTTTTTCTGAGTAATCTTGCTCTATTTTAGCTGATTGTATGAGCCCCCTTCTTTAATTGATCATTTACCCAATCTACTCATAACTTATTTCGCTGATGTTCCCAGCACTGCACTTTTGATTGCATGGTCTGTTGTGGAGGATTCCTGTTAGCTCCCATCCTAATTTGGGCGGGCTGTACCATTTTCTTTCCCCTTTTGTCTTGGAGCTGTGATAGAGGAAGGCCAGGGAGCTGTGGCAGAGTGTTTGAGGGGAGATATATCAGCTCCAGGTTCATTAGGGCGTGGCTCCCTGTAGACTAGGGAAGCAGGCAGCAGGTTAATTAGGAGCACCTGCTGTCAATTAAGGCCTTAATAAAAACCCCTGCCTCAGGCAGACAGGTGTGGGTGTTTGGAAGGAGTTTGGAGGTGTTGGAGCAGAGAGCAGTTTGGAGGCGTTGGAGCAGAGAGCAGTTTGGAGGCGTTGGAGCAGAGAGCAGTTTGGAGAAGTTGGAGCAGAGAGAGTTTGAAGAAGTGCTGTGGTGAGCTAAGAAAGACCCAGACCTTAAGTCAGGGGTGTCCAAACTTTTTGGAAAGAGGGCCAGATTTGGGAAGGTGAAGATGTGTGAGGGCTGGACCCCCCCCCCCCCGCTCCGGCCGCGCTCTCCTTCCCTCCCCCCCCGCTCCGGCTGCGCTCTCCTTCCCTCCCCCCCCCCCGCGCTCCGGCCGCGCTCTCCTCCCCCCGCTCCGGCCGTGCTCTCACTCCCCCCCTCCCCCGGCTTGCCTTGCCTTGCCTCCTGCCCCGGCCCCGGCTCCGCCTCCACTCTTCTCCCCTGGCTCCGCCTCGCCTCGCCTGGTGTCCCGGCCCCGGCTCCGCCTCCGCTCTTCTCCCCCGGCTCCGCCTCGCCTCGCCTCGTGCCCCGGCCCCGGCTCCGCCTCCGCTCTTCTCCCCCGGCTCCGCCTCCGCTCTTCTCCCCCCCCCGCTCGCCTCTTATTGACCCCGCCCCTCTCCTTCGGCTGCGGCTCCGCGCACTGGTTGGCGACAGTGCTGGCGGGCCGCATATTATTGATTTTAGAAAAGAGTCTGTGGGCCGGTGAAAATTAGAACACGGGCCTCAATTGGCCCCCGGGCCGGACTTTGGACATGCCTGCCTTAAGTAAAGGAACACCTGGCTTGTGTAGAGAGAGGGCAGGAAGCCCCCCCCCCCCCACAAGCTGAAGTGTAGGAGAGGGAAGTAGTCCAGGGGAAGGAGTAGCTAATCCCAGTGGTTTACCGCTATCCTCAGGGCCCCTGGGCTGGGACCCAGAGTAGAGGGCGGGCCCGGGTCCCTCCCTCTCCCCTTCTCCCATCTAGGATACTTGTGGGACAGTTAATACCCTGTTCAGAGGCAAGAAAAAGGCTCCCTGAATTCCCCCACAAGAAGAGAAAGTGCAGGACCCATCAATATCGTGGGAGTAATTTGCCACAGAGCTGAAGGAATCCGGCAGAAGGTAAAATGAGCATGGAATTAGACAAGCATCTTCACTCAATTCCAAAGGTACAGTTTGGATTTCAGTGGGCAGGTGAATACCTCCATTTTGGCTACACTCTGGAAAACTTGGTGCTGCTGTGGTCAAACCACCAATCCTTCTTAATAAAGTTTCTCATGCACAAGCAGTCTAGTCAAAATGAACTGTCCTTTTAACCTGAAGGTTAAATGAATCCTGTCTGACTGTGTGCATGGTAAAGGGGCTTAGGGCTAAACCCAAGGCACAAGCCCAGGTTAACTGCGCAGAGTAGACTTATTCCAGAATCAGTGTTGACAACTCTTACAATGTTATCACAAGTCTTGTAATATTTGGTATATTACTTTAAACCGCATCTCCTGGACTCATGCCAATATGTGAGCCTGTCAGCTCTTTTTTTTTTTTTTTTTTAAGTACAGTTCTAGCCCTTATGGTTGTGGAGAAAAGCTTGAAAACATGTCCCTGGTGTACCCTAAAACATTTTTTTTTAAAATGAAGGTAAACGAAAAGAGACCAAAATGTATTGTGGATTTTTAATTTTGTGATTCTTAAGCCAAACTCAAGACTTTCGGGGTCCTGACTTGTGGTTTTTAAATGCTTAGGGTTGGCAATACTGTATTTTGGCACAGGCATGCAGTCTCCACTGCTGTCTTTGTGGAGGAGATGCATCACAATGCAAAGCTAGTAAGAAAAGGGTAGGAAGAAATTCCTTCTTTTGCATATCCACTCATCATCACTGAACAAGATTCACGTTGAGTCGGCCCTCTGAACTTTGGCGGGTGGTCTGAATTATGTATCTGTTACTCCAGTTTTATTCTGGTACAACTCCATTGGTTCCAATATCTCAGGGCCCATATCTCATTTCATGTAATGAATCAAAGATAATTTCATTGTGTCAGCACCAAATTTGATATCCTACAAATTAATCCACAGAGGAGCTTTAGCCACACTGATCCCAACACTTGCAATATAACAACTTATATTAGACAGAATATCTGGACAACTTCTATATAAGCTGCTAACTCCTCTGATTTCCAAATACTCTACCGCTTAGGGTTGCAATGTGGTAATGGTTTTAAGGGTGCACATAGTATTTTTTCTGCATCTGTTCTCATATACCTCTTAGTTGACTAATATTGGAAGTGGCTTCCCATTATGTGCTGCGGTTTTGCCACCCAGATGCATCCCATGTTTAAACCAAAATGCATATGGTTTCTTTATAAGAAAACTCCAAGGCAAACAAATCTCTGTAAATCTAGTGGAGCAAAACATCCCGTTTGACAGGGCTGATCTGGATCCATTTCTTCTTTCATGCTGACACTCCTATCTGCTTCAAACAGCTGCCCTGGTGAGGAGATGCTATATAGCTGTTTATAACCATTCCCCCCCCCCCCCCCATCCTCTCTGTTCAGCTCACCCAAATACCATTCACAGCTGAGTTGTAGCAATGATAGTTTGGTATAGACCGCAGTATATTTAAACCACACTCTACCAGGCATGCAACAATTACACTACCAAAAAAGGGTTCCACTGGATTATATAAAGATAGCTGCCTGCTAGATCATTTTGGGCTACTCCAATGGAGCAACTTAATCAAGGCTACAACCAGGTATGTGCCAGTCACAGGAGATTTACAGGAATTTTGGACCTTCCATCTCACTTTAAATAAAGTATAATAGTATCTCACAGCAGGCTCTACCCCCTTAGCTGGTTGACTCTGTCTGCCTTCTGATATACTGCTGGGTTATTTTTGACATGTCCAATATTAAATTAGTAACAGATTTTATCTCTTTTCTTTTCCATCTGTTCAGAAACATCACTGCAAGCAGACTTCAGATGACAAATTACACTCCTTCCTTTTGCCAGCTACTTAATCAGCTACAGGAGAGAAGAAAATAAAAATGGCATCTGAGTGATTTATAATGACTCTCTTCTCAGTGGAGTCCATTCTCTTCGTAACCTTTACTTCAGCCAGAGACATTGGGGAGTTTTACTCTATTTGCCTGAACCCAAACACTGTACTTTGGAGATATTTGAACCTGAATCCAAATTTGACAAAAGACTCATGTCATTATAATGTATGCACCATACCCCTGTATCTGATTTCCTTCCCCGCACGCCTAGCTCCTAGGTCCAAACCTAACAGCTTTGGTCCATATCTCTTTTTAGTGCCTCCTTTTTCAAAATGAAGAGACTCTGTCAAGAACTGTGTCCACGCACAGTGAGGTTGCTTTCAGAACACACAGTATGAGTCGTGTTCATCTTGTGCATAGTGGAATAAGGTCAGTGCCTTACAGTAGAAGGAATCGTAAACCAGCCGATGGAGTTTGCCCCTCTCTGAAGATTTGTCCCTGTGACAATGAGACAGTAGGCCATTAATGGTGCCTTCTGCCCTCAAGAATTTCTAGGATGGATGAATTGATGGAAAAGGGGCATTAGCAGCCAGGATCCCTAGTGATTCCTGCTGCTTCACTGACAGTGGTTTCAGTAACACCAACTTCAAGTGCTCAGAGATCATGAGTCAGGCTTGGCTTAAAAATGATGAGATTTTAAACAGTTTCCTTCTGGGTTTTGAGCCTTTAAGGGTTCATGTTTTTCAAGCTTTTCTTCACAACTGAGATCACATATACCCTAGAGAGCTTACAGCAGCACAGTTGTATTGATGCAGCTGTGCTGCTGTAAGATCTCCCTTGTAGCTGTTTTAAGCTGATGGGAGAGAGTTTTCCTGTTGACCTAATTAAGCCACCCCCATATGAGCGGTGGTAGATGTGTCAGTGGGAGATGCTCTCCTGCTGACATAGTGCTGTTGACAACAGTGCTTCTCTTGGTGTAACTTGTGTCACTCGGGGTGTGTTTTTACTCCCTCCCGAGCGACATAAGTTATATTGACAAAAATGCTAGTGTAGACATAGCCTGAGGGCCAGAACCTCCTTCCCCCTTTTTTTAAACGAGGGCTGTGGTTGTCACCTCATCAAATGACTCCAGGAGCTGGGGTTAAGTATGATAGCTCCCGTTGTTCATCTTGTTTCATGTGCTGTCAGAGGGGAGTGAGCTGTGTGCTGTACTGACATTCCTCTGGAGACATGGGCCAGCAGAGGAAGGAAGCTGGCCATTGGGTTCCACTTCTCCCTGAGGAATTTTTTAAAGATCATAATTTGATTATTCCTATTTAAGCTTTCACAGAGTAAGGCTATGGCTGTTGATACCAATACTGCTCTTTAGTGACGCCATCATTTTAAGCTCACCACATATCACAAGCAACATCTGCAACAGATTTTCTTTTTAGCCTAAGAGCAAAGAAGAACTATAGTGAGCTGAGCAGTAAAATATGGATATGGTTCTATATACTTTCTCTAAAAAACGATGTATTTGGATCAAAGGTTCCACTTCAGAATTGCTGCTAAGAAAGGTCATGTGGCCATGAAGAATAGGGAAGCAGTAAGAGTAAATTGTGACTGAGTTTGTGATTTTTGTTTGTTACTTAAGTACTTTGGCCCAGAGACTGTCCTCTGTAAAGTCTGCTCTGGGCCAAGCCCCCTGATACCAAGACCAGAGGCACATGGCTGAGAGCACTTTGGAAAATCCCAAATGAGTCTCTTAACCATGTCCTTGACTAGCTGTCTGAGAAAACTCTGCCCCTAGAGCACACAGGGGACTTGGGTGTTAATAGAACTCTGTTCTGAAAATCCCCACAGCTCCCAAACATACACAGAGCTGCAGCTATATCTACTTGTGCCTGCACAAGCGTTTACAAATTCTGGCATAATGACTAAGGACATAATCCCGTTCCCACAGAAGTCAGTGGAAGACCTTCCCTTGAATTTAGTAGGAGATGGACTGGGACTTTACAATGCAACAACGAGTTACACCTTTAACAGGAAGAACAGAAATAATAACAAAACAAAGCAATTCTCTTGCAACAGTTTTGTAATCTTGACTTCACCATTTCAGTGTTGCATGAACATAGGTTGGGTTTGGGGTTTTTGTTTTGCTTTTAATTTACTTGCTTGTTTTTTGTTTCAATTTTTTTTTAAAGAAAAGAATAATTTTAGAGCTGGCTTCATTGCCAGAGCCTGTCAGTGCTATCCACCAGAACAAGTCTGCAGTCCTGCAGTGTGTATCAGCTCTGTCTGTTAGCAACACCGTTGGAACTGGTAAATTCTTTGAACCAATCTTTGTATGCGTAACTTGTGCAAACTTGCAGAGTGTGCATCACTTTTGAAGAGTACCGTGCGACTGCAGACTTTGGAATTGATCATAGATATCTTTGTACCATACACAGATGGGTGTGTAAGCTTGGTTCAAAGAATTTACAAGCTCCAGTGGTGAAGCCAAAAGATCTCATATGCAGCATAGGGATGCATTTCAGCCCTGCTCCAGATCAAAGCAGTTACTGCTCCCTTCTATGGTTGAGGGCCAGTTAAAATGTTTTAAAAGGTATTAAACGCTGCTTAAAAATGTGTGTGTTAGTGGGTTGGTAAATAAATATGACCTGCTTTTCTAGACTAGACATAGTTTGTGTGTGTACGCATGTGCTGGCTAGAAGACCGATATTCACACAGCTAACATGCTATAATTTAGATACAATACTTCTTTCTTTATTAAAGAATAATACTTGTCCATTTGTTATTAATTATTTGTGAGGGGTCTTTTTATCTCTTTTTAATCTACACCCTCACTATTTTTCTCTAACACCCCTGCATAGATTAGATGACCATAAGTCTTTCTGGCTCCAATTTCTCTGACTGTGAACTTGGTTTGCCTAAGGTTGCCTTGCGGCTCCTAAAGGAAGCCATTTGATGACTTGGAACTCACTTTTCATCTGTTCAGTGCTTCCCTGCTGTGTCTTGATTAGTGTCAGACTGTGCTAGGACAGAGGATCCCAGTCTCTGGTTTGATGGCATTTATGAAACCGCAGAAAGCAGCATCTCCTTATTCTCTGTTGATTATCTTGCTTCTTAAGTGAACTGGCCTATCCTTCATTGTGGATTTTCTTGTAAGATTTTAACTTTTTGTTGGGAGATTGCTTCCTAGTCTGTCTAAAATGAACAAACTCTCTGTTTCTTCCACAACTCTGAGTCTGTCTCCACTTTTAAGGAATAAACCCTACGTTTCTTGTGCTCTGGTGCACAAAGAATGCAGGATCAGATCCTAGATCATGAATCACATGGAGTAAGGGTTTGTGTACGCTATAGAAGCACAACTATGGAACTGCAGCTCTGCCATTGTGATGGCATAGCTTAGGCACTTCTTACATCAACAGAAGTCCTGTTTTTCTGTCAATATAGTTAATCTACCTCTCTGTGAGAAGTGTCAGCTACATCAATGAAATAATCCTTTAGTTAACTAGCCACATCTACACTGGGGGTTAGGTTGACCTAACCATGGTGCTTGAAGTGTGAAATTTTTCACAGCCCTGAGTGACTTAGCTAGGTTGATCTAATTTTTAAGTGTAGACCAGTTCACCAACTAGTTAGTAATATGAGTAGTAGTGGCAACTATGACAAGAGATTTCAGAGTGGTAGCCGTATTAGTCTGTATTCGCAAAAAGAAAAAGGAGTACTTGTGGATGGCTGTGTCCCAAGATCAGTCCTCCCTTACAGACAGCCCCCCAACCTGAAGCAAATATTCACCAGCAATGACACTCCACACAACAAAAACGCTAACCCAGGAACCTATCCCTGCCACAAACCCCGTTGCCAACTCTGTCCACATATCTATTCAAGTGACACCATCATAGGACTTAATACCATCAGGGGCTCATTCACCTGCACATCTACTAATGTGAAATATGCCATCATATGCCAGCAATGTCCCTCTGCCATGTACATTAGCCAAACGGGACAGTCTCTATGCAAAAGAATAAATGGACACAAATCTGACATCAGGAATCATAACATTCAATAACCAGTAGGAGAACACTTCAGTCTCTCTGGTCACTCAGTAACAGACCTAAAAGTGCAATTCTTCAACAAAAAAATCTTAAAAAACAGACTCCAACGAGAAATTGCTGAACTGTTTGCGGCTTGAATAAAGACTGGGAGTGACCGAGTTGTTACAGAAATTAAAATCTATTTCCCCCTACTGTTACTCACACCTTCTTGCCAACTGTTTGAAATTGGCCATCCTGATTATCACTACACATTTTTTTTCTCTTGCTGATAATAGCCCACCTTAACTTATTAGCCTCTTAGAGTTGGTATAGCAGCTTCCACCTTTTCATGTTCTCTGTGTAAGTATATCTTATATCTATCTATCTATCTATCTATCTATCTATCTTCCTACTGTATGTTCCACTCTATGCATGTGATGAATTGGGTTCTAGCCCACAAAAGCTTATGCCCAAATAAATGTATTAGTGTCTAAGATGTCACAAGTATTCCTTGTTCTTTCTATGATAAGAGAGGCTTTCATAAGAATTATCAAAGCAGTTTGGGAATGACAATCATCTCAATAACCTCTTCAGCCCGCTGGTGTAGATAAAGTTTTATCAGCAATTTTGACAGCTGGTTTATAAAGCATGATAAGGGCAATCCATGCTCAGGAGATAGTCGAACAAAACCATGGAAAACCTGGCTTGCTGTTGTGGGCCTACTGGTGCTTTCTATAGGTAATTTGTTACTTCTGTTTTATATACCACCTGTCTTGCCATCATATATATTATTACTGTGTTGTTTGGTTGATTGCAAATAGCGCATTGGTTAGGGCACTCACCTGGGATGTGGATCTTTGATAGACATTTGAGCAAGGACAGGAACCTGGGTCTCCCAAATGAGCAGGCTGTGCAGTCATTCTCACTCATTCTCTGGACCAATGGATATTTAAGTGTTTCATACAAAGTGGCACAGTTTCAATAGGAGTTATGGAGAGAGTCCAGCCCCCCCCCCAAATAGCCTATATTCCAGTGATTAGGAGACTCACCTGCAAAGTAGGAGGCCTGGGTTCAAGTTCCTCTTCTATAACAGGTGACTTAAACTTGGGTCACCCACATCCTTTGTGAGTGCTCTGGGCTCTTGGGTAAAGTGCTCCATCATGGTGGTAAAGGAATGACTTGGCTTGGGCACCCAGCTCCAGGAGAGGGTTCATGACTGTGAATCCCAAGCAGAGGGGAGCATCTCCTGTTAGGAACCTAACTCATTTTGAGGCTGAAGATTTTCCCATTGGCTAGTTTAGGTGGTTCCCCACACAGATTGTTGGCTTTTGTGAATCTCATTCTTAGGTGTCTAACTCTTCCCATGCATTTTATAGGACGTCTAGGTACCTAAACCACTGGTATGGATTCCACTAGGTAGCAGAGCACCTAAAAGTTAGGCGTTGTGCAATGCTGAATGTAAGTTCTCTTTGAGGATCTAGTCCAATAGTTTCTGATGAGTCCCTTGAAAGTGTTCTAGGTTTCAACACCTGTTGAATAGGGTGATGTACTGGTGAATGACACTAATCAGAAATAACCACTTCTGCTAACTCTTACCTATCATGATATAACTAAAGATGAAGTTGTGTTTGATGACAAGGATCATAAGTGAATATAGAGATCAATTTGTGGGCCCCACAGCTGTGCTTAGTAATGGGACATTAATAACATGTGTTAAAACCCTTAGAACCTAAATATTTTGCTGCAGTAAATATCACCAATGAGAGATTTAGTGCATGTTTAAATGCCAAATGATAGAAGCAGTAGCCAAAGAAAGCACCTTCTTTAGCCAAGTTGGAATGGGAATGGGCATGACTAAGCCAAAAGGACTAGAGGTAAACAAACAATTCATGTTGAGTTGGAATTGGGCAGTGCACAGAATATACACCTTCAGGAACAAACAAGATGAGGCTGATCACATCCTTAGGTGCTACAGAGCCTCATAAAGCAATGGGGTTCGTTCTGCTCTTCAAAAGCATTCTGTTGATGTGGGATCCTCTGAAAACTCCATGTAAAGAAAAACAGTGTCCTGGTAGTTTTACACTGCAAGCTGCTGAGGGAGCAGACGTTCGTAAGTGCAGAATTTCACTGCATAGTGAGTCTTCCCCTATTTCTTTTAGCAGATATTAAGTTAGTTCTACAGGATCAAATCTCTAGTATTATAGACTTGTTGTTTCCAATGGTAAAAAGTTTGTTAGTATTTTCATTATAACTCCATATTTTCAGCAGCATATACTGTGACTCACCTGTGTGAATTCTCACACCCAGGGGGGGAACAATTTTAATAATTTATTTTTTGACATAATTTCAAGAAATTCCATTTTGCTGTTCCTGAATAATACCAAGAAGACGAAGAAGAGAAGTTGTATAGCTTTGTAGAGAAAACTTTTGTAGTTATAGAATATGAATGCATTTTGGTGAGTGTTTTGGTAAAAACAAAATATTACCTGAGATAAGTCTGTAAAGCAAAGCAAGTGTTATTTTAAAAAATGGAATGAAAATGACAGTTATTCTGCTAGTTGTGAGAACATGGTTTTGCTTAATTTAATAATAAATCCAATTTTTGCAAAGCTGAATTAAGAACACTCACAGATTATCTTTATTATTTACTTATTATTTGGAGTCTGATTCTGCCCCCATGCTCAGAGTGAATTATACCTTATTCCTTAAGTAGTTCCATTGAAATCACTCACATATGTAAAGCTACTCAGATGGAAAGTGCTTGCAGTATCACTAGGCTGACCATACGTCCCGTTTTGAACGGGACAGTCCCGTTTTTTACATATTTTCGGACTGTCCCGTCTTTTTAACATAAATATCAAATTTGTCCCGTTTTTGCTTTTTGCAGGGACCCACGGCCGGGTCCCGCCTCCTCCCACCCCCTCCTGCAGCCCTTCAGTCCCTTCCTCTCACGGCCTCGGGCCTCCCTCCCCGGCCTGCTCCCCCCTCCCCTCCGCTGCCACAGAGCCAGCGCGGCACGATTGGCTGGGCTGCCCCCATGTGGGGCGGAGTGGAGCTGCTGGCCGGGCAGGGGCTGCCTGGCGCCTCGCTCCCCCCACCCCCGGATGTGGAGGAAATGCCACGTGCAGCCCAATGAGGGGGCAGCGTGGGAGGCGCGAGTGCAGGGATTGTGAGCTCAGGGAGCCAGGGGGCGAGGCTGGCAGCTGGGGCGGGCACCAAGCGGATCCGGAGGCAGCGCTAGCCCGGGCGGAGAGGAGGCGGCGCCGCCCCGGACCCCATGGAGCTGGAGAACATCGTCCCCAACAACACCGTGCTGCTCAAGGCACGCGAAGGTGGGGGGGGGGAGACCAGGTGGGGGAGCATGGGGTGGAGGGGGGAGGGAGTATGGGGTGGGGAGCCATGGCAGCATGTGAGGAGGGCAGGGGGAAAGAGGGGTGCGTAGGGGCTGTGTGTGAAAGTGGGTGGAAGTGGGAGGCACAGGGTTGTGTGTGAAGGGAGGTACTGGCTGGGGCTGCATGTGAAGAGGGGCACAGGGGAAGTGGGGGGGCCATGGCTGCTTGTGAAGGGGGTGGTAGGTGGTGGGCACAAGGCTGTGTGTGAAGGGGGTTGTAGCGGGGTGCTCCCCGCTCCCTGCCGGCCAGTGCTGGAATAGCCCTGGAAAGAGGGTTTGTAGCTGGCTGAGCCTGCTAGCAGGCTTAAGTGGAAAGCAGGCTCAGCTGTGTGGCCACGCCCCAAACATTCCAGGCTGTATAAAAGCCTGGGCGGAAGGAAGGAAGGAAGAGTGAGTGAGTGAGTTTGTTCACTCTGTGGTCAGTCTCCTCTGTAGGCAGCAGGAGACAGGGCCTGGCTGTAAAGTACCCGGACTGGGACAGGGTGTGGGTGAGGCAGCTGGGAGCCTAAGCTCTAGGGAGAGGGCCCTAGCTTGCTGAGCCTAGGGAAGGCCTGACCCATGGGGTACTGGGGATTGCAAGGGGGCGGTCTCCTCTGCAAGCAGAGGGAGACCAGGCCTGGCTGCTGGGAGCCTTTATCAGAGGACCCAGACTGGGATAGGGCAAGGCAGCTGGGAGCCAGGGAGCCAAAGCTCTAGTGAGAGGGCCCCAGCTTGCTGAGCCTAGGGAAGGCCCGACCCATGGGGTACTGGGGGTTGCAAGGGGGTGGCCCCTGGGCTGATAAGAGCAGCAGGCCAACCCCTCCTTGCCGGTGATGAGTAGCCATGAGACTGCAGTCAGCCTCAGAGAGACTGAGGCAGTGGTGACTGGCAGTGGCTGTATCTGAGGCAAGTTGGGGATAGTGGGTGGTGGGTTCCCCAGGGAGGGGAGACCCTGAGACAAGGGGGGTACTGCAGGGGTGCAGCACCCTCAGCAAGGGGTTCCGGGGTCCAGGAGGGACACGGGGCCAGCGTGGAGAAGCGGACGTCGGCTGGCAGAGGGCGCTCCAGGGTCAAAAAGAGCTAATTCCCAGACAACCAGATGGGGGCACCGCCGGGTGAGTGACCGACTCCCTTACAGGGGTACTGTGGGAGTGGGGGGGGGGCATGGAATGGGGGGCACAGGGTTGTGAGTGAAGGAGGGTACTGGGGGGGTCCAGGGCTGTGAGTGAAGGGGGTGGGGGGCATGGGGCCATGTGTGAAGGTGTGGGGGGCACAGGGTTGTCTGTGAAGGGAGGTACTGGGGGGGTCCAGGGCTGTGAGTGAAGGGGGTGGGGGGGAAGTGGGGGGCACAGGGTTGTCTGCGAAGGGAGGTACTGGGGAGTCCAGGGCTGGATGTGAAGAGGGGCAGGGGGTGGGTAGGGGAGATGGCAGGTGGGTAGGGGTAGCATCGTTAACCCCCTCCCTGAACACATGGATGCGGGGGTTGGGCCAAGCCTCAGAGCCCATTTGGGGTGTCAGTCTTCAAGGCACAGCTAAGGCCTGGGCAGGTGGCTGTGGCATGCGTGGGTGATGCGGTGGGGTTGGTGAGAAGCCGTGTTTCTGCTGCAGGAGATGTAGGGAGAGGACTTGGTCAGTCAGAGGGTTACTGATAGTGGAGTCGGTTGGGGGCCTTCCTGGAGGAGGAAGGCAGAGTGGCTGGCCTGGGGGAAGCTCTTGTTGCACAAGCTTCTGCCTGTGAGATGCTACGCAGGAAACTGAGCCATAGCCACAAGCTGATGGGGTTGGGGGAGGCAAATAGGGGGTCATTTGAGGTGTCTGAAGAGAATCATGGAGTGTGAGAAGTTTTATGATAAGGTATTGAAAGACCGAAATTTGCTGTGTAAGATTACTTCATCGGAGAAATATTCATGGTGTGATCGTGGTGAAATACAGTCCCCCTTTACGTCCACCTAAATTTTTGTATGAGTTCTGTCACCTGAAGAATAATTGATAGCTCAAGTCAATACAGTAGACTCCCAATCAGGGCCGGCGACAGGGGGTACTATGGGTAGAGCTGTACCGGGCCCCGCACTTTAGGGGGGCCCGGGTACAGCTCTACCCGTAGTCATCCGACGCGGCTCTCCTCCGGACGAGCGCGCCTGTCCCTGGCCGGAGCAGTGAGCCCGGCAGGCGGCAGCGGCGCAGTCCGGGGGGAGAAAGGGCGGGGAGGAGGGGGGGAGCAGCAAGGGCGGCTCACGCCGCTCCCGGGCTCTCGCTCCCGCTGCGGCCAGCTGTCGGCTGGGGGGGGGGAGCGCCGGCTGGGCTTTCTCCCCCAGGCGCTGTCAGCTTGGGGGGGGGGGGAGCGCCGGCTGGGCTTTCTCCCCCAGGCGCTGTCAGCTGGGGGGGGGGGGGAGCGCCGGCTGGGCTTTCTCCCCCAGGCGCTGTCAGCTGGGGGGGGGGGGGGGAGCGCCGGCTGGGCTTTCTCCCCCAGGCGCTGTCAGCGGGCTGAGACCCCGGCTGGCAGGAGCCTGGGGGGAATCCCAAAGCGGCAGCAGGTTGAGCGCTCAGCCCGCCGCCTCTTTGGGCTCTCTCCCCAAGCTCCTGCTGCCTGCCCCAGTCAGCTCCCGCTGCCAGCCTGGGTGTAGGGAACCCAGGCTGGCAGCGGGAGCTGAGACCCTGGCTGGCAGGAGCCTGGGGGGAAAACCCCAAAGCGGCGGCAGGTTGAGCGCTCAGCCTGCTGCCGCTTTAGAGTTTCCCCGCAGGCTCCCGTTAGCCGGGGTCTGAGCTCCCGCTGCCAGCCTGGGTTCCCTACATCCAGGCTGGCAGCGGGAGCTGACTGGGGCAGGTGGTGGGACCCCCCCCCCCCAGACCCCAGGGCGGCGGCGAACACCCCTGCCCCCCAGTAGACGCTTGATTATCTGGGATTTTATTAACCGGGATTAAGGTTTTCCAGATCATCCCGTATAATCGAGAGTCTACTGTATATTCATGTAATAAAACTTTTTTTTATCGTCTGTCTTTTTCATGAATACAGAATATTACATAACCCCGTCCCGTTTTTGCTATCCCAATGTCCCGTTTTTGTCTCAAGGAAATATGGTCAGCCTAAGTATCAGGGTCTAAGATACTACAATACTCCTATATATTTGTATTACCACCATACTTAAGGACCCCATTGTGCTTCATAAACCCTATATCAGGGATTGGCAACCTTGGCATGCGGCCCCCCAGGGTACCTCCAAGAGAATTTCCTGGAGATCTCTGAGGGAGATTCCCGTGAAGGGAGGGAGTCAATCAACAGCCTGTTCTACCACTCAGAATAAACATGTGGTGGGAGACAAGCCTGCTTCCTGCCCCCAACAACTCGCTTCAGCAATTCCCACAATCAGATCGACTTACCAGGGGCCTCCTTTCCTGTTTGTGCTTCACCAAGATCTGACTGCTGTGACTGGCTAGAAAAGAGCCTCCGGGGTAGAAAAGAGCTCCTGACTGTTTGCATCTCTGGCTCCTGAGACATTCTCTGCCTCTGGAACCCTCTCCCCCTCTTCGTCCAAGATTTCCTCTTCCTGACTTGGTCCATTCTCGACTAGCATGTGAGCCAGCAAAGTGTCCACAGTATCCACCATAGTGGAGGTGAGGTCGCCACCGAATATTGTGTCCAGCTCTTTGTAGAACTTGCAGCTCATGGTAGGCATTCTGCAGCTCCTTCACTTTTACCCTACACTGCAGTGGGTCCCAGTCATGGCCCCTTTCTATTGTCATGAAATCTGTCTGTAGGTATCATAATTCATATGGCTGGAGTGCAGCTGGGACTGCACAGCTTTTTCTCCCCAAATGCTGATCAGCTCCAGCAGCTCGGCATTGCTCCAAGTGGGGAATGTGTGTGGAGCAGGCATGGCCACCTGGAAAGATGCACTGAGGCCACTGCACGCATAGCCGAACAAGCAGGAGGGGACTTTCAAATTTGCAAAGGAATGTACGGCGTGGGGATGATGGTTGGTCACCTGAGGGCAGGGCAGTAGAGTTCAAACCGATGACAAGCGAGGTGAGACCAGACATTGTGGGACACCTCCTGGAGGCCAATCGCAGCGCTGTAATCACCACGGTGTCTACACTGGCACTGCAGCGCTGTAGCCCCGACGCAGATAACTCTACACTTCTTGTTGGGGTGGTTTTTTTTTTTTAGAGTGCTACAACTGCAGTTTCTGCGCACTAAGTGGCTTGGCAGTGTGTACACCTCGGGAGTTACAGTGCAGAAAGCTGCTTTACTGCACAGAAACTTGCCAATGTAGACAGGGCCTAAGCGCTGTTGCAGTGCTATAAGTGTAGACAAACCCTTAGTTTCTCAGAGATTTCCCAGTACAGATACTGATCTGTGCTTAACTGGTAGGCCTGGTCTAGGATCAGATTTTGCATCAATTAAATCAGTAGCAAAACTGATTCAGTTAAATTGGTGCCACCCATTAGTGTGGACAGTTGTATCAATATAAAGGTATTTATATTGATGTAGTTTGAGCCTGAACTAAATCGGTGTAAAAACTGAGTATAGACCAGGCCACATGAGCAAGTAATCCTTGTCATCATGTTATGTGTGTTTTTTTTTTTTTTTTTCCCTCTTTGGATTAACACTCTTACTTTAAGTGTTCTCAGAGGATTATGAATAATAAACAGACCTGGTGACATGATACATCAAAGTTTCCTCTAAGTTTAATTTTCCAGATTGTGAAAGCATGTGTAGTGCGTGTGAATTCATGCTGCCTCGCTGGAGGTTAATCCACTTCTTAAACATTGAGGGAAATTAGCTATAATATTTTGTTTGACATTTGTTTGCATGTCACAGGATTCTCCATACCAGCTTCCACATAATTCAGGCTTTGTGGGCCTCACTAGTTAGCATAGCAGCACCTTTCTCCAGAGTCTGCTGTAATTTAAAGTGAATTAAAATAAGTTATCTGATGTGTACTGAGACAGATCAAAGTATATGATTATTTATAGATAGAAACATTAAGGACTCATTTCAGAAATTAAAACTGGTTACTGCTCTGTAATGGTATTGTCACTTATTACAGAGCAGGTCAAACTACTTAGTATGAATTCTATTTGTTATGAAGTAAGCCTCACGGTTTAGGGAATCATTAACAAGACAGCTCAATTCTCTTTGTATTAGTTATCCATATGTGTATTCACTGGATAGTTTAGGCAGACTATGGGTAGTTTGCAAACTTTTCACCTTGACAATTCAATGTTTGTATTTATGTGGTTGGTCACCTAAATAAAATGTTTGTCATCCACAGAGTGAAAACACTAACATTTTAAATGGGAGAATTGACAAATAAATAAAACAATTCTGCTACAAATACTTATGAATAATATTCATGCTAAAATGTATCTAACTTTCAGGATTCATGTATATTGTAAGAATATTCAGTGATTGTAAGAATACTCAGAAATGACATAAACCCAGAAACCAAACTTGTCTTTTTTATTTACAAAAATATCCACGAATCAGTTTATTTTCCTATTCAGTCACTTCAGTGGATTACCACGAGACAGACATATGGATCAACTGTTTGGATTAATTGAACTAGGATCCTCTACGATCTTACTAAAGAACAACATAACTGCCCAAATCTCCAGCATAACTGTTGGTAGACTATTTTGTTCTTATAAATACATTTAATTCTGTGGTGAAGTTCATATCTATTTTATTAATATTTATTCATTTATTTTTCATGGCTACAGTGACAAGATGTAAGAAATAATTTGCCAGCAATAGATGACTGTCAAAAGATGAATCCAACTTTTCCATATTTCACTCTTCAGTACAGAGAATATGAAAACAGAAATCAACAAAGCAGTTCACATTATTCTTATGGTTGTGTATACTTCTAATCTGAAACATTATACTGTACATTTTATAATGGTATGGTTTTTAGTTGATCGTTGCCTGTTAAAGCAATTCGTTGTGAGATTCCAGAGAGAGTCCAGATGAACAATTTTTTCATTAGCACCAAAATCTTTCCCCCGTCCTGAGTTTGTAAACAGCCTCTTTTGACGAGCCCCAGATGTTGCATTTTCCTACTTTGCAAACTGTCTCCTGATCCACAGCCAATATTTCCATTTTGCTCTGCAGATTCTATCTTTATTTGATTACTCTCCCATATATCAAATCTAAGTTTAATAAATACATTTTCTACTGAGGAAAGATCACTGAGGCCTTGTCTACTAGAAGGTGTTTGCTGGTATAGCAACATTTCAGTGTGGTGAAGCTTAACCTGGCCAACTGGTATAACTTATGCCAGCTCTCCCAACAAAATAAGCACAAGTTATACCAGCACAAGGACTTTTTTGCTGGCACGACTGTGTTTGCCCTAGCGCTTCTGCCAGAGTAACTATGTTGGTTAGCAAAAAGAACGAGGAGTACTTGAGGCACTTTAGAGACTAACACAAGTACTCCTTGTTCTTCTTGCTGATACAGACTAATATGGCTACCACTCTGAAACTGTCACTATGTTGGTGAGGGATGTGTTGTTTTCACACTCCTGACAAAGCTAGGCCAACAAAATTTTAAGTGTAAAATTACCCTGAGTAACAATATTAGGGGGCAGATTCTGCTTTTATGTGGTTGTATCTCCCTGAAATGAACCTGGGTAACAGAGCAGCATATGGAATTGTCTATTAGATTCCTCCAGGTATAAACTCATACCTGAAAGAATCTAAGTGCAGAGCTCTAGCACAAGCTTTTGTCAGCACAGCTGAATTGGTCAGGGTTGTGACAGTGTGGGATCCTGCACTGACAGCCATGCCGGTAAAGCTGCTCATGTGGATATAGATATACTAGCAATTTTATCTTTTGCCAATATAGGTTGTTTCGCTCAGAGGCAATGGTATAAGCTAGACTGCCAAAATGGTTTTTGCTGGTCTAAGCTGTGTCCATACGTGGAGCGTATTGCCGGTATAATATACAAGTATAGGTATAATGGCAAAGCACTCTTAAGGTATGTCTACGCTTCGAAGTCTTGGAGTCTGGGTCAATTGACTCAGGCTTGCGAGGCTCAGACTGCGGGGCTAAAAAGAGCAGTGTAGACTTTGGGCTCAGATTGGAGCCTGGGCTCTGGGACCCTTCTCACTCTCCCGAGTTTCAGAGCCCAGACTCCAACTTAAGCCCACATGTCTTCACTGCAATTTTACCCATTGACCCAGGCTGTGAGACTTGGTGCTGCAGGTTTTTCTTTGCTGTTTAGACATACCCTTAGTGGAGACCTGACCTAACACGTTGAGACTTTATATTGTATGTAGAAAAAGAGAGAAAATGTGGCACCGGATGTTTCCTGGTTAAATCTAATGTAATAGAGGTATGGACACTAGTTCCTTAACCTGTATATTATATAATTTTAACATTAGCTTTAATAAAAATTTTAAATAAGTTCAGAGCCAGATGAAGGCAAGTTGAGTAACTGGCTGAATAGTCCAGCTCTCCCCCCCCCCCCCAGGTAATAGGTAGGTATTACCTTCTAACATGCACCCTAGTGATGAATTGGGGGAGGGACCATCCTTTTCTCTTTCCTAATGACAGAATCTTCTGGATTTCCCTGTCATAGGCTGAAGTTCCTGGCTCCTAAGTAGTAAGAACCAACCAAGCGTCCCACTCAAAACTGACATCCTGTACCCCCATAAATATATCCTGTTCTTTGTGGCAGTTGTCCTGAGTTCACCATACATCTTGCCTCACGCATGGCCCTATACACTTTACTGCACACCCTGCACCAAATGATCTGATGTATCTTTCATGGGGGGCTGTAACCATGTCATTGGTCTAGTGGAAAGTGATTCTTTCCTACTTCTAAATGCTATAAGAGCCAAACTATTTCCCTCCCCCCCCCCATTACAGCTCAGCTCCGCAAGCCCATAGCATGCTGCCTTTAATAGGGATGCAGGTGTAGCTGAGGGCCTAAATTGGCCAAATGTTCCTAAATTAGTTCACAGAAACATGGATGAATGGAGACTTTGTACCCTCACTTTCCTCTTGTCCCTTCTCCTCACCCACTACCTCCTGAATGTCAAGAAGTGCAGATCTGAATGCACAATTGCAATACATCCCGTGAGCCAGGATACTTGCATGTACCAGGTATTATTTCTTCCGTTCAATTTGCAGTACATTTTGCAGGAGCTAGAGCGAAGCAGGATCTTTCACAGATGCAAGAGGAGCAGAAAGGAATCCAAAGCTGAGGGAATAAAAGGAAACAAGATCTGTGGGAGATGACAGTGACTTGGTAGCTGCTCTCTGTCTGACATGAGTGCCGGTACTGTGGCCCTCTCTAGGGACTTGTCTGTAGCGGAAGTTGCATCGGTGTAACTTGAAATCAGTTTTTAAAACGTAGCTAAACTGGAGCTAAACATGGGGTGGTTGTGCTGCCAGTTCTTGCCATTTCAGGCTGAGTCATGGACTAGTTGGTGTTTTGCTTAAAGTCCCTGCTCCTGGAGTCCTGGCAACATACCTTAAAAAAAACTGTGTCCAGCCCTCCTGATTGCAAAGGAAAGCTGCAGGGTCTGACCAAAGTGCATCCCAATGGCTCAGAAATGGGAGGCCGCTAGAACGTTATTACTTTTCAAGTCAAATGTCATGACTCCTGGGGGGCTGAGTCGACACTTCTGAGGGCTTGGGGCGGCCGGGGGCACTCAAACCAGGCGGCGGCGCCCAGGGCGGCAGGCGGACTGAAGGAAACTCAATCCACATCCGCCGGGTTTACACCGCATTGCGCGCCTGCCCGGGGCCGGCCCCGCCGACTTCACGTTCCCACGGCGCGCCGAGGGGCCGGAGGGGCGGCGGGCTGCGAACGTGGCCGGGGAGGGTGCGCTGCGCCGGCCGGCCGGCAGGGGGCGAGGCGGGGCGGCGCGCTGGGCTGGTGCCGGGAGGAAATGATGCGCCTGGTGCCTGGTTATTAATTACAGCGCCGGGCGCCCATTGGCAGAGCGGGGAGCAGCCACTTCCTCCTACGCCGCCGCCGGAGCATCCCGGCCCCTCCTGCCGCTGGAACTTCGGCTCTCCGGCGTCTCCCCCTCGTCCGCGGGCCGCGCTGGGGGGATGCGGCCGGGCCTGGCCCCGGGGCGGCGCCGTGATTAGCGCGCAGCGGCGCGGGGAGGTCTCGCCGCCGGTCCCCACCCCATGGCCAGCGCCGCCCGCCTCTAGCGCCGCCTCCCTCCGCGCTGCCATGAGACGGTGAGTGGCCTCGCGCGGCCCTGCGGAGCCCCCCGCGCTGCCGGGGCCGGGAGCTCCCTCTTGCCGCGGGGTGGCGGTGGGTCCCGGCCGGCCGGCCCGGGGGCGCGCTGCCCGCGGGCCCAGGCGGGAGTCCCGGCTCCCCGCAGTGCGGGTGGGGGAGTCGGTGCGGGCGCCTCGCTACCTGCCTCCGACCCGGGAGGCGCCTTCGAAACTGGACAACTGCGGCCCGCTGCCCCCCGCGTCCTCCTCCGCTGGGAGCTCTCGGCCAGTGCGCTCCCCTCGGAGCCCCCTGCCCCGCTCGCTGCCGTGTGAATAGCTTCAAAGGCAGGAATGTGGGATTCATCTTCCGATGCCCACAAGGCAAATGTGGTTACAGATGTTCCACGTTCCTCTGCCAAGTCGAAACCCTTCCCTCTGCGCTGGAACCGGAACAGTAAAAGAGACGCTTGGGAACCTTTACATGGGTGAGGGAGGGGGCGGATGAATGCTGCTTTGACATGGGCGAATTGCTATTTTCAGTTCATCTCTGGGTGGGTCTGTCACTGCTTTAAGCCCAAAAACACTTTGTAGAAAGGCTGGAGTTCCCACTAGTTTTCAAGCTTCTTTTGTAATGTAGAAATGATTGGTGAACAAGACTGACACTCTCCTGTTGGTTTCAGTTGTCGCCTGCTGATTGATAAACATTACAATGAGTATCCCACACAAAAAGCTGTTAATTTAGTCCTTTGAAGAATGCAGCTATCTTTTGGGGTCTAGTTTCTTATGTCTCTTTCCTGTTAGCAATAAAACTAGCAGAGTTTTAAAACATATGAGCCAAAAATAGAACTAGTTTAAAAATTGCTTTTCTATATGCTTTATAAATAGTTTTAAAAATATTAAATGTGCTTTAAAGTGCACAACTGTTTTTCCAAAATATAGTCCAAATGTTACAAAGCTGTTCCTGTTGTGCTTGCTATGAATAATCAAGACTCCCTTTCCAAATGCATTGAAGTCATAGGACCAGCTTGAAAATGGTTGAGATATATTTCATGGTGGAAAAAGCCTGTGAGATAAATAGATGTTACCAGGACTTTTGGGATGTGTGTTGATGACTTAAATAAAATAAATAAACTGCATATATCACAGTTCAGAAATGTAGAACATGGCCAATTGTTGAGTTTCCACACAGGTGTGTGTGAGATGGATACAGCCTTGGTTCGTAGTCTGTCTGAAACTAGCCAGTGCTTTTGATTTAGTCTTCTTGCTCCTATGAGACAAGGATGACTTGTATTGCTCAACAGCAATCCCATTAGCCTGATGGAGAGTGGTATTACAATAGTCTAGGATTGTCTGGTCTAGTCTTCAGCCTTGAGCAAATGATCTTCCAGTCATCTTTCTCCTTCTCCCCCAAAGCCTCCAAATATGAAAATTGTGGTGAAATGGGTATTTTAAAAGTGAGAAAGGAAAGTGTCTCAATTGTTGGAAATGTGAATAATTCTACTGCTCAGGGGAAGGAAAATGTTAAATGAAATAACAAACTACATGTTTGATTTATTAGTGTTTTTTTTAAAGGCAACTTCTTTAGCCGTATCCATTTAAGATAGGCATAATAGTAGCGAACAGCTTCTTATTTTGCTAATTGTCTCAATTTGGAGATTGCAGGGGGGTGGAGGGAGGAGGGGAAGCTCTTGCTAATAACCCACTCCTAATGACTCTGGCTTCCTAAGAGAAGAATACGAGATATCAAATTCCACCTTATTTCTCTTGTTGTTTAGTATTTATATACAAACAACCCTATATCTGAATCACTGACTCTAGGGGAAAAAAATTCTGGACTATATACAATGCAGTCCTCATGGGAGATGTTAATATTTTTCTCATTCCCTGGTATATGAGAGAGAAGGCAACACGGAAAGCAAAAGCCAGTTTAGAGAAGGCTGAAGTTTTGTTAGGAAATTGAGGAAGTCACAGAGGCCAAAAATCCTGTGAGCATTTGAATATCTTGAGGCCAATCCATTCATTGCTCATTTGGTGGTGTGTAGTCAATAATTTGTGGGAGCCTAAATCAAGCCACCTATTTTATGTGGTATTAACAGGCTCATATTAATGTATTAATGGTCTTAAAGATTTTTATTAACATTCATTGTGCTGTGAAATTTGGGGTGTAAGTGTGGTGTTAACCTTTTCAATAGTGTACTTTGTAGCAATGCCTGTAGAGGTGGTGACAATATTTCAGAGATTCCCAAACTGTGGTCCATGGATAGTTTGCTCTAAGGTGCTTGGGTGTGCGCACGCAAGAGAATGAAGGGTCACCCGTTTAATTAGCGGAGCTGCGCAGGTGTAGCTCTGGTAACAAGGTGCCTGGACCCTGGAGAAGATGCACATGTAAGGTGGGGTGGTGACCTTGGGGAGGGGGGAGAATAGGGAGGTTAGGTGGGAGGGGGCAGTGGTGTGAGAAGAGGGGGTGGAGGGAATTTGGGATGTGCCCTCCTTCCCAGCCCAGCTTTGTGGCTGCTGGGGTGGGGGGTGGGATACTCCCCTCCTTCCCAGCCCCTGGGGGCTGCTGAGAGGGAGACACACCCTTCTTCTCTTCCCCCCCCCCCCCCAGCTTGGTGGCTGCTGCCTTGGGGGACAGAGGGCACATCCACCGCATTGGAAAGGTAAGACTACTGATATTAAAATGAGTTGTGCACTTTTATTTGTAAAACAAAAAAAAGTTAAGATTTTGTTATAGCGCTTTTATCCAAAATGCTTTACAAAAGTTAGCTAACAGTACAAACATTTGGAAATATCATTAAGTGGTCCACTGAGAGCCTCAGCAATGTTCAAGTGGTCCGTCAGTTTGAGAACCACTAATTATTTACAGCAGTACCTTTTTATAGTAAACTGGAAGAAGAATGCTTCACTTTCTTTTGATTTCATGCCTACAGTGACCTAAGCTGCTTAAACCTACTGAAGGCTGTGGGCTTGTACAGCTATTACTGAGGGCATAAACTGTTCTAGACACTCTTTTGTTATTTGTTATGATGCAGAAGAGAGCCTGTAATTTGAAAGTTTCTAAGTTTGAAGGGCTGGCAGTTTAGGGGAATTTTTTTTTTTAACTTAAAAATGAGCATTCTTTATATGGAGTCATGAAGATTTCCGAGTGGAACCATACTTTCAAATGGGCAAACATTGTCCATTTTTGTGACGTGCATTGGGATACTTGTGTGGGCCCCAATCGTCCAATTGGGAAAAATCTTGTTATTGCAAAGGATGAAGTAATTTGCTTATAGTCAGTGACACATTTAGAGATCTTATCTTTTCAGTTTTCATTTCTGAATCCTGTAGCCTTAAGCTAGGTCCTGTGCTTATTATTAGTGGAGGCCATAGTGACCATATCAGATATTTTATAAATGCCCTCCAAGTGCCACCTGTAAAGGTCTAATGTTTGAGAATAATGCTCTTCTCAAGAAGGGTATGAAATTGAAGGCAGTAAAAAGGCCAAGCACCCAAATGAAGCTGCTTACAAATGCATTGCTGCTTTCTTGGATGGTTCTGACATATTTTTGGACATTGTGGATTAAAGTTATTTTTTAGGAGAACAGATTCTCCAAAATGAAAGTAACCCATCTCATCCCCTACATTTTATTAAACAGTGATGTGTTCTGTACTGTTGTTTTGAGTCACTTGGCCCCAACCTAAATGTATCTTTGTTAGTATGAAAAACACTTTTCTGTCTTGTGTTATAATTAACTTTATGGCATGCCAAGGGCCCTTCACTTACTTCAGCAATTGCTCGTTGACCCAGATGGCCCAAGATTTATGGGTAGTCCTTGCTTGTAGTTCTTCCCACTACTCATATGCTCTTTTGTAACCTAATGAGAATGGTCTTTCCCCACCTCTCTCTCATTTCAAGGCATACTACAGTGACTGAGATTACTTTTGCAGCCATTTTGCTTTATACATCAGCCTTTGTGATGAATTGTAGTCTGTCCAAAAATATAGAAGGTGGGGCTGTTTTTTAAAAAAAAAAAAAGCCTGGGGGAAGAACTATTTATCTGTGTTTAATTATAATTAATGTAAATATAACACATTTCAAAGTTAGAAGCAGAGAAATGAAAATCCCATTTGGATATTATTGGTGGTGGCAGTACCTGTCGCTTTCAGTTGTATCAGCAGCTCTATTTTACTGGGAGCTCCAATGGCAGCTTCCTTGTATTTTTCACTCAGTTCTTTATAAATAAGCATGGCAGAACTAGATTTTAATTTTTTAAAAATAATTTTATGGATAATAATCAATTTATCAAACATTTGAAGTTTTTATCAATTTAAATCTTCACAGTTGCCCACAATTTTGGTGGTTCTGTCTTTTTTTAGGTTTTTATTGACTTAAATTTTGGCAGTTGTGGGAAGTGAATGGTGGTCAGACAATTATTTAATATTAGACATTGAGACTCAAAGCTTTAATAGTTAAAACACAAATTCTCAATATCCCATGCCAAAATATATGAGAGACTGAGATCATACACTTAAGATCTCAAGCAACACTTCTTTCTTTGCCTATCTGTAAATTCCCACAATTATAATTGACTTACGTTTTTCATTTTGTATGGTGAAATTGACATATTTATAAGTCTAATTCTTCCAAGCCTATTTACAACGGTCATCATTAACATCTTCCTAGGTTTGTGAGAAATGAATGTAACAATCGTATTTCCTTTCCTTTTTTTTCTAAGGAATAGAGCAGCATATTGGTTGCTTTGCCTTTGCAAATGAATCGTGTTACCTAGCATTTGCTACTTAGTCTATGGAATATTGTAGTCACTTAATTACTTACAAAGAGATTTGTAACTGTTTTATTGGTGACCACAGAAATTTAGTCTGTCTCTGCAGACCTTCCTCGGAGCATTTTCAGCTATATTGTTTCCTGAAGCTAGTTATTAACAAACTTCCACTTACAAAACACATTCCTCCTATTTGTGTATAATCAGCTATAATTCTTGATCTGATGACTGTTTATGCTGTTGTCTAGCCTGATGTGTCAAGTTGGTTAAGATATTTTTCTTTTTTTCAGGCTGTCTGTCCAGCCAAGTAAGGTAGTCAGGTGCTGTTAGGAAATGGAGCAGGTCTCTACTTCCTCATTCTGAGCAGTTGAGATGCTCTTGGGAGTAGAAGATGGGAAAAGAGGGTTTTCCCTTTCAGCAGGAACAGTGGCATGGTAGAGTGGAGCTTAAATTTTATGTGAAGTTGATGTTGGAGCAGGATCTAAGGACAGAATCCTTGTCGAAATCCCGTTCCCTTTCCTAGCAACTTGACATTACAAGTGGTATTCCTGTAACTGTGCTGAAAGATCTACCTCTGTCTAATAAGTATCTTGTAAAAACATAGTTCACTTCTGTCTACGTAGCAATAAAGAGCTGTGTTTTAACTTTGTGGTGGGACTGGGTCCTGTCATGTGATAACTAGCAAAATCCCCATTAGGCTTTTTATGTTTTAACTGGGAGTTAAAGGCGTGGTGTTTTTAAAACACTACTGTGGACAATGCACTGTAGATCTTAACACAGTTTAGATAACTTGTTTTAACGTGTTCTTAATTTCCTAAAACCATAATTTCAAATCCTATTCTAGACAAACCCTGGGTGTGAAGCACAGAAAGATTAAGACCCCAGCTACAGTCTACCACATCTGTAAAATAGTGATGATACTTCCCAGGTTTGTTGGAAGTCTTAATTTCTAAACACATGTAAAGTGCTTTGAGATTTTCAGATGGAAGGAGCTATATAAGCACAAGGTTTTGTTATTAAATTTAATAGAAATGCTTTAATTCACCAAGTGAATTTTTATTACATTTAAATTTGCAACCATTACATAG
This sequence comes from Sternotherus odoratus, assembly GCA_032164245.1. Lineage (NCBI taxonomy): Eukaryota > Metazoa > Chordata > Testudines > Kinosternidae > Sternotherus > Sternotherus odoratus. The sequence goes on from JAVMKO010000011.1 coordinate 38,179,166, forward strand.
CAACACAGTCTTTGAATAATATTTTCAAAAGTACATGAGGTGATTTAGGAGCCCTAGTCCCATGTTCAGAAGTGACTATGGGCATGTCTGTTTACTTGGGTTTGTGGGGTTTTGGATGCAGGGTTAAAAATAGCACTGTAGGCTCTGGTGCCCGATAAGGGGAAATGATCTCTGAGCCTGGGTTCCCGCCTGTGCAAGAACATCTATGCTGCTATTTTTGGTGCTGCAGCCTGAGCCCAAGTTGTCGATCCTCACTCTGAGACTCAGTGCTGTGGGGTTTTCTTTGCAGTGTAGGCACCTAAGGACCACTAACTTTCAGTATGTGCTTTTGAAAGTGCTATCCTATATTACATAAGCACCAAAATGAGCTGAGTAGAATCACAAAGATGGTTTGTTTTTATTGGATAAGATGAGTGAGATACAGAAAATCAATATATGACTAATAACTTGAAGGTATGGGGGGGGGGTTAAATCTTTCACCCATTTAGTGGTGGGTTTAAATATGCTGACAGTCATTTCTGATTTTGGCTTTCTAATATTCATCAGCTAGTGTATGAAGGCTATCAAGTGCTGCATCTCATTATCATAGCTACCCTGTTACCCCGAAAGTAAGACATCCCCCGAAAATAAGACGTACTTCCAGTTTTGCCTCTCGCTGTAATATAATGTAATGTAATTTTGGGAGCAAAAATTAATATAAGACACTGTCTTATTTTCGGGGAAACACGGTAGTAGCGGGAGCATCTTCAACTCTGATCTGGTGTTGGATTAGATTCAGCTTAATCCTTTGCTAGTCCTCCACTTCAGTGGCTGAGCTACTGTTACCTGTTAACATTTCACTGAAGTCAGCAGCTGAGCAGTGCGTTGGAACTAGACATTGTATCTGCCATTTGTCAGAACCAGTCTTAAATAATCGTTACTGGCTCTGCACAACAGTTAGGATTTTTTGGAGTTGGTAACTAGCTCGTCCACTGTAATCGTATCCTATTCTGCATTAGTACAAATGAACAACACAGTGTCAATCATCATAAATAAATAGGGTGTCCATGGGTCCCTGAAATTAGAAATGTCTTTTTTCAGGACCTGCTCTTGTTAGTCTTACACCAGGGTTTAGTCTAGTATGCTTTGGCTGACTGGTCACCTGAAGGATGTGCTGGCCAAGTGTACTCATGAAATGGACATCAGGCTGGATGAACATGTATCTTCCTGGGGGGCAATTGCTAGGTCTGTCATAATTGTGTTGCTGTCCTGTTTTCCACAATGTCTCCTGGGATGTGTCTGCCCAAAGACTCTTAACAAGAGTTAACATTGTGCAGTATCCCTCTGCCAAGTACAAAGAAGTTAGTTGACAAACTTTTGTGGTTTTCCGTAGGGCTCAGCTGTCCTTTTCTACACATAAAATTTAGGTTTATCTAGTTATGTTGCTCCGGACTATGAAATAATTTGCACTCCTGAACACTGTAGTTACGGCAAGGGGTAGATGTAACTAGATCGAATTCTTCCATTGACTAGCTACTAGCGCTTGGGTTTATGTAAAATGGATGGGGGGGAAAAACCCTTGCATCAGTGTAGGAAGTGTCTATTATACTACAGGTTCAAGAATAGCAGCCCTCTTAGAATTGGTATGCTAATGTACAATTTTTTTTTCTTTTTTCTTTGTGTATAAATGCATTTTACTTCTGTTCCATTCTATGCATCCGATGAAGTGAGCTATAGCTCACGAAAGCTTATGCTGAAATAAACTAGTTAGTCTCTAATGTGCTACAAGTACTCCTCTCTTTCTTTTATACTACACTTGCATAGCTGCAGTGACTCCTGTAATGTAGACTGCCCTTGGGGGAGAGGGGTTGTCTAGACCAGTGGTTCCCATATTAGGGTTTGTGAACCCTTGGGGTTTTGTGAAGTGTGTGTGTAATCCCTAATGGCAGAGCTGTCCCTAGGAGCCCTGGGCAGCATGGGGCCAGCATACTGGATCCCCTGGATTTCCAAGAGTTTAGCAGGTCAAAGCAAGCATATCTATCACATTGAGGAGACTTAAACTTCAAGACTCCTTCTTATAAGAAATAGAAAGGGAGGTGGGTTTTTGTGTGTGCCATTTTAAAAATTAAATAAGCAGCTAGTGTGTGTGAAATGATTATGAAGAACAAATTTAAGCTTCGTTGTAATGTGCATTATTTGCCTGGATCGCTCAATACCTGAATGTTTGTGTAGGAGGAACTCTTTAAGTTGGTTTCTTGAATACCTTCGTTTCACATCTGATATTCCTGGATGAAACTTAGGAGCTTTGTCTTATAACAGGCTTATTCAAAGTGATACAAGCTATGAAAGTGAGATACTGGGAGAGTGTTGCTGTTTTCATAATGTAATACAAATATTGTAAGCATGTCATAAAAACAAATTTTTGTTTCCAAGATCACTGCTTTTTATAATTTATACTCGGGTAAAGGAGAAAATCCCTGGTAGTATTCAGTTTTAGGAGGGGGTTGTGAGACATGTGAGAAGGGATTCACTGATTGTTGATGTTTGGGAACCATTGGTTTACTGAGGAAAATTAGCTACCCCATGTTGTCAAAGCACAGCTTAACCATATACTTCTGCAAGGGATGACTGCAAACAGATAAACACAACTTGCCTTGTCTGTGCTAGTTCAAAGTGGTGATAGGTGGCATGTTTTTAAATGATGTATTTTCCCAGTCTAGGCAAACACATAGTCAGATCCTGTGGCATCAGACTCTGGATGTTGCTACAACACTGTTTCTGTCCTGGCATATAAGACGATGGCTAAGAGGGTGAGAATCAGGCCAAGTCTACTCTAGGAAATTAGGTCAGTATATCTGTTGGGTGTGAAAAATCAACATCCTGGATGGACGCAGTTCAATTGACCTAATCCTTGGTGTAAACAGTGCCAAGTTGATGGAAGAAGTCTCCTGTTGACATAGCTACCACCTCTTGGGGAGGTTGGGTACTATGCCAATGGGAGAAGGTTGGCGTAGGTAGCATCTTCAGTCATGCATGACAGCGGCACTTTTAGTGTAGATTGTGCCATCTAGCGCTTCAGAAACATGGGCACGAGTGTAGCTACTGAATATGGCATGAGTCTGGTAGCAAGTTTGATATTTGGGGATCTGTGGCTTTTTATTTGTGTGTTTTTGAGCTCCATCTAGTGGGGAAAGTTCCCTCACCCCCACCCCCCTCTCCAGACTGAAACTTAACAAACTTGGTTAAAGAGGAAGGGGAGTCTGGTTTAGGTATTGGGGTGATGGTAGTAGGAGGAGCATGCAATCACCACTCTCTATTATAGGCTTATTTTCTGAATTAAGAAGCTATCTGGGGTTAGTGACACTTTCTTAGATTTAATATCATTATAAAAGCTGGAGACAAAGCAGGGTTTGGGGTGGAGGCTGCAGCTTGTGATCCACCATGTAATAACCTTGTGACCCCTGAGGGGTCTTGACCCCTGGTTTGAGAACCCCTGTGCTAGATGGTCCTCTGAACACTAGCTTAAGGAAGGCATATAGTTGCTTCCAGCAAAATAGGCTGTGGATTTACTGATCTTTCAGGCCATTTCTCACTAGGGAACTGTATCAAAAATTGTCTTTGACTTCCTTTCTATTGTTAAGTCTGAAATTGTTTTGGTTTAAAAAATTGCTAATATAAATTAAGTTTAGTATTGGGTGCTCGTAGAATTCTCACTTATTATTTTAATGATAAATAAGACACAAGGTAACCAGCTAATGGAAGTATTAATTTTATTGACCAACTAATGCCAAAAAGAGTAATCAGATTTTTTTTTACTAGAAATGTATGTAAAATAAAATATATATTCTCCTCTTCCTCACTACATAGCTGGTGGATTCTCATGTTAAGCATTTTAAGGTTAAGCAGGTAAAGCTGCCGAATTAGCTCGGGTCCACCGTTTTTAAAGATTTCAGCAAGGATCCTATCTAGACCTGCTGCCTTGTTCTTCATCTGCACGGTGGCATTGTGTACCTCATACAAATTGGGAGGGTCTCAGAGTTCCTCCCTACAACCATGGAATTATGGTTAAGCAGATCTTGAAAATGTTCTTTCCAGTGAGAATTGCTGGCTTTGTTGTCCTTAGAGCAAAGAGGATTCATACCATGACAGATTGGCCCATAAACAGTTTGGCACTAAAGAAGCCACATGTATTGTGGATGTCCACAAGATGTTGAAGTTCTTTCACTTTCTCAGTCCACCATTTGTTCTTAAGTTCTCTAGTTTTACGTTGTACTTCTGCCCTCACCTTGGCATGGGCTTCTCTTAAATTGTAATTTGTTGTTTTGCCAGGCACAAAGTGCCATTCTCTTCTCATTGAGTTGCTCAATTTCAGCATCATTCTTATCAAACCATTGGATGTTTTCTGGTTTGGTAGCCTATGGCTTCCTCACAGGCATTGATGATTACTGCTTTTAACTGGCTCCAATGTTCCTCAATTTCTTCTGGAACCTCTGATGGGAGCTTTTCTTCTAAGACTGCTTGGAAGTGGTCATGCTTAATAGGGTCCTTCAAATCTTGAACCTTCAGCTTACGCCTGACCACCTGCTTTTGCAGCCTCCATTTGGGAGTGATCTTAATTTTTATTGTAGATCAGATAAGGTGATGATCAGTCCAACAGTCATCAGCACTTGTCATTGCTCTTGTGAGAAGTACATCACATCTCAGACATGAACTATGACCTAGTCAAGGAGATGTCAGTGCTGTGATAGAGGAGGGTCAGGGAGTGGTAGAGTGCTTGAGGGAAGATATATTAACTCAAGGCTCATTAGGGCGTGGTTCCCTGTAGACTAGGGAGCAGGCAGCAGGTTAATTGGAGCACCTGCTGTCAATTAAGGCCTTAATAAAAACCCCTGCTTCAGGCAGACAGGGGAGGGAGTTTGGGAGGAGTTGGAGCAGAGAGCGGTTTGGAGGAGTTGGAGCAGAGAGCGGTTTGGAGAAGTGCTGCGGTGAGCTAAGAAAGACCCAGACCCTAGGTAAAGGAACACCTGGCTTGTGTAGAGAGAGGGCAGGAAGCCCCCACAAGCTAAAGGGTAGGAGAGGGAAGTAGCCCAGGGGAAGGAATAGCTAATCCAAGTGGTTTACTGCTATCCTCTGGGCCCCTGGGCTGGGACCCGGAGTAGAGGGCGGGCCCAGGTCCCGCCCTCTCTACTTCTCAACTGCCCCACTAGTAAACACCCTGTTCAGGGGCAAGAAATAGGCTCCCTGAATCCCCCACAAGAAGAGAAAGCACAGGACCCATCAATATAGAGTCAGTAATTTGCCACAATGCTTTGATCATGGGTGTCTCCAAGATGTTTTGAACTTTTGTCAGAAAAGGGTGTTTGTAATAATTTCATGTTCAGCACACTTGGTCAGGAGCAGAATTCTATTCTGAATTTACTTTTGCCAACTCCTTGTTTCCTGATTGTTCCTTTCCACGGGTCTGAGTCTGGTCCAACACGTGCATTGAATTCCCCAGAGGATGATCTTGTCTTCTGTAGGGGTCTCAGATGAAATGGTTTCCAACTGAGAATAAAAATCTTCCTTTACATTTAATTGGCATCCAGTGTTGGTGCACAGGCACTCACAAGTTGCCTGTTTTTTGGTGAACCTCAGTCTGAGTGTCAAACGGCTCATTGATGCCAACTGATACCTCAGAGAGGCACCTTATGAGCTTGGATTTGGAAAAGGGCAACAAAAATAATTAGGGGTATGGAACAGCTTCTGTATGAGGAGAGAGTAATAAGATTGGGACTTCTCAGTTTGGAAAAGAGATGATTAAGGGGGAGATGGAGGAGGTCTATAAAATGACTGGTGTGGAGAAAGCAAATATGTGAAGGAGTAAATAATACTTAACCCAAGAATTAGGGAACACAAAATAATAGGCAGCAGATTTAAGACCAACAAAAGGAAGTATTTCTTCACACAATGCACAGTCAACCTGTGGAACACTTTGCCAGAGGATGTTGTGCAGGCCAAGACTATAACGGGTCAAAAGAGAACTAGACAAATCATGGAGGAAAGGGCTGGAAATGGGTGGCAGGGGATGGATCACTTGATTACCTGTTCTGTTCATTCCATCTGGGGCACCTGGCACTGGTCACTGTTGGAAGACCGGATACTTGGCTAGCTGGACCTGTGGTCTGACCCAGTATGGTCATTCATATGTTTAGCTTACTTTGTGTACAAAGTGCCATAAGCTAAAGGAAAAAAAGGACCCCCTCTTACACTGGAGAAAGTGAACTTTCACACAGGAAGTTTTAGGAGTAGAATTTTTTGATTTACAGTCACATCTTGGCTTATGTCCGTATAAATTACCCTGTATATGAGCCCTGACATTGATCTGTTGTGTGACTTTGCACAAGTCACTAAAGGCCAGTCCTACATGGGGAAATTGTCCAGCATAGCTATAGTAGAATAGGCTAGTCTGGAAAAGTGCTCTATGTTGACACTATTGTGGAATAAAAATCACTGTTCCAATTAATCTGCACCATAATTCATGTGTCAATGCATGGAGCCATTCCAGAGTAGTTCATTCTTGTCTACATGGGGAAAGTGACAATCATAGCCATACAAGTCCTTATTGTGTCTGTCTTTCTACCTGCAAATTGGGACTAGTGATATTCATAATGTACTTTGAGACCTATAGAGGCAGAGTGCTATTCAGATATGCAAAGAATTATCCTTTCTTACAAACTCTTCTTCACTCTCTTGGTGAGTGATAGCTTGTTTGAATGTTTCCTACTCACTTCTCCTTTTCTCCTGCTGGGTTGTGGGAACTTCTAAGATTAGGCAGGCTGAGTGCAGCTGAGCAACAGGACCATGTATTGAGCAGTACTCTCACACCACAGGGCAGTACTGGCTCAGACAACAAGTGGTCTTGCAGTGGGTGATCATATTAGTCAAGGGTGAGTTAAAAGAAAAATCCGTGAGATGACACTTGTTCTGTAAACACTAGAAATCAGGAGGCACTTACACCCCATCACACACTCCTATGGATATTGGGGGGGGGGGATCAGACCATTGTGGTCCCCTATTTATCCCTCCTCAGTGTAATAGATAATCCCTCCTCACTGGGTGCAGCTGTGCAAATGTAGCGCAGTGGTGTAGACTTTACATTAAATTCCCTGCGGTGTTTTCACTTTTAGTAACAACATGAAACATGCAGAAGAATGTTTAATGTTAATTTACAATCCTTTGCTGTAATCAAGTATACTTGATTTGGTATAGTAGATAAATACCAAAAGAAAGCTGGGGGACTTTCCTCATTAACAAGGAATTGTACGTTACTTTAATACTGTAAAGAACATCTATTTTTACTTTATTACTTCTAGTATTAAAGTTCATAACATGGCAAATCTTGTTTGAAAGAGACTATTGGTTCTGCTGTTCTTAAATAATCCTCTCCAAAACCATATAGTCTCCTGTATTTGGGATTAAGCATAAACAATAGACTGTGCTCTGTGTAAAATTCTTCATATAAATTATGGAAAACCTGTGTTAAATCAGCCTCTTAATGTTTCTTAACTCTGTATTTGCTTTGTGGTTTAAGGTTAACACTAATCCTTAATTCATTCCACAGATTTCTAGGGAAATAGATGATGATTTTGATCTGTTCTGAGATGTTGGGATTTTAACCCCTTAATTAACTGACCCAAAGAGACTTTTTTAAAAAGTAATTTACCCTGACTGTATCTCTTTCCTGGTGTTACTTAAATTTCAGAATGTTGAAATAGTTTATTCTTCACCATTAAAATTAAGTTTACATGCTTGTCTCACTATATATTCTGTTCACTTTCTGGTTCTCATAGGCTACCATGGTGCTACACTCCTTCGATTGGAAGGAAATATGGGGAACTGTTTAACTACTATTAACAGGAGAACCTAAATGTGAAGCCCATTTAAGAAATATTATTTTTAAGAAGGCAGAGTAGAGTTGAGTGGTGTTTGCTAAGCTTTTAAATTTGATTAACTTAATTTTGACATTACTAATATGTTCTTTAAGTTGGCTGCCTTAATATGTCTAATAGGGTTTACTATGTATCTTCTCCCCCCCCCCCCCTTTTTTTTTTTTTTGCCTAGTTCACTTCAGCTGTACTATAGAGCAGTGGTTCTCAACCTTTCCAGACCGCTGTACTCCTGTCGGGAGTCTCATTTGTCTTGTATACCCCCACGTTTCACCTCACTTAAAAACTACTTGCTTACAAAATCAGACATAAAAATACAAAAGTGTCACAGCATTCTGTTCCTGAAAAACTGCTTACTTTCTCGTTTTTACCATAATAAAATAGATTGGAATGTAAATATTGTACTTTTCAGTGTTTATGGTATATAGATCAGTATAAACATTTCATGGTCTGAAATTTCAGTTTGTACTGACTTCACTAAGGCTTTTTATGCAGCCTGTAAAACTAGGCAAATAGCTAGAGGAGTTGGTTTGCCCCCAGAAGACCTCTGCGTACCCTCAGGAGTATATGTACCCTGGGTGAGAACCATTACTATAGAGAAGTGCCTCTTCAGTGTTCCACTGGTTGACCAATACCTGGCTCTGTACCCTATTCAAGTAAAGTGGCTACAGCAGAGGAAGTCAAAAAGAATGTTGCTCCCTCCATTGCAAATGGATGTTGTGCTGATTTATGCAAAGTGCCCCCCAGTACAATACTAAGAGATGTATTAGAAATGTGTGCAGTGGGTGGCGTTTTATTCTAGATGGGTACTGCTGCTGTTCACTTCATTTTGATCATTCCTGCACTACCTTGATCAAAATAAAAATTCTTCAGCTAAATAAGCAAATAGATCCTATGAGTCTATATAGGCCACCTCTTACAAGCATCAAGAGAAGATAAAAGCTCTGAATTTTATGAAAATGATCAGGTGCATGAAGTGCTGAGAGATGATAGGTTAAAATGCCACTTAAGGTACAGCCCCCTCTGGGCCCCCCCAAGCTCCAACCCTGGATGCTGCTGTAGCAACAGGCAGGGACTGTAAAAGCCTGGAACCATCTGGTGGAGCATTCCCCCTAGTATAGGCATTATGTACGGTAGTCACCAGCTGCCCTATGTGGCTTTCCATGTCCAGCCCTGGTGTAGGGGGCAGGACTGACCTGGGGCGAGAATGTAATGTCTAGCACTATGATGATTCTGGGCCATGTTGCTGCCCACACGTAGCTCAGGTTTTGCTTCGATAACTTAAGCAGGGGTCATCTTAACTCCTGGAGTAGATCAGAATGGGGAGAGGCCAGAGGTGGCACAAAACTGGCATAAAACCACCTTTTTATTCCCACCATCCCCTGGGCTGAGAGGTTGGTATTCTGCCTCCTGAGAGAGACTACAGCTTGTACAGACACACCTAGCTAGCTCAATAGTGCAAATAACCATCGCATGAAGCTGTGGCAGCACAAGTTAGCTTCTTGAGTAGATGTCCAGGGTGGGCTTGCACAGCTCCTCAACTGGGGTGTCACTGCTGCTGTTACTTTGGTTTGTCTGTACAGGCTGCAATCAACTTCTGCTTGCAGTGTATACAACAATCTCCTGGAGCTTGTGCTTGTTAACTCCTTAGTTCTGCTGATGGGAATGCTAATACAGACACAGCTGCTGGCATTTAAGTAAATAAAGTCTAGACTTGCTCTGAGAGAGATTGCACAATGTGGTTAAAATGCTGGAGACCAGCCCAAACTAGCACTCCTCCCATTAATGCAGGTGCACTTGTGGTAAGGACATAAGAAATCTTCTGGAAGGAGGAGAGGGGACAGCAGTTGCTCTGCATGCCACCCTTTCATCAGCAACAGGGATGGGTGTAGGCTTTGTGATGCCAGGTGCAACTAAAAAATTCAGACTGCAATATGAGAAGTGAGAGGGTGAGGCAGCTCATTTGTTGGACTTAATGCCCTTTCTAGGGGGATTTGGAAGGAAACTGGCAATCACAACCCAGAAGTGTGGGACCCTTAGCAGAAACATGCTTCACACCAGCCCTATAGCCCGATCTACAACAATCTGTTACCAGTGTAAGATTTTATTATGTAGAGCCATCCTAGCAATGTAAGTTTTTAAGCTCCTGAAATAGTAGGTATTGGAAGCTAACAGTAAAAGTCTCTTTCCTTAAAAATGCAGGTGTTAATAATTATTTAACCTAGATATTGGGATGCTACTTATAGGACACAGCCAGGCTGGGTCCTGTTTGTAAGTGCCCAGCACAACACATAACAAAGGATAGTTCCTGCCCTGAAGAGCTTCCCTTTGTGTATCCCTAAACTGATTGGCAAGTAGGCTGAATCTGACTCTGAAACACTGAGGGAAAGAACTATAAATTCCACTGCTTGCATCCGACGAAGTGGGTATTAGCCCACGAAAGCTTATGCTTCAAAACTTTATAGTTAGTCTTTAAGGTGCCACAGGACTTTGTTACCTCTGCTATTCCAGACTAACACGGCTACCTCTCTGATTCTATAAATTAAGTGAGGTTTAACTTTAACTCCTTCAGGCCTAATCTTTCTCCCATTGGGACTGATGGGGGAACTTTGCACCTGACTCCTGTGGGATGGGGCATTAAGTGGCAGGCAGTACTTCTGGTAGTCACTACAGAGAGGCTTTGGTAAGATTTTGGTAAGATAGTTGTGCTATATAATGATTGGCATCCTGTCCTTCCATTGGATTGTGTTTAACAGGAACTCTTTTAATTGGTTTCCACTGTCATTCTGTTAAAACCCTATTGCTAGACATATGTCAAGCATTTCTATGTTCTTGAAAACACACCTTCTGTACTGCTTTGGTCATTAGTCATTCTATGTGATTGTCAGCTTAAAAAACCTCCAGAACCCTGCATTTGGCAGCCTTTCAACGGCAAAGCAGCTTCCTGCAGCCTAGGACTATAAACTGTATAATTTGTCCATGGAAGCCTAGGCATTTCAGAAATGAAAATTCTTTCTCTGACAGCATTCATTGCTTAGTACACAGCAATTTGGCTGTCAGAAACAGCTGGCCCAGTAGGATGGGACAATAGGAAGGGGGGAGAGAAGGAAGTGCTTACTCAGAGCACCAACTGAGAAGATCAAGTTACACAGTCTGTCATTAACAGACGACACCATGCTGTAAGATACAGCTTCATGTCCGAGCAGGAGTCTGTGGCCAAGACAGTAGGTATTTTCTTCAAATTGTTTAGTAAAAATATTTACTCTGCAACGATTGCCCAATGCTGGCTTTCTTCAGTGTGAAATTGTGCTAAGTCTGTCCTCTGTTAGATGGAGCTATGCATTAAAGTAAATTTTTCCTTCTTCCCTAGATTAGGTAAAGTCTTGCTGTCTCCCATCCCATTTTCTTATGTGGTGGGGGAATGGGTCAAACAGTTGTGAAAGTATTTCTCAGAGGGCTTGCTTGAAAACACCATTTCAAGCAAGCCCACAGTTCTCTTCAATCTGGTTGCTAGTTAAGAAGTGTACAGTAGTAAAAGTAAAATTTTCTATTCAGGGAAGATGCATTGCTGATGCTGACTTTAAGTTAAAATCATGACTTTATTGTAAGTACCGTAGTATATCTAATACTTAAATACTAAGCTAAACAGGTGACGATGGAAAAACAAGTGTTATAAAAATGGGGAGTTGGTGCATCTGAAAAAGTGGGCTTTTTTAACCTACAAAAGCTTATGCCCAAACAAATCTTAGTCTCTATCCACAAAAACAAACACTGCTACCCCTCTGATACTTGGCACCATGCAAGTGTTTATGTGGCATGCATTTCTCCAATATGTCTTTCACCCAAAAAAGAGTGGTGCTGTTTGGCACATGCTTGATTTCTGTGTCTCCAGCATGGCTTTGTTTCCTCTGTATTGATTTTCATGATTCATTGAACATGAGCTAAGCAAAAAGCATAGTTAAATGATGCTGGAGACGGCTGTCTGTTCAAGTAGGAGATGTACTCAAGGTGCAATGGCGCCAGATTTTTCTTCCATTACTTTCCCCAGCAAGGTACACAGTGGTAATATTTCACTAAAGCCTTTTTCATTTCCTCTTAAGTCTCTGGTGTCTTACCTTTAAAATATATGATGTTCCAAAGAACTCATCTGTACTATGATGTATGATTTCTGTTCCTGAAGACCTTAAATACTGTATTTCTGTGGTGATCGATCTCTTCTTTCCAACTAAAATGGTTAAAATTTAATGGGTTTGAGTCCTTATCAAAAATGTCCAGAGGGAAGAGAGGGGAAAAATTGTTCTTTAAAAGCTGATTGGCTAGCTAGCAGAACTGTTTAAAATGTACATATGGAGAATTTTAGCTAAAAGCAGAAACTTCTAATGCTCTGGAAGCTATGTGGGTTTTTTTGTTTTTTTAAATCTGTTTGCCTTTATACAACAGAAGCTGAAGTTCCAGATGTTGTTTTGGATTAAAGATAGTGAATGGGGAAAAGCTTTCTTAATGATAACAGAGTCAGACTGGCTGGTTCTGTACTGACAGGAATCTGGAGAGATAAAAACTCCATTAATGGTGCATGTACTGCCGAAGAAGCCAATAAAACAATACCATCTTCACTGGGGAAAAAACCTCCATATTGGCAATGATCAGTGCCAGGGCAAGAGGAGGCAGTTGCAGACTAACAAAAGTATTAAAATAAAAACTGTTAAATGTTATGAAGGGACTAGGCGTTCTGGTTTTTTTTCTTCTCTTGCAGTTAAAGGTTAATCTGATCAATACTGCATGGAGAGAGAACAGGAGTTTAAAATGCTTTAGCCACATGTAGAGTTTGTGGTGGGAAGGAGCGGGGGACAGAGGATGGGGAGAAGTCAATAAATCTGTCTCTGAAAGAGTGTATTCTCAGGGGTCAGGTGGCCTCTTGGTAGCTTACCACCCTGAAAAAATCACTTATTTTGGTCTGTAGAGTGACCTTTTTAAAGATAAATGTTTCCTGCAATCCATGAGGAAGGTTTGTTTATAAATAACTGTGTTCTGCTTATTTCCTTCTCCTTGATCTCAGTTGTATCCTTCTCCCAAGTTCTGCCAAATTTTTCTAACCGTGAATGTGGGTTTTCCATTCAGTAGAATGCCCTCCCCAACCAGTATCTGATAACTTTTTGTGTGCTATTTAACTGCTTCAGGCCTCTAACTACTGTCATTTTCCAGCTTCTCTGACCCTGGAGCACAGCTATTGTAAGGTTGTTACTTCAACTATGCTGATCCACCACATAATAGATAATGCTTTCTTAGCCAGAAGGCTTACTAACAGTTACAGGAGGCAGTATCAGCCACCTTCATGTAGGGTGGAGCTAAGCCATTGCTAATCACTAGGGACCCTAGTTTTCAGTGACAGCTCCCTCCTCTCCCCTTAGAACTCTTTGCTTTTAAAAATTGAAGAAAATAAAGCCCCCCCCCCAAATCTGACTTAAAATGAAACACCCAACTTTAGTTTCCATAGTCACCATATATATAGCAGTGATTCTCAACTTTTGTTCTGGTGACCCCTTTCATATAGCAAGCCTCTGACTGACCCCTTCTTTTAAATTAAAAACACCTTTAACACCATTATAAATGCTGGTGGCAAAGCGGGGTTGGGGTGGAGGGTGACAGCTCATGACCCCACATAGAATAACCTCATGACCCACTGAGGGGTCCCAACCCCCAGTTTGAGAGCTGCTGATATATAGGTATCGGTTGAACACCATGTTCTAGTGTTATACTGTAGAACCCTGTTTTATCCAAGCCTCTATTTTCTGGCTCTCTGTATTAACTGAACTATTGGCTGGAGCTGACTGCACAAGTCCCTCACCCCATCTTTGCCAATTCTCTGGATTTTTGACCACTCCTCCCATCTGGCCCTGATCCCATTTAAATTGGATAAAGGGGGTTCAGCTGTAAACTTAAAGTGCATTTAAAAATCAATCACATGAGGGGGAGGTTGTGCATTGAATAAGTGACACTGGTATTTTCAATAAAAATGTAGGGTTTTTTCCCCACTTAGATTCTCTATAAAACCAAAAATTTTGCATTTTTCTGTGGCAAATGGGTTCCTAGGATCCCTGCTGATCACTCAGGATCTAAAGCCTTGTCTACATGACTGACTGCTATTGCCTGAAATGGGGGTAGACTTCCTCAGGGCAAGTAAAGGCTTTCTCCATCTATGCTAATGGATTGCACCAGGGTAGCTATGCTAGCCTGCATTTCTGGCTGCAAGTTTCCACCGGATCACTTCATCCACTGCTTTCCTTTTCTGTAGAAACTTATGGTTTCCAAACTACCTACAGGATTTTACCTACAGGATTTTAAGAAAATTCCCCTGGGGTTGAAAATGATTCCAACCTTGCTGTAAAGATCAATAGCTAAGCTACTGTGTTAGAGTGTCAGTGATCTATGAATTTTGTCATCTTAAAACTGTCACTTTAAAATATTCTAGAACTCATAGGTAGTCTTTTAGTTTCTAAACATAAAAGTAGATAAGATTAAGTTGTGTGTGTGGTATGGCTTTTTTTTCTTTGTGTAGGTGCATCCAGGGCCAAGCAAACTTGCAAAATCTTATCGGGAAGGAAGTATGTGGCATGGTGGAGTGGTGAACTGTTCTTGGGTATGCTGTAGTTTAGTAAAATTTTAAATCTATGAAGGTGTTGATTGTGTTACAAGATGGTGGTCCCTAGTCCTTTGGTACCATATTTTGACCTTGCCTGTACCTAAGATCCTACCAGTTTTGGTAACATGGTTTGTTTCTGTCCAAACAGGCAAAACCAGGCTCTGTCTGTTGTGTTGTAATACAGTCTTCTGAGAGTTAAACTTGCTTGTGTAGCTGGATCCTCCTCCTTTGCTTGGATGACTAATTGCATTAATCTATTTGCCTTTCAAGAGGGTAGTTAAGGCAAGAATTTAATGAGAACTCCTTAAATGACACACATCCTAATGTTTGTGTGTAAACCAGCAGAGGAGAGAGAGAGGTTGTTTAAAAAAAGTCTTTAAACAATTGTCTACTAAATTTCTGACTGGCTGCTCTGTTGTTTCCTCCTCTCGCCCCTCAAACCACAGCCTTTTTAGTTTCTTTATAATGGTTAAGACTGGAAAGGGTGATCAGCCCAATTTAAAAACTCCCTTCAGATTGCCTTCTTGAAAAACACACACATGTGGCTTGTTCCCTCACATTTGTAGAGGGCAAACTGTCCAGGGATATTGTTGATGACTTTATGCTGTGATCTTTCTTTTCCGCTTTCATCCTAGCTAACTTTGTGTGGAGTCCCTTTGGAGATCTTACTCTCCTGCCCTGCTCATATTTGTTTGGTGAATATATTTTAATGAACAGCTGTGCATTTGTTGAGTCACACTGCAATTATCTGATTCTGCCATAGCAGTGAGATGGGCAAAAACATGTTTCAAACTGAGTTGCTGGAAAATTCCATTAATCACATTCTAGTTAGGAGGCTTGGAACGAAGGACACAAATCAAAGTATTTTTGTATATTAAGTATTTATTAGAGTTCTTCCTAAATCAAGGGTGGGGAGACTTTCCCCTCCCCCTCTTGATTTAGTGGGTAATTTGATTTGTTGTTAACATTATAGACCCTGGGAAAATAATTAGAGGTTCAGTTTTACCCTGGCAGGCAAAATCCTGCTGGGATTATTGATGTGCAAATGGAGCTACTTACTTGTGGTAGAGCATTTAAATAGATAAGGGGTCACTGAAAAAGTTCTGTCTGTAGTGACAGTGCTTGCAATAGCATTCCATGAATTCATTTACTAGGTATTCAGTTTGAAATGCTCCAACCTGATAATATCACAGGCTGAAAGTAAGAAATGTTTGCACCTTCTAAATTCCATGCATGTGTGAAAACACAGAACTAACCACTAGTGAGACAGTATTTAATTAGTACATTTAGCAATCTGCAGAATCTAGACTACTTGCTCTTTCTCACTCCCTCCCCAGTGAAGGAGGTTCATTTTGAATTATGGGTCTCTAAAGAGTATTTATTCAGATATTTGGGGGCATAGAACTATTTTCCTACACTTTTCATAGCTGAGTAACTCTGTTTTTTTGACTAGGATAAAAGGTGTACCGTTTTAAAATGTTAGCCATGATATTTTTAACTAATACCTTTTGAAAGGTGACTCTGTGAAGAGGTGGTGAATCAATGTTAAAATCCAGCTTCCCCTGTCCAGGAAATTTTTTTTCAACGTTTTAGTTAAAATGTTGAACCAATGTTTTAAAAATACTTCTTTCCCTAGTTCCTCATATGTTAGTATTGGTCCTCTAGTTATATTGTAACTCCTAATCAGGTCCTGAGCTCAGTAGAATATACCGTGTTTCCCCGAAAATAAGACAGTGTCTTATATTAATTTTTGCTCCCAAAATTACATTGCATTATATTACAGCGAGAGGCAAAACTGGAAGTACGTCTTATTTTCGGGGGATGTCTTACTTTCGGGGAAACAGGGTAGTGTTGTCCCCTGGGTGGGCTAAAATACAGATCCATCATGCAGCACTCGGCTGCTTTTACAGTATACAAAAATCCTCATACAGCCTTCTCCTTTTTGTAGGGCTAGAAGCACAACACAAGTACACTTTTTAAAATATGGGCCCATACTGTGCTGTATCACTTTCCCCCAGTATGGTGAAATTACAGTGCAGAGACCAGGACCTTTTGTCAAACTTGCTTGCAACCGTTCTGCTAAACATTCTCTAAAACTAGCCCAAAACTCTAATGGTAAGTTTTGATTTGCAAGAATACTGTTTGATTTTAAATGGTCTTGTAAAGTTACAAGAACTAGTTTTGTCAGGAAAATTCTTGCACTGTCGTTTCTAAAGCAAATCAGTTTCAGGGAGGGCAGCAAACAATTTCTTGGACAGGGGAATGCAGAAGTACCTCATTAGCTAGAAAAATTCCTTCTTCTGTCTCTCTTGCTGCAAAGGATAAACACCACCTACTTTTTAAAGCATTCAAGTAGTTTAGTGGCCAGAATATCAGCATCTGCATATTGATCCTTATTGCTACATAGCAGGCTTAATAGAATTTTTTATTTTAAAAACAAAAAACAAAAACTACAAGCTAAAGAATGGTAACAAAGTCCTGTGGCACCTTAAAGACTGACTATAAAGTTTTGAAGCATAAGCTTTCGTGGGCTAATACCCACTTCGTCGGATGCAAGCAGTGGAAGTGTCCAGAGGCAGGTATAGAAAAGTAGGCAAGAACCAGGTGGGAGGTAAAAAGGTTAGTCCAATTAGTCTGAACCAGCTTGTTATCTCCGATCAGGGAGGGTGGGTTATTCTTCTAGCATTTGAATGGGGGGTGTGAACATGGAGAGAGGAGAAACTATTTCTGTAATTAGCAAGCTATTGTAGGTCTTTGTTCAATCCGAGATTGTTTGTGTTGAATTTGCAAATGAATTGTAGCTCTGCAGTTTCCCTTTGCAGTCTGGACTTGAATTTTTTTTCTGCAGTATGGTGACTTTTAAATCTGTAATTGTGTGTCCAGGCAGGTTGAAGTATTCTCCTACAGGTTTTTGTATATTGCCATTCCTAATATCTGATTTGTGTGCATTTATCCCTTCAAAACTTTATAGTTAGTCTTTAAGGTGCCACAGGACTTTGTTACCTCTTCTATTCCAGACTAACACGGCTACCTCTCTGAAGCTAAAGAATGTGTTCGGTCACCAAAACAGACACATTTTCATGTAAAGACTAATAAATATTCCACTCTGATATTCTGACAAGACTTGTTGTTTTCTGTAGGGAAGCAAGTTAAGGTCAGAATTTCTCTTCCCTCTTCATCTGTCAGTTTGTAGCACACACCTTTTAGTGTGACTTAAACACTCGTTTAATAACTAATTTTGAAAAGTCTACAGACTAACAGTTTTGTTTGGGCATAACCTATAAGAATTGGGTTTTTACCCACGAAAGCTTATCCTATATAATAAAAGGCTAAGGAAGTTTGTCCGAAGCCGTCATGCGCAGTAGATGGCCCAGATGAATGGCATGCTGGGAGGTGTAGTTCGGAAGCACAACATGGCCACCACGCGTGCACTGCCGTGAGGGAAGCAGGGTCTGGATCAGGGGGCTCGGGGAGTGCAGGCAGGAGGGTGGCTGGGCACAGGAGGCACAGGCAGGGGCCTCTGGCTGGGCGGAGCGTGGGAAGGGGGTGCTGGGCCGGCGGGGTGGAGGCACCCAGGCACCGACCAGCTGTGCCCAGCCTAGCCGGAGTGGGCCGCCTTCCCCAGCGCAGGGCTTTCCTGTTGCCCCGGGATGAGCTCACCGGGGCCCGCAGCCAATGAGGCAGCGGCAGCTGGCGGAGCTGGGGAATTCCAGAGCCGTCGCCGTCTCCCTGCTGGGGCTGTGGGGGAGCGAGCACAGCACAGGGAGCTGAGCACCAGGCCCCACCATGTGGGACACTAGGGGATGGCAGCCGCGGCCGGAGGAGCGGGCTCTCCCGCAGGGTGAGGGGCTCGGCGCTGCAGGTGGGGGGGGAGAGGGGCACGGAGCTGCGAGGCTGCTGTCCGGGGCAGGAGCGGCTCCTGCCACCGTTTGGGAGGGTCAGTGGGGGTTGCCGCCTGACCCAGGGGGACCCTTAGTTCGGTGACACAAAATGGCCGGGCAGGTAACGCAGACTTGGGGTGTCAGCAAACGGGGGGGGGGGGGGAATGAATGCTGCTTGGGGGATGGGAGGGAGCGGGCTGGGCTGTCGGGCACATGACGAGGGGTTGAGGGGCCGTTGGAGTGGGGGAGGGGGAGAGCTGAGCGAGTGGGGGGGCCGTTAGAGTGGGAGGGGAGGGAGGAGAGCTGAGAGGGGGACGAGCCGTTACCGTTGGCCTGTGTACACTGGCTTTTACACAAGTGGCCAAATAAATCGGTTGGTCTTTAAGGTGCCACCGGACTCATTGTTTTTTGTGGATACAGACTAACATGGCTACCTCTCTGATACTTGTTTATCCCTGAATCTGGTTGAGCAAATATTATAGTTCAGTGGTTTCAAATTTTCAAACAGAAATTTGATGCTAGCCACACTTGTGGTTTTGAATTTTTCTTATTAGTCACCTTATGAAAAAGCCACATGTGTTGGCCACAATTCAAAAGGCTATTAGCTACATGTGGCTACTAGCGGACATATTAGACTCGGCTGCCAGTACAACCCTCATTAAAAGTATTTGCTATATACACACAGGTCACTTCCCAACATTAAAATCTGTACTATTTACCTCTTAAAATAAACTTATGCTTTTGCCAGTGGTTTTGTTTGTTTTTTGTGGGTTTTTTACACTTCCTTGATCATAATCAACAATCTGACTTGTGATTGGCTTTTGTTTACAGTTGTGCCCCTAACAATGGTTAAGCTAAGTTTTCTCTTTAAACCTTTTTTCTGTCAAGGGCCATTTGGACATTTATAATGTCATTCGCTGGCCACTCTTTCCTCTCTCCCTCCCCCCCCACCCCCCCAGGAAGCCCAGGTTGGCAAGGGGAGGGGAACCCCAAAGCAGTGGCAGGCGGAGTGCTTAGCCCTGCACTGCTTTGGGGTTTCCCCCGCTGGCCCCTTGCCAGCCAGGGTCCTGCCGCCTGCCCCAGTCAGCTCCCGCTATCAGCCTGGGTGTAGGGGCGATCTTCCTTTACCCCCCTACCCAACCTCCCCCCATCTAACCGCCTTTCCTCCCCCACCCCTGCCTGGCCCGGCCCACCCCACCAAACCTAACCTCCTCCCCCCTCCCATTCCCAACCTAGCCTCCTGCCCCCCATGCCTGACCCGCCCAACCCAGCCTCCCCCCCCCCCCCACCAAACCTCCTTCCCTCCTGCACCCACACCTCACCCACCCCGGCCAGCCTCCCCTCCCACACCCCCTTGACCGTCTGCTCCCCGCGGCTCCTCCTTTCGTCGCCCGGCTAATGGCGGCCCGCCCCCAGGCGCGAGCCGCCCCCGTCCCGGCGGCCCGCCCCCAAGCGCGAGCCGCCCCCGTCCCTGTCCAGTGGCTGCGGGCTGGACAGAATGATTTGGCGGGCCGTATAAGGCCCGCGGGCCGGAGGTTCCCTACCCCTGCTTTAAATAAACCCTCCTTCCCCTGAAGCTCTGTGCTGAGATCTTACGTAGCATGGCCAGGATACTGCAGACACTTGGGATTCTATGAGACGCATCATAGTAGGGAAGTTCAATATCTGGCAGTGTTTGCAGGATTGGGCCCTATGTCTGCTTCTGTTGGGCCTTCTGTTGGGCCCTATGTTTGCTTCTGTAACAGAATGATAAGATACTCAAGTTGTGTACCACGAAGGGTATGTCTACACTGCCCATTTTATGGCCTGGCCACGGCAGTGCTGGGACCTGGGCAGCGTAGATGGACTTGATCACTGAGGGAGAGCTCTCCTGGCGATTAAAAAATCCCCATCCTGAATGAGTGCTCCCAAAGAGAAAGTGCTGTCTATGGGCTAGCCATGGCAGCGCTTTAACAAGTCTCATGTGGTTGCGGCACAGCCTCTCTCCGTGCTCTTAAAAAGCACCCACCTCTACGAGAGGCACAGCTATCCATGCTGGAGGTATTGTCTACACTGGCACTTTTCAGCACTAAAACTTCTGTTGCTCAGGCGTTTGGCTTCTGTGAAAGACATAAACCATATAGAGTAACATACAGAGAGTCTTAAAAGGCACAAGTATGGTGTAATGTCTTGAGTTTTTGGGCTTAGCTACACTTGCAGATGTAGAGTGCTTTGGGTTTAACCAGCCTTCGGAGAGCGCACGAGGAAAAGTGCTCCAGTCTGCCCATGCTGACAGCTGTAAGTGCACTGGTGTGGTCACATTTGCGGCACTGGGAGTGGTGCATTATAGGCCACTACCCCACAAAGCACCTCTTCCCATTCTGGCGCTGTGGCTTGTGGGAAGAGGGTGTGGGGTCCCAGAGTCCCATGATGCATTGCTTTGCATCCCAGCAATCCTTGTTTCCGGCCATATTTGGCACCATCTTTCAACGGTTTCTGTGCAGTGCACCCGGTCTTCCCTTTCGTTCTGCGGGAATGGAGCCTGAACTGCTGAGAAACATGCTGCCGAGTCTTGCCAACACGTCACATTTGGCAGTCAAACTACTCCTTTAAGATCCAAACTGACAGTAAGGCGTCCGATATTGACTTGCATAACGCTTATGACATGAGATTGCTTGTGGCAGTCACAGACTTGCTCACTACTGTGGAACATCGCTTTTGGGCTCAGGAAACAAGCACTGACTGGTGGGATCACATCGTCCTGCAAGTCTGGGATGATGAGCAGTGGCTGCAGAACTTTTCGGATGAGAAGCCACTTTAATGGAACTGTGTGAGGGAGCTTGGCCCCACCCTGTGGCACAAGGATGCAAGATGCAGCCTAAACCCTCCTTGCCCCAAGAACCTCCACTGAAAAACTTCCCGAAAAATAACTGCTTACTGGGAACCTCCTCAGTGGTTTGCCCTTCCCCAAGCACCAGCCGCCACGACTGGTTGCCTTCCTCTTGGCTTGAGAAGAGCTCCTGGCTGCTTGCCTTGAGGGATTCGGGGTGTCTCCCCCTGCCTCAGAATCCTCGCTTCGCTTTCCTCTTCTCCCCTTGTTGGACTGGGCTCAGAAGTGTCCATGGTGCTCCTAGGAGTGGAGGTGGGGTTGTCTCAAGTATCATGTCGAGCTCTTTGTAGAATTGGCAGGTTGCAGGGGCAGCACCGGACTGGCCATTTGCCTCGCAGGCTTTGCGGTGGGCATTCCACAGCTCCTTCAGTTTAACCCGGCACTGCACTGTGTCCCAGTTATGGCTCATTTCCCTCATGGCCCTTGATATCTGCCTGTAGGTATCGTAATTCCTACGGCTGGAGCGCAGCTGGGACTGGGTAGCTTCCTCCCCCCAAACACTGAGGTCCAGCACCTCGCCATTGCTCCAAACTGGGGATTGCCTGGCACGTGCAGGCATGGTCACCAGGAAAGATGTGCGTCTGAGCGCTCTACGTGCCTTGCCAGTGTGGATGGGTAGTGAGGTAGAGCACTCTGGGCAGCTTTATTGCTCTGTAACTTGCAAGTGTAGCCAAGCTCTTCGAAATAGCTTGAAGAAAATACTTTGACAATTCCTCACCTGCTGTTCTGGGTGAAAAGTACCTGCATTGCCAACCATCTCCCTCCCCCACCTTTCTCCACAATGGTAATCTCTCTGAATAAATGAGTTTGGGGGCTTTTCCCCTTCAGTGGGAAGTTGGGCCCCAGCCTCTTACAAGACTCCTCCTGGGTCTGCTCTTCTCCTGGACACACTTAAGACTTCTTGTAAAGGAGCTTCGTTGACAATGACTCCACCTCTCCCTGCTCCATATTGAAAGCAAATAGTGCTGTTTGTTCAGCTTTTTCCTTTAGAGCCCCTCACTTCAAAGAAGGAGGGATGGGAGAGGAAAGAGCCTGGGGTTCTCTGCTTCCATTAGTCCACTGCTCAGGTAAATGTCTCCTGTGTGAGTAGGTTGTTCTAATTCCTGTCTTTTGATACCTGTTCCCTCATGCGGTAATTTCTCTAATCAGAATGTGAGCTGTGGGTGTCAGCATAGACAATAAATGTATGCTATCTTGACGCCAACAGAGAGACCAAATGAGATTTTATTCCTGTAATTGACTACTCTATTTGGGTGGATTGGTTGGTGTGGTTTTTTTTAAAGCTACAACAGCTATGGAAATAAGAAAAAGTTTAAGTGAGACTAAGTTTCATTACACTTGTTGGATTTGTTTAGGGACGACCCCTTGGTCCAGGAGTTAGTGCTCTTCTCTTTGGTTTCTCCACTATTGGCAGGCGAGCTAGAAACGTAACACACCAAAACCTCGCAATGCCTATGTTCTTGGTGCATCTCAGACTGAGGCTTCCTGTCTTTCAGACTCTGCTGGGCTGAGATGTTGGTACTCTACTGATGGGTGATTTATACACATGCAGATGCCAAATGCAGTGTGAGTGTGACTGACTTCCGTGTCCTATCTTAGTGATGTAAGTAAGGAGATGGGTATTTTTTCCCCCCCAGGTCAGAACACACATGTATGATTCTTCTTACTCTGGCTTGGTCTATGCTAAAAAGTTAGGTCGAGCTAACTATGTTGCTCAGCGGTGTGAAAAATCCATACCCTGAGCAATGTAGTTCAGCCGATCTAACAGCCAGCGTAGACAGCACTAGCGAAACTTGGGGAGGTGAATTGCCTATTATGCTGATGGGAGAACCCCTTCCCTCTGGTTAGATAATCTGCATTCAGTCAGGCACTCTAGTAGCTCAGCTGTAGCCTTTCAAGTGTAGACCAGACACATCCTTTGAAGGCCTTGGTTTTGTGTCTTCTTGGGCGGGAATGTGTGTAAGGTCACATGATCCTCTAAACTCATCTGTAATTATTCCCTGTAACTGCAGGATGAAGACAAAGCTTATGTAAATACAGGTTTAGTTGCTGATAAACTTAGCTGATGTGCAGCTATCATTGAAGGTAGAATTACAAATCAATACTGTCTTTAAAAAAACTCAAAAAACAAAAACCAACAGCCCTGAGATATGTGCAGCCCTTGGGGTCTTTGTCAGCTGCCAGCAACACTGTCAGTATTCTAGAATTTGGATGCTTCTGATCTCTTTGGAATGCTTTGAACTTTGGTGTGTGTTCATGTCTGTGCCATATTAAGATGAAACATAGTTTCTAATTTCTTCATGAACTGAATTTGCCTTGCTTCATTTGGATTATTTCATGGGGGTTCAGAACATGTGTAAGTGACGTTAATGGCCTTGTACAGAAACAGTGTGGCACACCACTTCCAGCAAGTTGTGTTGCTGTTAATCCCACTTTAAATTTTAAGAATACCTGGTTCTCTCTCTACAGCTTCCTGATTGTAATCCACTGGTGGAGCTGCAGCACTGGTGAATTGTGGGTCCAATTTTTGCCTGCATAATTGGGCTATAAAGTGATGTATTGAGAGATCAGTGGAGCTTCCCTTGTATAGGATACGATAGTATCGGGTAGGAAAGTATAGGATAATGGACATGTATACTTATGTGCAGTGAAAAATATGAGAATTCTAAAATCTGTTCGCCATGTTGGGTTAGTACCTAGGTCATTTAGATGGTTCAGAAAGCTACCCTTTTACGGTGATTTATGAACAGTCTTAATTTTCTGAACTTGCTATACACTTGTTCCTTCTGAATCTTCTCTGTCCCCATTTTGAACTGAAAGCTTACTTTCTATTAAGCCTCTGGTCTGGAATTAAGTTCCTTTTTGCAAGGTGGCTCTTGTATTCTGGCTTGGGATCTCAGTTATCTTTTTGATGTGCATAAAATTTGCAATTTTAGTAACTATCTGAATTTGTAAGTTTGACTTTTTTTTTTTTTAAATCCTGTTTGTATTGAACTTTCCCAGTGGCCTAGAGCAGCTTTAAATTTAGTTTGTTCCATTAATAATCCGCTTCTTTGTACTTGACTTGGCTGTGTATTTCTAGAAGTACAGTAAACCCTCGATTTAACGGACCTCGATTTAACGGACTTCGGATGCAACGGACAAAATTTCTGAGCAAGTCTGATGCATCCGAAATCCATTTCTCGCGGGCTGACTGCCGGGTCCCGGCAGCGGGCGGGCTGCGGGGCTGCCGGCTCCCAGCTGCCTCCCAGCTGCGGAGCTGCCGGCTCAGATAGGGTTTTTTTTTTTTTTTTTAAATTAAATAACAGAGTTTTTGACTTAACGGATACCCCCTCGCCCGAATTAGTCCGTTAAACGGAGGTTTCACTGTAATACTGTAAACCAGTGTGTTTACTACCCTCTAGTGGTGATAGTAGCTGTAGTAGTTCTTAATATGGGAAATGCCTGTTGAATGGTAGTACCTAGATTCATTAATAGAAATTTGGGGGGGGAGGGGAGAGGAGGAGGATGTAATATGTGTCTGGGAATGGAATTGGAAATAAAGCTTGATGCATTATCTGCACACAAGTCTCTGTTAAAATTAATGTGAAACCCCAGCAAACACAGGTGTACAATATGCCCTATGTGTACAAATGTTGCTGATGCGTTAAATTAAAAATAAACATGCATCTTTCACAGATTCTTGTTTGCTTTTTGTTTTTCCCTTGGCAATGACAGACTTTATTAGTTGGTTTTACTTTTTTGTTTCTCTTTAGTTTCAGTGCCTTGTGTAGACAGTACACAGTCCTACGTGCTTATAGTGCAATGCTTTACACCAGAATTGTAAACCTTCCAAATATTTTTTATATCCAAATATTTCCTTTACATTTTACAAAGATAAACCTTTATCTTCCTGAAACGTTAACAAAAAAGGAATTTGACCCCTAATTAAACATATGAATGATCCTTTAATTAATGCACTAATTAAATGGGCAGAATTTCACATGGGTGTCTCCAAATGTAGGTTTGACATGCATTTTGTTTTTAAAAACCTGATTATTAAATATAACTTATTCTATTTGTTTTGGATTTCTAAACAGATTTTAAAAACAAACATTATTGTGCTGTGTTGACAACTAAAACTTTGAAGTATTGTGTTCATGAACAGCCTGAAAGTGAAACTGACTAGAAGAAACCTGTCTATAAGCCTCTCCCCTGTCCTTGTGTGCTTTAAAAGAAAGGACTTCACCATGAGCTTAGAAACTCCAGACATCCTTTCAAACCTATTGTTTATAAACAAGATTACTCCTCCACTGTTCCACACAAATATTCAAACCAAAATGTGTGAACTAACCAGATGTGGCTCACTTTTTTGTTACATCCCATCTCCTGTCTATTTAAACCCTGATCTTGCAAAATAGGTCTACAGTTTGGGCCTTGCATTTTTGACACAGTTCCATTAACTTCAGTATGACTGAATCCATGGATAAAGAGTTCATGGTTCAGATTTGGGGCTTGTATTGTAACCTTTTACAGATGGGATCCTTGTGCAGCTTCTAAAGTATCTAGCGTGCTTCTGACACTGTGTAAAATAAGTGCCTTTGTTACCTGAAGCTGAGAGAGCATCTCCCTCTCCCAGACAAAAAGCATTACATGGTGAAAAACATATCAGATTTAAAATGTGAAGCTTTAATAAGCTTGGGTGTTTATGTAGTAAAGGACATTCCCATTCGACCTTCTTGCAGTATAACTTTAGGAATGTGCCTCATATTTATATAGCACTTTGAAGTTATAGCACTATGTAAGTCTTAATTAGTATTATCAGTTTCACTACAAGGATTACATTGTACTATTGCAATCCTCTGTACTTTATACTTGAGTATTGTAATGGTTCTTTTAGAATATTTGTTAGTTTTCACTGTCTTATATATTTTGTGATTTTTACAGTGACTACGTCCAAAGAGTTGTAGTTAGATGGGTTGTGTGTTTTGTGGTTGGTTTGTTTTTTGTTTTAAACCACACAAGAATGGCCATACTGGGTCAGACCACTTGTCTGTCTAGCTCTGTACCCTGTCTCTGACAGTTCAGATGCTTGAGTGAATGAATAGAACAGAACAGGGCAATTTTGAGTGATCCATCGAGACCCAGCCTCTGGCAATCAGAGGTTTAGGGACACCAGGAACATGGGGTTGTGTCCCTGATCATTTTGGCTAATAGTCATTGTTGAACCCAGCGTCCATGAACTCACATAGTTCTTTGGTACTTTTGGCCTTCACAATGTACTCTGGCAATGAGTTCCACAGGTTTGCTGTAGACTTTGTGCAGAAGAGTACTACTTATGTTTTAAATTTGCTGCCTGTTAATTTCTTTGGGTATCCTCTAGTTCTTGTATTATGTGAAGGGTTAAATAACGCTTCCTTATTCACTTGATACCATTCATGAGTTTATAGACCTCTATCGTATCCCTCTTTAGTCATCTCTTTTCTATGTTTATAGCCCCAGCCTTTGTAATCTCTCCTCACATGAAAGCAGTTCCCTACCCTTTATTGTTTTTGTTGCTGTTTTTGGCATCTTTTCCAATTCTAATATCTTTTTTTTGGAGATGAGGCAATCAGAATATTCAATGTGTGTGCATCCCATGGATCATATTTACTGTCATTTTATGTATCCCTTTTCTAATTGTTCCTAATGTTAACTTTTTTCTTTGACTGCCACTACACATTGAACAGATGATTTTAAGAGAACTATCTACGATAATTTCAAGATCTTTCCTGAGAGCTCCATTGGGAAAATTGGTCATTTATTCTTATCTTTTATTTCCTATCATTTTTTAAATCCGCTACTGATCCATGAGAACTTCCTTCTAATCCCAGGATTTCAGATACAATTTAGTCACATGTGCCACCCCAACCCACACTGCAACCAGGGTCATGTGCATGATTTCTTCCCCCTATCCCCATCCGGTCAGTCTCCCCCACTGTGGGACTCCAACTGTCATTCCTCCTCCGCTTCAGCCCTCCCCTCTGCTTAATTTTAGTAAAAGTTGCAGACAGGTCATGGGCTTCCATGAGTGTGTCTATTATTGTGTTTTTTTTTTTGTTTTTTTTTTTTTTTTTTTACTAAAAAGACACAATTTTAACCTTACTCATGACTTTTTAGCTTAAGAGCCTTTGATGAGGGACCTAGTCCAAAGACTTTCTGAAAGACCAAGCACACTGTATCGACTGGATCGCCCTTGTCCACACACTTGTTGACTTTTTCAAAGAATTCCAATAGATTGATGAGGCATGATTTCCCTTTGAAAAAGTCCTGTTGACTCTTCCACAACAGATCATATTTATCTGTCTGATTTTTGTTCTTTACTGTAACGAAGTTAGGCTTACTGCCCCGTAATTGCCAGAATCACCTCTAGAGCTTTTTCTAAAAATTAGTGCTTCATTGGCCATTCTCCAGTCATCTGATATGGAGGCTGATTTAAGATATACCGGTAGCTTACATAATCCATGTTCTGAAATTTCATATTTGATTTTCTTTCAGAACTCTTGAGTGAACATTATCTGGTCCTGGTGACTTATTACTGAATATATAAATGTCAAGGTTCATATCCAATCTATTTGACAAAAATAAATGAAGTAGATCATGGGGGTGGGGGAAAAACATGGGCTTGAAAATTTGTATGTACTTAGTGCAGTGTGTCACCCTCTTCTGCAAAAGAACACCTATTAGGTAGACTATGGTAAGCATTTTCAGTGACCATAACTCAGACGTGCTGGAATTGGTACGACTGATAACCTAGCAAATACTGAGACAATAGAGCACTGGCTTAAATGTAATCCTGTTGGAGCACAGTCATGGGAGTCAGCGTGGATGTTTATTGATGAAAGGTGCAATTTATTGGTTGTAACTGCATATTATTAGTATTAATAATAATAATAATAATAGTTAATTTATTTATTTTTTAAAAAGAACCACAAATATGTCTGATTCCTGCAGGTGAGCAGTTGGGGTTATCTTCCTTCAGTTCTCTACATGTTCAGACTCAGGAACAGTAGTTGCTTTGTCAGGTTTATCTCTGCAGCAGGAAATGTTTCTAATCTAAAATTTAGAGTGACAAGGATGTCACTAGAAAATCAAAGCTGAGAAGTCAGTCAGCTGGAGATGGGATTGTGTGGTTGAGGTGCTTATCGGAGGATAAGTCTCAAATGACAGATCATTTGAACAGGAAACAGCACTGAGCTGCTCTGAGGCTACACATCTTGGACTGCTGCCATTTCTTTCCCCCTCTCCCTTATTCCCTGCTTTTTGACACATCAGAAAACTGATCAGCCATATAACATAGGGTTGTATTTCTTAAACTTTTATAAATATTTATATCCTAATCACTGTGAATGGTCTGTTTTTGATGGATATGTTTCTGTCTAGGTAAGAGGTCATCTGTGGACCCTCCCTTGTTGTTTTGATTGTGGAGGAGATTTATAAATGAGTTTCTTTCTAAGTTTATTTTTAACTAGCTGAATTAACAGGCTAACAGCATACACTTCATTCTCTGAGCAAAATGGCAACCAGCAAGGGATCTTGACATCTCTTCCAAAGTTTTTGGCAGGCTTTCAACTATATAAACATAGTATGTTGGCTGGAGCGGGATAACCACATACAGTGAGAGAACAGATCTCGGGTTCTCTTGCTTACTGGAGTCTAATTTTATTACTTTGAATTTGTTTTTTGTTCTTACTGGAGCAGAAACAAATCTTTATAGAGAACAAACTTTTTTTGCTGATACTTGTTTTTTTTTTTTTTTTTTAGCTGTTTGATGGGTTTCTTCTCAGTGGTCCCCCCCCCCGCCCCTTTTCCTTTGGAAGCTGTAGAGCAGCGGTTCTCAAAGTTTTTGAGACCACGACCCCTTTTCCTGCTCCGTCGGCGCAGCGCGACCCCTCCAGTCCCCGCCGCAGGCGGGCTGCCGGCTGCGCCCCGGCCCCCAGTCACCGCCGTGAGTTGCGGCGGCAGGAGCTTGCGACCCCCCAGGGAGTGCTTGACCCCCAGTTTGAGAAACCCTGCTGTAGAGAGAGAACTAGGATTTCGTTAAGGTCTGAGGCTCAAGCTCTAGCTCTGTGCCTTACAAACATAGCAGGAAATCCAGTTGTGATGTAACTCTGTGGCAAAGCAAGCCATTAGCGGGGAAAACTGCTTGCTGTGATTGTTGGAGACTGACTTGGTGGGTGGGGAGGGGGGAGTCTGCTGCTGTCTGAACTTACAAGACCGCATGCTGACATGCTCTCAGCCCCCCAGCCCCTCTTTATCTCCGCCCCCACAAAGTCCCTGTCGCTCTCCACTCTCCCACCCCCCCATTTGAAAAGCATGTTGCAGCCACTTGCACACTGGGATAGCTATCACAATGCAGTGCTCTTTGTGGCATTGCAAGACCTGCTAATGTGGTCAGGCCAGTGTGCTTGAATCTGACTTTGAACACCCTGCAGCTCTTTCCCGACCACGTTCTCTGAAGGCTAGTTTAACTCGCAGCTCTCTACATCTGCACGTGGAGCCATGCCCTTAAACAAGCTATTGCCTTCATTTTTGATTAGAAGTGTATGAAGTTTGTTAATGCCAGAGATTTAGCATTGGAAAGAATCAAGACCATTTTGATGGAAAACAAGTGATTGCTATGGAATAGGTGGTTTTCTCAGAAACCTGTTAATATAATTCTTTTCAATTACTGTCTTATTTCATGTGTTCATGAGGAGGGAAACCACCAATTTGTGTGGAGAAAAACTAATGAAATACCGGAAATCTAATGAATTAACTTGTATCTAGAAACTGTGTACATGCTGGAAATATCACATCATTTTCTCATTAGATGCATTTGTTTTAATGTTTAGTAGCAGAGGAATTAGTATTAGGATCCCTGGAATGGAACTCTTTTTACAAATAATGCAGAATACAACTGGAAATTCTGTTACTAAGAATAGTCACTCAACTATGGAGTGCCCTCTTCCCTTCTTGCGACTTGCTCTGTTTTAAAGAGAATCTAATGTAGTAATTCTTTGGCTGTCTGCATTGGCAAGCAGTGCCCCTCTTCTGACACCTCTTCCACTTAATACACACTGTACAAATCTTCAAGTTCACAGGAACTTTTTTTTTCTTTAGTCTGAAAGGCCAGAAATTCAAGTGTGTGCCAGGCAAGGTTTGTTTTCAAGAGTTTGAATCTGCTTAGCTAAAACAGTTTTGGAATAGGCTTTATACCCAGTAGCCTGGACCTTGAGTAGTTTTACCTGCAGTACAATACAAAATGCTAATTACTGAGGCATTTGGAGGAAAGTGTGTGTGGGTTTTTTTTTTTTTAAAACCCAAAAAACAGACTTGCTAGCTGAGTGGTGTACGTTGACCAATTTTATGAGTTTACCAGTTGGGCTTTTGTTTAATTTGAGTTGTGTGTTGTGGGCTTTTTTTTTAAAAAGCCTACTAGAAGAAAACCCAACTGCTTAGCCATCAAAGTACACTTATTTTCCCCTTTTCTCTTTCTGTAGATCTACAATGATAGAGGAAGCTATGATTCTTCCTGTGTTGCTGCTGCTGGCTTTTCCGTCACCCAGTCTGGAAGGTAAGTAATGTGAATTACAGTGGGTTAGTGCAGCAGCTGTTAACTCCTGAAGAAATAGACTCAAATACAGATTTAACTTTGAATCCAGTCCTAGTCTGCTCTAGTGCAGTATTCTAACCTTATACATTGACAGTTGACAAATTCTTCTTGGGAGTGATGTTTGCTTAATGTTTCAGTTGAGCATTCATAGATGTGAGGTCTTCTCTGCTGGAGGTACACAGTGCTGACGCCAATGAGGGTGGGAGAGCATCAGTAGTTCAGATGAATAAAGGTCTTTTAACCTCTGGAGAGATGCTGCTTTGCTCCCTCTAACCTGAGTCAGCCACTGTTGCTCCTGTGTGTGTTCGATTACTAATGTCTTGAACCATATACTGTGTGCAAATCTTCAGTTTTAACTGCACCCATTGTTGTCCAAAGTAATTTAGAACAGTGCCTGTGGAGATTCAGGTACTTCACTCATCTCTTTTTAATTAAACATTTTTATTTTGGAAACCTAAGAACATCTGAGAATCTATATCTAACTTTCTCTGCACACCTACTAACGGAGAGGAAGGTGTTGTGCAAATAATGAAGGGAGAGGTGAATGTAGTGTCCAGTCCAAAACAAAGGGGTGGGGGGAGTGGGAAAGTGGCTGTAAACTCGAAGCCTATCAAAAATACAAGTAATTTGTCAATGTTTTAACATGACTCTCCTTTCTAATAAAAATCTACCTTTCAAGCCTAGAACGTCTTGGTGGTGTCATTTCAACAAAAGTATAGTGAAGTGATCTGCGAGGGAAGGGTTAAATCCGTAATGGGGCTCTCCCTTTTTCTGAAAGTGGCTGCTGTGCTGATCCTAAGAGTCATGGGATGTGTGATGCCTGGTGTGAAAAGCATAGCTGGCTTCTGGGGTGAATTTAGAGTAATGCATTTGGAAGAAGAGTCGACTGTATATCCTAATTGTTCATCACCCTATATAAATTGAGCATTTACACATACAAACCTCTTTCTGTTTTGAATTGTTGAGATAAACCTGTCCCATAAATTTTCAAAAAGAGTGTCTGTGGTAACTGTCTCTCTTGCAGTGGAGTTACAGATGCTGTAGCACATGCAGAAAATTAGTCCTTCATTTTTCTTCCCCTGACCACCTTTCCTCCCGCATGCGCGCCCCCCCCCCCCCATATGGCTGATTTTTGTTCTCTATATACTGGATGACTGTTGGGATGATATACTGCTTTATTCCCCCCCCCCTCCCCCCGACTTAAACTAATAGTGAAAGTGGTCTTGCTTTAAGTTCTGATGTAAACAAACGTGGATGGATGCTCAGCAAGAGAGCTTAGTGGAACCCATGATGCATCATGGTTTGTATTGGTTTGCTCATGTAGATATGATCTTGCATGATCAGAGGCCAGGCAATCAATGATCTCCTGAGAATTAACCACTTTGTTTCTGAACACTTTTTGTCATCACTTCCTTTCATGTTAGTAATAAAAAGTAAGGCCTAGAGAGTGAGTCAAAGGTACATAAGAATGGCCACTTTGGTTCAGATCAATGATGCACCTAGCCCATATCCTGTCTTCCAGCAGTGGCCAATGCCAGATGCTTCAGAGGGAATGTGCCAACCTCTAATTGTCCAGTTCCAGTCAGGGTGGATTTGATTTAAATCACTATTCAGGCAGACTTGATTTTAATCGAGGATTTCCACATAAAAGTGCTTTCTTGTTGGTTGTTATAACCTTAATATAAATTCTTCACAACTCAGATGTCAGTTTCATTTTTAGAAGGCTGATTTATTTTGAAAAGTTTTCAGATTAGTTTTACAGCTGTATCAGAAAATGAATGGCTATTTCAGCTATATTATTGGCACACTGGGAGGATTTGAGGACTGGCACTGATCCTATGGTAAATTGAGTTTGAGACCCCTGCTCTAGACCTTTTGCACACTGCTCAGTTTCTTTCATGCACTTTCTCCAGCAATTTGCCTGTGATATCTGCTCTGTTGGGTGGACTGTATTGTGGCCTTAATGACTGAAGAATGTTAGTGAAGTGTGGGTTCTCAATCATATGGAAAGGAGAGATTGTTGCATAAAGAAACTGGGCAGTTTTTTTCATCAATTACCTTTTTTTTTTTTTTTTTTTTTTTTTTGGTAGTCTGCTGGTTCTTCTCACAAACTTATCTATAGTTGTTTCTGGATGATGGAGATTTTGTTTTCTTTTTGCTACAGGTGAGAAGACAGGTCTTCACTATGGGGGGAGGGGAATCGACTGCAGATACGCAACTTCAGCTACGTGAATTACGTAGCTGAAGTCTGCATATCTCCAGCTGACTTACCTGCCATCCTCACGGCGGCGGCAGGCGGCGGCGCACTCCCCTGTAGACTCCAGCTTGGGCCTGTTGGCGAGCTGGAGTTCGAGTCGACAGGCGCCGTGGGCGATCGATTTCTCGCATCTTCACCAGATGCGAGAAATCGATCACTAACAGATTGATTGCTACGCGCTGATCCGGCAGGTAGTGAAGATAAGCCCATACTGTGGCTATATGACATACATGCTGTGACTGAAACACTGCTTTTTTCAGATAATTCTGAAACTATAGAAAATGATGGTGATCTTGAAGATGGATAGTCTTCAGAATCCTGTATGTTGATGTTGGAATCTCTTAAACAAAATAAGTCAATGCAGTTATTTAATTATTATTACCATACTGCTCATTTAGTATTTACTCATTGCATTCACTGGCACTCAGTACTACTTTAAAGGTGAAACTGGAAAGGGAAGGTCTGCCTATTTCAGCTATTTTTTATCACAACTGCATCTAAAGTGGTAGTACCATAGAGTAACAACTATACTTTTTGCTCCGACATGAGAATTCATGAATAGTCCAGAAGGAAGACAGGCAGTCTTTAAGAAAGAGAGAGAACACTTCTCATGATGATTCATTCGGGCAACCAGGCCTTGCATTTCTTTGTTGCACAGTTTGTATGTAGCACACATGCCTTTCTTACCCATATGTGAGGAACTTCATTTAAAATGTTCCCAAACTGGATCTCCCTTATGCCCTGCTGCCATTATAGGTTTTCCCTTCTAGTGAGCAAATGGTATGATCTCAAGTCAATGAAGACACTTAAAGACCTCAAGAATTCTGGAATATGCTGCTCAAAGAGTTTCACTTTTTTGTTTCTACTGCCTGTCCCTCCCGTCTCACATTTATCTCCAGACTTCTCCTTGTCCAGGTCTGTTGCACCCCCAACAATCTGAACTTTTTGAAACTTTGCATTTTTAGAGGGAGGGGTAAGAGATTGACTCTGTGTCCACAAATTTGCAGAGGGACAATAGGGTTGAGGTCTGTTCTTAATATATAGAGGTGATAAATAAGTTCAGATGGTTAGTAACAGCAGAGCTGCTGCTTGTGGTCCCCCTGAAGGAACTTCAGCTGACTGGCCAGAATTCCTCCTGGAGATTCCATTGCAGTAGTGCCCCTCCACAGCTTACCCTGCAGACACAAGCCTCTACCTCCATGACTCAATCTTTTTAGAATTCTTTGAGGGAGTCAAACATATGGAGAAGGGTGATCCAGTGGATACAATGCACTTGGACTTTTAGAAACCCTTTGGCAAGGTCCCTCATCAAAAGCATCTTGAGCTAAGTAAGAGAGGGTCCTCCCAGGATCAGTAACTAGTTAAAAGATAGGAAACAAAGGCTAGGAATAAATGGTCATTTTTGGTAACAGACAGAGGAAGTGAAGAGCTGTGTTCCAAGGATCAGTAGTTGGACCAGTGCTGTTCAACATTTTCCAGATCATTGATCGATAAGGGGTAAACAGTGAGGGGGCGAAGTTTGCAGATACAAAAGTACCCAAGATAGTGAAGTCCAAAGCTGATGGTGAGGAGTTACAAAGGAATGTTTGGGAAACAAAATAGCAGCTGAAACTCAATGTTGATAAATGCATAGTAATGCACATCGGAAAGCACAATCCCAACTATATCTATAGTTGGGATTGTGCTTTCCGATGTGTGTTACTTTGCATTTTTATAAATATAAAATAATGGAGTCTAAATTGGCTGTTAATACTCAAAGATCTTGAAGACCATGAAGATAGTTCTCTGAAAACCTCCATTCAGTGTGTAGCAACAGATTTGGTAAACCTCTATCATATCCTCTTTGGTTATCTCTTCCAAGCTGAATATTTTGTCACCTTAATCTCTCCTCATATGGAAGCATTCCATAATTTTTGTTGCCCTTCACTGCATCTTTTCCACCCATTTCTAACGTACCTTTTTAAAGAGATGGAGCAACCAGAACTGCATGGAGTAGTCAAGGTGGGGGCATATAATCGGTTTATGTAGTGATATACTTCATATATTTTTTTTTATCAATCACTCCTTGTAAAAGTTCTTAACTTGTTCTTTTTTTTTGGTTTGGTGTGTTTTGTTTTTGACTGCTGCTGCACACTGAGTGAATGTTTTCAGAGAAATATCTTCTGTTAAAAGAAATGCTCAGACCTGGAGTAGCTTCATATCATTTTAACCATCACTTTCGCTCACACCTTTCTTGATAGCAAATTGGTAATAGACTTTAACTTTTGACCCGGTCTTTGAATAGCCATCTGATGCTTTAGCAATGCTGCATGAGGCAAGAGTGAACTTGCAAATTAATAATTAGAAAAACATACAAGACATTTCCTATGCCCTTAACCATGAATTTTAAAGTTAGAATATTGTTTGAGGCAGAGGATGAAGATGCTAAAGTAAAATTGTTAGGCTTGCTGTTGGTACTGTGATCGACAGTTTTGTCAGGATGATGGTATGTGGTACTGAATGTACCTACCGTATATCACATGTTGTATTTTACTATAATTAGGGTCTTTTTGTTTTCAGGTTTTATTTTATTTTCCCCACAAGAATGTATTGGGGTGTGTTACTATGTCACTTGTTTTTGTTAATAAGTGGAAAAAATTAGCAATTTTTTCTGGGTAAATATTAGGGTTTATTTTGTGTGGACAGAAGGTCAGGGAAAAAGTATTTGGCAGATTAATGCTTTGATGAATGGAATTCAGTATGGTTTGCTGCAGAAGTAAAACAGAACTCAAAACACAATGCCACCTCTAAGTTTTAAGAAAACAATACATCTCTAATCCCCAAACAAAACTTTTTTCATTTGAATAAACAGTTTATAGTTGGAGACTTCTTAACTATTAGCCTATAAATATTTATATTTAATAATTGGGCCACCCAATTTGCAGTGTGTACACTCAGCTTCATCCTTTTCTCCTGCTTTTGTTTATGAAACACCCCCCCCCCCAACTTTTGAATACTTGTTTTTGAAACATTTTTCTGATGCAGATTTTCATTGTAGTGTCAGATCTTCAAACTATCTGCTTACACCGTAAAATGTGTACGTGGGGGGTGAGATTTATCAGTACATTCAGACGCACTGCAGAGCTTGTGTGCGTGCCCGATTGTGTTTAGGCTAATACGTAACATTACAGCTGACTGGGGCAGGCAGCAGGACCCTGGCTGGCAGGAGCCTGGGGAGAGAGCCCAAAGCGGTGGCGGGTTGAGCAGTCAGCCTGCCGCCGCCTTAGGGTTTCCCCCGGTGGATCCCTTGCCAGCCGGGGTCTCAACTTGCTGCCAGCCTTGGTGTAGGAAGCCCAGGCTGGCAGCGGGAGCTGACTGGGGCAGGTGGTGGGACCACCACCATCTCCCACCCCCACCCCAGGGCAGCCAGC
Organism: Sternotherus odoratus; assembly: GCA_032164245.1. Taxonomy (NCBI): domain Eukaryota; kingdom Metazoa; phylum Chordata; order Testudines; family Kinosternidae; genus Sternotherus; species Sternotherus odoratus. The sequence continues at coordinate 38,215,740 of JAVMKO010000011.1, forward strand.
GACCCCCCCCTCCCCAGTAGACGCTTGATTATCTGGGATTTTATTAACCAGGATTAAGGTTTTCCCGATCATCCCGGATAATCGAGAGTCTACTGTAATGAAAACTCAGGATTTTTTCAGTAAAAATCGGTTTAAATGGTGAACAAAGGGGCTTAGCTGTACTTGACTTTTTTGGGGAAAGGAAGTAGTAGTATGAGAGGGTCTCTTCTTTCCTGAAATATGCCCACAAAACATAGTGAAGGTATGAATATATGAACTTCTTGACTTTCCTCAGAGTGTGTGTGTGTGTCTCCCCTCCTCTCATTCAGATTTTCTTGAACTAAACCTAGGATTTTAATCACTTAAGTGACTTTATTTTGGTATTGGTGAAGAGTGGCTAGACTTATCTAAATTGGAACAGATAGAGGCCACCTGAGCATAAGCATCACAGTTGGATTCTAGGAGTTCTGTGACCTCTTGATGAATAGGGGGAAAAAAATAATCCCATTTTATCTGGGCCTGTGGTCTCCACAGTGCAGCCTGAAGACCTGAGTCAAACCAACCCATATTGCAGACTGCCTACCGGTCACCCAGAATGTGGCCGCTCAGGCCCTCTGTCTGTGGTGCACTGTGAGGGAAACTTGACTGCCCAATCTGCATATTTCAGAAATTTTGAACAGCTGGCCCCCATAGCTTGCCAAGCAACATGGAAAAGGTACCTTTTCAAGAAGTTCTTGCTTGCTCTCACTCCTGTGTCAGGAAACCGGCAGAGCTTCTGTGTGATGCTGGTGGATGTTTCGATGGCATTTTCTAACCCACCAAAGGTACCTGACACAGCTTATGGAGGAGGAGAGAATGAGGTGTACACAGACAAGACAGACTTGAACGGGTTGATGCTGTGCATTACACTTAGTACAACTGCTGATATCCCTTTCACAGACTGCTTCTGGAGCAGGGCCACAAGCACAGATTGGTGATCTCACATAATCATGCAGACCTGGAATGACCAGCAGTGGGGAGGGGGTCCAGAACTTTTGCATTAAGGAAGATCTATTTGTAGAGCTTTGTGAGCAGCTTGCCCAAACCCACTAGTAATAGAGATACACAAATGAGGATACCCTTGGTGCTCCAGAAGTGGGTTGCTATAGCAAACCTAGAAGCTGGCTATGCCAGATAGCTATAGGCCTGTGACAAACCAGTTTGTTAAACGTTGACTGACTGTGGGTAAAGTGGAGGAGGAGGAGGCAGTTAAGTATGTGGTTTACCCAAGTGGCAGTCAAAAGATATTCCCGAGGTAATTGCTGGCTTTGAGCGAATGGGGTTTTCAAACTGTGCTAGGGCCATTGATGGGAGTGGTGCCCATAGCTTGCCCTCTTCAAGGAGCACATGTACATAAAGTGCAAAAGGTTTAACTTCATTGTTATACAGGCCCTCATGCACCACCGAAGTTGACTTATAGATATCAACGTAGAGTGCAATAGGGAAGTTCACGATGTTAATCCTTTTGGCACATGGGTCTAGAAGATCCCACCAAGTAACATCATCATAGTGTGTGCGCAGGGGTGGTTATACCTTTTTCCTTTCTGCCTCTCCTGCATCCCCAGTATAAAACGTTACCAGTGAAATTTAGTGCTGACAATAACCACCCTCCTCCACACCACATCATCAGTAACTACCAGACTTTGGGATTTGCCAGACACTTAAATGTAAGAGTTTTGGAGCACATTCCACAGCTCCTTGAATCTGACCTGTTTGGTTTGTGTAGGTCTTCTCAATGAGTGGAATTGTTGAGGTGTTGGTAGTACCCTCTCAGCTGATAGTGTGCTCAAGTTGGAATAATGTGGTGCACTGCTCTTCATTTTGCAGTAAGCTGACGGTGTTGTAGTATCAATACTTAATTTTATTCACAGTCGCCCCTCTTCTTCTCCCCCTGCCCCCCAAGCTTGAGGCTACAGAAGCAGTTGTGGCAGGTTGCCATACATTCACCTCATATATCTCACTAGAGTTGGTGGACCTAGAAACAGGGATGAATATAAAAGTGAGCTCTTACTGTATGGAGTCAGCTCTGGTTGCCCTGGAAGGGGTGGGGCAGGGCTTTGGGCACCAGGGGCGGGGCTGAGGTCAGCGTCACACTAGCCAGACCATCTGCGCTGCCTGGTCCATGCTGCCTGGGGCTATGGCAGCTGCTGTTGTGGTAGCCACAGGGGTGGCTGGAGCCTCCGGGCCCTTTTAAATTGCAGCCCTGGGGCAGCTACTACTTTTAACATTGCCGCTCCTTTTGCGCAGGGTCCTTGAAGTGCTGTTGTGGCAGCACTTTAAAGTCAGTGGTACTGGCGGCTACTTTTAACCAGTGCATTGTACTGGCCCATACTACCTTACTTTCACCCCTGCCTACAAAGTAAACAGTGAAACCTGCATATAGGGTATATTAGCCTCCTAAGAGAGACTTTTATTTCCTGTAGGCCTAAGTGTGCTATAGCTTTTCCATGAGACAAGAAGTAGCTATTTCATGCGAAGTTTTATTTCTTAACTATGAAAGTCTGCAGAAAATTCAGGCTAGTCTGGTCTTGATGCAAATAACCTATATAGTGCCATGATATCAGCATGTCAGCACTGAATAAATCAAGATATCAAGAAGATCTGAATCACTTACATCAATGTGACCAGACAGTTATAAAATATAAAGAGGGAATTCCCTTAAGTCTACAAAGCAGCTATTTCTTTTATTGCTCATTAATTGAAATGACTGTTGCAACCTATGGACCTCCTACTCGGCTTTGTCCTGGCAGGCCACTGTTTGTAAAATAGTGACATCAGAAGTCTGGTGTTTTATGTGTCTGCTCTGAGCGAAGGAGACTGCAATTAAAGGAAATGCTCATGAGGACTGAACACTGCTGATCTGGGTGCCTGATTAAATCACTGCTGATTCAAGTGCCAGCTGATGTTGGGTGTTATCCCAAGGAGCACAACAGTTTCTGCTCTCTGCAGTTAGGTAGATCACAACCAAGACAGCAAGTGTGACATGAATGTTTGGTCCTGGCTGAGTAGAATGATCACCAGACACTTACCCTCAGCTTTTGGCTTTAAGTTTTATAATACTTACCAGATTTTATTTCATCTGATGCTGACTCCAGAAATCTGCTTAACTTCTTTTAACTAAGTGCCTTCTAGAATTAGCGTAATTTGTTTGACAGGGTGTCACAGGGTCTGTGCAGGTTTGTACCCTCTCACGCCTGTGTCCTGTGTTTTGGGCTGGTTTAATAGAGTCCCACCACCTTCTTTAGCAGTTTCACCTTGTCTTTATTTACAGTGCTCTTGTGCAGTCCCAATTTCCCCCAACAGTCACACCACAGATCCTTCCTAGGGTCTTCTGGCCCTTGAGGCTCCCTGCAGTGGGTCAGGAGACAAACAACCATCCTGTCTCCTCCCAGGCCAGTCTCCTCACTGAGGTTTTCCCAGGGCTTTTATAGCCCTCTCAGTCCTCAGCCCAGCAGTTCCCACTTGGCTCAGCTTGTTCTGCTGAGCTAGCCCTCATTAGGGCTTACAGCTGGGCTCCCTGCTGAGTGCTTGTGCCTCTCTACCTGGCCTGTTAGCATTTTAGCAGGGCCTTAAAGGGGTTTACCCTAACATCTGACACGGGGCAATATTGTTCTTTAAAAAGACATGCCTGCGTTTTACATACATGAGGGGAGTGATTTGAAGACTCAAAATTTGCAGTAGCTATTTCTTTTTCATTTGTGATACAAAAATGAAAACCTTTAATTTTGCTTTTTAGTGTAAAAACAAACCAAAAAAACACCAAACTGAGGGCTTCTTATTTTTAGTTGGCAGACTAGTGCTAGGCTCAACAGTCAGTGGATAGTTTGGAAGCATCTACCATGCTTCTGCTTAGAAACTTCTCTGGTGTACATAGAAAAGTGGGAAAGAATGTAAATATGAGATGAATTAAAATAAATGAATATGCATGAGTATACATAGATATGTATACAATAGTGTGCCATAGCATAAAAATTATACCCTCCTTAACCAACCCTCCAAAATTGTCTTGTCTTAGTTATTCATGCCCACCCTGATGTAGGCTGAATATTATGCGAAAACACCTCATGGGTGATCAACCCATCTTGACTTAATCACAAACAGGCTCAGTGCTGCTTTCTCAAGGAGAACAAGTCAATAACTTATTTTTCTAAATGTAGTTATATCGCTATCAGAGTCCTTTGGAAGAAATGTTCTTCAACAGTTGCTTCTCTCCATCCCAGTGCTTTCCTATATATAACAACTACCTAGACTTGAGTGGTGTTTTTCCTGGGATGGCCAGTGTCTGGAGTGAACAGGAGTAGCATTCCAGCACTGCTGGATTTTAAAGGGCAGTTCTGGAAAGTGACTCTTCAGCCTGGTCCCCACTAGGGCTTAACGTAGACTTTAGCAAGGTAAAGTCGATTTTAAGCCTGTACCTGTCCTCACATGCATGCCCTTAAAGTAGATTTAAAGGGACCTTAAAATCGACTTCTGTACTCCTCCCTAATGAGGAGTAGCACTGAAATCGACCTCTCTGGGTCGATTGTCAATTAGTGAGGATGCATGTGACTTTAAGCTTCCGACCCTCCACAATGCCTGTTAGCTCCCCAGGGGACCAGCCACCAGTCCGAGCAGCTCCGCGGACTCCCGTGCCCGCCCGAGCAGGTCCGCGGATGCCCCCCCCAGCCCGCCCAAGCTGCCCCGCGCCGGCTCCCCCCCAGCCCGCCCGAGCGGGGGAGTGGGGGGGTGGGAGCCGGCGCGGAGCTGCTCGGACTGGTGGCTGGTCCTCTGGGAAGCATGCCTGGCTGCCCCAAAAGGTGGTGCCTGCTGGGGACTCCCGGCACTGTGGGATATCTACCCAAAGTGCAATGCTGGCTATGTCGACCCTTGCAAAAGTTCTAAGGACAGACACTGTCGACCTGCTGTGCTTTGTGGGGACGCACTAAGTCGACTTTATAAAGTCTACTTTAGAAAATCGACTTAAGGGAAATCGACCTACTGCTGTAGTGAAGACGTACCCTTCGGATGAGATCATGGGCCTCCATGTTCACATAGTAACTCCCTTTTTAACAATGAGACTCTTGAACATCTAGGGATTTTTCTCGACCATTTTAAATAAGTGAAGGGGAAACACTCTGTAAGAAGGAAAGCAAAACAAGGAGGCATGGTTTGATCTGCTTCTAATGCTCCCATCTTCTCTGTCACCTTCCTCACTTTTTTTTTCTCTTTGTACACTGATGATTGAAGGTTCAAATCTAAAAGTTGTGTGACTTTAAGCTATGTATGTACCCCCTGTAGGCTGTGCAAAATATATATTTGGACATTAAAAATGGGTATTTGTGCAAATGGGGTGCTCCCAAGTGGAAATACAGGTACTAGTTGCTCATAAATGGGCATCTTAATAAATTGGGTCTGTTAACATCTTCAGGTCCCCCTTAGTGTGACTAGCACTAATTTTTATTCAGACTACTTCCTCCTTAAACAGAAAGTCCGTGAGTTAGCTATTTAATTCAGTAGACGCTATATCTTCTGCATGTAACGGAAATGAAATAAGTATATAAGCATATGCTGATGTCCCCTCAATTCTCCCTTCTGCAGATGATCCGAAGCTAAATATGGTCCACTACGAGTGTGTGTGTGAAGGCATGTCCTGTGGGAATGGAGATCGCTGCCAGGGCCAGCAATGCTTTGCCTCCCTGAGCATAAACGATGGCACTAAAGTTTACCAGAAAGGCTGCTTCCAAGTCTATGAACAGGGGAAAATGACATGCAAAACACCCCCGTCTCCTGACCAAGCTGTCGAGTGCTGTCAAGGATATTTGTGCAACATGAATATCACCGCACAATTGCCTACTAAAGGTGAAAGGTTAATTTTAAAATAGCTTTTATAATTCTCTAGTTAAGTGTTAGCCTGTTAATCTTCTCTCCTAGTGCAAACTAAGATTTGGGCATGATAAATCTTTTGCCACTGGAAGCAGAGGGGACTGAGAATGGGTGTAGTTAAGGTCTGCAAGCTGCATGATCAGAGTGTCACTGATTGCTGCTGAATATTGGGGACTAAAGTGCACAAAACAGTAAGTTTTGATGCTGGTTTACTGATTTTGATAAAGCGCTCTCAAGCCAGCTGTGGTTCTGAATTTCGAAACCTTGAATGGCTTTTACCAGGGATTGGATTGCCATAAGAGATTTGGTGGTGGTACTGATGGTGGTGGGCTGTGAATGTAAACTTATATGAAGTAGCTTTGAGGGTCCTGTGATTGGTATTTAGTTCAATTGACTACAAATGAAACTGTCAGCATAATTTTTTTGGTCTTTAAGCTACTATCTGTGGGAGTTCTTAACCTCCTTTCTTTCCTGTTTTCTTACCAAGGGCAAACCCTCCAGGGAGAAGCTGTGGGTTACAGCATGGAAATGCTAGTCATTGTTATACTGGCTCCAGTGATAATGCTGATAATATTTTCAGCGTTAGCTGTGTTGATCTTTCGAAAAATACAGCAAAACCACATGGAAAGGCTCAATGCTAGGGATGCAGAGTATGGCACAATTGAGGGACTCATTGCATCAAATGTCGGAGACAGTACATTGGCGGTAAGTAATCTTTTGTGTATGGTAGGAATTGCTTAACCTTGGTCTCAATTTCTCTCTGGTCAGGTCTACACTGAAACTCATGCTGGTATAGTAATGTTTGGGTGTGGGGTTATTTTTGGAGGGGTTAGATGGGGTGACATTTCTATATCTGCAAAAGTCCTTGTATGTGTATATACAGTTATATTGGGATAAAAGAGCTTTGGCTGGTATAGCATATTTTGCTCAGCGAACTGGTATAAGCACTTTTTTGCTGGTATAATTTGCATCTACACCGGGAGGGTGTGCTGGTGTAGCAATACCAGTAAACCTTTCTAGTGTAGATGTGATGTGACCGAGTAGATCAGGTTGTCATACAAAGGTGTTGTACCTTTTAAGCTCCATGCTTTTAAGCTCCATGTACCTTTTAAGCTCCACATGAAAAGGGCAAATACGCATTTGTGTCCATGATATATAACTGTCCTGAAAGGTAGTAGGGTGGGGATGTTTTTAATGGCTCCACAATCCTATTTGTTTAGGAATTTTGCATCTTATCTCCCCTATGTTTGCTGAAGAATTTCTGGATAACTGGAGAATGAGGGATTTTTTTTGACTAAGAGGCTGAAACCTGAGTAAATGGGAGGGAGGGGGGACTTTTTGGTAAGCAGGTTAATTGTAATCCTACTTTACTTTTGTATTCATTTTTGTCAACATTTACTCCATTTCCTCTTAAACAAAAACCAAACCACCCCCCACCTCATTTGGAAAGCTTTGCTTAAATATTCAAACACACTGGGGACAACTTGAAGCTTGAGAGAGTGCCCCCACCTGGGAAGACAAGATTTGATATACCTGAAATTTCTCAAGGTAAATACAGAGAAGAAAAATCATAGCCTTTTCTGATTTAATTAAAAAAAAAATTAAAAAAAAACTTAGGCTTTTTAAACGTATCACAAGGAAACTAACTTTTCCTCGTGTTACCATTTACAACCTGAATGTTAAGTTCTAGAAAGGTTTAAAGAGTGACTTGAGAGTGGAAACGTCGGCAGAAGAACACCAGGATATTAAAATTAATATGTACTTCAACCTAGTATTTCCTTTGTGTTTTGGGAGACCTATTCGGGCTTTCCTCACCTGGACTGGCAGAAAATGAGCACTTGGCTTTTGTGGGTGGAGAGGAAATAGGTTGGTGGTTGGTTGTGTTTTGTTTTTTAAGGTGCCCCGTCACCAAGTAACGGAGCATTGCTAACTGCTTCCCACTTCTTCTTTTTGCCTAAAAGTTGATGGACGCCATGCAGGCCTAGTTTTGAGGGCTTATTAAAGCAAAGATGCTGGAACGGTCTGCTGTGGAAAGCTGTACTCGGGGAGCTGTGAAGTGATGTTTCCATTTAAACAAATTGGAGATTATAGAGTGAGATGCTTCTAAAATCTTTTTGTGGATTGGTGCTAGATTGATGGATTCAGAAATCTGACCCGTGGGAAAGTTGTTTATCATAAAATGTTACTTGGTGAAACATTTTCCTCTGTTTTATGAGGTGACCACCAAGTGGCACTGTTGGGAGGAGGAGCAGCTTAGAACCCTAAGAGCCAGACCTGCTTCTTACTGTCAGGCATCCCTACCTTGTCTCTAACCTGCAGCACAAAAAAGAAGTTAGGAGTAGGTAGCAAAAATCTGGAGGGCATGCTAGGGCAGGAGAGAATCTATTCTACATCTCAGAATGGCTCAGTGTGAGCTAGAGGCTGGTGGAAGATGAGACTTCTAGATGAGGGAGAGCAGCTCACCTAGAGGCTGTTGAGGAGGAGCAATATTTGCTTCTAGTCCTGCAGCTTGAAATACTCAAGACAAACTTCTTAAAGTTTGCCTGGCTGTAAAACAGGTGTGGCACAAGCCAGTGGCAGTAGAAGCTTCCACATAATGCCCTGCTTCAGCTCTGTCTTGTAAGACCACATCTAGTGGCCGTTCTTGGTACCTGTTCTCTCCTCTCATCTCCCCTTCTCTCTCTCCCTCATATATATATGCCCTGCCTTTATGTGACCATTTCCAATGGACACTAGATGCCTAGGGTGTGGGGCTGGGAGGTGGGGGGGGGGGGAGGGGGCGGGGAGGAGAGAATATTATATGAATGTGTTTTTAATATATATATATATTTATATAAATATAGATCTTCTTCCTCTCCTCCTCCTCCCCCCCTCCCCCCCATAGCATCTAGTGTCCCTTGGAAATGGTCAGGTAAGGGCAGGTCAGATCAGCCAGCAAACAAGAATTACATCAAAGCTTCCTTTTTTAAAATGAATCAGGTGAAGTTTACTAACTTTAAAATCTACTTCCAATTTAAACATTACATGGTGCTCTGTGAATGAAACTTTATGTATGCAGTGAATCTACTGTGACTCAACTGAGTTTGATTATGTACAGAATCCTGGGTTTTGTAATATTAGATTTGTTTACATTTAGGATTAGTTCCCACAGTGTAGCAAATGCTTATTGCACTAAGCTTCCTGAAGGAAGATCGCTGTGGCTCCTTAAAAGTTTGTTTTTACAGTTGTTGCTGCAGATAGCATTTTGCCTCATTCCAGAATGAGCTTGGGGGTAAGAGAGGGGAAGTTAGTTCACATTTTGGATAAAGGGCCCTGTTTGTCTTTAAAACAATCTTGTAATTCTCAAATTATCTTGCTTTTGAGCATACCTCTTAAAATCTTATTGGGCAAAATGAGGCTTCAGAGATTTCTGGTTGAAATCTGAAAACACAATTTGGTTTTTATGAAATATTAGGACAGGGATTAAAAATCTTCCTCCCTTGCTGTCTCTTCCAAGAAAAATAGAAGTTTGAAGGTGTCAACCTTTCCACTTTATGATATTTTTTGAACTGGATTTGGAATATACAAAAATAGATGGTAATGTCTCGGCCTTTTGGCTAAGAAAGCATTATCAATTATGTTAGATTTTAACAATGGATTGGAATCTTCCTTATTCATTATTTTTAAGTTTACAGTTTAGTCACTTCTCACATTTTTAGTACTGAAAAATTTAAAATTAAGATTAGCCATTTAAACTGACAGTATTGTTTCCTTCTCTCTCATCCCTCCCTTCCCCTCCCCCCTTTAAAAAAAAAATTGGTTAAGGTAGCTAACAGCTTTCCATTATCTGACACTCCTCTTCAGTTGTGGGGTTGTGTGTGTGTGGTTTTTTCTTTTGCCAAAACTAAATGGTTTGGGGCTGAATTTCTGTGGTGGCTTTCTGCTTTAGTATTAATTTTTGGGTTGAAGTTCCAGATAAAAGGATTCAGCCATTTTTGCAAAGAGTTTTTTTTTTCTCCCCATGCTTTTAAAACTAAAACTGTTTTGTTGAAAAGGTCTAGCTTGGAGCAAAGATTTACAATTTGGCAAGGGGATAAATGACCCTGCTATCAGGAACGTGTCCTAGAAATTTGGCTAGATTTTAAGATGCTAAAAAGTCTGGTTGGGCATGCCCAGCAGAGATTTGTTTAGACCTGGGCAGCTAAACTCACTGAAGACTTCATCTGTGCTGATCACGTGTAATCCCTTTTAGCACTTCTGTGCCAGTCAGATTGCATGTGTCATCCCCCAGTATGACTGTTGTCCATCCCAGGGCCAAGACAGGACTCTCCCTGCAATTGTTTCACCTGGCCACGGGGGACTGATTTGCCACTGTGATCAGGAACTAAAAGCAGAGAGATTTTTCCCATACTCTCAGCAGCCCCCCCCCCCCCCCCCCGCAGTGTGGAGTAGGGAGCAGCTAAGGAAGCAAGAGAAGGGGAAGAGCGTCAGGAGCTCACATGGGGGACAGAGAGAGGAGGAAATGGGAGTAGAAGGCTGTGAGGTGGGAGATAAGAATGTGGGTGGTGAAAAGGATAGGACCTGTGGAGAAGAGGGAGGAATGTGGGCAGAGTTGGAGCGGAGGGGATAAGGCACCAGAAAGCTCTATAACTAGAGAACTCTCCCTAACAGAACCTGGAATGAAACCTGTTACTCTGGAGTCTCCATATTCGTTGTTTGTCTCACAAATAGATGTGAAATCCACTGGCAGAGTGCATCCATCTCCCTCTAATGGCAGGTCCACATAGAAGTTAAGTCTCCTACTACTTACTACCAGTTATCAGTTAGCTCAAATGGTAGAACTGTGGATCAACTGAGCTCAACTTTTCACTTGACCCATATGGGGCTCAGCATGGCTCCACATGATCAAATGAATTTTTTTACATTTAGATTTTATGAATGTAATTTCCTACATTAAAAGAATGTCAAGGTTGAGACGTCAAGCACTTCAAAAGTTAGGAAATGCCAGAGTGAAGGTTGCCCTGTGCAACTTTTATTCAGCCCCTTTGTGTGTATGGGGTTTAGCAGAAATCAGTTTTTTTAATAATTTAAACTGATAATATAGGTGTTAAAATGGACAGTTATAGGCAGTTATTGGGGAGGAGGAGAGGGGTCAAACAATTATTTGCCTGTAGGTGTTGATTCAAAAAGTTAAACTTTATAAAATGCTGAAGACCAGATCAAAATATACAGTAAATAATCCTTAAATCAACAAATCCTACCTATCTTTAATGTTCACTAGCTGGTCCATTTACAGAGCCGAATTCAAAAGTCCTAAATCTCTGGGTCTTGACTCGTGTTCAAGCAGCTTTTTTCTTTTTGTCTATTTGTAAACTTGTGCTATTATTGACCTTTTTGTTGTTCATGTTTTAAAGTCAACGTTTACTGACACTGATTAATCTAATCCAGGGGTTCTCAAACTTCTGACGACAAATTACTACACAACCTCAGGAGGGGAGATGGAAGATTGAAGCCACCCGAGTCCCACTGCCCCGGGTGGCGGAATTTGGGGGGCAAAGCCAAAGCCCAAGGGCCCCAGCAAGTCTGCCAGCCCTGGCCACCCCATTAAAACAGTGTTGGGACCCACTTTGGGGCTTAACCCACAGTCTGAGAACCACTCATCTAATCTTTCCAACCCTAATTATTATTGGCTTTTAATAACCTGATCACATCATATGCACAAACTCTGTGGGCAGTGTTTCCTCTACATTTTTACATCCACGTGTGGAATGACTATTGTATGTGCTCAGATATGACTGTGATGTGTGGCATATCAACTTCATATTGGTGCATATAACAAAATGCATGTAGTGAGGGTGGGGTCAAGGGGTTCGGACTGTGGGAGGGGGCTCAGAGCTGGGGCAGAAGGTTGGGATGCAGGATGATGGTGAGGGCTCTGGGGTGGGACCAGGGATGATGGTTCAGAGTGCAGGAGGTGGCTCAGGGCTGAGGGTTGGGGTGCGGGCTCTGGGGTAGGGCTGGGGATAAGGGGCTTGGGTGCAGGCTTCCCCCGGCTGTGGTGGGGAGATTTCCTCCAGCTCTCTCTCACGACAGCAGCTCAGGGCCATGGGAGAGGCACCTCTTCCTGGCTGCAGCAGCTCTGGCGCTGCTGGCCGGAGGGAGGGTTCTCCTGCCCTGCAGCTCTGATGGCACTGGGCCAGGTCACAGCAGGTCCGGGATAGGTCCGTGCTGGGGCCAGCAGGGGAGGAGAGACCCTTCTCCTGCAGTGCTCGGTGCATGTTGGGGAAGAGCCATCTCTCCCCACCACAGCCCTGAGCCCCTGTGCAGGACTTAATAGGCAGCTGCACGGTCTGTGCAGCTTAGAGGGAGCTTGGGTGCTGAGCATTCACCGACAGTCCCCCATCATCTCACTCCGGGGATCCTACAGATTATCTCCCCCCCCCCCCATCCCACCCACCTGCTGCGATCAGCTGTTCCGTGGCATGCAGGAGGCTCTGGGGGGAAGCAGGGAGAAGCAATGATGTGGCATGCTCAGGGGAGGGGACAGGATTGGGTGGAAGAGGTGTGGTGAGGCTGTGGGGGAAGGGCCTGGAGCAGAGCTGGGGGGGTCCAGCACCCCCAGCACTTGGGAAAGTCCGCACCTGTGGATCATGTGCTGTTTTCTAGAAGACTTATTCTGTTCATTGTGTGTGTTTTACAGAACTAGATAGTGGTGTGGCAGATGGGCTAGTAGTAGGTTTTGAGTATGTGAACTTGTTGACAACAAAAAGTGCAGCCTCTCCCCTGCATCCCATCCCTATTTTTTTTTAAAGTGTAGTTTACTCTGAAAACTGACATTGAAAAAGGCTCATTTTGGAATGTTCAAGTGCTGCCCCCCTGTGGAATACTCACAGGTTTTCCAGAGCAAACAGATCTTGGGTTTTAATGTGCAACAACAACTTTGGAGCGTTCTTTGGCCCCTGTGGCTTAAATTCCATTTTAAAATTAGTAGGTCTTCATGTTTTTAAGTGCTTTGTTGACTAGGAATGGTTTTGATGAACTGGCGCCTTTGTGTTAGAGCTTGACGTTTCACAAGCTGTACAGCTCTAACTGTACCTCCATAGTTAGTGGTGTGCCCCTCCCCCCCCCCCCCACACACACAGACTCAGTTTTTCTAGAAGAAAGGATAGCTTATTTCTATATAGGAAAGGTTGTACTGGTATAACTGCATCCACACTAAGAAGGGTTGTACTGGCGTGTAACTATATTTCAACAAAAAATCAACTCCTGAACTAGAAGTTAAACTGGTACAAAATCTGAAGGTGGACCAGGTCTTGGAAGAGTGGAAGAAAAGAAACTTCTACAACAGGTATATATTTCCCTCTTTCAGGTTTTTAATTTCTATTGAAATTTAATCTCTCTAGTTTTGACCGGTAAATGTAAACGTTTTACGTTCCAAAGATCTCTTTAAAAAAGAATCTCTAAAGGGAATCTTTTAAAATGCATTTTTTTAAAATGATGTATCAGCTATTACTTATGGAGTAAGCTCCTGTCCCTGTGATTAGCAAGGCCACATTTACAGCAGTGTGCAATTTTATGAAAAGAATATGCTAGTACAGCAATTTGAAAAGTTAAAGAAAAAGCTCACATAAATTTTTAAAAGATAAACATTGCATTTTTACTGTCCCATAATCATATAGGGAGTTGAAGGATCTTCTATTTGGAAAGGTCAAAGAAATGAGTCCTCTCTCCTTGGGAAGGAAATCCTCCTGTGAGGCACAGAAAGTTCTAACACAGGGAGTAAAGTGGATATAAGGTCATTTGAGATACTGACCAATATAGGATTGAGGGGGCACAAGCTAAGCAAAGGAAGGGCAGAGTGTAGAGTAGCCAGCATTCAGCAAACAAACTCCCAAGGGCAGTAGTAGGTGCAGCAAATGTCAGTCACTTTTTTCATTGCAAAAAATATATATTTGGAGGAAAATGGTGTTGTGGCAGGTACAATTGCTAACTAAAAACTAGGAAGAGACTTCAGACAATGCAAGAGAAAAGAGGCCACAAGAAAACTGGCAGTGGGTTGCAACAGAAAGTGACTGTATGTGTAAAAGTTGTCTGTCTTTTTCCCACCCTCTATTTATAGCTTGTGGTCTAAGACTAAACTCCTCAGGGCAGGGTGTCTGCCTGTCTGCACCATGTCTAGCACAATATGGTCCTGATGCTAATCAGGTTTTAGGGTACCACCCTAATAATCCTAAAAATGATCAACATTGTGTGAACAAGTGGGAACATGTGCATTGTATTTGGATAAAAAGTCCACCTACTCTGTTTCTCAAATGTTTCCTCTCCCTTTCTCTCCTTTTAAATAGGACTTATTGGACCATTCTTGTACATCTGGAAGTGGCTCTGGTCTTCCTTTCCTGGTACAAAGAACAGTGGCTCGTCAGATTACGCTCTTAGAGTGTGTAGGTTAGTAAAACTCTTGTTTGTGTATATATATCAAGTCCACTAGGTACCACTTGAGGTTGAGCTCTAACGTCCATTTGAGCAACCTCTTTCTCTTCAGTACTGTACTCAAAATATTTTCAAATAACTTCTATTACATGAAATTCTTCAAGTCTCTGTCAGTGAATGAAATTTTTGTAGGGAAAATTTGATGAAAAATGCGTTAACCTTTTGTGTAGTGTGTGTGCTCTGTGGTCCAACATGTGCATAGCTAGAAAGGAGAGAGGTCAAACATAACTTTCAATGTGATCAGCTAAACAAGCCAAATAAGGTGATGTGAAGACCGTTTAAATCCATTTTAGAAATATGAATAGATGCGAAGTAGACTACTGCTAACTCTGGGAGTGTTCAATTTTAAACTTTTATGGTTACCTGAATTATAATTAAGGAGTAAAAACACATTGCATGAAAATGTAGCTAATTATGGTTATCCAGGTGCACTATTTATTACAGGTCTTGTGTAGATTTTCTTTAGACTTATAGACTGCATGGTAAGAAGGGACCATCTAGTCTGACCTACTGCATATTGCAGAACGTCACCCACCCACTCCTGTAACAGACCCCTAACATCTGGCTGAGTTACTGAAGTCCTCAGATCATGATTTAAAGACTTCAAGAGAATCCACCATTTACACAATCTGAAACCTGCAAATGACCGATGCTGCAGAAGAAGATGAACTCCCCTTCCTGAAGCTCATCCCCTAGGACTCTGCCAATCTGACTCTCTGGAAAATTCCTTCCCAATCCCAAATATGGCGGTCAGGTGGACCTGGAACATTTTGGCAACAGCCAAACACCTGGGAAAGAATTCTCTGTAGAAACTCCGAGCCCTCCCTTCTTGCCACCCTGCACTCTTCTTTTTGAAGGAAGGTAACAAGATTTTGTTTTCATTGTTGGAAAACATTTACCTACAGTGTTTTTACATTTTAACTCAAGACATAAGCAACTGTATCCTTTTAAAATAACACGGAAAAGAAAAAAAATTGTCTCCTTCCTAAAAGTGACTTAATGTTTTTATTTTAAACACTAGGAAAAGGAAATAAATCCATGTGCCTCTTTTCTCTCTTGTTCAGAAAACAGGAAATTTGGTGGCCTGTCTGTGCAGTAGGTCAGATGAGCTGTTCATGATATCCCCTTTTGGTCTTTCATTCAGAGATTCATAGAATTTGTTTCCTCCATCTTTCTGTTTAGAATTTACTTCATTGGAGCAAGAATATAAGGTCATTTCCCTATGCTCGTAATAGTTGCTGGATCCTTTTCTATGTCTGTGCTCATTAGCTCAGGCTGGGGAGAATAAGTTCAGTTATCTACAGCCACATTGGACCTTCGTGTTCTGTAACTGTCCAGTGGAGATCCATTGATGACGTAGGTGTATGCCTAGGAATTCAAGATAGGCTAGCTACAGGCCTCTAGCATCAATCAGTTACCTCATTTGCTACCATAGATCTGCTGGTCTAAGCACAGGATTTTGTACAGCTCTTTATCTTTTCACTTGAAACCAATTACAAACCCCCTAGTGTGGATGCACTTGCACCAATATAAAATGCACTTATGTCAGTATAGCTTATTTCTCTAGAACACAATCCGTGCTGGGAGTTATTAATTTGTTTTTTCTTTCAAGAAAAATAAAGGAAAAATCATATTCCAGCCAAAACACTTACATTAATATGAGTGTGTTGACTAGCCTTAATGGTGGTATTGTTGTGGAATGTATTAAGTAGTGACAGCATTCACACTTGTGTCAAAATCACATGTCATTTTTTTCTTCAGTTTGTATTAACCAGGAGTATTAGGATACACATGATCTTACATGGTCTCTGGTCTGCAGATAGTCACGTCCCGTGTGTGTTTGGAACTGAGCCGGCTCTTAAGTTAGCTCAAGTTGGCAGTGTTTAGGAAAGCTACATAGCGCTGCTAGTGAAAGTTCTTGGGCAGGAAATCCCTTCTGTGTGACAGCACTGGCACATCAGTGTCTAATATCTCTTTACACTTGATTACACCTGTTGTTGAATCAATGTGCCAAAGGCCCCCCTCCCCCCCTCAACCCTGGAATGTCAGGCAGCTATGCATGTCCAAGACAACAGGTTGTATTGCACTGAAATTGAGGCTGACTTATTTAGATCATGTAAGTCGCTATACAATAGTGAAAACTAGAATGATCAGAACTCTTTACCACTTGGGTCTGCTCTGTGGCACTCTGTCTGCTCATGACAATGTATTAGCAGTAATGTGAGCAAATTTCTACACTCCACACTGGAGAGAGGTGGTGACTGGGAAAGCAGGGACCCAGAGGGTTGAGGAGCTAAGGGGTGGTCATGGAAACTGGGACCCAGAGTTGTGGGAATGGAGATTTGGTGCAGGCTTGGACACTGAGGTAGAAATGATGGAGATGGATGGGCAAAGTGGGGACCCAGGGGAGGAATTGGGAGTGGAGTGTGTGTGTGTGTGTGTGTGTGTGTGTGTGTACATCCCCTGTCATGTTGGAGGGTGGAGAATGGGAACAATGGGATAGGGGACACAGACACAAGCATGAGTAAATGAGTGGGTGGAGTTGTGGGGAGTCCCTGAAATAGAGGGGATGGGAGGGTTGCACATGCGGGAGGGGAATAGAGAAATGGTAGGATCCCCTGAATGTGTACATGCACTTGGTCTTCAGAAGGAAAAAGTGTGCAGCCACCTAGTGTTTACAGCACACTCAAATCCTAAAATAGGAGATGTTTTCATATCTTTGAACAGGTTTTGTTGTTGTGTTGAAGTTCTGTTTTGTCCATTTAATTGACTTGTTGAAGATTTGTATTTATATTTATGGCATATTGTAGTTTTTGCAGGGCCAATGCTGTAAGCAAAATAAAATCTAAAGAGCACAGTCTCCCCAGCATGTGTGTAGTGCATGCTCTATTTTCAGAGTTTGCAGATTGTGTATCTTGCTGACCCCAAGACCTAGAGCTAGACATGATTTTGCTGCACTGTAGCCAATATTCTAGCTTAGGCTGTAATGACACTTTCATTACTGGCGGTGTGGTGATCACAATTGTTCCTGTTAACATCCACTGTAATCTAGATACTGTGCAAACACACACAACTAAATGGTCCTCACACCCAAGAGATTACAATCTAAAGACCAGACCAATTGATGAATATGGGGAAGGGCGTGTGTGCAAGTAAAGTGGTCAAGGTAGTATTGCCATGATGTAGCCAATACAGTGTGACTCCATTGTTTGTTTGTTTTTGTGTGCATCATATTAGATATATACTTGTTCCGGTGACTGCTCAACCTGCTATAATCAGTCAGTAGGCTTCATGCATCCTCCATAGTAGAAGTGGTCCTGGCCCTCAGCAATAAAAATAAATAAATCCTTGCTGAAGTGGGTAGGCATCCTAGTTCTGGATTGGGGAGGCAGGGCTTACCTTTGCAGTCTTTGGGCTGGTCTTCACGGGGGGGGGGGGGGGGGGAGAGAGGCACGGATCGACCTGAAGATACGCAACTTCAGAAGTTGGCGTATCTTCAGCCAATTTACCTGCCGTCCTCACGGCAGCAGTCGCCCCCCCCCCCCCCGCGCGAGTCAATGGGGGCGCTGCTGGCAATCGATGACTACCCATGGTAGTGAAGACAAGCCCTTTGTGTGTTAATGTAGACTTGTGCATTTAATTTATCAAAGTAGCATTTCAGAGCGGGCAAGGAGCAGCAGGCAGTGGAACGTGTTACCTTTCAAAGTTTTATTTAGTCTGAATTGACTTGATCTATTTATGCTAACTTATAATTCATTGACACTATGAAGAATGTTGGTGAAAATTCCCTGTTTGCTTTTTCTTAGGGAAAGGCCGATATGGAGAGGTCTGGAGGGGTCAGTGGCAAGGAGAAAATGTTGCAGTGAAGATCTTTTCTTCACGAGATGAAAAATCCTGGTTCAGGGAAACTGAATTGTACAACACTGTGTTACTGCGTCATGAAAATATTTTAGGTAAGTAGAACAATTGCACCCATTATACTGAAGCAGGGACAGTAGGAAACTGAATTAACTGTGAACAGTAGTGTTGCATACTCAGTTTTCTAAGTGCCTCTCAGTTTCCAGGCTTTGGTATGTGCTTTTGGGAAAATGGATGGGAGACACCCTTATGGGAATAAGGGAGGGATTTCTAGACTGATCCTGGGAATCAAAGGCCCATGATCAGAGAGTCCTTGCCTTTAATGCAAAAACAAGCTAGTGAGAAGCAGGCAATGTAGCTATCTGCTGCTTGCGGGCAAGAAAAAGAAAGGTGGTGTGCAGCCTGGGTCTGTAGTACCCCCTCAGCCTGTCTGATCACATTGCAGTGTGACCAAAGAGAAGATCCAGACACTTTTGAGAGTTGAGACTGCTTCCCAGTGTCATTGTATTGGATCCAGGCCCAATTTCATTTTAATCTACATAGGTGTAATGGGGTAGGAAGAAAGAGAACTCTCAAAATTTCTTACTGTTGCATACTTACATGTGCTTTTTAGATATGAATAGAAGGATTCCTTTAGACTTCATGGAAGACACAGAAATGTGTTGCCTGTGTAAGGAAAAAAGGATGTTACTACCAAGATATTTTGTGGTGTATGGCTGAAGTATGTCTGTCTGGGGGTGAAGTAATTGGGATTTAACAATTCTTAAAAATACTTTTATATTCTGGTGTAAATGGCATTTTATATTAACATTTACTAAGCCTATAAACTCTGGTGTTGGCAATACAAGATATTTCAAGAGATTGCACTAATGCAGGGAGGAGATCATGAGCTGGTCTGGTTTTATCATGGTACTGCATCTTAAAACATGCTAAAACTTCACTGATTTTAGGATTATGGATGCAAACAGGCTACTTGCCGTGGCCTGACAATCAGCTTCGCTTCCGTTTCCTTCCTGATTTTCTTGCTATTCCTACTATCTTCCCTCCTCGTGTATTTGAGAAACTTCTTTTGGTTCAAGCTCTGGCACATGATCAGATGTTCCATATCCTTATGTCCATTGTTGTGAAACAGCTTCTGACCTCTAGGTTGTTAATTTTCCTTTCATGCTTTTAAGAGATCTTGTATTTGTATGAACTTAATAAATCTGCTTTAAAGTCCGATTTTAATTAGAGTTCTTTATGAAGTAGCCCATTTTTTCCTGTATATAAATATGTACCCATTCTTTCCTAATGATATTGAATACTGAGACCCTTTCTGTGTCTCATCTGTACCTGTTGCAACCCATCCTGGAGCTAAAAGCCCAAGAAAATGCTTTTTCTTCTCTAATTTTGTTACACTTGCATGTGTTAAAACACAGTTGCAGTTTGTAAGTATAAGTAGTACTTTTTCCTCCTCAGTCTCTGCCTTTTCACTGTGTATCATTCTGAAAAATGAAACGCAGCAGTCTGTTTACTGCTTAGTGACTTTACCTGGCCCCTAACCTGTCTCACTTTAAATTATTTTATGAAGGCTTTTTCTTGTTTCTTTCCTGTTAGAGAATGTCCTCCTGGCTCCATGGATCAGCCTCAAGATGTTTGTCAAATGTTTCCTGAAACAGTTTCCTCTGCTGTTACAAAAATAATATTGTGGGTTCCAGAAATGTGAATTCTTGAACTTCTGTCTTCCTGAGAATATATTGAGTTGGCTGAAATATTAACCTTTCCCAATGTTCTGCTGTTTGACTCAGTTACTGTGAAATTTGCTGGTTATTCCTTGGTTTTGTGTTTTTTTTTTTGTTTTGTTTTTTTGTTTTTTTAGGCACAAGGTCCAATGTTATTTACAAGAAATCAGAATTTGAAAGGGGAAAGTGGGGGGAGGGGGGAGGAAGGGGCAGGAAGCTTTGTTTGGGTGAGTCCTGTGGGCTTTTATTTAAAAGAAACAACTTTGTTTGTAGTCACTTGGGAATAAACTTCTCTTGCTTCAACTAAAAGCTATTCAGGTCTCTAGTTTGTAGATTGTAGAGTAAATACAAGAGCAGCTCCCTCTTTCACCTCTGGACTCTGGGGTTTGATTTTGATCTGGAGGTCTTGGTTCTCTGTTTTACAAAATAAATTGTTCTCAGTTTATTTTCTAGAAAGGATCAAGAAATCCAGCTATAGTTAATGTCTTTCCACCTCTCTCTACCTCTGAGGTACCTTGCACAAGATCTGTTGTCATCCAGGGTTTTGGGGGGGGGGGAGGGGGAGGAAGTGATCTGACTAAAGATGCTCAACTAGGTCTTGCTAAATTCCACTTAGCAGTCGTCCATCTTTTTTGTCCACCAGTCCTGTGGACGCAATTTGGAGCATCTTGGGTTTGGTGCCTAGAGCAGCTTGATGCAGCCTCTAATTTATTTTGCTTCAGTAATTCCTAAGTGGCATCTTCTAGGCGAAACTTTTTTATTGCTTAGCCCAGAAGAGACTGAAGCCCTGGTGGTGGTAATAGCTTGAAGGAAATATCTTGATTTGAGGGTATACTCTCTGGCTACTTATGTGTTTATAATCTGGGTATCTGGTTAGACCAACAGTTGCTCACAGGTTGTAAAGTAGCTATTGATGATCTCTCTGCCTTTTTTTTTTTCTTTTTTTTTCTTTCCCCCTCTCGTACACTTGACCGAATCTTTCCTTTTTCAGACAAACTTCACTCCTGGCAATGCCTTTGTCGTTCAAATTAGGCTATTGCAGCACTCTATATGGGGCCACGTCTCGAAGCTGACAGTTAAACTGGTGCAAAATATGGCTGCTTGCTTACTGAGCACAGTAGCTCACCGGAAACACCCATTTTCTGTGATCATCTGCTTCTTGGCCTCAAGTAGGGTGTGGTGTGTTTGACCAATAAAGATTTAGATGCCCTGGGATCTGCCTATTTGAGGGACTTCTTCTCACCCAGTGCCACCCTGTTGGAGTTGCAGTCGTGATCAAACTGGAGCGCCCTTCCTTTAAGTGGAGAAAGTTGCTGGCAGGCCACTCAATTTTGGTTTCATTCCTCACTCCGTGACCCAAAATAGCTCAAGTCATTGGACCATGACTGCAGTTTGTAGGGCTTGCCTGTTCTTGCAGGTATTTGTGGAAAGTTTAGGGTATGGAGTGAATGATGGGTCTTTTGAAGTGGAATGTAGTCTGTTGGTTTGTTTGCTTACGGTTGCTGCATTTTAGGTCAGGCTGATTGGTGGGGGTATGTATTGTATGTTCTATTTTAATTGAGTTAAGGTGGCTAGAGCTATGAATATTCACCTAATTAGTTTTGGCAATCTCCTGTATAATGAATTGGTTTTGATTACAGTAGAAGGCAAATATTGAGTTACTTTATTTTAATGTGAATAAAAGCTTAAAACACTCAATTTAATAATTTGTATTTCAAAGTGATTTCATTAGCTAACATCCAAATAAAGGAAATAGTTTAAAATGAAATTTTAAACTGTAGATATGAGTTGTCAAAACCAACAAGCTTTTTAACATGTAATTTTTTTGTAGTCATTCAAATGAAGGTATGATGCACTTTTGTGAATGATTTAGTTGCATTTTATAAACATCTTTTAAGACTTCTTCCTCATCTTTGGATTTATCTCCACAGTGGCTTTTCACAAGTATGATTATATTTCAGTTGAGTTTTAAAATTGTTGGTGATCTTTTACCTCTTGATGTAGACTCAAATCTATGTAATCTAATTAGGTTGTCTTTTTGCTTTTCTCCTCTTAGGTTTTATTGCATCAGATATGACTTCTAGAAACTCCAGCACCCAGTTGTGGTTAATTACACACTACCATGAAATAGGATCTCTATATGACTATCTACAACTCACTACACTAGATACTGTCAGCTGCCTGCGAATAGTCCTTTCCATAGCCAGTGGCCTTGCGCACTTGCACATAGAGATATTTGGGACCCAGGGGAAGCCCGCCATTTCCCATCGGGACTTGAAGAGCAAAAATATCCTTGTTAAAAAAAATGGGCAGTGCTGCATAGCAGATTTAGGTAAGTTTCAGTTACAAACACAAACATAACTAACCAAATATAGTTATTTGTAACTTTCTCTGAAATTATGGCCGCCACTAGGCGGGCACTTGTAAGGTACTATCCCAGTGGTTGCCGAACTGGGGTTTGTGAACTCTGGGGGTTCACGACATGTAACAGTGGGTTCTCGCATGCAGGGGAAGGAAATTCCCTAATGGCAAAAAGAGCTGTCGCTAGGGACCCCAGGCAGCATGGGGCCAGCAGTATTTGAGGACTTCCAACAGCAAAGCAGATCAAAGCGAGCATATCTATCGTTCTGAGGAGATTTAAACTTTGACTCCTTTTAGGAAATAGAAAGGGAAGTGGATATTTTTTGCTGCTTTTAAAATGAAATAGGCTGCTAGTATTGTGTTTTTTAAATTATTATAAAGAACAAGTTTAAGCTTTGTTGTAATGTGTGGCATTTGCCTGAACTTCTCAAGACCCGAATGCTCGTGTAGGAAGAGCTCTTCGAGTTGGCTTCTTAAATACCTTCATTCGGTTTCATATCTGGTTTTCCTTGATGAACACAGGAGCTAGAGGTGCTGTATGGCGGGGCGACAAGGGTCACATGCCACCCCTACATCAATGCTCCCCTCCATAGGTACCTCCCCTTTTTTCCTGGGTCCCTCCCCTTTTCCAGCTGGGGCCCCCCCAGGTCCCAGGGTGTGCGGGGGTTTTGCCCCCACACTCCTTTTTTCTACTGGCACTTCTGATAGGAGCGTTGTCTTACAACAGGCTTAATCAAAGTGATCCAAGAGCTCACTTTTATAGCTTGTAAGAGTGGTGCTGTTTATAATTACAATATTTTTATTACATTATGAAAAGAATAATTAATGTGTAATAAGGATGTCATAAAAGCGCATTTTCTATTTCCAAGATCACAGCTTTTATATTTTATGCTGAGGTAAGGGAGAAAATCCCTGGAAATATTCATTTTTAGGAGAGGGTTCACGAGACTTGACATTTTAGTGAAAGGGGTTCATGGGTTGTTAGTTTGGGAACCACTGTACTATCCTGTGTCAGCTGAATAAAGTTAATACCGCTTTCTGATTTCAGAAACCATTGTTAAATTTTGGATCATTCTCAGACCAGACTTCATCAATAAATAACACTTTCATTAATAATGTCTAGTCTATAGCCTTTAGAGGCTTTATGGATAGTATTTAGGATCCAATTAACTTCCTCTAAATTTGGAAAAAGTTCATTAATTTAATTCTTCCATTTCAGAAGGGAAGGGGAGCAATTTAGGGCTTGATCTGACTCTGATTTGGAGTCAGTGGAAATTGGGTTGAACTGGGCTCTTACTAAAAAAAAAAGATGCTGGTAATGTACTTATTATTCCAAATGTTTTTACTTAAATCTTAAAATCCTACTAAATTTTTTGCCTGTAAAACTTATTGTGCAAAATAGAACACCTAACTCCCTGACACCTTTAGGCCTGATCCAGTGTTCCCTGAAGTCAGTGAGATTTTCGCCATTGATAGTCAGCACAGAACCAAGCTTTTACTGAGTTGCATGTAATTTAAAAATAAATAATTAAATAGTGATTTCTAGGCCAGGGAGATGCAGAGGGGATGGTTAATGTAGAAGGCATCATGGCTCGATGCTTCTGTTACATGTGCAAAGGGAAGAAAAAAGAGAGTAGTCCTCTTAAGGCATGTTGACTGGAAGGGAATAACTGGCTGGATTTAAAAACATTGTGTGACTTGATTGAGATTTTCTTTGTGCATAATTCCCATTAACTTCACTGAGTCTTCTGACTGTGACACACATTGAGATCTGACCGTATCACACGCAAAGGTATTAACATAAATGCAGGTGCTCCCATAATAAGTAACAACCTAGCTGGATCTCTGCCGAGGGGACAGCTCCTCAGAATCCACGGAGGGAATCTCAAACAGGAAATGGGTATTTTACTTCGTGAAAGAAGGTAATACACATCTTTAAATTCTGTTTTGTGAAGCTCATTTTTAAGCTAACACTTAATGATTACCAGAAGAGGGCAGCATTTATTTCACTATTGAGTCAGCACCACAGAAGTGAAATGAAACCTTTTCGCAGTGGTATATGGGGACCTCAGTAGTATAGTGGAGGGGTATATGTAGGGTGACCAGATGTCCCGATTTTATAGGAACAGTCCTGATATTCAGGACTTTTGCTTATACAGCCGCCTAATACCCCCCCACATTCTATCCTGATTTTTCATACTTGCTATCTGGGCACCCTAGGTGTACGTTAAATAGATAGGTGCAGAAGTATTTGCTGCTGTTCTACTAACTTTGCCAGTGGGGAAAATAAATGGCCTTTTTTGTATATGAAAAATCTTGGCCATCTACTTACTGGGCACTCTTCTTCCTTCATTATCTCTAATGGGGATTAACCAAAACAGCTGTTTCCTCTTCTTCAGGTTGCATTGAGTCCTTTTGTGCATGGTTGGCCTGTCTTCATTCTCTTCTGATCTGTCTCTCCCCCCACCCCGCTTTCATTCCTCTCCTTTCCACCACTGTCTTTCTGTGCCGAACTTTTTAGCAACAGTGTGTGTAGATAGAATTGTAGTGAAGTGTAGTTTATGATGGCTAGAGATGCAGATAAGAACCAGGTGGTTATGCATTGTACTACCATGCAAGTCACTGCTCTGGATTTGCCAGTGCACCCAATTAAGAAATTCCCAAATTGTCTAAACTAAAAGAAAAATTTGCTCCCAAGGGAATTTTATGCCAAAAAATAAAAATTCTGTGCACCATATTTTAAAATTCTGCATATTTTGATTGCCAAAATAACACAACATAATCACACCATTTTCAATTATTTTTGTAATTTATTTCAAAATATTTGTCAGCAAATAATTGAAAATGGGGTTTATATTCAAATATGCAGAACTTTGCAGAATTCAGTCAGAGTACCTGGGTTCTGTTTGGTGCAATCTGGTGTGGGGGTGTGGGTGCACAGGGTTTCAGTGTGAGGTTCTGGATGCAGGGGCAATGAGATCCTACAAAGGGGGAGGCATGGTGGCTGATGGGTGGTTATGGATCAAGGGGGAATGGGGCTTGATGGGGTGGGAGGTCAAGTGCAGCTGGGTGGGGCTCAGTGTGGTAGAAGTCTAGGTATGGGGGCACTCCTGATGCAGGGGGTGAGGCTCAGCAGGGTGGAGGTTTGGAGGGCTTAAAGGGGGAGGTCTGGGTGCAGAGGGTTCCTGATACAGAGGGGCTTGTGGGGAGGGGACACTGTACAGAGAGCTGCTCCCCTGTCTGCCCAACTCCCATGCATCTGAAACCCCTTTCTCTCCCCCTTTCTTCTCTTCCCTCCCTCCTCTCTTCTCTTCCCTCCCCATCCCCCCCCCCCCCCCCCAAATGGTGCAGAGTTTCCTTCAGTTAAGGGAAGTGTTCTGGGGCTTGATCTGACCCAGACCCAGCTGCTCTGGGCAGCAGGGGAGGAAGAGGTAAAAATCACAAACAGTCTGAGCTGCTGGGGAGGGGTGAGTGAATACCAGTGCAGCTTCTTTTGCTTCCCCACGAAACCTTTTTCTGCAAGGAAGCAAAGAGATTCTGCGTGGGAGGCAGACCTTTTTCTGCATGCTGCAGTTACACAGTTTTTACTCCTGGGAAAATTCTGTGCATGTTTACACCAGGGGTTCTCAGACTGGGGGCTGGTACCCCTCAGGGGATTGCAAGGTTGTTACATGGGGGGCCTAAGCTGTCAGTCTCCACCCCAAACCCCACTTTGCCTCCATCATTTATAATAGTGTTAAATTAAAAACACTTGTTTGTATATTTATAAGGGGTGGAGGGTCGCACTCAGAGGCTTGCTATGTGAAAGGGGTCGCCAGTACAATAGTTTGAGAACCACTGGTGTACAAATTGATTAGAAGTGCACTTAAATGGCAGAAAAATGTTTCTTTTCCACAAACAACAATTTGGAGAAATATTTTGTTGTGAAGGAATATTCAGGAATCCGGCAATCCTCTGTTTTAATCTTCCATGGGCCTGCAGTTAAAGCGTTCTCAAGTTGTCTTAAATAAGCCTGTGTTAACTTTTAAGTAGGAGATGTTTCTCTTGCAGAATTCGGTAAGGGAGTCAGGAAGAGTCTCTTCTGTTTTATTGCTTAATATTGTCCTGCACCTGTCACCTGTTTGCTTTGGAGTGACTACCTGTTTACCATGGTAAAACGGATTCTTTGTGTGTTTCCAAATTTACTTAATTTAGTCTTTCACATCATGTTCTTTTACTTAAATGTCTGGAGATCAGACTAAGCCAGGTTGAGTGGTTTTGGTTGACTCATCTCAGGCCTCTTGATGATGTTTATTTTCTGCCCTATATCTGTGTTGCTGTTTTTCAGCTTTATTTTTTTACTCCAGTCTACATATTGGTCATGCAGTATTTTTTTTTTCCCCCCTCTGTCCGCAAAGAAAGCTCTCTTCCCCCACAGTTCGGATGGTCCGCCTACCCAAAAGTTCCATAAATACATTTGGACTGAGGGTAGAATTTGTTTTTCTTTTTAAATAAGATTCCTGGCCTTCTGATTGTGTGTAGAGAGTAACGATGACATCCAGTGGATGCCAAACACTTAATCCCTGGAATGATAAAATTTTATAACCGTGCAATACACCTGTTTAATAGTAATCTTGTAAGAGATAGTTGGTTTAAGTCTATGGCCAAACTGGCTGTGTTTGAAATTTGGCAGATAGTGCGGAGCTGACACATCTGCTCTTTGGACAATTGAACCCTGCCTATTGCTTGTTTTTAAGAAACCTCTGTGGTCCTTGGAATGTGTACCAACTCTAGTAGCGCATGCAGTTAAGAGACTTGCTCTATATACAAGAGTTTTAAAAAATGATTTAATGGCAGCTCGGCTTTTTGTTTCAGGTCTTGCAGTTATGCATTCTCAAAGCACAAATCAATTGGATGTGGGGAACAACCCCCGTGTGGGTACCAAGCGCTACATGGCACCTGAAGTCTTAGATGAAACCATTCAAGTGGACTGCTTTGATTCTTATAAAAGGGTTGACATCTGGGCTTTTGGACTAGTCCTCTGGGAAGTAGCTAGACGCATGGTTAGCAATGGTGAGTATTTGAGGATTTCTTTTAGAACTCATACCTCTGCTTTTGAAGAGGCAAGGAAACAGCAAAAGCATCTGCCATTCTAGTGCCCACTTTGCTGTTGAACTAAGTGGAGAACAGTGTTCGTATTCCAGATGCTTAGGTTGAACTCACCCACTTTGAAGGACTCGTGTTCTCATATCTGATGTGCAAAGTGCTTTTGCCAACTTTGGATGGGATATGGTGAAGAGCAACCTTTTGTTGAATTCCAAATGAAAGATAGTATAATAGTTAAAATCATCAATAAACTGAAATGTTAATCCTGAGGGTTCTGATGTCCTGCAGGGATAACTCTCCTCTGCTCCCAGTGTGGAGCCCTTTCAAACATGTTTAGTTCCTTGAGGTATCTAAGTGAGAACTTCTAGGAAACCCAAAGGACAATGTAGGGAAGGGAAGTGATACGTATTTTGGGGTATGCTTACGGGATATCCACACATTGCACTTCTAAAGAATAGAGCAGGGATTGCTTTGGTATCTGAACAGCTATCTTTTGAACCATGAAGTGATGTGGTTGTGGCCTTAGAGCAGTGGTTCTCAGCTTGCTCCCTGTGGGCTGCTTGTGGCCCAATCAGCACACAGCTACCACCCATGTGACATTCTCAGGGCCATGTGTGGATGTGGCCCACATAAGAGAGCTGCATATACAGCCCACAGTGGTAAATAGGTTGAGAGCTTACTTCTAAGGCAGTGGTTGTGTCCTCTCCAGTAAGATGAGTTGAGGTAGCTACAAGGGATGGTTAAACAAAGAAGTGGAAAAAAATATTACTAAAATTGTTGTTGTGAACAAATTCTTTGTGCTGATATAAAATTAGCATCAATGTTCTTTAATATTTTATTGGTGAACTTTTTAAAGAGGGAGTCAAAAAGATTGAGGCTGTTTCTCAATAGTTGGAAACCTCAGGGTGCAATTTGTCACTTAAGTGCCTTGAGATTTGGTCTGTAACAATAAGCTTGTTGTGTTGAGATTTAGATTCTGAACTTTATCTGAAATTGCATATTTTTCTTTCAAAACATTTAGCACTGTTGAATGGAAACCTAATTACAGTTGTCCTAGTGAGAGTTCTGTTGGATGGGTGGTGGTTTAACCAACTGTGTAATAGGTAACCCAATCGATGACCACAAGGGAAACTAAAATGAGAACAAAATGTGTGCTTCAATATAACTGACAGCCATTCATAGCTATGGTTAACAGGGCTATTGGTAGTTATTGGGGTGCCTGTATATCTTCGCAGCGCACAATATTTTATCTCAAAGCCGTCCGCCTATAGCACAATAAAACCTTTTCGTACCAATTTTCAAATAAGACACTTATAGTTTCAACTAGATATGGAACTTTTTTTAGCTATCTGTGAGAAGTTTGTTCAAGTGTTGGTCCCTCCGTGCATTACAGATGTGGGTACGCATGCACACCATACTTCTGAGGCTGGAGATTTTAACAAGTGACACATCGCATCAACACCCGCCGTGGGCCTTCGCGATGCTTTGTTTTAATTAAACAGTCGGATTCCCCTGGTCCGCACCAGTTCTAAGTCAGCTGTCCTGCACATGTGCAGTTGATCTCCTCATGCTCCTGGGTTGAGAATATAAGAAGCAGTGTGGATCAACACCCTCTAAGTTCCTTATCACCTCTGCATGGTCTGAGTCGGAATCCAGTGTCATCCTTTCAGAAAACTTGTAAATAAGATTGTAGCTAGTTGTTCATTAGGTTAGTGTAGTTTGTTTTCCCCAGGCTGGGGACTCCTTCCTCATAGTCAGGGACTATGGCCAGATTCCCCATCTTTAAAACTGTGTCTCCTGCCTTAGTCGCTGACAGAAAAAGAATGAATACCAGCTCTGTCCCTACTGTCTAGCTGAGACACACACATTTCAGCAGCATTTGTTGCTCGTTTCCACCAAGAACTCAAAGCTTGTGAGTTTCACCTTAGACTTGATGGAGAAGTCTATGATGCCCCTTTCAGATCTGGCCCAGGAAGATCCCCATGTACATTGGCCTTATCGAACAAGCAGTGCCCCTCTCTGCATGTGCGTAGGAGTGGAGCCCTCAGTGTCAAAGCCCGAAGACACACACACTCCAAGACTTCTCATAAAACACTCCTGGGCACAAGGACAGATCCCTGTTGAGGACTATCTGTGAGACACTCCTTCCCTGAGTCCGTAGAGGTTGGATGAGCCCTTACACACATACCCCAAGGAACTGATTCTGCCGAAAAACCATCAGAGTGGAGGATAAAGTGGGTAGGGAGAAGAATCCTGTTCAGTTAGTGATTCGAGTTCTGAAGCACAAGTACCTTCCACAAGTATAGCTTCAGACTCTCTGATAGTGATACAGACATCTGAAGAACATCCCATGACTGGGGGTGTACTGGTTCCATTGGTGCCAACCATCAGAACATCCTGCATACAAGGTGCAGAGACCTATATGGCACCAGAGGATATCTTCCTCCCCCACCTGCAGTCTCCCCTCTTCCCTGGCCCAGCCCTCCTGAGGGACATTATTATACCAGAAGACTATATTGCTTTGTCCCAGGAGCAGTCTCTCTCACAACCATCAGGCAGGATTACCTGGGATATGATGACTCTGACATTACAGAAGGAGCAGTTTTTTGATTTGCACAAAGTTTGAGCTGGTCCTTCATAGTCAGAGACCCAAGCCTGGACAGGCGATCAAGGACTCATGGTTGCTACCCTTTATGAGCAGTGCTTCCCTTGGGACCAGGGAAGTGTTTGAAGTGTCCTGGAGTCCCCTTCAAACAGTTGGCCCTTCTTTCTGGCCCTATTGTGGACCATGGGATCCCTATACCAGGTGTCCAGCCCCCACCTAGGGAGCTTTCAACTGTTACTCCTTGCACCAACAACCAGTCCTGTTAATGTGTAAAGTGGAGGAAGACGCTGAACGAGAACCAAAAATGATTAGGGGTCTGGAGCACATGAGGTGTTTAACGAGGAGAGGCTGAGGAAACTGGGTTGTTCAGTCTGCAGAAGAGCTGATAGCTGCTTTCAACTACCTCAAAGGGGGCTCCAAAGAGGATGGACCTAGACTGTTCTCAGTGGTAGCAGATGACAGAACAAGGTGTAATGGTCTCAAGTTGCGGAGAGGGAGATTGAGGTTGGATATTAGGAAAAACTTTTTCACTCGAAGGGTGGTGAAGCACTGGAATGGGTTACCCAGGTTGGTGGTGGAATCTTCTTCCTTAGAGGTTTTTAAGGTCAGGCTTGACAAAGCCCTGGCTGGGATGATTTAGTTGGGGATTGGTCCTGCTTTGAGCAGGGGGTTGGACTAGATGACCTCCTGAGGTCCTTTCCAGCTCAGAAGTATTTTCTAAGTTATGAAAGGTATCCTTAAACTGTTCAGTAACTGGCATGGATGTAGGGTGGTTCGTTCTGAGTTAAGAGGCTTGTTTTCCTCTCGCAAGTGAGGAAGAGAGGGATATCATAGTTCACAGTGAGTGCTCTGTTACGATAATGCAGACTAGAGGTTACAGTGGCTTGCTGACCTAGTCCCACAGTTGCTGTGGAGCCAGCAGTGATCCCATAGGATCCATGAAGTTTGGCATGGTTGTTTGAAATATTTTTGACTTAACTGTTGGAAACCAGATCTGGTTTCTTCTAGATTTAACATTGTCAACTGTGAGGATTTAAAGTAATTAAGCCATTTATTATACTCCACAATATATACCAGACCAAATGAAAATAGTAATTTAAAATAAATCCATGCTGTGTTTATGGTGCTAGAGGAAAGTTTCTATTAACATCCAATGACGTTTAGAAATGAAGCTGAAGTTTACATCAAACTTCAAATATAGATTCAATTCCCCTCCCTTTTTTCCCCAAAGGTAAGCCCTAATGTGTGCCTTGGCTTGGTATTTCTGCATTCAGATGTTGTAAAACTTTTTCCCTCTTGTTCATTTTAACTCTGATAAAATGCTAGTTTTACACTTCACTCCTGTCGACATATTAAAGTATAGAAATAGGGACTCTTAAGAAGAAAGATAGGGATGTCTTTTTTTTTTTTTTTTTTTTAGGGGGGTGGGAGTGCTTGTCTGGAATAAATTACTACTTTTTGTTTGACATAGCCTTTAAAATGTGAGGTGCAAGGTTTCCTCATGGCTAGTTAATGTCTTTTTACTAGCCAGCTACCTGCCATAAATTTGTGAATCTCAAATTCTTGGTACCTTTATTAGTTTGGGAAGCAGCATGGTTTAGCCGACGGAGTTCCCTTTTTTGCAAGGAACTTTGAGTTCTAATTCTAGTTCCGCCGTTGATTCACTGTGTGGTTTTGAGGAATTTCTGTACCCAGTTTCACCACTTGCAAAATGGGTCTGATTCTTGACACTTATGAAGTTGGCATGCATGCTGATTAACATATTGAAGATGTAAACCTGTGTATGAGAGAGAGAAGAATTAGTAAATAGCATGAACATTGCAAGTTGTTAAAGCATACAACCACGGCCTCACTGCAGAAATGTCTTACTGATTAGGTCACTAAAACCCAGCAGCACAGTAACGTAATCTGTATCTGTTTCAGGTATTGTAGAAGACTATAAACCTCCATTCTATGATGTGGTACCAAATGACCCTAGTTTTGAAGATATGAGAAAAGTGGTCTGTGTTGATCAGCAAAGGCCAAACATTCCCAACAGATGGTTCTCAGACCCAGTAAGTGCAAACTGGAGGTCATGTCTTGAAATGTCAGCTCATACCTTTTGCTCCTTTTACAATAATCTTTTGGTGTGAACTGTTTCCAGATGTTAATATCTCGTTTTTTAGTTTAAATGGTTTGTATGTTTGTTGCTAATTGCTTGCAAAGATAGATGGCCAGATGTGTGCTGATACCTGACGGTATGTTAAGGGAAAAACCACAGCAAATAAATTCTCACCAGGTAAATGGAAACAAATCTAATCTCTGATATAAATCCAGACTGATTTTGAAATGACCACACCTACTGTGTGCGTCTTATTCTTTCTCTTCAGTAGAAAATCATGTTGGTATTGAAGTAACCTGTGTAAGGACATGAGGCTCATAAATATGCAGATTTATGTTAAAACTTTCACTTTTTTCTCCTCTCTTCCATAAGGGGCACTATCAATAAATATTTTTAAAAGGCCACACTAAAGTAGTAAGAATAAAAATCTTCATTTTTCTTCCCAACATCTATGTAATTGTGCCTTCGAATATTCTCTTAGCACTTGAGTAACTGGTTTGTCGTCTGTTTCTGAAGACCTGGAATTATGGTTTAATCACTGCAGTGTTTTATGTATATTTGAGTCGCATTATTGGCCATGGACAGATAAAATGGCAGCTATACATTACTTGAACTGTACTGCCATGTTAGACAGCTCTGTTCCAGATATACAGACTGCCCTAGATGTTTTAAAATTACAAATGGAAAATACATGCATCTTTCTGTGCTTTCTATGTTTTTTTTATAGAAAACTTTTTTTGTTGCATTATTTAGATTTACTAATACTATTTTAGGCTATTTAGTAAAACTGTGTTCTTTTTAAATATCCAAATATAATTATCTGACCATACCTTTTTTAATTGCACTGGTCAGGGCATCTTTTTGACACTCCCATCCTCTTTAAATACTGTTTCCATTTATTCAACAAACCAAACAAAAAAAATTCTGCAGAACTGTAAAGTGATGAAATCCATTTTTGGTAGCCATAAACCAAATTGTAGATCTTTTTGTAAAGATTGGAGTATTAACAAGGCCGTAAGGCCAATGAAACTTCAGTGACTTTGTGATGTGTGCTTATATACAGCTGATTTTTTTTTTTTTTTCTTCCCCTTCCCATTTCTTCCAGACACTAACGTCTCTTGCCAAGCTGATGAAAGAATGCTGGTATCACAATCCATCTGCAAGACTAACAGCCCTGCGTATCAAAAAGACTTTGACCAAAATTGATAATTCCTTAGATAAACTGAAAGCTGACTGTTGATGATGATCTTGTGGTGCTGTCAAGATGGAAGGCTTTTGTCCAGTTCAGAAATATTCTGGCCTGACAAGTTCTAGAACTGGTCCCGAATGGCTTCTTAGAGGTAGACGTTCTTATCTAGCCATTCATTTGGGAAACAATGGAACCATACGAACCCTGCTCAGTGACTGTCATGGGCATTTCACAAAGGGTCAAACTATAAAGACTTATGCTGGATGTACTGTTGCAAAGATTGTGGCCTGCAGGAAGACACAGAAATCCTAAAACAAGATCAGGGCATTAAACAATAGCTTTGAATAGCTTTTTATAGAGAGTCTCCTAGTCACTTCCAGGGCAAACACATGGAAGTGGTAAATTTTAATCAGCAATATTGCCTGTGCTTCTCCTCTTTATTGCACTAGGAATTCTTTGCATTCCTTACTTGCACTGTTAATTTTAAAGACATGACTTGCCAAAAATGATTGGCTATGTACCCCATTGATCTGTGTCTGAACAATAGGAAATCGATTTGAAAAATTGACAATGTAACTGTCAGATTTTAGCTGCATTTTACATGTGTACTGATGTTTACAATAATGCTGAACATTAGGAAATTCTCATTTATACAAAACTTGCAAATTATTTATTACTAATGCACTTGTCAGTTTTAAAAAACTGAAGTGCATAAAGTTAAAGCTTATTTTTATGTGGCCTCTTTCATTTATTTCTTACACAGACATTTTTGTAACAATATAATCTGAAACATAAATTGCTTTCTGTATTATCATATTACAACGTGTTAGTCACATTTTAAATGCTTCACTTTTGTAGTGTGGTCTGTAACATAACTTCAGTTCAAATGCGGAACATATATTTAGCCACTACCCACATGACACTGCATCTAGTGTCTTACTGATCTAGAACATGAAAGCAATGTAGGACTTCAGTAGATTTTTAAGTCATGAATGCTGTGGGAAATTTGCATTTTTTTTTCTTCTAAGCACTACATAATATGCATTTAAACTCTGTCAGAAAAACTATTTTGTTTTTAATCTACTTTTTCTATTTAGTAGTTATTTGTATAAATTAAATAGAATGTTTTCAAGTCAAATGAGTGTTTTTAGTTAATGCCTATTAGTAGCTAGTTTCCAGTTTCTGGTATCTTCAGTGATCTTGCAAGCTTAAGAGCACCTACATGTCAATACTGGGATGGGACATGTAGGTGCTGAGCCATATGTTGGCATTCTTCACTTTTGAGGCAGTACTGAACCTATACGGTTAACTAGTTGCCATGTTTCACCCAACAGAGATGGCTAATTTCAGTGCTGGGTGAAGGAAACCCTGCATAAGAACTGCATAACAATCTGTAGGATCAAAGATGCTGTACAAAAGCAAGCCACGATTATTAGTTACTACAAGATAAATAGCGATGTAAGTGGTTACTGCTGAATATTCTATATCACTCAAACTGAAGAGTTACAGATGCCTGGTGCACAATCATATTGACCAAATGGTTTCAGGAGATAGTATGGTTGTGTGTTTACTGAAAAGCAACACCTTTGGGAAGGAGATGGCTGACAACCAGAGGCTCCTTGAGACCTGCCTCAAAGAACCACTGTGCTAGGAACCCCCAGAAACCACACTCAGTGATGCATAGGTGCTGTTGATTCCCAATAAGGACTACTGAGAATTTGTGCAAAGTCCACTTTTGACCAGTGCAGTGGTTCTCCTCTGGGCCCCTCCACATCTTCAGAGCTGGGTGATTGTGCATTATGGCCCAGGTTTTTGAGTCTTAATACACCAAAAGTAGGAAAATGGTTGGCTCAGAATATTGTGATAATTTCTCTTCCTTTCTTGAGCCTTAGAACACACGTTTATGCACTGATTTGACACCTTGTAGTCCCAGAAGTATTCATATCAACAAATGCATTATTTAAACTTAACTCTTCTACTTTGATATGGCTATGTGAGCAGAGAGGCTCACTCTGCAGAGGGTTCGTTCAGTTGCAGCAAGCACCAGAAATACCAGCAGCAGCTGAAGTTTAAAACTTGGGCAGGGAACCATATTTTCATGTTTGTATTCAGCACTTTGTTCTACCACATGGATCCATGATCCTTGTGAAGATA
This sequence comes from Sternotherus odoratus, assembly GCA_032164245.1. Taxonomy (NCBI): domain Eukaryota; kingdom Metazoa; phylum Chordata; order Testudines; family Kinosternidae; genus Sternotherus; species Sternotherus odoratus. The sequence goes on from JAVMKO010000011.1 coordinate 38,251,163, forward strand.
TCTGAGTGATAAAGTAATATAAATATGAACTATTAATAACAATTCTCACTGCAGTGTGATATTCAGGTGCTGATGCTGCACTACAGTGTGAAAGGTACATTGTATTTTAGTGACGTCTCTCTCAAGAGGACTTACTGCCGTGTGTTCCTGCTGTTTGCTGCTATTCAGCTTTTCCCCTTGCATTGCCTTCTTGTTGATGTAATCACAAGATAAATTTCATGTTTGAACTACAGGAAACTAGCTACATTTTGTGTTTTTTTTCCTTGTTGCCACATTATCAGTAAATTAAGTTGTAGGTGTGTTTGTTTTTCCCCTTCAATAGAAAAGGTAATTATGGGTTGATCTGGTTTTTAGGTCTTGTAACCATACAAGATGATTTGTTTAACATCTTTATTTCTAAGCACGTCCACTGTCTGATTGCATCCCATGTGCATAAGAGCTGGTGTGTCAACATGAATATCTCAGGAAAATCAGAAAAGATCTGTTTGTGAAGCAAAAACTCTTACTATGCCCTCCCTCCTCCTCCTCCTCCTCCCTCATTGTTTGGTCTCCTGACCATGGAGCAGGAGTAGAAGTGCTTTCTCACTGTAGTCTCCATTTTCAACTCAAGAGGATTCAGCTACAAAGCCGGGGACCCAGAAGTGTGTGCCTCTAGCCTGTCTTGGGGCTGTGCTTGGTTTGAAAGGGGCTTTGCTGCACCTCTCCCAGCACTGCCATAATCTCTCCTAATTCCAGCCACTTTGTATCAACTCAGCTAAGAGCTGGTCCGCTCCTTTCTTCTCCGCTTCCCTTCTGCTCGAGACATACTAGCCCTTCCAGGGGTAGCACCACTCGCTTCTCAGTGGGACTGATTGCAACACCCCCACCGGGTCTCCTGGCAGGACCTCTCCCTGATCCCTCCATCTCATCCCCTACTGTTAAGCTCAGCTTTTGTCCATTTTGAACAAAGTAACCCACTGACTGACCCACTGCAGTTCCCGGTAGGCAAATGAAGTATCAAAAAGTTTCGGCCAGATCTGACACTGAATTCCCATCATATTGAACTGGTCAGAGAAATTTCATGACTATTACCTGTAGTTAACTGACTCCAGAGCTTCCCAGATTGACATCTGCTTCCAGTACTGAGGGAAGTGATTTCACCCCTTCTTTCAACCCCTTCCCATTTCCCTGGCCTGTTGATGGTCCTCAAAGCTCAGGGAAAAGCAATTCCACCTGCTTCCTGGTGACCTTATTACACCATCCGTGGTATCTGGACCTCATGATCCCAGCACTGGGAGAACCCTGGGCACACTCCTTCTCTTGGACTGTTTCTGGGACCTATCACATTCATTCGTTCCTGGTTAACTTGCATTACACCTGTGGAAAGGCTTAATCTGAAAGTTTTAACACTTGGTTATGAACATGCCGAGTCTTGGATTTAGTCTTTTTTTTTTTCTTCGGTCAAGAAGTTCAGTAGTAAAGGCCCCACTCCAAGTATGCCTGGCTCCTGAACCTTGTAGTGTAAACCTATCTCTCCACAAGCATCCTCACATTGTGGAATGCAGTGGGAGGGTGTGTGTGCGAGGCAGTCTCAAGGAAGGGAGTTCCCAGTCTGTTAGGGACATAAAAGGTTACCTAGCTCCCTACTGTTCTAGACCATGAAAGGATGAGAGATGGAGTTTTATGGCCTTAGTGAGGATATCTCCGGAGACAACTCTGTCTCTGAGGTAATGTTACCAACGTTTTGGTCTGCCAGACCTGGCTCTGCTGGTTACTGAAGTGGAATGCTTGAGAGCTCATTATAAAGGTAGAGTAGAATTTTCTTTTGTTGTGGCTTTATTTTAGACCCCAGGTTAGGTTGGGCAGGGGAACATGCTGCCATACCTGATATTTATGAACAGCAGCTTCGTTACTGGCACATTGCAGCCAGGTTTGTGCAATGACTTCCACTCTCCCTGAACTACTGACAAAGATGAGTCACCGCACCTTAATGTCTGCTGGGGAAGTGCTGATTGCACAAAATAAATCCAGTTTCTTTGCACCATGGAGTCTTCATGAAAATGTTCACATAAAAATGGCATTTCTGGTTGGCTCCTTGGTTTATTTACTATAGTTCCTGATGCTGATTGGATTATTAAACACTTAACTGTTGCACAACAATAGGATTCCTCAACACAGTGCAAGTTATTGGGCTGAATGGAAATTTGTGTTCTAATTTCCAAGGAATTTGTGTTCTAAATTCATGCAGTGGTCTGAAATCTGACATTTTATGTTCTAATCTCGCTTTGGATATGGATTTGCCGAGGAACTGAACCCTTCCAGTCCTATATACTTGTCTAGTCCCCTTGTTATTTCAGTCAACCACAAAATATAATCCCACTCAGACTTGTGCTCCATTTTAAAACTAGTTAGGTTGTTGCCCCCGTTACTCTTATTGGAAGTCTGTGCCAGAACCTCACTCCTTTGATGATTAGTAACTCTCAAATTTTATCGACTCACCTGAGAAGAGCCACTTAAGCTACAGAACAGCATTGACCCAAGACCAAATGACTGGCCAAGAATTAGCGGAGGTTTGAAATCTATAGACTGGGGAAATAGGACTTTTAAATAGAGATAATGAACTAAAGTTGTAATATAAAGTGCAGTTATTAAAGCCAGCTACTGGTAGAGATGGGGGGAAAAAACCACTGAGCATCCTGGCTCTCAGCCTGTGGTAATCTGTTAACCAGGAAGAGCACAGTTATCTGCTTTCCTTTATGTATCCAAATTCCCAGAGTGGTGGTTTGAACAAAAATGGGCATTTTGTGTTGACATCTTGATTGTGAAACTGTCCAGATTTTCACTGAACATTTCTGAAGTGTCACAAAACTGCTTCAATTTTGTGGATGTTGTAAACTCAAATCAAGCAAGCATTATTGGGGGGAAAAAAATTCAAAATTAATTTGGCCAGCTCTGGTAATTAACAATAGATTATTACTTTTCTGATCTAGTACCAGAATTGAACTGGGGATCCACACCATTCAGTAACATTACCTGGAGGCAAAATTTCATAGAAACTGAAAGAACAGACCTACCATGTTAAATCACTACATCTGCTACTCAGTGCAGGATTTTGACTCTTTGGGTTATTTAACCACACTTACAGGTACCTGTTTGCACAATCATGGAAGACAGAATTCCATAACTATTTTTCGAAGATTTCAGGGGTTTCTTGATTTTATTTTATTTTTTTAAAATACCTCCATATACAACATCTAAAAACTAGAAGTAACAAGACATCCAGTTCCAAACAAATGCTGATCATGTTCCCTGTATGTTTACTGAACCAGTGGTCTTCAAATTCACCCATAATACTTCATTTTAAAGAGATTGGGAATATTAATATATTATGACATTACTGCAACAGATTGTATTTTTATTACTATGGAGAGGGCATTAGTCACTCTATAGCTGAAGTGGCATTATTTTTGTCCCTGCCAAATGTGTACTGCACTCTGACATACATCTGGGATCTTCATTCAAATGGAGAGAGGACATGCTACTAAACTTCAGTAAGAGGAGAATGCAGTTTGTGTTTAAATAAAAACAACCAGGTACGCATGAGTAGTACTGTAAATATTCAATTAGCTATCTCTGGAAACAAATTGTCCTTGTTCCATCTGTCCTTTTTAAGTTAATAGGATAAAGATTAAAAAAGATAATCATTGAAGAGAATAACATGATTGCTTCTGTTCTAAATAGTTGATTATTTGTAGTTCAAAATATACTAGGTATTAATCTAAGAGGAAATACTCCTGTTTGAAGGAGGCTGGTGCTCTGTTCATAGTATCATTTTAGAGTTGTGGGAATGAACACTATAGTTGGGACTGAACAGGAATTACTTTTAAATGGCATCCCATTTTTCACCCGCTCATAACTTTTGATCATGATCCATTTGGGCTGATGCTTTCTATGCTCAGTCTCTGCTTAAAATTATCTGGGAATATTGAGGGACATGGATGGAGCCATCTGAGACTCAGACAAGAAGTAGGACTTTAACACCAAATTTCCCACCTCAAAATACGGAAGAACATGAAATTCAAATGTAGCCCAGTTAAAGGTTTTCCATAAGTTATTAAAAAGTCTTAAAGTTAAAGATTTAGTTAGATGTCTGTCCATCTATGCACAGTAGAAGAGTTTTTACATCTAGCATTTTGGTTTAGGTTAAAGTGCAAGTACAATGTATAAAATGTAGGGTATTTTTCTATACCATGACATTCACTCTTGTTTTAGAATAATGCATTGGTTTCGCCCACAGCTAAAAAATCCTTTCAAAACCTCAACCGAAAATACATTGTGCACAGGCCAAAGAAATACCAGGAAAAAACAAGCTGTCTTAGTAGAAAGAACAGTACATGGTGATGAAATCCACATAGTGTGGATATAAACACTTGGGGAGAGATTCAAAAAAATGTGTGAGCCAAAAGTGGGGCCCGGGAAATAGAACTAGAAACTCTTATCCCTCCTGCAGATCTGGAGAATGCAACTTCTTGTAATTTACTTCTCTAGATCTCAGACCATTGGGACCTAGAGCCTGATGAATCTCCATTTTGTGAAACCACAATGGTGCACTTCTGACCTGCAAATAATAGTCTTAAGGGGACCAGAGGAAAGGTCGGTTACCTCTTACTGTCACCTCCCCTGTGGATTAATTTATTGTTTTGTGGGATACTAAGTCCCTAATGGTGTTAAACGCTGATGTTGTGTTGATTGTTGCACCAATATACAATTGTATTGCAACACTAACTCAATTCAATTATGAAATGTCTCTTTGGTTCTTTCTTACTGTGGCTGGTGTGTGGGAGGAGAAGGGAGGAAGGACTCTCCTTTCTCGTTTTGGTTTGGAAAGAGGGGACTTCTTTTTGCTCCTTCTGGTTTCCTGAAGATGTATCTTCAGCACCCTGTATCCTAGTCAACCCACTTCCTGGTTACTCCAGATGTTTGAATGAAGTGTGGGATCCCCATAGCTTTTATAAGGATCTGATCCAAAGTCAACTGAGGTCCATGGGAAGCGGAGACAAACTTTTTTGGGACCCTGGACACACACAACATTTGGGCCATCCACACCTGGGGCCCCTAAATTGACAGGGCCCTGGGCATTATTCACCTCTTCAGTGTGTTCAGGATCACGCCTTAATTCCCCGCCTTCCCCATCTCAAATCTGGGGAGAGAAAACAGCTCTCAGGCCTGCACCAAGTGTGCTCAATGTTTCCTGCACATTTGTAGATACCAAATGGGAACTGATCTCGTAATGTGTGTTTTCCCTTTCTGGGTCTGAGTGAGCAGGAGCACTTATGTACAAATGTATGTGAGAGGCCCTCAAAAGCCATGTGGGAACTCTAGAACAGCAGGCTAAATATTTATGTAAGAGCATTCTCATGTTAGTCAAATGGAACCTCATTACTGGTGGTTGGACACATCACTTAGATAAGTGACGAGAAGCACCATTTGTAGAATGCTGTACATAACCAGGAATAGGACAGTTAGTCATTCTCTGATTAAAGTCCTTCACTTGCCTACATTAGATAAGAAAGAAATTAGAAAATGTCAGACAAAAAAGCGAGAGCTGTAATGGGCAGCCTCTCGAAATGGAGAGATTAACAACCAAAAGCTTGCCAGAGTACAATGTTCAAAATTGCAAAATGAGGGGGGGGGGGGACATTTGCCTTTTGACTGACTGCTTGTTTTTTCTTGTTATACTGTTTGCTCTACATGGATCTTGCAATCTTTAATATTGCAAAACAGATTGTTAAATGGTTTAATATTTGTCCTCTGTTAAAAATGTTTATAATTCAAATAGGAAAGCAGAGGGCACAACCCTAAACACTACTTGCCAACTGCTGTAGGCACAGTTTTTATAAATTTTAAACATTATAATCCCCAATGTAGTAATTCACCAATACTTTGACTAAAGATCAGATGTTCATATTGCAAATGTTGTTTCTGGCTCTGAAATGGATTGAAGTTGGTGTATCATTTCTCTTGTATTCAAACTCCCTATGAATTTTAAATTACTATCTAATGAGAAGATATACCAATAACTTTAAAAGCAGGTCAAAGATATGCTATCGTCTTGAATTGTGTGAATAAATTCCATTTTCTTATGAAGCACTGTTTAAATACTAGGACATCTGAAAGTTTGTTTAAAGGGTTTCTCTGCTACTCTGCTGTGTTTTATAAGTCTCTTGGAATAAAATCAAAGTTTCTCAGGCCCTTCCCTTCACTCCCTCCCCTTTGTATCTTTGCACCTTTGCACATTTCAGCTTATCTTTTCAGTTTCAGTTTTGCTTCTGCTGTTGCTGGCAAATATTATTTTCTTCCAGAAAGTGGTGCTCACAAAAATTAAAATAGTCACTAGGAGCGCTCCAAAATAAATACTCTGATAAATGTCTCATAGCAAGAGCAATCAATGTATTACTCTCTTTATACTCTTTGCTACTAATTAATCATAATATATTCCAAAGTCCAAGGTTATTCCCATAAACTAAACTGAGAAACAGATGCAAATCATGTGATAGGTTTATAGAAAGGGAAGCATATACCTATCTGCTTAGAAGACAGCATTTGAAGTACACCTCTATGGTGTATATGAGCTGCCATGCTGCATTAGAGCAGTGGTCCAGTTCAATATGATATATCTGATGGTGGTCCGCACTAGTTGGTTCAAAAGAAAGTACAGAAATCTTGCAGTGGACAATTATGGAAAACCGGCTGGGGAAATTTGTTCCTATTCCCAATTACTTTTATGTTCAGAATGAGAATTTATATAAACTTAATTTAAAAAAAATCTGTCTAATAAATATCTGATCCTGTTTGTTTATATCTTTCTAGCCATTTTAAATTTTGTTGCTTTTCAGTTTCATTGAATGTCCCCATCTTGAATTAGAAAAGTTGTCAGTCATGCTTGTACGCCAGCTATTGTTTTGTATACCTGTGTCCCCTTTTATTAGTCCCTATCTTTACAATCCTTAGATGGAAGTTTTTCCTTCTTGAATGACGCCTTCTATGTCTGAGGTCTTGTCTACATTACTGGGGTAAGTCTAGCTACATTACGCTACTCCAGCTACATGAATAACATACCTGGAGTGATGTAGCTTGGGTTGACTTACCCAGGTGTCTTCACTGTGCTGCATCGATTGGAGACCTCTCCTGTCAACTTACCTTATTCTTCTCTGGGCGCTGGAGCACCAGAGTTGACTAGAGTGCTCTGCCGTCAATTTAGCAGGTCTTCGCTAGACAGGATAATGTGCCAGAGTAGTTCCTGATGATGTAGGTTGTTTAAAAAAAAAAAAAAAATCTTGCATCTTTTTCCCTTGGCCTTGTCACTCATAGGAGGGCCTGTTCCTGCAGTGCGGTCTGTATAGGTGAACCTCTGCTCCCATTCAGAATCCCCTTGGCTTCAGTTGGACTCTATGTGGATGATAGTGTCCATGGTGATTTTGGGGGATGTGGGGTAAGAGAACGGTCTATATTTGTAATCGTTACTTCTGCTTTAATAAAAGCAAAATTTAGAAAACTGACATGCCGTTCCCATAATGATATCCGTGCAATCAAAAATTCTCAACTCTAGTTAGTTTCTGCTTTAGTTAGAGCTCAAAACCAGCTTGAGTTTAAAATGCAATTTGGCAAGCAACGATCTAATCTCTACTTTGAAAACAAAGGACAATGTCCATTATATGAACTTTGTATAGAGACTTGTAACCTCTTTGGGAAGGGACTCAACTACACGGTGTAACAAACCTAGATCTTCTAAATAGTTACTTAGGTTAGATTGGAGACACACCATTAATGAAATGTAACTGAAGGTATAAGTGAGAGAAAGCAGAAGAGATTTATGATTTACTCAAAAGTTATACTTTGTGGGAGCTATGTCAGTCAGTGACCTTCAAAAAGTCCTAAATGTGCTTCAAAGTAGGCACCTTTTTATTACTCATGGAAACTCTAATGCCTAAATCCTGTTGGTGGGATGGACCCTGACCAAGCAATTTCTTCTTAATTCAGAGAGGTTTAGTTCTTAATTTGTTGAAAATCCTATATTAGAATTGACTACAAATGGAATAACATAATATGGCAAGGTGCACCTTGAAGACAGGAGATTGCTAGCATAAATATTTAGTCATTCAATGGGAGCCTCATTAAAAGCATAACTCTTGGCAGCATGTGCTGTGATAAAAGCACACTGGAGCCTCTTCCCTATTAGGTATAATTAACAAATAACTTGCTGGCGTATCACTCTTCATTTATCATAACAGTAAACTTATAATAAAATCTAGCTCTATACAGGATATGTCCAAATATTCAAAAATCATTGTCCGATAGTTGAAATATATTGATAGGTGGCATATTTAAGTGGTGTGGATTGGTCAGTGTAAACATCGCTTTATATTGCTGCTTTCATAGCTTCAGGCCTTAGATAAAATAGTCTAGGTTTGAGGTTTAAATAAACAGTGCTTATAAGCAAGCTTCTAATAGTTTGGATTTTTAAATACTTCTCAATTGCTCTTCATGAGATTGCAAAGTTGAACATTCACTTCTGTAAACCATACGCTAAGGAAGTGCTTTTTCACCCATCGATACTCAGATTTTTATTTGAAAATAGTTATTAAACCAAAGTTGGTATTTCACTAATCAATATTATTTTAAAATCACTGGCAAATCCTTTGTCCAAGTCAACAGGATAGGATTCAAATATAGTAGACTCTCGATTATCCAGAAGTGGGTTAACCAGAATGTGGATTAACCAGGGTGTCAAAAAAAATATGCATAACTCGCAGGACTGGCTCTGGCTTTGTTGCTGCCCCAAGCACGTACACAAGAAAACCCCACCAGCACGCAGGGCAGCCAGTGAACCAACACCCCCTCTCCCTGGCGCAGGGTGGCTGGTGAACAAACCCCACCTCCCCACATTTCCTATGGATGGTGATTATCCAGGATTTTATTAACCAGGATTAATTTTTTACCTATCATCCTGGATAATCGAGAGTCTACTGTATATTATTGAACTAAGTATTGTTTAGGCTGCAGTGTGTTATAGGGATGTATGAGATTCTCTCGAATTCTAGTCTTTAATGACATTTCTACAGTGAGGCTAACATTCCAAAAGTTGTGGTTTGCTGCAGAAATGGATTTTCAAAGTTGCTAGTCATTGATTTAATTCAGACCCAGATCCTGATCAAGGTCTTTGAAAAGGAGGCTGCCTTCTCTATTTATATCAAGGCACCTAAAAAGAGAAGTCTAAGCACCTTTGAAAGTGACCATTGCTTGCAAATCACTTTCATAGCATCTTAGGACTGGAAGGGACCTAAGAGAGGTCACCTAGTCCAGCCCCCTGCTGGACTAGGCTAAGTATTAGCCTAGTCATGGCTAAGTATTATCTAGACCAGTGGTTCCCAACCTTTTTTTGGCCATGCCCCACCTAAGCATCTCTAAAATCCTGATGCCCCCCCTCCCCCCGTGACATATAATTCTTATTATTCAAAAAGTGAACTCCTATTCACGTGGAGGAAGCCTAAAAGACCATTAACTTGGTCTAAACAAGCTTCCAAAGAACATGGCATCCATGAAAGAGAAAAATAAAAGAACGAAAGGACAGTTGAAGTACTGAGGAAGAAATCACTAAGAAATTGTTAAAAAAAGAATAATATGAAGTGATATGAAAAAATAGCAAATAAAGATTCAAAACCTATAATAGAGAACTGAAATGCATAAATATAAAATAATTTTAATGGAAGCTTTTTCTGTAATACTTTGATCATTTTAAGGAGACTGTTCATCATGGATAGCTGGTATGAAACCAAATTTTAAATATTCCGCTGAATACTGACGAACTTTTTTCTTGCTTGCACTACTCATTTTATGCATAGGGTTTATGAAAGAAATAAATGTGAGAAAAACTTATGAAGTGAAATGCACTTTGATGGTTGTGATGATGGTGATACACCAGGCATGGGCAAAAGTGTGCACGCGGGCAGATTGCACTTAGGTGCGAACGGTTTGCACTCGGAGTGCAGAGCCCCTCCAAGCGGCCGCCAGGGGTGGGGGCATCGGTGGTATATGAGGCCCCTAGAACCATAAGAAATGCAAAAAATTTGCTGTTAATAACTCATTCTCGAATTGCCCCCCTTAAAAATCAAATTGCCCCCCTGTGGGGCGTGTGCCCCACATTGGGAACCACCGAATCTAGACCATCCTTGACAGGCATTTGTCTCACCTGCTCTTAAAAAAACCTCCAATTCTAGAGATTCCACAACTTCCCTAGACAATTTATTCTACCCTGACAGTAAGTTTTTCCTAATGTCCTAACCTAAACAGCTCATGCTACTTTTTAGGCCCGTTGCTTCTTGTCCTATCCTAAGAGAAGAATAATTTTTCTCCATCCTCCTTGAAACAACCTTTTATGTACTTGAAAACTGTTATTTCCCCTCTGTCTTCTCTTCTCCAGACTAAACAAACCCATTTTTTCCCACTCTTCCCTCATAGTTTTCTAGATCCTTAATCATTTTTCCCCCACTTCTCTGGGCTTTCTCCAATTTGTCCATCTTTCCTGAAATGTGGCACACAGAACTGGGCACAATACTTCAGCTGAGGCCTGATCAGCACGGAATAGAGCAGAAGAATTACTACTTGATAAGAATCTGAGAGGTAGCCGTGTTAATCTGGAACTGCAGAAGTGACAGAGTCCGGTGGCACCTTAAAGACTAACTAAAGTATCGAAGCATAAGCTTTTGTGGGCTAGTACCCACTTCGTCGGATGTATGCAGTTGATACTTTTTTTTTTTCTTTCTTTCTTTCTTTTTCTGCAGCAGTGTTACACTGTTGACTCATTTAGTTTGTGATCCTCTATGACTCCCAGATCCCTTTCCCTTCCTTGGCAGTCATTTGCCATTTTGTATGTACACAACTGTTTGTTCCTAAGTGGAGTCTTTGCATTTGTCCTTACTGAATTTCATCCTGTTTACTTCTGGACAAACTGATGAAATACTCTGATCACTTTAAATTAATCCTGTCCTCTAAAGCACTCACAACTTGTCCCAGCTTGGTATCCTCTGTAAAATGTAAGTGTACTCTTTATGCCATTTATCTAAATCAGGGCTGGGTAAACTATGGCCCATAGGATTTCCAGCCCCACGCCGCTCCTGGAAGTGGTCGACATCATGGCAGTGCATGGGGGATGAGAGGGAGAGGGGCAGAGAGGGCAGGCACCACCCCCTGCAGCTCCCATTGGGCGGAAATGGTGAACGACTTTGCTCCGCAATGGGAGCTTTGGGTGAGGCACCTGCAGGTAAGGACAGTGCATAGAGCCCTCTTCCCCATCACCCCCTGGCCTTTCCCCCTGGGGCTGCAGGAACGTGGTGCCAGCTGCTTTCAGGAGTGACGCAGGGCCTATTTTCTCTGAAAATTTTACACAGTTTCAGAGTTTCCAGTGAATGTGAGATTTATTCTGTGAATTTTCAGATTTAAGACCGGACAGTAGAATGAGACTGTTTGATCTGGTGGAAAAGCAATGGCACGTCATGTAAATGATGCTGTTTTATTCTCTACAGTAATTAAGCAATATTCTCTTACCAAGATTATTTAGGGCTCAATTTTGTAATCCTTGCACACCCAAAACAATTTGTCATTAGTTTTGGTGTACAAAGAAATACGCTTTGGGGATACTAGGTCACCATCAACGATGCATAGGAAAAGCTTTATAGTACCATGCAGCTAACAAGCAAGTTGAATCTCTAATCTTTATCCCTTGCACTGCAATGGTACATACACAAAGGGAAGAAGCAGATGAATTTGAAATATTTGCGACAGTCTTCTGGCACCTTAAGACTCTTTGTCGCTGTTGCAGATCCAGACTAACATGGCTACTCCTCTGATACTGACTCAGAGTGCTGAGGCTTGACTCTGTGCTTGCAAGAGGGGAAGTATTGCCTCTTAGAGGTGCCCAGAAGGTGGTATATGGTTGTCCCAGGTCACTGGGTGGGGGCTTGAGCCGGTTTTGTATTGTCATTAGAATGGAACCCCTGGATACTGAACCTGGCCCTTGTTGCTGCCAACACTGATGGGCAGAAGGGTTACACTTGAAATATTTGGTGACCAAGTTAGATAAAGTTTATCGACCTCTCTCGCGATATATATCTTTGGTGCTCATCCTTGTAGCATTTGAGTACATGCATAAGTTTCCCTGAATGTTATGTTAAAGGGGTGATTTTATAAATCCTTTGAAAAGGCTGGATTAGTCTATCTTGTAAAAAGAGCTTTTAAATGTGCTTGGTTCTTTCAGTGTAGCTTTATGCAGTCTTATCTTGTCTATAAAGTGTTAGTTAATGTTGATACAGTAGCATAGGTGTTGACTTTCCCTTCTGGGGTGGTGGTGGTGTTTGCTTCCTACATGCTGTGAAACAGCTGGGGGAGGGGCAGGAGTAGATTGGCAGGGCATTGAGAGGGAAGCTTGGCTGTCAGTGGGTGCTAAGTGTCTGCTAATTTTTCCCTGTGGGTGTTGCAGCCATGGAGTCGGCGCCTATGTACAGTAGAACCTCAGGCTAATTTACGCTTACAGGATTATAGCGCTTTTGGTTATAGCTGTACCGATATACAGCAATAGGTATAGCACTATAACATGTCCTGGTGTGGCCACATTTGTGGCACTTGCAGCGGCACAGGGAGTGGTGCATTATGGGCAGCTATCCCAGCATTCAGCTGGGTGCAACATGCTTTTCAAATGAGGGGGGTAAGGGGTAACGTGTAGTACGTATGCAGAGAGAGGGGGGATTTCTACGGGTGACAGTCTGTCAGTGGTTTCCTTTGAAATCAGAGCCTGCTTTATAAGTTTCTCACCATACAGCTCCCTTTGTAAACATTTGCAGTGCTTATCTGCTGAGTTAAGAGAGAAACTCTGAATAGGTACTTCCGCATTCCTCCTGCCGAGATCAAAACAACACAGAGACTTCAATTGCCTTAAATGGCTCGGAGGCGTGCCAGAGATCACTTATAGCGTAATGACTGTTTTACAATTGCCATAACATGCTACAGTGGTAGTGCAACAGCCCTTATTCCCCGTGCGGAGGTGGTTTACCACGAGCGCTATAAACTCGGACTTATAGCGCAATATGTGCCTTGCCAGTGTGGTCGGGTACAGAGTTATAGTGCTCTTGGAGGCTTTATAGCGCTATAAAGTGCCAGTGTAACCAAGGCCTCAAGTTACGAACACTTCATTTGGAACCAGAAGTATGCAATCAGGCAGTAGCAGAGATGATTTTTTTAAAGGCAAATTCAATACAGTATTGTGTTAAATTCTAAGCGGACCCTGCCATAGTGCGGGAATAACGCTAGGAAAAACACATTGTGTTAAACCAACACTACTAAATAAATAGTGGGAAAGTTTTTAAAAAAAATCTGACAAGGTAAGGAAACTATTTCTGTGGTTTTCATTTAAATTAAGGTGATTAACATTTTTCTTCTGCATAGTAAAATTTCAAAGTTGTATTAAGTCAATGTTCAGTTGTAAACTTTTGAAAGAGCCGCCATAACATTTTGTTCAGAGTTGCCAACAACCTCCCCACTGGAGGTGTTGGTAACTCAGAGGTTCCACTGTATTACATATTAGAGGTAACACAGTTAAAGTTCATAAGTGATTAAGTGATAGGCTGCTGAGGAAAAAGATGGATGGGATGAAGGTTGCCCCAATGTCTAATTATGAAGGAAGACTTATTTTGGGAGAGAGATTTCAATATTTCAATCAGCTTAGACGTTTGCATTTCTTCTCCGATCTATATAATGGCTGAACATAGGGGTGTGAAGTGGAGAGAGTCGTGGTATTAAATTTAAAAGATTTTTCCAAAACAAGAAGTGAGAGAGAGTAATGCTGCAAAATAATTCAATAGCTGGATTACAGCTTCCTTACAGGGAATATGGATGTATAAAAAAAGTCATTGTTTAATTTCATACATTATTTTGGAATAGTTGGATTTTCCTTGAATAAAGTCATGTCCATCATTATAGTATCTGGACCCTGTGCATATGTGTGTAGTTTTATTTATTTATATATATACAAATAAATAAATATTTTTATTTATTTATATATATACAAATTTATTTATTTATTATATATACACACAGGAAAATCCTTTCAGCCTCTTCCTAAGAGTCAGATTCAGACTGCAATCTTGACCCTCTCTATCAATTAGGAATGAGATTAATTTGGCACTAAACCCTGCTGATGCGAATTTACTGCTGTGGGCCTTCCAGTGGCAGTGAGATAAACATAATTCACTGTATTATTATCATAGGGCTACATTATGCCTGCCTGGGGGGGGGGGGAGGGTGCTAGAAGAGGAGAGAAGGTACAGGAGAGTTCTTCCTGCTGTATCTCTGTTCTGTTGCCACTGTCATTGAGCCATGTCTGAAATAAATTTGGGAGCTCCTCAGGACAGGGACCTGGTCTCTTATCTGAATTGGAATACAGACTTGCACACTTCTGGGTGGTAGTAAAATTGAACAGATTATTTTGTTTTAGGCTTTGCTTTAGGTAGGCAGAGGGGAAGGAGGTAATCCAAAACAAACTAACTATTGGAGCTGGCCTTTCCTTTTTTAATGGACTAGTTTTCCATCAAACAATATACTTTTGTCAAAACTGAAAAGTTTCATGGGAATATACTGAGTTTGATACTTTCAGTGGGGGGGGAGAGGGGGAAGACTAACCAAATTGTTTCCACTTTATTGTATCACTTCAGTAATGTTTTTTGTTTTGACTTTAATGTTCTATTATTTATTTACATATTTCATTAATTGTATTACATTATAAAAACAATGTTTTTACCATTATTCAAATGAAAGAATGTAATGGTTTTGAATCAGTTTTTCAGAATATTCATTTTGTGGGAAGTTATAAAATTTCAGCTTTTAATTCTGATTCAGACAAAAATAAACTTTGCAATTTTGGAATTTTCTATGGAATGGGACCATTCTGTTTTGACTATTTCAACTAAGATCACAGATGTATTAAATGTTCACTTAATGCTTTATTAGGAAGACCAACTCATGCTGCTTACAATTATGTCACCCTGTGATCAAAAGAGAATGAGAATTTTTTTGTAAGACTCCAATACAGTCTAAAAATAGGCTGAGTCCTGAGTCCACAGGGGTGTGTCATTCCGTTGTATAGCACCAGGACAATGCATTGTCGGAGACTTTGAAATGTTAATCCTTTATGATTGAGTGTAGGATAAGCAAGAACAAGTGGCTAGTTGGCAGGAACTAATGCAGTCTGGTATTGCATGTTGTGGATTTAAAAAAAAATAATCCAGTGTGGTGGAGAGGACAGAGGATGACTTATTTTTGCACCTGTTATATTTTGTCTGGTTTCTCATGTTAAATTCTAGTGGCCTCTTCTAATAATTATTTCTGATAACTGGTTGTATCCTGCCTGTAGTTCTTCATAGTTCTGTTCTGTGATCTGAATCTCCCATGATGCACCACATTTTCCCCTTTTGGGAAGGGAGGAAAGTGCATTACTGATCTTCCTGGCCTTGGTGCATCATAGGGAAATGTAGTATAGTCAGAGAGCAAAGCCCGTTGAGGAGAATGGGAACATAAGGCACCCAAATTACAAATCTCATGAGATACCACAATGCTATTTTGAATCAAAGTATTTCAGCCCCTGCCCTCATACACACAGGCACATCATGTCTATATTTGCCACTGTGTGCATGTCAATATTTGTATTATTTGAATTCATTAGTTATCACCCTATAACACAAGAGTATCAATGCATCTCATCACAATTCTCAGGTTGACATGACCAGTTCCTCCGAAAAAATCAGAAAATTTTAGGGATGGATATCATGACGGATGGAAAGTCACTCCTGGAAGGTGGTCTTATTAAGCCTCAAAGTTTGATAGCTCAAGTATGCAAGGTCTGGGGCAGTCCCCTGCTTTATGCATTAGAATACTTGCATACCAGTTCTTCAAGGACAAAGGAAGAAACTCTGATATCTTTTATTCCTTGTATGAAAACAGATTCTAATGTATTCTCATTTGCACCAACCAGCTGAAGGGAATTACTTTTAATTTCAAATAATCATAGTTCAAAGGAAAAACAGGTACAAGGAAGAATGCATCAGTCTGCAATTTCACCACCATTTGGCAAAGCTGAGAGCTTTCTGGAGGACTGCTATGTTGCTTCATGATCCGTGTTGGTAAATCAGAGACCTCCAATGAAACGAACACTGCTGTCTATTCTCATCAGAGACCATGAATAAGAAGAAATTAATGAGGGAAGCATTTTCCTGTTGTGTCCCAGGGATAAAAGTTAACAGCAGCTTGTGGGGATTGATTACAGAACTCCTTTTGTTTCAGGAACTCTACCATTGAAGTGGCTTTGTCCAGCTGACTAGCATCCAGCCTGCTATACATCCACAGAGGAAAGGCTTGGATAGTACAATAGTTCTTGTGCAGATAAGCTTCTGTAATATTAATTAAAGGACCTACGGTAGCTTAGGCTGGAGATCTTGTACTCAAGGAGGGTAGAGGGAAAGCTGAATACTGACCCAGTTTTTATTTTGCTGTCCTCTCAATGGTCAGTCTAGCTTCTCAATGTAAATACAACAAATACCTTAAAATCTGCTTTAATTTAATGTTAAGGGTTAAACCTAACCCCCACAAAAAGAAATGAAATTCTGGGTTAAGCCTTACATAGTGACCATAACTTTTATTCTGCAGTGCTTCACTAATGTAACGTGTAAGATGACCCACTGCCCTCAGAACCCCTGATTAAGGACCATCTGACTAGTAATTCTAGGGAACAACAAAGTTAATTAAGAATGGCATGGCAGTCTTGTCCTCGAGAATTAATTGCTTTTGTTGTTTTACTGTCTAGATTTGTAAATTGGTTTTCATTTGGTTTTAATTAGCTTTTGACTTGTATTTCCTTGAGTGGGGGAAAATTTGACCTGTTTTGCATGTCCATCCCCTCAACTCCAGATTCTCAACCCTCCATAATTGGCAAATATTCCTTACCAAATGTGTAATATGCAGTGTATTGTGTGGGAAAATATATTCGAAGATGCCTTGCGTGGTATTTTGTGTATATGTAGAACTTGCTATTAAACAGTGAACATACTTTGAAGTGTGTATTCCTCATTACTTTTCTCATTTATGCAGGGGCTGACATGACACGAAAGCTCTCTGGCTAACTTGACGTACTTTATTTGCATGTTAATCAACTGTACAATAGTGGTTGGGGCATCTATCTTGTATTTAAACTTAAGCTGTTAAATTCCAACTCTTGGGGTTATTTTATTTATATTATAGTCTTTTTCTGCTATAGTATTAAGTTTCTAATTTGCCTAGTGTTAACATTTGTTTGTGTAAAAATAATCACATGGAAGAATTAAACCAGTATGGATCAAATTAATATGTTAGTTCAAGAATATAGATTTCTTCCTGGCAATACCATCCTATGTCAGCCTGAATCAAAGGAAAAAAAGGGAATATTTTACTACCTGGTCACCACATAGTAAGTTCCTGCATCTAATAAGGATCTGTTTGATCAACCCAACATTCTTTAATTATTTAAAACCACAATGGTTCTTAAGCAAACAAGTCGCACTGAAATTAAAGTAATTGTCTAAGAATGAGTCTTTTGTTATATTTGTTAACTCATGCCTACTGAAATGTCTTTTTTTTTCCTGAGGATTAAATGAATATTACATGTTTAACGTTTAATTATTTTCACCACCTAAAAATGCTATACTCTTAATGAAAATATTTAAATATATATTTAAAGGAATAAAGAATGCCACAAAATACACATGAAAGTCTGTGTATTTAAGGCCTCTAACCTGCAGCATGTTCTCCACTCCTTTTGCTAATAAAGATACTGTGTATAACCCATAACAAAATGTCTGAAAGTCCATGCAGTACTAAGGTCTTGTTGATAGAAACCATCAACTCCCATTGGTCTGCTTTGTCTCTTAGTACCGTATGAACTTTAAACTACATACTCAATAGCTCTCTCCCTATAGTGGACTTTGATCAAGATTACTTAATAAGGATCATTCTAGTTGAATCAGTGAATTCTCTAAGCTTAATTGTATTTATCATTCATTTATTATGTACTGAGTTGCACAAACAACTAATAGGAAAAGGCATAAGAGAAACAGATAAAAAATAGATGCACTGAATTGGTGTTATATTTAACTTCTATTCATGACACACACTGTCCAGCCCATACTAACAAATTACAATAATTTGTGGTTCTCTGGCTACCCAGGAGGTTGAATTCAGTTTGTTGATTCATATTTTCGTTGTTACCTTTTATCCTGCTTCATATTTGTAAGAGCAGAGACAGACCTACAAAATTAATGTCTAAATTTGAGGGAGTTTTTAGCATTAGAATTTTGTTGCAGGCCCATCTTTAATTTTCATTCAGAAGTAATCAAAATTGACCAGTGGGAAGAGAAAATTCTTCAAAAATGGAATATAATTATCACACTATTATTTATGTGCATATCAATTACTTATGTTGTACATTGTGTTGTTTCATTTCCAGCTCCTTGAGAATAGATAAAGGATGTCTGGGCTCACCCAATCAAAAATGGGACTGTTGGTAAGTATGGATGCCTAAGTGACTCAGTTGCCTACTTTGTGCTACGTATCTGGAACAGAGCAATAACTGAAATGTAGACTGGTTGAAGTTTTTTGATGGAACAGTCTTCAATTTAAAAAAAAAAGGGGGGGGGGGGGAGAAACAGTTTAATTGCAATTTAAATATTCCATTGGAACTTGTTGATTTGTGACCTGTTTTTATGGGAAAATTGAATGTTTAGTTTCAACAAAGTTATTTGGATTAATATTTATTTTACTTATCAATATTTTGCCACAATATGAATTTAATATTGTATTGTGTGTGTGTGTATATATATATATATATATATATATATATATATATATATATGTATGTATGTATGTATATATATATATATATATGTATGTATGAAACATTTTCCTGCGATTTCATATCTTTAGAAGATTTGAAATTTTGCCTTTGTTTTGATTCTGAATGGATTGTTTTCTAAAATGTCAGAATTTTCCACGGGATGGAAATTCCAGTTCCTGACCATCTCTATTCATAAAATTGTGCAGATGCACATGCTCTCATGTTAATCTGAATATTTACCATTATCTCTTTACAAGGCATATCTGGAATGCCATCATGATCCCATATTGTCTCCTGACCAAGGAGATTTGAGTGAGGATAGAATTGTGTATGCACTGAATTTTCCAGTTTTAAAACCGGTTTTCCTGCATTTTTATTCTGAATCAAAATGAAATGTTAAATTTCTCATGAAACAAAATTTTTAAACGTGTCTTGTTTTGGATCAACGGAAATGTTTTGTTTCAGTTCTGACTTTTTAAATTTTTTTTAAAATAATATAAAAATAAAGTTTTGAATTAATTTTGAATGTCATTTTGAAATGAAAAATCAAAACAGTCCATTCTGAAAATGTCTGGACCATTTTGACATTAATGAAACACTTTGTTCCAATATTTTTCTCAAATGAAATTTAATCAGAATTGATAAATTGATTTGATAAATTGTTTCCATTTTTACTTATCCATCTTGGGGGAGGAGGGTCGACTTCTAAATGAACCAACTTGTGATCAAGTGTATACGGTACTTGTTTTGTGTGTTTGCCAAAAAGAAGTGTCCTATGTTTTTCTCAAAGGGGAAACTGAGAACCCAAGAGGCTAAGTGACTTCCCCTATGCCACACAGCAAAAGCAGTGGCAAAGTCAGGACTATGGCTTGTCTACCAGGGAAAGAGCACAGAATAGCTATTAAAATTATGTCCGAATAGAAAAGGGCAACAAGTACCTTTGTCCTGTTTAGCTGAATCTATGTCCAGAGTGGATTCAGTTAAACTTCAAAAAGGCCCTTTGTATTGTGGAGTAAGTGGGAAGCTACTGTAGAATAGCCATTGAGCTTTAAATACGCATCATAGTTTATTCTGCAGTAGCTTCCTCATAGACAAGCCCTTGAAACTCATGAGTTCCTGACTCCCAACACCTTGCTAATCTGCTAGACTATACTGCCTCAAAAACATTTTTTAAATAAACAATAGGTGAAAAGAAGATTGAGAGAGGAAATCTTAATAAACCAGAAGGGAGATAAAGCTGCAGTGGAAAGGGGCTACCGATGATTGAGATAATAAAGACAATGTCAACGTAACACTGACCATTCATCTGGTAAAGGAATACTTGGAAAAATTACATATATAAAGTCAGCAGTTGCTCACTGGGATGCTTTCTGGGGTTTAAGGGAACTAGCATAATGCAGTTATGGAACCGCTGGCAGATAATTTTGAAATGTCATGTAGAACTGGCCAGGTACTAGAGGGCTGGAAGGAAAAAATGTTGTTAGCATCAGTCTTTAAAAATAGAAAAAGGAGCAATCCTAGCAGTTACTATCTAGTAAATTTAATGTGAATCCCTAATTAATGGAACAAATATGAAAAGAAAGACCCTAAACATTTGGAGAACAATGAAATCATGAGCAATAGGTGGCAAAAAGAACTCATAAAAGAGACAAATTTGCTTTATCTGATTGAATCACAAAATTAGTGGATGAGAGCAAAATTAACCATAGTGTGTCTAGAGATTAAGGAATTTGATACAATTTCTCTTGAAATCATATTAGATAAAATAATTACAACCAACCTGGGACCAGCTGACATCACATGAATTGAAATACATCTGAAGAGCTGTAAATAAATTAAAAAGTTTCAGAGCAGTAGCTGTGTTAGTCTGTATCAGCAAAAAAAAATGAGGAATCCTTTTGGCACCTTAGGGCATGTCTTCACTACCACTTTAAATCGATGTTAACGACGTTAGGTCGAAGTAAACGTGTACCTGTCTTCACATACATGCCCTTAACGTCGATGTAAAGGGCCTTAAAGATCGATCTTGGCACTCTAGCCTAACCAGTGGCATAAGGCTAATCTCGACGTTCCAAGCTCGACCGTGGGCTAGTGAAGACGGAACCCGACATTAATAGCCTCCAGAGGCTGTCCCACAATGCTCCATTCTGACCGCTCTGGACTGCCTCACTACTGCTCCACTGTGACCGCTCTGCACTGCACTCTGAACTCGCTGCTCTGGCCAGGTAGATAAGACCCGGGAACATTTGAATGCCATTTCCTGTTTGGTCAGCGTGGCCAGCTCACCTGAACTGATCAGTCGCCATTCAGAGCAATCAGCACTAGCCGCCATGCAGAGCTCAGCATCACAGGAATCCATGATGAGCTCATCTACCCTGGAGACCAGCCAGAGGAGAAGAGCTCCAGCATGGTCCACTCGTGAGGTGCTGGATCTCATCGCTATCTGGGGAGAGGAATCCGTGATGTTGGAACTACGAAACAACAAACGGAATGCCAACACCTACGGAAGAGTCTCCAAGGCCATGCTGGAAAGGGGCCACAACAGGGACACCACACAGTGCCGCGTGAAAATTAAGGAGCTGCGGCAATCTTTCCAGAAAGCCAAGGAGGCAAACGGACGATCAGGGGGCGCGCCACGGACATGCAGGTTCTACAATGAACTAAATGCCATAATGGGGGGCGCCCCCACCACCATCGCGCCGGTGTGCGTGGACTCCACCGATGGGATCATCGTCAGGGAGGAGACTGATTCCGAGGAGGACGAGCATGAAGAAGAAAATCTCACGGAGCAGCAGGAGCCCAGCGGAGAACCATTGTACCCAGAGAGCCAGGAGCTGTTTGTCACCCTGGAACCAGTACCCTCCCAAGCCTCCCAGGGGGGTAAGTGTTTCTTTTTTAAGTGATTACATGACGCGTGATTTTGTAAAGGAAGCATTTATTAATGCTTGCCCTAAGGCATTAATGCTTGCCCTAAGTAACTTGCCCTAAGGACTTAGCGTGCTTTCATTGCTGGTCAATTTCTACTCAGAGTTTGTCAATATACTCCGGGATTGACCATAAGTCCTCCGCGGACATTTCAAGGAAGCTATCCAGGAGGTAGCGATGAATCCAGCGCAGCAGATTTCTGGGGAGAGCTGCCTTATCTGGTCCCCCGTGATAGGACACCAACCCACGCCACGAAAGTAGTAGGTTGTCTGGTATCATTGAGCAGGCTAGCATTGCGGCGTATGGACCAGGACTTTGCATGGACTCAAGGAGCATGCGCTCCCTATCTCTCCGAGAAATTCTCAGCAAAGTGATGTCATTCAGGGTTGCCTGTTTGAGATACGGACTGCAATTAGTCGGGAGATAAAGAGTCCCAGCTGCAAAGTACTCTTTTCTGCTCAGGACCGACTAACCGAACCCGCCCCCCCGCCCCCCACGAACGCTGACCGCCACCCCCCCCCCCAGCCCGTAGCGTTAGCTGGCAGGGAATCCGAGCCGTCTGCACGCGGTCTGAAGAGCCCCAAAAAGACCTTAGCCCTTAGGCATTTGCTTTGCAGTTTGCGGTTTCAGTGGGAGCCAGCCACGCGGTGGGGGGAAGGGGGCGGGGTTGCTCTACAGTATGCAGGCGCCACTTTTAACTTACCATGGCCGGCTGCACGGTGATTTCAGAAGCCGTCTTGGGCTGAGGCACGCATATGTGTCTGACTTTTCTGTGAGCTCTCCTCTCCTTTTAGGTGTAGAACATGACCTTGTACAGAAATCATATCAGGCCTCTGAATACTGAGGTTGCAAACAGCATACTACTCCCATTGTGTACCGTCCGAGACTGCATCTGCCTCCTAACCTTGAATGTATCTGTCTCATAACTTTCAACCTTTCTTTTCCCACACACTTGCCCACAGATGAACAACAACAGTTGAACTCCCGCCCTGCACCGCAGAAAAGAAAGCGTAAAAAGAAAACGCGAACGCGCGATGAGATGTTCACTGAACTCCTGGAGAACTCGCGCGCTGAGGCAGCCCGCCAGACGGACTGGAGGGAAAAAATGATACAGGCAAGGGAACGAGACAGAGAGGAAAGGAATCGAGAGAGAGAGGAAAGGAGAGCCGCTGCAGAAAAGAGGAGAGCCGCTGCAGAAAAGAGGAGAGCCGCTGCAGAAAAGAGGAGAGCCGCTGCAGAAAAGAGGAGAGCCGCTGCAGAAAAGAGGAGAGCCGCTGCAGAAAAGAGGAGAGCCGCTGCAGAAAAGAGGAGAGCCGCTGCAGAAAAGAGGAGAGCCGCTGCAGAAAAGAGGAGAGCCGCTGCAGAAAAGAGGAGAGCCGCTGCAGAAAAGAGGAGAGCCGCTGCAGAAAAGAGGAGAGCCGCTGCAGAAAAGAGGAGAGCCGCTGCAGAAAAGAGGAGAGCCGCTGCAGAAAAGAGGAGAGCCGCTGCAGAAAAGAGGAGAGCCGCTGCAGAAAAGAGGAGAGCCGCTGCAGAAAAGAGGAGAGCCGCTGCAGAAAAGAGGAGAGCCGCTGCAGAAAAGAGGAGAGCCGCTGCAGAAAAGAGGAGAGCCGCTGCAGAAAAGAGGAGAGCCGCTGCAGAAAAGAGGAGAGCCGCTGCAGAAAAGAGGAGAGCCGCTGCAGAAAAGAGGAGAGCCGCTGCAGAAAAGAGGAGAGCCGCTGCAGAAAAGAGGAGAGCCGCTGCAGAAAAGAGGAGAGCCGCTGCAGAAAAGAGGAGAGCCGCTGCAGAAAAGAGGAGAGCCGCTGCAGAAAAGAGGAGAGCCGCTGCAGAAAAGAGGAGAGCCGCTGCAGAAAAGAGGAGAGCCGCTGCAGAAAAGAGGAGAGCCGCTGCAGAAAAGAGGAGAGCCGCTGCAGAAAAGAGGAGAGCCGCTGCAGAAAAGAGGAGAGCCGCTGCAGAAAAGAGGAGAGCCGCTGCAGAAAAGAGGAGAGCCGCTGCAGAAAAGAGGAGAGCCGCTG
Organism: Sternotherus odoratus; assembly: GCA_032164245.1. Taxonomy (NCBI): domain Eukaryota; kingdom Metazoa; phylum Chordata; order Testudines; family Kinosternidae; genus Sternotherus; species Sternotherus odoratus. Next base: position 38,275,046 of record JAVMKO010000011.1, read on the forward strand.
CAGAAAAGAGGAGAGCCGCTGCAGAAAAGAGGAGAGCCGCTGCAGAAAAGAGGAGAGCCGCTGCAGAAAAGAGGAGAGCCGCTGCAGAAAAGAGGAGAGCCGCTGCAGAAAAGAGGAGAGCCGCTGCAGAAAAGAGGAGAGCCGCTGCAGAAAAGAGGAGAGCCGCTGCAGAAAAGAGGAGAGCCGCTGCAGAAAAGAGGAGAGCCGCTGCAGAAAAGAGGAGAGCCGCTGCAGAAAAGAGGAGAGCCGCTGCAGAAAAGAGGAGAGCCGCTGCAGAAAAGAGGAGAGCCGCTGCAGAAAAGAGGAGAGCCGCTGCAGAAAAGAGGAGAGCCGCTGCAGAAAAGAGGGAAGAACGTGAGGAAAGACGCATGGATGCTTTCCTCCGCATAATGGAGGACCAGAGCGACATGCTGCGATCTCTGGTGGAGCTGCAGCATGCCCAAAGACCACCTCTGCAGCCCCTGTGTAACCACCTCCCCCCCTCCCCAACTCCCATAGATTCCCCACCCAGACGCGGGGTGAGAACACGGGGGGGCAAGGCCCGTGGGCCGCTCCACTCCACCCCACAAGCCAGCAGAAGCAGCAGCAGCAGCAGCAGGCTGACTTTCTCAGAAAACTTTTAAAAGCTGCTGTGTCTTGCCCACCCCTCCTCTCCCCCCTTCCCCCCCCCTCCTTTGCCCGCTCCTCCCCCACTGCGACTGCCGGTTTCCCTCCAGGATACCAGGACAGTGATCCCCTGTATTTGTATTTCCGATGAACCAATAAAGGAACCATGATTTTTCCAACAGTGATTTTATTTCCTCTGCAAGCATGGGGAGGGAGGAGGGAAAGCATGGGGAGGGGGGAGGGAAAGAGGGTACAAGGGCAGCAGGCTTAGAGCACAGCAAGGGAGCAGATTCTCAAACGCCATCTCGACCACTCATAAAACTGTCTTTCAAGGCGTCCCTGAGGTGCAGGGCCTCACGGTGGGCTCTTTTACTTTCCCTGCTGTGTGGCTGCTCATAAGTAGCAGAAAGTAAATTTGCCTCTGCCTCCCAGCCCGCCATAAACGTTTCCCCCTTGCTCTCACAGATATTGTGGAGCACAGAGCAAGCAGCTATAACAATGGGGATATTTCTCTCGCGGATGTCTGAGCGAATCAGTAAGGAACGCCATCTCCCCTTCAAGCGGCCAAATGCACACTCCACGGCCATTCTGCACTTGCTCAGCCTGTAGTTGAACAGCTCCTGACCCCTGTCCAGGGCTCCTGTGTAGGGCTTCATAAGCCAGGGCATTAGGGGGTAGGCTGGGTCCCCAATGATCACGATCGGCATTTCGACCCCCCCCACAGAAATTTTCTGGTCGGGGAAGAAAGTGCCTTGCTGCAGCTGTCTAAAAACCCTAGAGTTCCTGAACACTCGAGCGTCATGAAGCTTTCCCGGCCACCCCACGTACAGGTCGGTGAAACGTCCCTTGTGGTCAACCACTGCTTGCATGACCATTGAGTAATATCCCTTCCGGTTTCTGTACTCGGCGGCCTCGTGGTCCGGTGCCAGGATAGGGATATGAGTCCCATCTATAGCCCCACCACAGTTAGGGAATCCCATGGCGGCAAAGCCATCTATTGTGGTTTGCAGGTTTCCGAGGTTTATAACCCGGTGTAGCAGCCGCTCGACGATTGCCCTGCTTACTTGCATCACAGCAAAGCCCACTGTAGACCTACCCACCCCAAACTGATTCGCCACTGACCGGTAGCTGTCTGGCGTTGCAAGCTTCCAGAGGGCTATCGCCACTCGCTTCTCCACTGTAAGGGCCGCTCTCATTTTGGTATTCCTGCGCTGGAGGGCCGGGGACAGCAAGTCACAAAGTTCCATGAAGGTGCCCTTTCGCATGCGGAAGTTTCTGAGCCACTGGGAGTCATCCCAGACCCGCAGCACTATGCGGTCCCACCAGTCCGTGCTTGTTTCCCTGGCCCAGAATCGGCGTTCGATGGCATGAGCCTGCCCCATTGCCACCATTCTTGACAGATTGTCAGTCGCCCTACTTGCAAAAACGGCAGTGTCCATGTCGTCCCCGCTGTGCACGTCAGTGTCCCTGTCGTCCCCGCTGTGCACGGCAGTGTCCCTGTTGTCCCCGATGTGCTTGTCCATCTCCTCCTCACTGTCGTCGGGTTCCGGAAAGCGCAGTTCTCCCCGGATCGCATTCCTCCTCTGCAGACGGTGCAGCAGGAACTCAGCAACCGTGATCGAGGTCCTCACAACAGCCATTACTGCAGTCGTGGTGTCAGCGGGCTCCATGCTTGCAATGCTATGGCGTTAGCACGGCGGAGAAAGGGCGCGAATTATGGGATGCCTACCTACAGTGCACCGCTCGGAATGGGGGTGGGCGGCGCGGAAAAAGGGCGCGAAATTTGGAAATGCCTACCCATAGTGCAGCACTCGAAATGGTGCCTGCTGGGGGATCAGGGAACTGTGGGATAGGTACCCACAGTGCAACGCTCGTCATGTCGACGCTTGCAAAAGTTTTGCGGACAGACACTGTCGACGTACTGTGCGTAGCTGTGCCTAGTGAAGACACACAAAATCGACTTTATACCGTCGCGTTCACAACATCGACATAAAGGAAATCGAACTACTGCTGTAGTGAAGACATACCCTTAGAGACTAACAAATTTATTTGGACATAAGCTTTGGTGGGCTAAAACCCACTTCATCAGATGCACGGAGTGGAAAATGCAGTAGGCAGAATATCTATCCATCTATCTATCTCTATGTTGTTTAATTTTCAGATGTGGTTTTTTTACCCTCTTGTTTTTAGTTAAATCAGCAACATTTCTAACCAAAATGTCATTTTAAAAGAAAGATGAAATGTTTAATTTAGAAAATATTGAAACAAAATATTTCAACCTTATTGAAATTTCTCCCCATTTTTTTTCAGCTAAAGCTCTTCACCAATTTATGTTGTGTCCAGTTCCACATGCAATAAGATGAAATTACATCTTGGTAGGATGTGGTGAAATTAGAAATGGAATTGAACTGTGGAATTTGGATCTGGGTATCAACAATCCCAGATTTCAGCAAGCTTTGGACTTGTGGTTCTGTCTCAAGACCATCTCTAGATAAGAGGAGACTAAATGAGATAAAGATAACATGTGATTAAAATAATTGAAATGAAATGAACGAAATGAAAATAATATTCATGCAGCAAGACCACCCTTTTGATATTTGGAGTTATCAAATGCCACAACCTCACTTTGGCATTTCAGTTTGCAAAAGTTTGCACTCAAAAGCCATGTTATTTTGTTACTCTAATGCCAAGATTCTTATTTAAATACAAGACTCAATTCTTATTTAAATTCAATTCTTAATTTAAATTTTTATTTAAATACAAGACTCAATTATGCCCTCAATTGTGTATATCCAGTGTCTTATTTTAATTAAATTAACTGAGTAAAATTATTTCACTCTAAACTGTCGTCTATACATTGATGCTCTACTTCCAATAAAGTAACTGTTACTCTTTTTTTTTTTACATTTTTTGCATAGGACCGCATGACCCTAAGATTTCTAAGGAATTTAACAAAATGTACATGTCAACCTACTTTACTTTACCAGATATAAAGCAATTTCCACAGATGTTTAAAATAAAGATCCCTAGCTATGATGTATATTTTTTTTAGTGTAGCTCACATGCCTACTAGTATTTATTGTTCTGATTTTATACGGTCATTCCACTGTCACTAGCTTCAGCTAAATCTTCACAGAAATCAGAAGGATAATGTATGATACCAATTATACAAAAGCACAGTTTCAAAATTATCCTCTGGAAATTCCTGTTTTATAATATGCCCACTCCTGTTCTCAAAGCAAGGTTTAGAGTGGATAACGAGCTTAATCTGGCAACCACTGCCCTTCCATTTGGCTTGTGCTTGCAGAACACAGACCCAATAGTTCCAGCCAAGGCTAAGAAACAACATGCATCTGTGGAAGACTTGCACACTTAACCATGTCATGCCTTTCTGTAAATCAGATTGAATCCCCAGCAGCACATGCTGAGCAGGCAAGTAGATGACTTTTTTCATGATGTTGCACTTGCTGGATCCAAGGCAGGAACACACAGGTAGCAGTGGCCAGAGGAAGGATGTCAGTAGCAGCACCACCTGAGGGACTCAGCATTGGTGTCTGTCTCCCTCACCTTTCTGCATCAGCTTTTACGAAGCTGTCCCTAAGCAAACACACCCAGGCCCACTGGCTGCATTCCCAGCTTCAAGCCAACCCCCCCAGTAGCAGCAACCTGTGACCCACCCACCGCTCAGTAACCCACATCATACCTATTGCTGTAACCCCAGCAGCTCACCCCATCATTCTCCCAGTACCACATCTTCTGCAAACTCACCCAAAACCTCTGCACCCCTCTCAGTAGCCAACAAACCATCCCAAGCAACCTAGTAGCCACAAGCAAACAACCCATTGATGCAGGGTGTATTGACTATGAATGGAAGTCTGTGGGCAAATTTATAAATCTAAAACAATTTGCTTAAAATGACATATGGAGCTACAGAAAATTTGGTAGCTGTGTATATTTCAGAACAATCTAAGTGAGCTGCAACCGATTTTGTGGCATGTAAGCTATACCACCTTGGTCTAGGATCCTTGTCCGTTAACTCAGCTGGGTTCCTCCTTGGTGATCCTCCTAAATCAGTGTTGTAGGAAGCACTGATGGGGATTCAGTAGCCGGCCCGCTTTCCTTTTGATCTATTATAGTGTTAGGCCGGGGGTTCTGTGTTGCCAGAGGCAATGTCTTATAGAAAAGACACAAAACGGAGGCCTCCTATCAATTATGGCCACTAACTAACCTATGGCACTTTTCTCCAGTGATCTGGTCAAATTCTAATTTAAAAAAACTATTCAGTTTCCTAGCTTCCTCTTCATTTCTTTTAGGTATGGTATTGGTATTGTATGTGTTGTTTCAGTGCCTTGTTACACAGTTCCATGTTTCAATCCACAGATGGCTACATTTCATTAGCCTGTAAAATGATCTTTCTGCTTAGTTTGTATACGTTTTATCTATGTGGTGTTTTGGGATCCTTTGAGACAAAGGGGTTATTTAAGCTTAAGATATTAGTATATTACTCAGTTAAGCTTTGCTTTAAAATGTATTTTTCCCCTTTTCGTTTAGTTGTAGCTCTTATCTCACTAGCTGACTTACTAGAGGAGATCCTACTGGTAAGTGTTGTTTCCCCTTGAAGAACCACACTGCCTACTGATTACTCTAATGTGGTGTTTGGCCTCTTAATAGTTGTTGCGGCAGTAAGTATGATGCTATCACGACACCATTACAAGTAAATAGGTTATGACTGTGAGATAATTGTGCACACAGAGAGGCTCTAGCGGGAGGGGTGGGGATGCACTACCTGATACGTGCACAGCAGAAGAGAGTTTACTGCTCCGGCTGTTCTAGTGGTGATAAATATTCACGAACATATTTTATTCATAGAAATCTGCTCCAGCTTTAGAGCTGGTCACTGTTTTCCTTAAGGGGGACAGCGCTGAGCGTTGGGGACTGTACCTCGGCGCGTTTTGCAACAGCGCCCAGTTCGAAGCCCATGACCCAGCCCCGCGCGTTCAGTAGTGAGGACTGGCCCGGGGAGATCGGCTTTATGGTTTTTCTTGACGTTCTCTCTGTTCGTACAGCGGAGGAAGGCGCTGTCAAGTCGCTAGCACGCGTTGGTTGGGCGAAGCCTAGTTCTTCCGAGGGTGGAAGATCTCTGCAAAGCCCAGCCCCACTGGGGCGTTATGAGAAGGGGTCTGAGCATTCCCCCCTCCTAACCGGTGTGTCCGGGGCGGGGAGGAGCCGGCGGGGAACCCCTCCCCCGGCTCAGGGTGTCACGGGCAGTGGTGACCGAGGAGCGCTGGGGGCAGACGCCGCGCGGAGCCCCGCTGCACCTGGCCGCTGCGGAGCTCCTGCGCCGCACTCAGCCCCGCACCGCGGCCATGCGGCGGGCGCTGCTGCTCCTGTCCGCCGCCGCCTCGCTCTGCTCAGGTACGTCGGGGCGGGGCGGTCCTGCCCCCGCAGCGCGGCTGGAGACTCGCTCTGCCTCGCGCGTATGTCTCCGCGGGTTCCCCGCCGGCGCGGAGCCCGGTCCCGGGCGCGCTGCCCGCGGGTCAGCCCTGCTGCTTCGCGGGCAGGTAACGACCCGCAGGAAGCTGCTTATTGTCGGCGTTGTGCGCACCGGAGCGAGGCCGGGTAGGATTTGAATAGCGAATCCACTGGCGCGTGCGGTCCACGTCTCTCCTGGCAGTTTCCCAAAGTGGGGTACGGGTACCCCCGGGGGACGGGAAAGGGTTTCAAGGGGTACGCGGCAGAATTTTTTCGTTTACTTTATCATAGGTTTTTATTTGGTTAGGGTTCGAGTTAGCAGCAGAAAACAGTTCACTCAAATGTAATGTATAAGACGGGTGTACACTTGTACAGTAGAAATAGACACCGGTTTATATGATAACTCATCGAGTAACATCTAATAGCACAGCAGCGTAGTAAAGCACATGCACTTACCGCGGCTCGGGCAATACACTTGCCTTTGTGGCATGCGCAGAAGTTTCAACTGTATGTAATATAATTTTGTATTTATTTCTAATAAACATTTAATCGAGACTGAAACTAATTAGTGTGTTATAAAAATGTCCCCCCCCCCAGTTATCTTCGCCAGAGAAGGGGTACGCCGGTAAGACACATGTCTCAAAAGGGGTATGCGAATGTTGTAAGTTTGCGAAACACTGTCTTATGGGAACTGAGACGTTTGCGTCCTGTGCCTTTAAAAACTATTGCCTTGGGTGCAGGGATCTGCACCTGCCAGGGCACTGCCAGGGCGCCCCGATTTTCAAAAGGTGACTTGAAGCGAATTGCTTGTCCTGGTGATCGGAGGTTTGTGTGTATTTGTCTGTGGCTCCGCGCTAGGAACTTCAGGGGATCACAAGCGTGCAACTCCTGGGTGTGTGCCCAGTGGGGCTATTTTAGAGGTAGATGGCCCAGGTGGGAGTGTCTGTGTATGTATATTGAGGCACAGTGTTTCAAAGGTTATTAGGAGACACCTTGAAGAAGCCCAATATTCAAACTCAGCACTAATGAAAAATCAGGCCTCTTTAAGGATTTTCAAGATGGGTATTCAACTGAATAGTCACTTCTGAGAATTTGTTCATACCAATTTCCATATTGATCATTTTTCTAATTTCACATGGATTAGTAGATTACAGTTACTTATAGTGGAGAAAATATATTTAAATGACTTCTGTATTGCAGGACAGATTGTGGCAGATATGCAGACAGATCTAATGCCCAATTCTGTGTGAGCTCAGAGTTCCTATTGACTTCAGAGGATACATTACAAATGCAGGTTGTGGCCCAGTTTGTTCCCTAGAACTATTTCATATGTTATTGTATTTAAGCACACAGAAAAATATATTGCCATCAGTTACAAAAGCTGACTTTTCTCTTTCCATTCACCTCTTGGATAGTAGTTTGTTAGGCTGATGTTCCTCCAGTTACACAGTAAATGGAGACACACGGGTAGCAGCTGAAAAGAAACTCTACATGGGTTCTTGATAAAGAGCCCAGTAATTGAGTTTAATTTTTTTTTCTCTTTCTGTATATGCTGCTCTGCTTTTTAGTACTACAATGAAATGAGATGTACTGTGCCTCACCGTCTGGATTTTCCATATTTGGTCATGTTTTAATAGTTGCCTACACTTACTGTTCATCTAAGTATGGTATTGAATCATAAAAATTAGGGCAATGAAGGATTGTTCCCCGTAGCATGTTTTTTTCCTTTAAAACTAAAATGTCTCATTATGTGGCCTTCATCAGTTCCCTTTTGAAGACTAATCCTCAGTTTAATAAATCTCTCTAGTCTAGATTGCCATCTAAGGGCTGGTCCCCACTAGGGGGAGTGGGGGGTGGGGATCGACTGCAGATACGCAACTTCAGCTATGTGAATCACTTAGCTGAAGTCTGCGTATCTGCAGCCGACTTACCGTCTGTCCTCACGGTGGCGGCAGTCGGCGGTGCACTCCCCCGTCGACTCCAGCTTGCACCTCCCGGAGTTCAGGAGTCGACGGGAGCGCCACAGGCGATCGATTTCTCGCATCTTCACAAGACATAAGCAATCGATCGCCAGAAGATCGATCGCTACCTGCCGATTCTGTGGGTAGTGAAGATCAGCCCTATATGGGGGAAAGTCCCCATGATTTTCTGGACCAGTAAAGTTTAAACTTGTGGCGTTCAAATAAATTTGTTAGAATCTAAGGTACCACAAATAGTCTTCTTTCTTTCTAGGGTCCTCATTAAGAACTGTGCTTCCTGATCAGCTACTCTTTAGAGCAGTGGTTCTCAAACTGTGGGTTGTGACCCTATTTTAAGGGGGTTGCCAGGGCTTGCATTAGACTTGCTGGGGCCAGAGGCTGAAGGCCAAGCCCCACCACCCGGGGCCAAAGGCTTCAATCCTACATGATGGAGCTCAGGTTACAGGCCCTCCACCTGGGGCTGAAGCCCTTGGACTTTGGCTTTGGCCCCTCTTCTGGGATGGTGGGGCTCAGGCTTAGGCTTTGGCTTTGGTGGCCCTGTCCGGGGTGGCAGCGCTCAGGCAGGTTCAGGCTTCAATCCCCTGGCCTGGGGTTGTGTAATAATTTTTATGGTCCGAAGGGAGTCGTGACGCAAGGAAGTTTGAGAACCCCTGCTTCTCATATAGTTTCTCAATGCAGGGAGCAGCGTCAGGATCACTTTCTGCTGCTATCTACTGTATCCATGAGTTTGAGGTCAAAGAAGTGGCTGGATCTTTGAGGGAGTGGCCTTCATTCTGTTTCAGGTATTCAGTCTTTGCAATCACCAAGCCCTGATCCAGGCAGACACACCTCTATGTCTACATTAAGTTGTACACTATACTGCACTGACAGCGGGTCACTTAGCGGGTCACATGCTAATGGGGGGGGTGAGCTAAAATGCTAAAGATGGCCATGTGGCTGTTATGGCTCTGTTGGCAACCTGAGCTCACCCAAGCAACACCATGAGCTGAGCTCAGTGGCTAGCCCATCTCCACTGGAGCCGGAACATCCCCACTGCTACTTTTAATTCCCACAAAAATTCTGGCTCTGGCAAAGCTAAAGTCTGTCTATCCAGGCTGGGAGGCTCACTCCTATATGCAGGGTAGTCCTACTGTATGGGATCAGGAAGAATAATGCATGACCTGATGAACCTGCTGCTGACCTGATGAACCTTCCCCCATCCTATGTGCCTCCCACCTCAGGCTGACCATTTTAGTTCCCTCAGATGGTGACACTGAAAGGAGCACAGAGGGCATCTATCATACTTTTTACCCCCTAATATTCACCTACATTCTCCTTTCTTACATTTCATCCAGTCTCTCCTCCTTGTATCCACTCATTGCCAACTTCCTATAACTCTTCTCCATTCCTGGTATATACTTAAAAATATGTTAGAAGTGGTTCACTGTCTTCTCCTCTTCCTTCACAACCTGAATAGATGCTTACTCTCTCCTCATAAATGAGCCTTTCCAGACTCTCTCTTGGTCTTCTTTCAGGAACTTTTGGATTCTCTGTATTTATTTTGGTGGGAGTTGGGGGTACCCAGCCTTTTGCAGGATTGGGTGCAATATACATCAAATCAAAGTCCGCTACCTGTTAATATTTGGGGCTTATAGAGTGTCTGAGGCATATAAGATATGGATTATATTACAGTACATGGTGGTGGTGTAGGGGACTAAATGATAGAAGTGAATATGTATTTATTAAAAAGTGATATCTTAACCTTAACCATAGTCAAATAAGGGAGACATCCTTGCTTTTAAGAGTTTGTGAGTGCACGTGTAACTCGCACACCTCCTGGGTATGGTGTTCTGTCCCACACAATTGCGTTCCGGCACAATTATTTTTAACCTGTATTGTGCTTTTTTTATATATACTATATGCACAAATATAGCTTAGATATATATATATATACACCCATATTTTTTTCCTGTCCTCCTCTTTACATAGGAAGGAAAGAAATTAAAGAACCAAGTAGCTGAGCTATTCACACAATGTAATGTACTATTAAAATTAGCTACTACCTTGAGAGCCTTAAAAGTGGTCAGTATGGTGCCAATCTTCATAATTAATAATTGATCATTAATAAAATGTTAAAATGAGCCAGGGACTATAGAGAGTTGAGCCCTACATCAGTAAGAAAATAGTTTAGAATATAATTTACTCAAATTATAAGGGATTATCTTTTTCTTCTGGGTTGGTACAGCACCTAACACAGTGGGGTCCTTGTCCATGTTCTAGTGCTCTGAGGAGCTACAATAATACAAATAATACTGTCTAGATGAGAAATATGAGCATAATAAAAATGAATTAATATGGTCTTTGTGAGGGTAAAGTATGGCTCTTTCACTATTCATTTCTGCAATCTGTTCTAACAAAACAGTAGATGAGAGAACGGGAGGTACAATTTATTTTGAATTTTTTTTAACAGGCTTTCGATAGTCCCTTGCAAGAGGCTGCTAAGGAAGCTTAGTATCCCTCTCTACCCCATCTGGATGCAGTTCTATTGGTATAAAGGTGTTTATACTAGTATAGCTATTCCTGTATGGAAAGAGGAATGAGCTATAGCACTGTAAGGCACCTTTGTACCAGCTCTTTCCCATCGGCATAGAGTGGCTATATGGGAGACCTTACAGTGGTGCAGCTGCAGCAATACAACTGTGCCACTATAAGGTGTGTAGTGTAGACATAGCCTTAGTACTAGAGTGTAAGAGGTAGATCTGGCATGGAATAAAAACCTGTTTAAATGTTAGGAATCAAAATAGGAATCAATGTCTGCCAAGTCTGACTTTGGAGTAGATGTTGACAATCATCTGAAGTAGCTCTACTGCTAACATTGGTGTTAAATATTTTTATTGACAGCTTGGAAGATCACAAGTTTTTGTTTTTTTTGAAACCTCTTGGAGATTTCAATATTGGAAGCCATAAAGGCCATTTGGTGTTCTTGCAGGTCAATTCCTATGTTCCTGTGAGAGAGACTGCAAAGATGTATCATTAACTTCCGAGTACCTTGATACAGTACTGAGACCTTGTCGACACTGCTGCTTTAGTTGATATAAGTTATGTCACTCAAGGGTGTGAAAAAATCACTTCCCTAATCAACATAGTTATATATGTTATATATATTATATTGACCTAATGCGGTGCCTACACCATGCTATGTTGGTGAGATATGCTCTCCTGTGGACTTACCTCCCACTTCTCAAGGAGGTGAAGTACTGAAGTTGACAGGAGAGTGCTCTGCCACTAACTTATTGCATCTTCACCAAACCTGCTAAATCGATGCCACTACATCAATTGAACCAGTGCAAAGAAGCCCTGGGACATCAGACTCTCTGAGGACAGCATTGGAACTTCTAAAAGAAGGGCTGCAGCTGTCCTGTCAACAAACTTTAATACTTGAGTCTTCTCTGCTTGCTGTTGGCCTGGTGAGGGGGAGAAATGCTACTATTGCCAACTATTAGAAATTCTCCTTTAGCTTAAAGGTAATCTGCATGGGGAAGGGAAAAATACCATTTTCAATTTTGTTTTTCATTATGGTCTATAAAAAAAAGACCTGAAATGTATGTATTTGTTTAAAGGTTTTCTTTTTGCCTTGTTTTGTACATTAGAAATCAGATCCCATCTAGACTGGAAGACTGACAACTGGAAAAGTGAAATGATGACATAAGAGCAAAAAGAATGAAAACTGAGCAACTGATAAGGGAAGTGATCTGTAGACACAGGCCCTGATTTTTAAAAGTATTTAGGCATTGCTGTGCTCAGTGTTTGCAACTCCTGCCTGATTTAGGAGCCTGGCTTTCATTTTTGATTTTAGGTACTTATTGACTGTCAATAGGATTTTGGTTCTTAAGTACCTAAAACCCTTTTGATAATGATAATTTAGAGTCCTAAATCACTTAGGTGCTATAGTGCTGAGAACAACTATACCTAGATACCTTTAAAAATTTAAGCCATGTCGTCTAGAATTCTTTGCTTTTGTTTAACACCAATTTAACATAGACAACTAAAACACTGAAGAACAAAAGCCTTTAGGTATCCTGTCCTCCTATCCATTGCCTGAGCTGTGAGAATTAGCAATATACATCCTCTGCAGTCCAACAATTCTTCCCTCAGAGCCAATGATTGAGATCTGATTGCTTTTAAAGAAACTTAGAAGCCACAACTCCATCTTTTTGGAAGATTCTTGAAGTCTGTTGCTTTCATGTCCTTTGGTTCAATTATTGTTTTCTGCTGCTTCAGGTGATGTATATTTTAAATTTCTCCATATAAAACTCTAGGCTGACTTCTTTTCTTGAAGTTTTCTGTTTTGATGTAAGCTTCTTCCAGCGATGTAAGTGGTATTTTTCATTAGCTTAAGACTTCTGTCTTGTATGAGCTATATTTTTTTGTGCCAGTACTGCTCTCCATCCAGGGTAGTTGCATTTCAGTCATGGATGTAGCTTGTAAAGCACTTTGAGATCCTGCAGGATAAAAGATAAATGCAAATACAGTTTTTCATGAGTAAACCATAAAAACTGGCTTGCAGTGATTCAGCTTCAGTTTTCTGACTCAGACAGTTGAGCCTTTTGTCATCACCACTACTATCTCCTGTCTATTTTCTATAAGGAAGCTGATGTTTTTCTAAGTAGAGCAGCACTTGCCAGTATTCATGTCCTGGTCAATTCCTCCAGGCACTCACTTTTGAAGTGTGTAACCTAGAGGTGCACAAAAACACTGGAAAATTTTCCACAACATCTTTTGCTGCTTCATTTCAGGCTATATTGGTGCCTTCATATTTTGCTTTTATTTGACAAACTAGCTAGCACTTTTTCTTCTCAAAAAACCAGCATTCTTGAGATTGAAAGAAGCCCATTTAAAATTAAAATACAGTAAACCCTCGATTTTGCAGACCTCGATTTAACGGACTTCGGATTTAACAGACAAAATTTCCGGTCCGTATGTCATATGTGAAAATTAACACCTTGTTAATTTTAAAATGCTTTTAACCAAGATTTGCTTATAATTAAATTAACAGGTTATTTTTTGTTGTTAATTCATTGTTACAGTAGACTCCCGATTATCCAGGCACAGGTTAACCGGGCTGCGGATTAACCGGGATGTCTAAACGGATCGGTAGGGGAGGCCCCAAAGCGGGCTCAGCCTTAGCCTGCCGCTGCTTTGGGGCTTCTCCCACTGGCCCCTTATGAGCTGGGGTCTCAGCCTGCTTCCAGCCTGGGTGTAGGAAACCCAGGCTGGCAGCGGGCTGAGACCCCGGCTGGCAGGAGCCTGGGGGGAAAGCCCAAAGCTGCAGCAGGTTGAGTGCTGAGCCCGCCGCCGCTTTGGCCTCTCTCCCCCGGCTCCTGCCACCTGCCCCACTCAGCTCCCGCTGACAGCCTGGGTGCAGGGAACCCAGGCTGACAGCGGGAGCAGACTGGGGCAGGAGGCAGGACCCCGGCTGGCAAGGGGCCAGCGGGGGGAAACCCCAATGTGGCGGTGGGCTGAGCACTCAGCCTGCCGCTGCTTTGGGGTTCCCCCTGCTGGCCCCTTGCCAGCTGGGGTCTCAGCCTGCAGCCAGCCTGGTTGTAGGAAGCCCAGGCTGGCAGCGGGAGCTGAGACCCCAGCTAGCAGGAGCCTGCGTGGAAACTCTAAAGCCGCTTCTCAGCTCTCTGCCACTTTAGACTCTCCCCTCCCCCCCCCCCCCGCAGGCTCCTGTCAGCGGGGGGGTCTCAGCTCCCGCTGCCAGCCTAGTCTTCCTACACCCAGGCTGGCAGTAGGAGCTGACTGGGGCAGGCAGCAGGACCCTGGCTGACAGGAGACTGGGGAGAGAGCCCAAAGCGGCAGCGGGCTGAGCAGCCTGGGTGTAGGAAGCCCAGGCTGGCAGCGGGCTGAGACCCCCCACTGACAGGAGCCTGAAGGGGGGAAAGTCCAAAGCGGCGGCAGGCTGAGTGCTCAGCCCGCTTCCTCTTTGGGCTCTCTCCCCAGGTTCCTGCCGCCTGCCCCAGTCAGCTCCCACTGCCAGCCTAGGTGTAAGGAACCCAGGCTGGCAGCGGGAGCTCAGACCCCGGCTGGCAGGAGCCTGGGGGGAAAACCCCAAAGCGGCGGCAGGCTGAGTGCTCAGATGGCTGCCGCTTTAGAGTTTCCCTGCAGGCTCCTGCTAGCTGGGGTCTGATTTCCCGCTAGGAGCCTGGGGAGAGAGTCCAAAGAGGCAGCGGGCTGAGCACTCAACCTGCCGCCACTTTGGGATTTCCCCCCAGGCTCCTGCTAGCCGAGGTCTCAGCTCGCTGCCAGCCTGGGCTTCCTACACCCAGGCTAGCAGGGGAGCTGGCTGGGGCAGGTGGTGGGACCACCACCATCCCCCTCCACCCCCAGGGCGGCCGGCAAACCCCTTCCCCGCCCCCCCCCCCCAGTACACGCGTGATTATCCGGGATTTTATTAACCGGGATTAAGGGTTTCCCGATTATCCTGGATAATCGAGAGTCTACTTTATTTTTAACAAATTTTAGCAAATAGGCTATATGTTGGAAAAAACACTGTAGTAATTTCACAGACATAAATAAATACAGTACGCATTCGGAAAACCTACTTTATTATATAATGGACGTTCAGCTTTAACGGACACCCCCTCGCCCGAATTAGTCCGTTATATCGAGGTTTTACTGTACATTGAATATGGTGCACAGTTTTTTAAATTTTCAAATTAAGTTAATACAAAAGAACTCAAATATTGAGTCTAGTCATCTCTCATTGTGAGTATTTCAAACACCTTTTTATATAAGCCATTAAAATTTTATTGAATTAATAAAATTTAGCTGCTTACCTAGCAGCATCTTGTTATAATCCTCCATTATAATGTCTCGTCTCTTCTCTTCTCTTCTTCCCTTCAGTAGCTCTCTTTTCATGGATATATAGAGGGACCATACGATCATCTAGTTTGACTGGATCTAGTCATAGGCCATTACATTTCACATGGTTCTCCCTATATTAGGGATACTAGGTGTCCAGTTTTTGACTGGGGAGGGAGGGAGGGGGAGAAGTTTAAAAATTTAAAAGAAACACTTAAATGCCACAAGTATATAGGACAACTCCAAAAAGGAAAAGTACCTTTAGCGTGCACTGGCGAAGAGTCTACCATGAACTGGAAAAAGAAATTAAAAACTGAGGAAATAAGCAAACTCCTCAGTACCATTTATGAACCATGGCGGGGTTTGCACTTCACCTCTGAGCCATTTTCACTATAAAGATACAGATTACCAAGGTATTAACCTTCCTTTAAATCATAATTCTAATGCTATCTGTAATACCCAGTAGCTCCAGGGCAGTAGAGTGTATCACAATAAAACTGAAATTGGGTTACCAATTAAGTGTTTATTTTGTATTATTGTAATCATAATCTCTGTCCTTAATCCCAATGAGAGGGAAAAGATAAATCCTGATAAAATGTTTCTATTTGGAATAACTTCATTTACTGTGCACTTAAACTTTTATTGTCATATTTGTTCATAACTATTTAAAAGAAAAGCAAACCACATTTTACGCCAAAATTAAGAGAGATTTTCGTCTCATTTAGCACAAATTACCTGGATTTCCTGTTTACAGTTTCTTAGGGCCATAGTAAACTCAAGCATGCCTAAAAGAGGTTCCAGAGCATCTTTGTGTATATAAACTATGAAGATTACTTGCTATTCTGAAGGGGGAATCATCTTTTCTTTTAGCCATAGCAATGTCTTGCCTACAAATGGCTGTGTCCTCAACTCCCATTGAAATTAAAGGGAATGATTGCCTTAAAGATCATACTTCTATCTGAAAACATTTCCTTGCTATTGTTAAAAGTTCCCCCAATAGTTCAGTACCTGAAAGAGTAGAGAGCTTTTTCTGTTTTTGTTCATTTTGTGCATGTGACACAATTTTTTATGTATTCTATTTCCCTGTTTTCCCTGTGTAGGCATGTAGTCATTTTTCTCCATTGTTTGTGTGGGTCTTTCACAAATCAATGCAGAGAGAGGCAATTTCTAATTTTAAAAAAGCTATTGTAAAACTGCAAAAACTGGCCGAGGTATTGAGAAGCTGGTGTATATGAACTATTTTTTTTCTCTAAAACTAGAGTTCAAGTTGGTGGTGTCATTTTAACCTCAGTGAACCAGAAGCATAAAATCAGTAATTCTGTTCTGAAGAACAAATATTTAATGACTACAAAATGTCCTTCAGAGAGTAATTAATGATTTCATGCTTCTCTAGCTGGCCCCCCATGATGGTCTTGTCCACCAGACTTTACTGGGCCATAGTACCAATCTGTGGTGTGTAGGGGGAAGAACAGGCATTTTATATGACAGCTGCACTTCCTTATTTGTATAGTGGTGTAGGGCTTGGTAGAGAAGTGCTGCTACAGAATTGCATCCTTAAGGAATTGGGCAACCAGGACTAGATGCCAAACATAGTTGCTTGAGGCCATGACATATTTCAGTCTTGTCACTTTACAGTCTCTTGTTCTTGGGAAATTAGGAGAAAAGTTTTAAGGACACATTGCTTTGCTTTCTTTCTCACTTTCCATTACTAATTCATAATCTTCTCTATCAAAGCTTAAATACACAATTTCCTCTCTTTGGATTATTTTGTCTTTTTTCAGTTCACATATATCTTATTTGCTACATTGGTTCTAAAGTTGCAAAACTTCTTTTGCTGACATCTCCATCAGTGCACCATCAGCAACGGGCATGTCAGTATCTATGGGAAAACGGTTGTATTGTAGGGGAATGCTATGCATTCATTTGGGTTCTTCTTGGGATTATTATGCAAGGGTTGCTAGATATAGCTGATTGTAGCAATGAGGAAATAAACAAGATGTATTTCATTGTGTGTAAACCATTATGAAGAAAAGTGTTCTCTCTTCTTTCCCCCCCACCCTGAATTATTAAAGAAAATGTGTGCTGAAAATTTCCAAGCTTCTCTGTGGAAGTAGGAGATACAGTCAATCTGTAGCAGAATTGTTGTGGTTCTGTATGTAACCCTGTATGCCAGGTGGAGTTGGCAGCAACAGGGCTGGGTTTAATATGTAGGGGTTCCTCTTAATACAGAACTGGCTTGAGCCCTAACCAGTAATCTGGGAAAATTTACCACCTACCCCATGTGCAGGCAGTGGTTTGTGTATAACTTTTATTGGAAGGAAAAGGGAATCAAACACTCCCACATTCAAAAGCCTGCAATCACAAGCAAAAACTCAATCCCACAGTGCATTGGTAAATTTCTTTTGCCTCAATTTCCCACCTTGTAGTGGGGGAGTCTGACAAATGAATCTCCTTTAACACATCACTCCCCTCTGCCTCCGCTGCACTCCACTCACAGTTGGCTTCACCCAGAGTTCAGAGGTGTGTTTAAAGGAGTTCACCTCCCAACTCAGAAAGGGGTGGTGGGGGGAGTGGGTGTTGAGCGATGTCTCTGTGCTCGCTGAGTGCCTCTGCAATTGCTGTTTGCTATTCCTCTGCTGTGTTTGTCAGCTGCTGCTTTCTGGCATGCTGCTGTTGGACACTCCGCCACTTGTGCAGTGCATGTCCTGAGTTAAGCGGCGGAAGCTCAGGTCTTTAGTGATTTCACTGGGTAGCAGGGAACCTCATTGCCAGTATTGCCTCTGCATTGTCTTTCATTTCACCCCGTCCCTCATCTAAAGGCATAACCCCTAGACCTGCTTACCAGGGATTCAGCTCTGGTAATCACTGAACAGAAACTGGGACTGTCAACTGAGTCTAATCTGCTCTGCCTTTAAATGCTGGAGAGGGGAAGGTCAAATGGTGTCTAACTCTTTAACCGAGTGGGAACACCTGTCCCCATATTCACTCATCTTCACTGGAATTTGGCATCCCTGTCCCCTGCTTAGCAAGTGAGGCTCAGTTTAGGGTGACCCCCCCCTCAATCAGGGAAGGCCTAGGCACGGTTCTGCTACCCTTGACTCATACAGTAAGGATGATAACATTTCATTACCCCCTGCATTTGAATACTGGGGTGATTTGTAAACTAAAGCCAGCCAAAATTGATCATTTTGGGAAAGCAGTTCCATCACGCTGCACACGTAGGCAGAATAGGCATGTCTATATTCCTGAAGTCTCTTTTCTCCAGTGCATCACTCGAT
The DNA here is from genome assembly GCA_032164245.1 of Sternotherus odoratus. Lineage (NCBI taxonomy): Eukaryota > Metazoa > Chordata > Testudines > Kinosternidae > Sternotherus > Sternotherus odoratus. The sequence goes on from JAVMKO010000011.1 coordinate 38,293,224, forward strand.
GCTTGAGGAGAGGTCATTCAGACCCTGCTTCATGCAGCATGAGGTTCCTGGTAATGTGGACACCATGGAAGTAGACTCTGCATCCCCAATGTATTATAGACCTGAATTCAGTGAGATCGTTCTCTGCAGGCATAGAAGGATGATGGAAGTCATGGGTGAACTGGGGGAGCAGTTGGAACATATCAAGTGAGTCTAGTGGACCAGTACAGGTCCCAGTTGCAAGCCCTGGCTGTGGTAATAGCTATAGATAGCCTGGCCACAAGTGTCCTTCCTCTTGCCCCTAACCTGGATAGAAGGATTGAATTCACCCTCTCCTAGAGTCATTTAGTCTGGTTTTGTTGCATGGGAGACCAAAATTTCAGCCCTTAGCATCCTTGAAAAGTGCCAACTTGGTATCTGGTATTTTTGTTAAATTCTAGTCAACAATCCTGTAACTAGAAGACAAAGCAAAAAACAAACAAACAAACAAACAAAAAAAACCAAAACCAACCCCCCTTAACATTAACTGTTGTATAAAACAAAAACATCACCCTAGCCCTTTAAGAAGGGAGGTGGATGGGGAAGGATGAGCTACAGACTAGAATCTTTATGCTCTTGGGAGAAAACAATATTTTTTTTCTCTTCCTTGAACAGGAAGATGTTGAAATTGGTTTTTTGGATTTACAGTGGTGTCAGCTGATTTAACCTTTTTTCCATAACCTTAGATGTTATGGGCTACTGGCCATTAGTAATTTTATTGGATTATTATTATAGGCCAAGGTGGGCCTGGTGCACTGTCTGTTATTAAGGCCGCCTGGCACTTATCATTATAAGACCGTCTTTTCAGTTGCGTATAATTTTGCCAAACTATTTGGGGGTGAAAATGTGGATGCCTGTATGCCTCAGTCTCTGTGGGTGTAGAATTTTTTTATTTTATTTCTATTTTTAAACTTCAGTCCAAATTGTTTGGCTGTTTTTGAGAACAAGGCTAGGGAAGCATAAGTTATCTTTGAACAGGACTAACACCCCTGCGATTTGGATCAGGGACCTAAAATTTGGAAGGGAGTGGCCTTTGTATCAGGCATGTATCCTTTGCTATCTCTATGTAAGCAGTGTCAGGATGAGCTCCACTCTGACATCTGGTGGTGAATTGCAGGAATTGCAGTGAGTTTTGGAAAATAACATCTTATTTGCATAGACACACCCACCACACCTAGCCTGTGTTCTAACAGCCCAAATGGTCACTTTGGCTACTGTGGGACCCCCAGTTTCTCTGGTATTGGGGCAAGAATGATAGTGTTGATTAACCTGTTTATGTGAATGAGGGATTGGGACATGTATTTGGCCTTTGGCATGCTGGAGGGACTCTCCATCAGCTAGGTAGCACTCACTAGCCAAGGGACAGGGGTTCCAAAACTCACTGAATTGAGAGAGGCAATAGACAGGTTTCTATAGGCCCTCACTGTATGGTGAGGGCCTTGTCTAAGGGCCCTACAAAAGCCTATTGCACACTGTCTCTCTCCCCTGTGGAATGTCAGAGCTAATGTTTGATTCCATTAGGACTCTAGGTTTGGTCTGCTAAGCTGAACTCACTTTGGGCCATGTAGGGTATCTGCACTATGGACTCCCTACTATGAGCTGAGATCACTTGAGAGCTGAGATCACCGAAATCGTATTGCTGAGCAGCGAATGAAGTAGAGCCGTTTGGGTCACCACTAGCAGAGTAGCTGGTGATGAACAGCAGCCGCAGATAGAGCAGAGCCGTTCGGGGCAGTCGGCCTCTGACCACGTAAGGTGCCCCTTAACCTGCCCCCCCCCCCATTTCCACCCAGGTGGGGAGGTAAAACTCTGCTAATGAACTCTTGAACTCTGCTGGGGCTGTTGGACTTTTGGGATCTTGGGTGACTTTGGGACTTGGGGGACTCGAACCACAGGGAAAGGACACAGCCCATTTGCTTGTGTGGGTGGAGGGATTCTGGTTTGTGAATCCTGTTTGTGGTGTTTACCCAATAATATGCCACAGTGTTTCTCTCTGTTATTAAAAGGGTTTTGGTACACTCAGACTCTGTGCTTGCGAGAGGGGAAGTATTGCCTCTTAGAGGCACCCAGAAGGGTGGTATATGGTTGTCCCAGGTCACTGGGTGGGGGCTCGAGCTGGTTTTGTATTGTGTCATTAGAATGGAACCCCTGGATACTGAACCCAGCCTTTGTTGCTGCCAACACTGATGGACAGAAGGGTTACATCTATAAAAACCACAGTTTGCACGTGTTTTGTAGAGATTTCTTTGATTTCATCAGCTAAAATCTCTGAAGCATCCATCCTCACGGAGTGTGCTTCACCTCACAGCTCCTATATATGATTGGGAATGCACCGTCTCCACAGAGAGACTGAACAGGCTTCCGCCAGGTCAGGGCTTCACAGGTGAACCCAGACATTCCCTGTAACGGTTGTTCGCAGATGCTCTGGTCTGAGTTGGGGCAGGGATCCTCTCTCTTCTGTGCCCTTTGTACTGATACAAAGTCATCTGTGCCCTTTATGACTTACATGACTTACATTGATACTCTCCCTGCTGGCATTCAGGCAGCATAGAGGAGAAAGATGTCTGATTGGAATGAATTCAGCACAAAACTTGGACTGTGGGTAGGGTGACCAGATGTCCCGATTTTTGGGTCTTTCTTATGTAGGTGCCTATTGTCCCCCACTCCCTGTCCTGATTTTTCACACTTGCCGTCTGGTCACCCTAACTGTGGGAGAGGAAAAGGAGTTTTGGACAAGGAGTCTGATGAGCCTATTTTTTAGCTTTTGAGAATTAGGAATAAACAGAGCAGGGCTCCATCTGAATCAGGTGCTAAAGGAAATTTTCTTTCACATTCCCATTTTATAACCCCATAGATAATTGTTTCATTTTGCACATCTTTCTTTATTTTCAGTTTGTCATTACCACTTGATCTGATAAGTGCTACTGGGATCTCTTCCAAGATTATGGTTGAGTTAATATTGACTTTATCGCAGAAGGAAATTCATGCATATCTCCTCTTGTGCAATTTTTCTGATCAGCCCTCCATATAGAGAGAACACTGAAATGAAAACACCATGTTCTTGGAGTATCTTGAATTCAGGATAAACACAGACATATAATGCCAAAGAAGTCAATTATAGCCTGGGGCTGAGGATGACTACTATCAGGTGCAAAGTCTTATCTCAGAAGAATGTTAACAGAAAATGAAGGTGGTCATAAAAGAAAAGTGACATCAAAGAAAGAAAAAAATCTGGTTCTTATTGAAGTCTATTGAGATTGCTGATCTCACCTAGACCTGATTCAATGAGCCAGAGTTGATACGAAATTTAGCCAGCAATTCTTACCTCCTTTGTATCTTGCTCTATCACCTCTGTTGTCAGAAATCAAGGTCCCATTTATGTTCTCAGATCATTAGATTTTTTTTTAATGGATCCATTCTTTAATGAGCAAGCCAGAGCTATTCTTATGTCAGATCCCAACTGGGGGTAGTGGAGGAGCCTCATTTGAGTCCCCGTTCAGTCCAGAGAATGGTGTCAGAGCACAATATCCACCCTAACCTAATGATTCACTAATATCTTGGTGCATTGTTCCATCCCTGTTTAACAGATTTGTTCTGATTGTGCCATCAGTGCGTCTAATGGAGTTTTCATCAACAAAAAAAGAAGAACCCCATCGCTTAGAAAAATCAACTTCTCTTATCCCGACTAGAGCAAAGGTTGCTATATCTTTGTGTAGTGCCCATGGAGGAGGAGATGAATACCAAGACCTACCTGGTAAACAGAGTGGAATCTGTACTCTGAACTATCTTTACTCATGGGCTAGTGATTGACTTTCTGTTTTTGGACACAGCAGTAAAAGGCCTTGTGGCTTCTCTGTGTGTCAAGATCTGAGATGTCGTGGTGAATTATCTCTTGCAAAGACAGGCAACCTCTCTGCTGTAAGCCTTTTCCATCGCTCCCCAGAATCATACAAAAGATGAGAGAGAGAGTAGTACTCTTTTTCAGACTTTCTGGCTTTCAGGTCTGATTAATCTAGCCCTGGATCTTCTGAGGTCTCCTCCTTTCAGAGGCCTGATATTGCAATAACCAGTCCTTCAGACATGGCCAGACAGATTCAAAATGGACACCTGGATGAAGTGATTCATTCTCATGTTCCTTAAAAGGAAGTCAACAAACATAATGTATTGTTCTTGTGGTACAAAGTGCATAGCTTAACTACCAGTGGACTTGCATAAGGATGCCCAAGCCAAAAGGTCAAGTCTCTGTGGTTAATATCATTGGCATGTTTGACAAAAAATTGTTTGGTACAAATACCAACATTAGATGCTTTCTTTGGGCAACAGCCATTACTCTAGACCAGGGGTCTCCAAACTTTTCAGCCTGAGGGCCGCATTAACTATCAAATAGCAGTTTGGGGGCCGACAACACACTCGAGGTCCAAATAAAAAAGAATCAAAACATGGATGTTGTTTTTAATTATTTATTTAATATTATTTTATTCAGTTATTATTTAATAACACATTGATACACTACACCTGTTCACTACACATGAACACCTGAACACTACACATGAACACTACACATGAACACCTGAACACTACACATGAACACTACACATGAACACATGAACACTACACATGAACACCTGTTCACTACACATGAACACTACACATGAACACCTGAACACTACACATGAACACCTGTTCACTACACATGAACACCTGAACACTACACATGAACACTACACATGAACACCTGAACACTACACATGAACACTACACATGAACACTACACATGAACACATGAACACTACACATGAACACCTGTTCACTACACATGAACACCTGAACACTACACATGAACACCTGAACACTACACATGAACACTACACATGAACACCTGTTCACTACACATGAACACTACACATGAACACCTGAACACTACACATGAACACCTGAACACTACACATGAACACTACACATGAACACTACACATGAACACCTGTTCACTACACATGAACACTACACATGAACACTACATATGAACACCTGTTCACTACACATGAACACTACACATGAACACCTGAACACTACACATGAACACTACACATGAACACCTGTTCACTACACATGAACACTACACATGAACACTACACATGAACACCTGTTCACTACACATGAACACTACACATCAACCCCCCAACTGACCCACCCAGCCAGGACTCTCCCCCCAAAACCTCCTTTCCTCCAACCCCCAACTGACCCACCCAGCCACGTCTCTCCCCCCAAAACCTCCTTTCCTCCAACACCCCCCAACTGACCCACCCAGCCAGGTCTCTCCCCCCAAAACCTCCTTTCCTCCAACCCCCCCCCCCCTGACCCACCCAGCCAGGTCTCTCCCCCCCAAACCTCCTTTCCTCCAACACCCCCCCCCCCAACTAACCCACCCAGCCAGGTCTCTCCCCCCCAAGCCTCCTTTCCTCCAACTCCCCCCCCCCCCAACTAACCCACCCAGCCAGGTCTCTCCCCCCCAAGCCTCCTTTCCTCCAACTCCCCCCCCCCCAACTGACCCACCCAGCCAGGTCTCTCCCCCCCAAACCTCCTTTCCTCCAACCCCCCCCCAACTGACCCAGCCAGGTCTCTCCCCCCCAAACCTCCTTTCCTCCAACCCCCAACTGACCCGCTCAACCCGGTCTCCCCCCCCCCCACTGACCCGCTCAACCCGGTCTCTTCCCCCCCCCAACTGACCCGCTCAACCCGGTCTCTTCCCCCCCCCCCAACTGACCCGCTCAACCCGGTCTCTTCCCCCCCCCAACTGACCCGCTCAACCCGGTCTCTTCCCCCCCCCCCAACTGACCCGCTCAACCCGGTCTCTTCCCCCCCCTCCCCAACTGACCCGCTCAACCCGGTCTCTTCCCCCCCCCCAACTGACACACTCAACCCGGTCTCTTCCCCCCCCCCCAACTGACCCGCTCAACCTGGTCTCTTCCCCCCCCCCCCAACTGACCCGCTCAACCCGGTCTCTCCCCACAGACCGTTTCGCCGCCTGGCAGTGGGTGGCTCTTTGTTTCTGGCGGTGCGGCGCGTCCCGGCCCCAGCTCTGAGCCGTCCCTGGCCGGCGGCGGAGCATGCGGCGCGTCCAGGCCGGTGGCGGCCGCGGAGCACGCGGCGCATCCTGGCTGGCAGCGGCCGCGGAGCACGCGGCGCATCCCGGCCGGCGGCGGCAGCGGAGCACGCGGCGCGTCCCGGCCCCGCGGCTGGCGGCGGCCGCGGAGCACGCGGTGCGTCCTGGCCGGCGGCGGCCGCGGAGCACGCAGCGCGTCCCGGCCCCGTGGCTGGTTCCCGACCGATCTCCACGGGCCGGATGAGAGGGCCTTGCGGGCCGCATGCGGCCCGCGGGCCGTAGTTTGGAGACCCCTGCTCTAGACACACAAGGTGATAGTTCCAAAGTCATGCCCTTCATGCTACTCCTTAGAGCACCACCCAGAATGAGCCCCGGCAGGAGGTGGTGTTATACTTCCTCTCCATTGAAGCAGACCTCCTGATAGCTATTGTCTCCCATCAGGCCAGTTTCTAAAGTTGGGAGCTTTCAGATGAGAGCGGTTTGTTAGGGTCAATTTCCTATGCTCTGCAGTAGGAGAAATCATTGTGCTTGTATATATTTAACACAATCTGTAATTCAGGAAAATAAAATTGAATTATCCTGGCTGTGGAAATACTCAATTGGAGGGAACTTCAGGGTGTGGGGCACTCCTCTTCAGCCAGTGCCAGATCTGGTTCTGTCCCCAAGCTACAAGCAAGCTGAAGAACCCATTATAATGGTCCTCTGGACCTTATTATTTGAAGAAAGGAAATTTTCATATAAACACAGATACACTTTCCTGTCCTTCTCATTTGCCCATTCTGCAACTTAGGATGTCTTTTCTCCTTTCTCTTGCTGTTTTATTCATCAGGACTCAAGTATAAAGTATAAAATGGTATAAATATAATAGTTGAGTGAATAATAATTTTGCAAATACTTTTTCAATTTTTTTAAAAAATTCTGTTTAATTCATGCCTGTCATATTTATCTTCTACAAATGTGAACTTCAGAGCTCTGTTAGACAGAATGCAAGTGAAAAAGAAAATTTTAAGCTCAAATATCAATATGTAGAAGAAAGTGGACTTTAAATTGTACATTTAATTGTGATGGCAATTATACTGCAGTCTATCCCAGAGAACGGGGGAAAGTGGTGACTGGCAGTTGCCTAGACTGAGGCAAGGTGCGGGATAGAGGGTGGGGGTTCCCCAGGGAGGGAAGACCCTGAGACTGGGGGGGTACTGCAGGGGTGCAGCACCCTAGGGAGGTGGGCACCGGGGGCCGGGAGGGACACGGGGCCAGAGAAGCAAGCGGGACATCAGCCTGCAGAGGGCGCTCCGGACTCTGGAAGAGCTAATTCCCAGATGGACCAGCAGGAGGCACTGCAGGGGTAAGTCACCGCCCTGCTACACACTGAGTTAGTTATGTCTAATTAGGAAATGGAAAAAATACCCCATGATTTATATAACCAACAATACAGCATCTTTGTGAGTTTGAACAGCAAGTATTTGCAAGCTAATTCATATGGGAAAGTTTTCATGCAGAAATTTGTGAAGTAGAAGAATTGATCAGTTTCATTCTGTGTCAAAAACAGGCAGAGCTTGAGTACATTATTCACTGTGAATTATTTTTGCTGCTCTAATAGTAAAAAGTTGGACTAGTTTCCATTTTATAAATGGTGTTTGCTTGTATTCATGATTAATAAGTAATGATTGGTTCCTAATCACAAATGAAAATTGGGTCGGCATTTAGAAAATAGGGGTTCAATTCCAAAACTGTCTGTTTTAGAGTTGTTTAAATATGCACTGTACCAAACAGTCATAAAATGTTGGAGCTACATGGTAGACTAAGTAAGGGAAGGTTTTTGACTCTTTAGAAATGACATTGGCTCCAATCTTGGGGTATTATGACACTCACCTGTTCCATGGGCTTGTAAAGACTTACATGGCTTCAGAATAACAGCCATACCCTTTGTTGAAAAGAAGAAAAGAGAGGAGGGTAGAAACTATTTCTTTCTCCTGAGAAGACCAATGTAATGGAGAAACTAGCATTAAAACTGACAGCATGTACTCCGTGACCAAGAATTTTTTTCTTTTCAATAGAGCTTGCAAAATATAGTCTTTATTAATTCATATTTAATTGCATACTGTGATCTTTAATTATTACAGAAAAGGCATTCTTTAAAACAAGCAAAACATTAATGCACATATGACAGCTTGATTTGGGGGCAGAATTATTCCTGTAAATTCCTGGTCCAGAGGTAAAAGGCAGCAAATGCATCTGTTGTTTGTATTTGGGCTACAGGGATGAACATGTATTATAATGAAGTTGTAGCTTGTAAACTTTTTTCTTTAAAGTAGTGTACTATTCTAAAACCTCCATTCACAGTATCAGATTTATTTTTACATAAGCCTTTCAATACCCAAGCAGGGTAAGTATATGTCATAACCATTTTGCAGATGGATGTGTAACCCATGCCTGCTTGGTGTCGCACTCTGTCCCCCTTTAATGGCATCTAGACCACCTAGAGATTGATGAGCCTTCTACAGTCTTGGCTAAGAGACATGTCTTTTAGCTCATGCAGTAGAGAAACATGCATTAAGCTCCAAAAGGCCCAGGTTTGATTCAGGCCGATGATGACTGGGATCTGTTGGCATTACAGGCGTATTATGGCAGATACAAACTGTGTCCATGAAAGCACTACAACATGCCAGTGGGATTACTCACATGCTTAAAGTTAGGCACTGCTCAGAAGAAATGCACCAGGGGAGGGGGCATGCAGGGTCAAGTGCCCCCACAGCAGCTGGTTCAGGCGGTGAGTGGAAGAGGTGGGACCAGAATCCGAGTCGAAGGAGTGGGGCTAGTGCCTCTTCTGGCTGCTGAAATGCTGCCCGGTGCAGCGCAGTGGCTGACTGGGAGAGCAGCTGGCTGTGGTAGGCTGCCTTCTGCCCAGGCTCAGCTTATGGGGACAGTGGCTGAGTGAACTAGAGCCTCCCATTCCCCCAGTGTGCTTGTCCCTTGTCCCCAGAAGCCTATGCCCAACAGAGAGTGAGAAGCTGCTGCTGCCCCTCCCCAGCCAGGCTTTCTCCCAGGCAGCTGCCTATGCTGCACAGAGAAGCAACTGAGGGTAGTTCCATCCGCTCTCTGCCTGGGCCCAGCTGCCAGGGAGAGCAGCTGTACATGCTGCGGGGGAGCCAGTGCAGTAGGAAGACAGAGCCCTTCTTCCCCACCCCCACAGGAAATGGGCAGGAAGAGTGCAGGGGCTCTGGGCTGGGGAGGGGGGGGGAGACACACATGTGGGGTGGTCATGTGTCCTCCTTTAGCTTGTGGTCTGAAGTATGGGGAGGCACCAGTCATCTATGCACACACTTAAGTACCTTGCTGACTGTGAGTGTACATAAGCACATGTATGAAGTTAAATGTGCTTAATTAAGTCTTCTGCTGAGGGAAGGCTTAGAAGACTTGGCACAAGTACTGCAATGAATCCAAGGCACAACTGAGAATAGAAATCAGGAATCTTGACTCCCAGTCTTCTTGTCTAAACAAAAGACAGTCTTCCTTGATCTGAATTACTAAATAAATGTACACTGTATGTTATGAAGTTCTATTGTTTTTAGTGAAAAATAATACTTTTAAAAATATTTTTCAGGTCTGAAGTGTGTGTGCCAGTTGTGTGAGCATACAAACTTCACTTGCCAAACGGAAGGAGCATGTTGGGCTTCAGTCATGCTAACTAATGGCAAAGAAGAGGTGATAAAATCATGTGTATCCCTACCAGAACTGAATGCTCAAGTCTTCTGTCACAGTTCTAAAAACATTACAAAAACAGAATGCTGCTACACCGACTTCTGCAACAATATAACACTCCACCTGCCTATAGGTAAGCAGTATCTCATGATTAGGCTGTGTTTGAATTATCATGACAGGAGCAAAGATATATAGTAGTTTTAAATAAGTCCACATTCTTCCCTTAAACACTTGTGTAGCTTTCACCGTAGCCAGTGGAAGGTGTGTGCACAGCTGACAGCGGAATGTTGATGAACAAAGTAAAAGAAATTTGATTGCTTAATTTTTTTTCTGATGGAGTATCTTCGTTTACAATTCAAACTGATTTACTGGTGTCCTATTTAGACCTTTTACAAAATTGTAACTAGTATAATGGATACATTGTACTGTGTAGCAGGAGCAACAAAGAAACATAAATTTTGGCTGTGAATTAAAGATTGCTTGGTCACGGAGAGCTGTATCTGTGTGTTTTGCGAAGAGAATCACCCTAAAGAAATTATTTCATTTGATAGTGTCACAGGTGGTGATGCTTTACAAATAAATGATAAGACTGAGTTCCTGCCCCCAAGGATTTTACAGTCTAAACTGGACATACAAATATTTAATGGTTGAGGTCTGGAATTAAATATCTTGGATATGCAAACAGGATAGAGAGGTTGGAAAATGTTTGTACACTTCCAAGTAAGGGGATAACTACATACCCATTTTTATCTGGCTAATTGTTAATTCTGTGACTTAAATTCCCCTTTCACCTGTGGGCAGGGGATATCTGCATTTTTTTTTATTCTAACCATTGGTACGGGCAGTTTTCATGACCTTGTAACACCTTTCTCCTCATTTTGACTAGTTACTTTAGAGTTCTGTAATTTTAAGTGACATGTCATTTTTGATATATGTAGTTGAGAAATTATTAAAGCTCATGTTGGAGTTTGTTAATATAAAGATCAGAAGGGCGAAGATGGGAGAAAATGTGTAGTATTCTCTATACCTCTACTCACTTGGACTTTTAATACATTCCATAGGTGGCATACCCAAGCCCACTTATCCACTGAGGCTTTAAAATCTCCCACACCCCAGTCTGTATCTATGCGGGTTATGTGATATATGTGTACCTCATGAACCTTGTAACCGATACTTGTAATCCCTCATAACCCACTCCTGATCCCAGATGTACAGTATATTCCTTCTTAACTTGTGTATATTTTAATTTTAAACATTAACTTTAATACAATTTTTAAATTTGCTTTCTGTACAATTCGGGGCCAGTCTTGAGTATCCTATTTATTTGGGACAATGGAATTACCTCACATTCTAAGACCTCATTGTCCAGTACATAGTGTAGCATATTAGAGTGAAATAATTTATTTCTATAGCAGGGATTGGCAGTCTTGGCACGTGGCCCCGCAGGCCCTTGGTGGCCCTGGCCAGGTTGTTTACCTGCCGCATCTGCAGCTTCGGTCGATGGCAGGGCTGTGTGCCAACGTTGCCGATCCTTGTTCTATAGCATCAGCAAATTTGTTTGTATGTCTTGATTTTTCAAATTGTGCAAAAGGACTGTAGCAGCTGATTGAACAGTTTTTGGTCAGTGCTCCAATCAGAGAGGCAAGTGTGAGAAAAGGATTTACTCTTTGAGGAACTCTATACCACAAAGTTGGTGTCATATTTGAGTCTGGCATTCTCAAAAGTTGTAACAGCCAAAAGATTATTTGCTGCTTTCTCCATCTGGGATTTAGTTACAGAAAAACATTGCACTTTTCCTCTTCGGTTTTTAGTTAATCTACTCCTATTCCAATAACCTTTCAGGTGGTGTAGCATTTATTTGTAAAGCTGTTACTTCTATACAAGATGTTAACACATTCATAGTCTGTATTACAATGAGTCATTTATGTTGTGATGTTACACTGCACTTTACTCAGCAAGTTAGATATGTCTATAGCTCTGATGGTTTTGTAATCCAGCATAAAATGAGATAGGGGACAGCATCTTGGGGAAGGCAGAGGAAGAAGGAATTACTGATAAAAATGAACAAAGAGGGAAAGATTCCATGAAGTTGTGAGTTAGATGTAGTTTGAAGGAAGTAAGGCGGGTGGGGGAGGCTTGGTAAATGAGAAATGGGAGCTCCACGTATAGAGAGTAGCATAATAGAAAGACAAGGATGAAAGTGTGCGACAAAGAAGGGAGTAGTAAGAGGAGTAGAGTAGGTGAAATATAGGAGAGAGTGGGATATTTGGAAATGAGACCAGAGTCAAGGCTTCAGAGCCTTGAGGAGGAGTGAGGATGAGCTTGAATTTGATTCAGTAAGATGTGGCTAATGCAGAATCAAAAGGGATGTGTGTGATAACTGTAGTAGCAGTATTTTGGACAGACTTGAGGTGAATGGGAGTATTACATGGTTTTCTTATGTAAAGATATGTGAGGATATAATAAGCAAATCTGACCTCTTGCCTTTTCCACACCAGCATTTATTCTTTTGATTTTCCAACCTCCACCATCTTTCTGGCTCATTGCTGTAGTCTATATGCTTGGGGGATGTCTCCTATGGAATGTTTTCCCATTTAGTCTGGGCCTGCAGGCAATGTTCCCTCTAATTTTTGACAGGCCATGTGTGCAAAAAATTTCTTCTGTGCAAATTTTGTGCGCGCGGTGTTTGGCCACGTGCACAGCTTAGAGGGAACAGTGTCTGCAGATAATCCTTGTCTCCTGAGAGACAGGGGCTGGGCACACAACAATGAAAACAGATGCTGTTGCCTAAGTTTTCACCAGCAGAAGTGAGAGAGATGGATTCTTCAGAAAATTCCAGAGGGAAGCAGGAGGCTTTCAAGAGGGAGGTGCTCTCTTACCCAGTAGTTTTAGGGGGAGAACTCACACTTGGAGCTGATGGAAGAAAAAGGCTTGGGAGAGGGAGGTGAGACTGACTGATGCAAGAGGGGAAATGATAGGTGGGTATACTTTTCTCAGCTCCCAGTCAATCACTCAGATGAGAACCTCCAGAAGGAAGAGTATATTCCTTTTGTGGGAGTCTGAGATAAATGTACATAAATTTACTTAAACATTTACGGCCCTTAAATACTGACATGTTGCAGGAATAATCCTTTTCAATTGACGCTTGCAGATAGATAGTAGTAGTAATTAGCTGCTTTACTACATACACACAATACATAGCACAGAGAATCAAAATGCTCTCAATTTAATAAAATGTGCAGCTATTGGAAAAATGGAACCGATTTAACAATATATTCATAGATATGATTTCCATGGCCCTTGTCTTTCAAACATTTGAACAGTAGTTGCAAAACATTTGGTTTCTTATTACTATTAGCAGTGAGGGTTGTCTACTTGGGCTAAAAACTGAGCCCTTTGCCCTACACATTTGGGAGAGTTCATACTAGATGTAACTGCAGAAGTGCCAAGGTTACTTGATTGCCAATCTTTTCTGACAGTCCTTTTACATATTATTCATATTCCAGGACAAACATTGTCTAGATCCAAGTGAAAGCAGGTTTCTTGAAAATTACTGGATTTGTAGGCTGCAAACTCTGGATCCCTTAGGGTTGCTTTGCCACATATTTCTAGTGTAAAGTGTCTCCGAAGCTGGTGTGTCTGTCCCTAGAAATATTAGAGACACGAGGTGGGTGGGTTAATACCTTTTATGGGACCAACTTTTGTTGGTGAGAGACAAGTTTTCGCACTGAGTTCTTTCTTAGGTCTGGGAAAGGTCTTTAGAGTGTCACAGCTAAATACAAATTCAAGCAGATAGTTTAGCGTAAGTAGTTAGCATTTATTCTAAGGGTTTGTCCACACAGCAAAGAAAAACCCAGGGCTGGTCTATGCCAGCTGACTTGGGCTTGTAGGGCTCAAACTGTGGAGCTGTTTCACTTCTGGGCTCAGGGAAGCTCCACAGTCCAAGTGCTTTGTCTTCTACATGTTTTTCTTTGCTGTGTAGACATCTTAAGGGACTGTTCAAGGGGAAGTGGCCCATTAACACCCCTGTAGTTATAGGACAAAAATGGGGGCCCGTGTACAGTGGGTTTCAGGTTGTTATAAGTAGTCATTAAACCAGTGTCTTTATTAAGACCATAGTTTTTAGTGTCAAGCAAAGTTATGAATTTAAGCTTCCAGGCTTATCTAAGAGCCAGGATAATGGCTTGTGTGCCAACCGTGTTGCTGCAGCTGGCATGAGGAGTGTGTCCGGGGGAAGGATGTTGCTGGAGTTTCCCTGAATCATGGCTATTTCCAGCTGCCATAATGGCACATGGAGACCACTGCATGTTACTGTGTAAAATAGCTGCTTCTTATTCAGCAGATCTGCAGACCTCTGAATGCAAAGCAATATCTGTTTTGCCTCCATGACTAAAATAAAAATTACTGGTCTTTACTCCCATGAGCATGGCAGAACCTACGCTGCTGAAAGAGTAGAACTTTAACTCTGAGGAGCAAATACCTAAGAGGTTTAGGGCTGAAAATGTACAAGTAGTTGTGAGTAAGACGAGGAAGACTTGTGGGACCTTAGAGACTAACCAGTTTATTTTGGCATAAGCTTTCATGGGCTATAGCCCACTTCATGAAATAAACTAACATGGCTGCTAATCTTAAACCTGTCAAAATATTTGTGAGAAGTTTAGAGGGAGTTTGGTGAGTAGTTAATATTTTAAGATAATTAACATTTTTGTCATAGTATCAATAGGAATTGGCCATTGTCTGCAACTAATTTTCTTTTTGATTATGAAGGCCATTGTTTAAATGAATGGGGAAAAGAAACTGTTTGTATAGTGCAAATGAGAGCACAAACAGGAACAGGCATGTGTTAACGATCAATCTGTCATCACTGTGCAATTAGAAACACAGTGATAAAATAAAAAAACAAACCTGGAGATAGTTTAATAATGGGTTGCCAATGTGATTTAGTGCCCAACTTGTGCATCCACAAGACCTTTTTTCCAATTGGCATTTGGCATTTACTGCATGCAAATATTTGTGTCCACAATTTCATGCTTAATTACACTATATTGAAAATTTTAAATGTATTCTTTGAAATTATAACCCTTCTTGTAACCATGCAATGTCACAAACACATAGATGGGTATGTTTTCAGATCAAGATGGATGGGGGTGAACAAATTCTCATTATACAAAAATTACAAAAGCAGAGCACAAGAAATGCATAAACTTTGCCCACAAATGTAAGATTAGTTCAGTAGGTAGAAGTTTTGACTTATAATCTGGGTATGCCATACTTCCTAAATCAAAAGCTCATATTCTACATATGTCAAAAGTGACTTTTAAAAAAATGGCGTTAACTGATGACTGATGTGTCATGAGAGATTCTTACCGGAAGGCAGTTTGTTTACTTTGTGCAATTTATCTGTTCATGAATTTCCTTAGTAAAATAAAAAATGGCAACAAGTACAGTTCAACAAGAGAATCTTTCTGTCAATTCTCTCATTGTTTTTCCTCCTTTTGGCTGAGATAGACAACTTGATTTTCTGATAATTCTTATTTTGCATCTGAGGAAGTAGAAAGGTGTGACAATAAAAATATGCAAACACTAACAGCCTGGATAGCTAAATTTTGACACAATAACAGCTCCTGGCAGTGACTCGATTTATATCCCTTTATAAAATTTGCCCTGGGTTAATGTTAATACAGTGCAAAATTAATTTACATTGATCAGTATTGTCCAGGATTTTATGTTGCTTGGAGTTTTTTGCTTCTGCTTAATACATTAGACTCTCGATTATCCAGAATTGGGTTAACCAGGTTGTGGATTAACCAGGATGTCAAAAAAAATACATGCAACTCGCAGGGCCGGCTCTGGCTTTGTTGCCACCCCAAGCACACACCAAAAAAACCCCCACCGGGGCACAGGGCAGCCAGTGAACCAACACCCCCTGTCTCCAGCGCAGGATGGCTTGTGAGCCAACCACCCTTCCCCATATTTCCCATGGATGGTGATTATCCAGGATTTTATTAACCAGGATTAATTTTTTCCCTATCATCCTGGATAATCAAGAGTCTACTATATTTCTAATTCTAGTGTTTCCTGCACAAATCTGTGACTTGAGTTGACTTTTCTCTGTCAATAGGTAGAGTCCAAACAAATCTTAGTACACTGCTTCCTGATGGGTCTTTTTTTGTTTCTGTTTCTAGCAGGGGAAATGGCTCTATAACCATTTACACACTGAAAGTATATTTTGAAGGGCTGCTAATAAGATCTGCGAGATTTTTTTTCCCCAGGTTGCAAACTCAGTTAATAGGTGATGACCTTCCTCATTTATGAGATCATATTCCAACTTTGCAGTAGCTGATGTATAGCTACTAGGCTATTGTAAAATTTGGAGAGACTGTTGACTAGGTTGATGTAAAGAAAAGGAAGAAAAATCTGTGACATGGAAGAAAGGAAAGAGAAATCATGTAATGTTAGTCTCAAATGTACTAAATAGGTCACTAAATCATGGACAAATAGTACTTAGAGATGCGTTTTCTGAATAAAACCCATCCATGGGCGTTGTTTCCAAGTGACAAGCTGCTGGGAAAACACCATTATCCCCAGTTTACAGATGGAAAAATTTCAGCTTGCTTTTTGCCTCATGGGTGATGGTAATTTTATATATAAACTCTTCTGCACCCTTGCATGTGAATAATTAACCTGTGATAATGTAACTATAGGATATAAGTATAAAGTGCAATGTAAACCTTGAGTCAAGTAGACCCTGGGTTTGTTAAACTAGAGCTTGAACATCTATACTCAATTGTAACCCCATGTTAGGTATTGTTGAACCCTGGGTCCCAACCTGGAGCTCCAATGTCCACACTGCATTATGCGGGCCTGAGTTTAGCACCAATTTCCAAGACTTCCAAGTGCCCTCCCAAAATATGGCTGCTCTAGCCTTTTTTGGGGGGTGCAGTGTAGGAGAACTTGGCTGTTCACCAAACTTAGTGTCCAGAGGACCAAAAAGTCAGCCAGCAGGACTGTGGGATACTGTTGGTGGACTCCCAGAACACGAGTCCAGTGGGGCTGCATCTACACTGCGAAGCAATAGGGCTTGACTCAGGCTTTCCACCCTCATGGGATCCTAGGACCCTGGGTCCGTGTTCTGGGTCAGTGTCATTTGTGTGTAGACGGAAGGGAGTTAGGTCTGAACCTGAGTTTGAATCCTGGGCTTCCATTGTAGTGTAGACATACCCTCCTAGGCTTTTTACCACAGCTCATTGTGTATTCAGTAATTTGGAAAAGACACTCCTATTGACTTCAGTGTATTTTGGGTCATGCCTTAAAAGTAAAATTTTAAAACATTTACAATACACTGTATATTGATTTGTTGTAATGTAATTTTTTTTTAAAAGCTTCAGAATCTTCAAGCAGACCAAACCTAGGACCTGTGGTGTTGACAGTGATAGTTACTGTGCCAGTTTGTATCTTGTCTATAGCTGTAATGCTGACTGTATATACATGCCAAGGCCATCATTGTATATTCAGAAAGAAGATGCGACAAAATATTGAAGAACCTCTATCTGAGTGCAACTTAGTAAACGCTGGAAAAACTCTTAAAGATCTTATTTATGATATGACAACATCTGGGTCTGGATCTGGTATGTATGCACTCCTAAACATGCTAAAACTTCTATATTTATTAATGAATAGGCAGGAGAACTGAATTACAACATTGTGTTCAGTTTTCTTAGTTCACTAGGAGAAGTGATGACAGTCAAAGTTTCCACTGTCAAGTACAATACTATTGGCTTTGGTGGGTATTCCTGACACTTAGAATAGGAAGTACAACTAGAACCTATAGTATCTTTCTTACGATAAAGAGGTTAAAAAACTGCATGAAATGTGTTGCCTTATGGAAAGAAATGTGTGTCAAGACAGTATTACCTGAAGAGGTTTCATGTTCATCAGGGTAATTGCATGGTAGGGTAAGTCAAATGATGTGGGGATCTTGTTAAATTGAAGCGATATGAAAAAATGTCACAATGCAAACTCTATACTTCATAATTATTATATTGGGCTGTTGTCTGTATGGACCAGATTTCTGTAATTGGAATAGTTTATTTAGAATAGAAAAGAAATGGTGCTTAAAAATATGAGATTTAATAAAACATATATTTTAGATAGCTCTTTGAGTGCAGTCAATAGACTAGGTCTTGTTTACATTGGGGGTTTGTCACAGTTACACAACCAGCTAGCCAAAGATGGTTGTAACTGTTATTGCAAACCTCTAACAGAGAGAGATCTACAATATACACTGGGTGCAGCTTACCATGGCTTCAGACAAACTGTGGTTTTGCCTGTCCACATTATAGAGTGTTCTCCAGCAGCTGCCCACTCATGACTGTAACGGGGAGTGGGGAGGCAAATCTTGAGTGTAGGTAAGGCCACACAGTTATGGTGCAAGAGTGGGATAGAAGGGTAACCGGGAACAGCCAGAAGAAAAACAACCTGAACCAAGTTAAAAGAATATTTAAACCTAATTGTCACTGTTTCTAAAAACAGGCCTTTGATACTGTTCATATGGAAATATTGGAATATTGGTATTAACACATTAGAAACATTCTTATGTGTACTTCCTACAAAAATATAGTTTTTCATTGAGGTTAGTTGGATTAATGCTGCCAGAGAGTGTAGATTTTTATGATAATCTGAGAGAAATCTGATGATAAACCAAAGGAAGCAAGAGTCTCTGTTAGATGATCCAAACAATAATAGGCATTAAAGGCTGCTGCTTTTTGTATACATGTTTATACTTATCAAGGATATATGTCCTAAATTCAAAGGTGAGTCTCATGATGGTGATTTTTGGGTGTTTCTTGACCAAAACAAAATTGTGTTGAAATAAGTATAGTTTTAGGTGACTAAAATTGCTTAATTTTAGCTCCACAATTAGTTTAGTTGGTCATTATTTTATTATAGACGGGGCAGGAAACACTTCCTATTATTAAAGTAGCCCAGCTCTTCCCATTATAAGATCCAGATTTTGCTTGCTTATAACTTTTGCTCAATTTTTAATCATTTTAGGCTGAAATTCTCCATGCTGGGTATCTGTATCAGGATGATTTTTTTTGAAAATTGCAGCCAAAATGATACAGCTATTTTCTAAGAAGGCAACTAAGAAAAAATCCATTGTTCTAGCAGTCTTTATATTAAAAAAAAAAAAAAAAAAAAAAAGTCCTAGCCTGCCTTCTTCCCACTCTTCAGTTTGCAGCAGGGACTTAAAATTTGGCAGGCACATGACCTTGATGTGAGGGACATGCCTTTTGCATTCCCTTCAAAATCCATCATCATTTAGCCGATTTAATATTGTGGTTTGCACATACTCAGAGACTTAGATTTTAGCTACTAAATTCCCAAGAGATTTTTGTCTCACTGAGCATGCCATCCTTTGTTGCCAAGCAGGACTTTCCCTGCAGCTGCAGTTTTGCAATATGTTGCAGGTCATGCTGGGTCTGGACACCTGCACTGAGAGCAGGGAGATTTTCTCTTTTGCTCTCAATGACTTCTCTAGTGGGCCCAGGCATCATGGAGGAGGAAACTGACCGATTTGAATACAGAGGGGACAAGAGCTGGACATACCAGAGTGATGGGGGAGAAGGTTGGGAGATGGAGTTTTGTGGGGGAGACTGGCACTGGAGGCTGGTGGAGAGAGAAAATTTTCCTTTTCTCCACCAGGACACAACCAAGATCTTTTTAAAGATTTTTGTAAAATATAAGGCAGGCAGGCAGACAAGCCCCATCTCCAGAATAGCCAACAGGTTGGTGGTTAGGGCACTCACTGGGCATGTTGAAAAGGCAAGTTTAAGTCCACACTCTAAATGAGGCAGAGCAGGGACTTGAACCTTTCTCTTGGGTTTCTCATGTCAAGGATGGAATTTCTGATCAAAAACCATTCTCTGTGAACGTTTTGTTGCAGCTGGTATGTACCTGTGAAAAGTTTAGTAATAATGAATTGGTGTTTTCTGCTGAAAAGCTGTTTGTTTGAAATATTACTGACCAGCTTTACTTATTTTTGAGCCAAATGATTTATTGCAGTGTTGTTTCAGCATGTGGATGTCTGGAGTTAGTAACATCGCTACGATAGTTTAGAGCAAGAAGACATGTGTATCCCTATGTCCATATGTGGAAAGTTGCCCACATGCTTATACTAAGATTCAAATGAAACATCATTAAGAACCAGGACACTACATGTAAAGTTCAAGGAATGTTTGAGGTAGATTTACAATCCCTCACTCTGGCAAAGATTGTGCATAATTCATGCAGTCTCTGTTTATCTTCTTTTGTTAGTCAGAATTGGAAAAAATAGTCACAGGAAAGTGTGTGTGTATATGTAACTTGTAAGGCCATGGTAATAACAATATATTAGAATATATGTTTTAAATTTGAATTTAATAATAATTGTAATACACTCTTTACAAGTATCCTCATTCTGTTCATTAGGTTTACCTCTACTGGTCCAAAGAACAATTGCAAGAACAATTGTTCTTCAAGAAATAGTAGGAAAAGGCCGATTTGGTGAAGTCTGGCGTGGAAAATGGTGTGGGGAAGATGTAGCTGTGAAAATCTTCTCCTCAAGGGATGAAAGGTCTTGGTTTCGTGAGGCAGAAATCTATCAGACAATTATGCTGAGACATGAAAACATCCTGGGTTTCATTGCTGCTGATAACAAGGGTATATAGTGTTTCCAAACATAGTTTCACAATGTTTGTTCTCTGCACTATAGCAGCCCAATGAAGTTGATTTTTTCCACAGCCCCTGCTCTATTTTGCTAAAACACAGGGATGTGTGTTTAATGATTTCAGGAGCTGATTAGGAAAATTCATTTTAAAACTGATCGTTAGAATTGTGAGATCAGTTACCAATTTTCAGGCTGCAGTCCTGCATTAAGCAGACCTCTGTATCTGCATGGAGCCACGAGGCTCTTCACAGATGCAGGTCTGAATGGAGTTCAGTGTAAAATTATGGTCTCACTGATTTAAATGAAAGTTTAAATGAGTCCTATTTCTATAAGGTAGTTCATTAATTAGAATATTGCTTGGTAAAATATTACTGAAAGATTAACTATTTATGCTATCAACTTGATAATCAAGCTGCATCAATGCTTTATACCCTCCACTTTAAGCCAAACAACAACAAAAAAATAGATCACTGGATACAGATAACATTATAGCAGGAAAAGAACTCAATATGGCAAAGCATTTGAGGAAGTAAAGTATGATATGAGACTGTCTTGAAATTCAGGATTGCGGTACAAAAACCTTTGAAGATGAACTAATGTTTTTTACATTCCAAGAGCTATGAGAGTTGATGGTGATCTTGCTATCACTGGAGAACAATGAGCTGTATTTCCTTTGGTTTGCTGGTTGTTGGTACTGTCACCAGTTCTTGTGAGAGGAAACAGAGCATGCCTGATTTTTGGACTTAGTTTCCAGAAGCTCCCGAAGACTAGTGCTAAGCTAACTCTGGCCATTAATCTTCTGGGATCTCTGTGCTGCATAACATATCAGTTACTCAATACAAAATGCATGCAGTGCAGCCTCCCTTAGCGGGTGTGCATATCCACTTTGAAATTCTGGAGATGAAACTGCTTCTGTGGCATGGGGGTTAAACAGATGTGGTTGTTTTTTTAAAAATCCGCTTACCTTGAAAGTTCTGATCCTTTTTGTGTATATATAACAAATATATATAAAAATAAAGAATTTGGCTAGTTCTTTACCATGTTAAATGCAATTGTTTTCTTTTGGTAGATAACGGAACTTGGACTCAACTGTGGCTTGTATCTGAATACCATGAGCAAGGCTCCTTATTTGATTATTTAAATAGAAATGCTGTGACCATTGACGGTCTGATTAAGCTGGCACTTTCAATAGCTAGTGGTCTAGCACACCTTCATATGGAGATAGTTGGTACACAAGGTATTTGTATTTCTCTTTCATATATCCACTTAAGGAAATATGAGTGGAAACTTTGGGTGCTATTTACAAAAATGTTTTAGCTTATTAGTCACAAGGAATGGAAAAGACTTC